>CM075769.1:69680189-70882689 GCA_037974665.1 Ehretia macrophylla
TACGTGGCGCACAGTATACCGTTGGAAAGCTCTTAGAAAGCGCTACGACGTGGGCAGCAACCTTGCTTGGCTGCGCCTATTTTTGGAGTCCAAAATCGAACGTTTTCATGAGTTTTGGGATACTTTTATTCTTTTGCATTGTTTTTCCGTCCCGGATCTTACGTCGTGAGCCGCAAAAAGGAAGATAACCTAATCCATCACATTTCTATTACTGAATCCCATGGCACCTTGGGCAAGAAAATTTCACTTCACGTAGAGGCTGGGCCTGCAAACCGAGGGAGTGGGGCTTGGGACCAGGTCTCCGTCACTCCGGTGCCCATAACTTTTGATTCATAAAGAGTTATGTGACGCACAGCATACCGTTGGAAAGCTCTTCGAGAGTACTACGACGGGGGAAGCAACCCTGCTTTGCTGCGCCTATTTTTAGAGCCCAAAATTGAACATTTTCATCTGTTTCGGGACACTTTTCTTCTTTGCGCTCTTTTTCCGTCCCCGATCTTACGTCGTGAGCCGTGAAAAGGACGACAATCTAATCCATCACATTTCTAATCCTGAATCCCACGGCAACTTGTGCAAGATAACTTCACTTCACGTAGAGGTTGGGACAGCATACCGAGCACGTAGGGCGTGGGACCAGGTCTCCGTCGCTCCGGTGCCCATAACTTTTGATTTGTAAATGGTTACCCGGCGCACAGCATACAGTTGGAAAACTCTCCGAGAGCTCTACGATAGGAGCAGCAACCCTTCTTTGGTGCGCCTGATTTCGGAGCCCAAAATCGAACGTATTCATCAGTTTCGAGACACTTTTCTTCTTTTGCTCTGTTTTTTCGTCGCGGATCGTACATCGTGAGCCGCAAAAAGGACGACAACCTAATCCATCTCATTTCTATTGATGTATCCCACGGTACCTTGGCCAAGACAACTTCGATTCACGTAGAGGCTGGGCCCGCATACCGAGGCCGTGGGGCTTAGGTCTAGGACTCAGTCACTTCGGTGCCCATAACTTTTGATCCGTAAAGAGTTATGAAGCGCACAACATACCGTTGGAAAGCTCTCTGAGAGCTCTACGATGGGGGCAGCAATCCTACTTGGCTACGCCTGTCTTCGGAGGCCAAAATCGAATGTTTTCATAAGTTTCGAGACACTTTTCGTCTTTTGCGCAGTTTTTTCGTGCTAGATCGTACGTCGTGAGCCGCGAAAAGGATGACTACCTAATCCATCACATTTCTATTACCGAATCCCACAGCACCTTGGGCAAGACAACTTCGCTTCACGTAGAGGCTGGGTCCGCAAACCGAGGACGTGGGGCTTAAGACCAGGTCGCTGTTGCTGCGGTGCCTATAACTTTTGATCCGTAAGGAGTTACGCAGCGCACAGTATACCGTTTGAAAGCTCTCAGAAAGCGCTACGACGTGGGCAGCAACCCTACTTGGCTGCGCCTATTTTCTGAGTCCAAAATTGAACGTTTTCATCAGTTTCGGGACATTTTTCTTCTTTTGCGCTGTTTTTCTGTCCCGGATCTTATGTCGTGAGCCGCAAAAAGGAAGACAACCTAATCCATCACATTTCTATTACCGAATCCCATGGCACCTTGGGCCAGACAACTTCGCTTCACGTAGATGTTAGGCTCGCAAACCGAGGGCGTGGGGCTTGGGACTAGGTCTCCGTCGCTGCGGTGCCCATAACTTTTGATCCGTAAGGAGTTACGCGGCGCACAGCATACCATTGAAAAGCTCATCGAGAGCACTATGACGGGGGCAGCAACCCTGCTCTACTGCGCTGATTTTTGGAGCCCAAAATTGAACATTTTTATCTATTTCGGGACACTTTTCTTCTTTTGTGGTGTTTTTCCGTCCCGGATCTAATGTCGTGAGCCGCGAAAAGGACGACAACCTAATCCATCACATTTCTAATCCCGAATCCCACGAGACCTTGTGCAAGACAACTTCGCTTAACGTAGAGGCTGGGCCAGCAAACCGAGGGCGTAGGGCTTGGGACCAAGTCTCCGTCGCTCCGGTGCCTAAAACTTTTGATCCGTAAGGAGTTACGCGGCGCATAGCATGTCGTTGGAAAGCTCTCGAAGAGTTCAATGATAGGGGTAGTAAGCCTGCTCGGCTGCGCCTACTTTCGCAGGCCAAATTCGAACATTTTCATCAGTTTTTGGACACTTTTCTTCATTTTAGATGTTTTTTATCCCGGATCGTACGTCGTGGGCTGCGTAAAGGACGACTATCTAATCTATCACATTTCTATTACTGAGTCCCATGGTACCTTGGGCAAGACAACTTTACTTCACATAGAGGCTGGGCTCGCAAACCGAGGGCGTAGGGCTTGGGACCAGGACTCCGTCGCTCCGGTACCCATAACTTTTGACCCGTAAAGAGTTACTCGGCCCACAGCATACCGTTGGAAAGCTCTTCGAGAGCTCTACGATAGGGGTAGCAACCTTACTTTGTTGTGCCTATTTTCGAAGCCCAAAATCGAACGTTTTCATCAATTTTGGGACACTTTTCTTCTTTTGCGCTATTTTTCCTTCCCGGATCGTAGGTCGTGAGCCATGAAAAGGACGACAACCTAATCCATCACCTTTCTATTACCAAATCCCATGGTACTTTGGCCATGACAACTTCAATTCACGTAGAGGTTGGGCCTGCAAACCGAGACCGTGGGGCTTGGGACCAGGTCTCCGTCACACCGGTGCCCATAACTTTTGATCCGTAAGGAGTTATATGGCGCACAACATACCGTTGAAAAGCTCTCTGAGAGCTCTACGACTGGGGCAGCAAGCCTAATCGGCTGCGCCTATTTTTGGAGGCCAAAATCAAACATTTTCATAAGTTTTGGGACACTTTTCTTCCTTTGCGCAGTTTTTCTGTACCGGATCGTACGTTGTGAGCCGCGAAAAGGACGACTACCTAACCCATCACATTTCTATTATCGAATCCCACAGCACCTTGGGCAAGACAGCTTCGCTTCACGTAGAGGCTGGGCCCACAAACCGAGGACGTGGGGCTTGGGACCAGGTCTCTATTGCTCCGGTGCCCATAACTTTTGATCCGTAAGGAGTTACACAGCACACAGTATACCGTTGGAAAGCTCTCAGAAAGCGCTACTATAGAGGCAGCAATCCTGATTGGCTGCGCCTATTTTCGGTGCCCAAAATTGAATGTTTTCATCAGTTTCGGGACACTTTTCTTCTTTTGCGCTGTTTTTCTGTCCCGGATCTTATGTCGTGAGCCACAAAAAGGAAGACAACCTAATCAATCACATTTCTATTACCGAATCCCACAGCACCTTTGTCACGCCCCAACCCGACCTATAGAGGCTAGACTAGGGTGTGATCTAAACATTCATATCGTTTCACGTCCTTAATCATTCAAGAAGGTTTAATACTTAACGTTTAGCCTAAACTCTAAAATTTTCCAGAAAATCGGCAGCATAACAGCTATAATTGGGCTCTTTGGTTTGACCTAATTCTCTAAGTGCCTCAAATTTTTCAATCTCAATTTCATTTTCAAATTGGATTAATATTTACCATCAATTGAAATGCCTACTGGTTATCTCGATGTCTCGTTTGATAATAACCTAACATGATACTATGTCTCGTTTATTTGTTTATCCTTGTTACAAAAGTACCTATTGATCTTAGCTTAACAACGAGTACCTGCTTAAGATTTAGTTGGTTCATTTTACTTAGCCCTTACCTAATACTTCATAATCCTATTATAGATACTAGCAGTAATAATAGCAAAACCACCACAGTAGTGTCTATCTAGTTATCATTAGTACAAACAAAAATTAGACCCCAAATTACAATGGGGGTCTTTTACATTATAACAACAAGCAACATAAAAGAAATAGTCTTCGAGTAGCATAGTGTTCACAAATAGCCATAATCACGCAAAGCACATAGGACAGGCAATCACTCTAAGGAATCATCGTTAGGCACGTCGTCCTCAGGTACCTATTCTTGATCTTCTTCACCTGAGATGATAAAAGAGGGTGAGTCCTTATGAACTCAGCGAGGGGGAACGAGAAATAGGTTTTGAAACTCATTTTTCGGTTCAACTTATGAAAATCCTTTTGTAAGCATGAATGTACACAATTAAGTACATAACAATAATATAAAGTAAAGGAACAAAATTACCAGTCTTTCGTCCCCGAGGTCCTCTAGGAACCAAGCGAGAGTACTTATACATATAGTAAAAGGATACGGTGAGCTCTTGCTCTCAGTTGTTGCGGCCGACTTCAAATCATCCCCTTATCATGCCAAGTGGGTTTACTCCAGATGTACCCCAAAATCCTACGACCCAATTCTCCGAGGAAGTCTTGCCCCTAAGCGAGAGAGGGAATTGGACAATGGTAGTCACAGTTGCACCAGCAAGCCCGATGCTGCCCGGTGTACGGGAACGCTACCATGCTAGAATGAAAGGTTGCAACCTTATATGCAATGCACATTTATGACATTTAATATATCACATTAGGAGGACAACAAAGTAGGTTGCCTCCGGACAGTCATAAGATTGCACATTGACAAGTAAACAAGCGAGGCACGATAAGACAAGTAATTTCACTTGAAAGGCATATGGAGTTATATGAACATTAAACGGGCAGCCATGTAACACACGTAAATCAAGTCATATAACTCATTTCAACGTTCACGTAATCAAATAATAAGATTATTCAACATGCAACAACATCTACGTGGGTTTGGATGCAAGAAAGGCCTATTTGTCAACATGCAATGATCAAAATCACATTTAGGGCTATAAGGGCAACTACGGGCAGCCTACTAAACATATAATTACACACAATATCCAAAGGATCAACACTTAGTGAATATACCTAATCATTAGGGTTTCCATTTTGTGCCTACCCGTGCGATTAAGCCCCAAATCAACTCAAAATCAATCTCAAGCCAAGCATCAATTAATTCAAACATCCCCAAGTATTCAAACAGTCCACACAACATCCCAATGCCATAATCCCAAGAATTTAATACCACAAGAGAAGTTACAACAAATTTTTGAAGCATACAACTAAGTAGAACCCTCACAGCAATAGGCTGCTTTCTCACAATTCCTGAGACAAGCAAACAATCTCCAATTCCAGTGAATAAGATGTCAAATTAAAGCTTAATAAGTGAACTAAATTCAGAAACAAACCTTGCATCATTTGGAGTTCGAGATCAATAGTTATAGCCAAAACAGTGGGATTGCACAAAACTGTCCAGATTTGCACACATTTCAATACTTGTCATTTTTGAGATCTTTAAGGTCAGATGTAGCCTTAGTCCATTTCTGACAAAAATGTCCAGAACTGAAAAACATAGCAGCATACCAAATTTCATGCATTTTGGATACCATTTACTAAGTCAAAACTGGTTCATTCTACAAGGTCAGTGCATCTGCGAAAACCTGCTTCATTTTTTTCCAGACTTCCAGATTTGGACACATTTTAATGATTTGCCATTTTGAGGACCTTAGAGTCAAAATTAGCTTTAGCCTATTTCTGTTAAAAATGTTCAAAACTGGAAAAAATAGTTACCTACTAATTTTAATGCATTTTAAACATTAGTTTCCTAGCCAAACTCACCTCATAACCATAAGACAGAAAGCTGTCACCAAACCCGATTTCATCTATCATCACCTTCAAGCCAAAATCTTTCCATGCATGGTTGTAAAAGCTTATGAACACACATATAACTCAAGTACAGAAGCAAGGACATACATTTAAGAGCATGCATGTGGATTTTTGAAAGGTTTTCAAGAAGTTTTAGCCCTCACCTTAGCAAATCAACAAGAAGATGCACAAAACTTTGATGAAGCACAAATTTCTTCTTCTTCCTTGCTTAGCCGAGACTCCAACTCGATTTTCTCTATTTTTCCTAGCTTAGTGGCCAAGTTCTTAGTAGGTGCATGTGGTTGGAAGAAGAAGAAAAGAAATGGAAGCTAGTAAACTCACCTAGGCCGAAATGGTGACTCAAAGAGCTTGCATGTGTGATTCTTGCAACTTAGCTAGCTTGGTCGAGTCTCTTTGCTTGTTGCTTGTCTTGATGCACCATGGAATGATGAAGATGAGCAATGGTAAGATGAAACTCAGCCAAGGCCGAGAGAGAGAGAGAAGAATGAGAGGGAGAGAGAGAAATGTGAGGAGAATGAGAGAAAATGACAAAGAGTGAAGGCCTTGCAATTGATGAAGCATGTTCGGCCTTGGGCATACCAAAAAATCAGATTTGTGTCTTCAAGAAGCTTGAATTTTGAATCACCTAGCATGGGCAAGGGCATATGTCGAGATTGGTGGAGTTTTGAGGAGGTCTTTGAGCAATTTTTTTATGCATTTGTGTCATAGAATTGTCATAAGTTGTCTAGAATTAATTTTGAATTGAGCAAGCAAGCATGAATGCCACAAGGTGGTCGGCCAAGGCTTAAGAAATCTGAATTTTTGTCATCTTTTGAGCATTATTTAATTGTGTGTTGAAGTGCAAAAAGAATAAGGAATAAAGAATAAGGAATGTCTAGCTTTTTGTGAGATTTTGTCTTCTAGTGGGTTGAATTAGTAATTTAATAATAGTTAGTAGAATTTGTAGGTTTAATTAATGACCTAGTGCTTTGTGTAAGATGCTTTCTTGATTAGCGTGAGGGCACGCTTTCCTAGGTCTAGGGCACGCACTACGAGGTAAGGCACAAACTACGAGACGAATGCACATTTTCTCAAATAAATGCATGCAACCCTAAATGAATGCAAGTAATTCAATGCATGGCACACAAAACGAACACAATTCTTAAATCTAGGTCAAGGCACACAAATCTAGGTTAGGGCACACGAAATAAGGTATCGCACATCAGTCGGGGATTATGACACACCATTCTAGGTCAAGGCACGAATGACGAGGTATGCACAAAAACTAAGACAAGACATGTAATCTAAGGTCAGTCATATCATTCTTGGTCTATGGCACGCAAATCAAGGTAACACCTATTATTCGGGGTCGGGCCTCACAACCTTGGGCAAGACAACTTCGCTTCACGTAGAGGCTGGGCCCGCAAATTGAGGGCGTGGGGCTTAGGACCAGGTCTCCGTCGCTCCGGTGCCCATATCTTTTGATCCGTTAGGAGTTACGCGGCACACAACATGTCGTTGGAAAGCTCTTCGAGAGCTCTATGATGGGGGCAGCTAGGCTACTCGGCTGCGCTATTTTTGGAGCCCAAAATTGAATATTTTCATCAATTTCGGGATACTTTTCTTCTTTTTAGCTATTTTTCCGTCCCGGATCTTACTTTGTGAGCTGCAAAAAGGACGACAACCTAATCTATCACATTTCTAATCCCGAATCCCACGGCACCTTGTGCAAGAAACCTTCGCTTCACGTAGAGGCTAGGCCAGCAAACCGAGGGCGTAGGGCTTAGGACGAGGTCTCCGTCGCTCCGGTGCCCATAACTTTTGATCCGTAAGGAGTTATGCGGTGCACAACATGCCATTGGAAAGCTCTTCAAGAGTTCAACGATAGGGGCATCAAGCCTGCTTGGCTGCGCCTGCTTTCGGAGGCCAAATTTGAACATTTTCATCAGTTTCTGGACACTTTTCTTCATTTTAGTTGTTTTTATCCCAGATCGTACGTCGTGGGCCGCGAAAAGGACGACTATCTAATCCATCAAATTTATGTTACTGAGTCCCACGGTACCTTGGGTAAGACAAATTCGCTTCACATAGAGGCTGGGCTCGCAAACCGAGGGCGTAAGGCTTGGGACCAGGACTCCGTCGCTTCGATACCCATAACTTTTGATTCGCAAGGAGTTACCTGGCGTACAACATACCATTGGAAAGCTCTCCGAGAGCTCTACGATAGAGGTATCAACCTTACTTTGTTGTGCCTATTTTCAAAGCCCAAAATGGAATGTTTTCATCAGTTTCGGGACACTTTTCTTCTATTGCGCTATTTTTTCGTCCTGCATCGTAGGTCGTGAGCCGCGAAAGGGACGACGACCTAATCCATCACATTTCTATTACCGAATCCCATGATACCTTGGCCAAGACAACTTCGATTCAAGTAGAGGCTGGGCCCGCAAACCGAGGTCGTACAGCTTGGGACCAGGTCTCTGTCGCTCCGGTGCCCATAACTTTTGATCCGTAAGGAGTTACGCGGCACACAACATATCGTTGGAAAGCTCTCTGAGAGCTCCAGGACGGGGACAGCAAGCCTGCTCGGCTGCGCCTATTTTTGGATTCCAAAATCGAACATTTTCATAAGTTTAGGGACACTTTTCTTCTTTTGCGTAATTTTTTCGTGCAGGATCGTATGTCGTGAGCCATGAAAAGGATGACTACCTAATCCATCACATTTCTATTACCAAATCCCATGGCACCTTGGGCAAGACAACGTCGCTTCACGTAGAGGTCGGGCCCGCAAACCGAGGACGTGGGGCTTGGGACTAGGTCTCCGTTGCTCCGGTGCCCATAACTTTTAATTCGTAAGGAGTTACGTGTCGCATAGTATACCGTTGGAAAGCTCTCCGAAAGCGCTACGACGTGTGCATCAACCCTGCTTGGCTGCCCCTATTTTTGGAGCCCAAAATCGAACATTTTAATCAGTTTCAGAACACTTTTCTTCTTTTGCACTGTTTTTTCGTCTCGGATCGTACGTCGTGAGCCACGAAAAGGACGACCACCTAATCCTTCAAATTTCTATTACCGAATCCCATGGCACCTTGGGCAAGACAATTTCACTTCACGTAGAGACTGGGCCTGCAAACCGAGGGCGTAGGTCTAGGGACCGAGTCTCCATCGCTCCGGTGCCCATAACTTTTGATCCGTAAGGAGTTACCCGGCGCACAGCATACAGTTGGAAAGCTCTCCGAGAGCTCTACGATAGGGGCAGCAACACTTCTTGGTGGAGCCTATTTTCAGAGCCCAAAATTGAATGTTTTCGTCAGTTTCGGGACACTTTTCTTCTTTTGCGCTGTTTTTCCGTCCCGGATCGTAAGTCGTGAGCTGCGAAAAGGATGACAACCTAATCCATCACATTTCTATTACCGAATCCCACGGTACCTTGGCCACGACAACTTCATTTCACGTAGAGGCTGGGCCCGTAAACCGAGGCCGTGGGGCTTAGGACCAGGTCTCCGTTGCTTCGGTGCCCATAACTTTTGATCCGTAAGGAGTTATGCGGTGCACAGCATACCGTTGGAAAGCTCTTTGAGAGCTCTACGACGTGGTCAGCAAGTCTGCTCAGCTGCCGTGAGGCCCGACCTTGATTTGCGTGTGATACCTCATTTCGTATGCTTTAACCTAGATTTACGTGCCTTGACCTAGGTTTAAGAATCGTATTTCATTTTGTGTGTCTTGCATTGAATTACGTGCATTCATTTAGGGTTGCGTGCATTCATCTCGTAGTTCGTGCCTTGCCTTGTATTGTGTGCCCTAAACCTAGGAAAGCGTGCCCTTACGCTAATCAAAAAAGCATCTTACACGAAGCACTAAACCATTAATTAATCCTACAAATTTCACTAACTAATATTAAATTGCTAATTCAACCCACTAGAAGACAAAATATCACAAAAAGCTAGACATTCTTTATTCTTTATTCTTTATTCTTTGCATATCTCAAACACACAATTAAATATTGATTAACCAAGACAAAAAATTCAGATTTTGCACAAGCCTTGGCCGACCACTAGGAGCTTTTGTGCATGCAATTCAATTTCAAATTTATTCCCTAAACATTCTATGACAATTTAATGACACAAAGCAACAAAAAAATAGCTCAAAGATCCCCTCCCCCAAAGCTCCAAATCTCGACACAAGCTCCTTGCCCATACTAGATAATTCAAAATGCTTCTTGAAGACACAAAAATCTGAATTTGCAAGGCCCTAGGCCGACATATGCATCAATTTCTTCAAAGCCTTTCATTTTTCCTTCATTCATTCTTTCTTTCTCACATTTCTCTCACACTCTCTCTCTCTCTCGGCCTTGGCTGAGTTTCTACACTCCATAGCTTAACTTCATCACTCAATGATTCATCAATACATGCAAGAAGCTTAGGAGCTTGACCAAACAAAACTAGGAGCAAAGAAGCACACATGCAAGCCTTTAGCACATCCATTTCTGTTTAGGTGAGTTTGTTAGCTTCCATTTCTTTTCTTCTTGTTCTAACCACATGAACCTACTAAGAACATGGTAACTTAGCAAGGAAATTAGAGAAATCACAAGTTGTCGCTCGGCTAAGCAAAGAAAAGGCTCGACATTGTGCTTCATCAAGAGTTTGTGCATCTCTTTGTTGTCTTGCTAAGGTGAGGGCTAAACCTTCTTTGTAAAGCTTTTGAAAACCACATGCATGTCTTTAAATGTCTATCTTTACCTCTGTACTTGTGATATATGTGTGTTCATGAGCTTTTGTAAACATGCATGGCAAGATATTTGACTAGAATGTGATGATAGATGAAATCGGGTATGTGACAGCCTTCTGCCTTGTTAGTGCGAGGTGATTTCGACTAGGTAAATGATGTTGAAAATGCATGAAAATTGGTAGGTAACTAGTTTTTCCAGTTCCAAGAATTTTTCACAGAAATAGGCCAAAGCTAATTTTGAATCTAAGGTCCTCAAAATGGCAAATTATCAAAATGTGTCCAAATCTGGAAAGTCTGGAAAAATGATGCAGGTTTTGGCAGATTCACTGACCTTGTAGAACGAACCAGTTTTGACTTAGTAAATGATATCCAAAATGCATGAAATTTGGTGTACCACTAGATTTTTCAGTTCTGGACATTTTTTTCATAAATGGACTAAGGCTAAATCTGACCCTAAGGCCCTAAAAAACGACAAGCATTGAAATGTGTGCAAATATGTACAGTTTTGTGTAGTCTCACTGTTTTGGCTATAACTCTTGAACCCGAACTCCAAATGATGCGATATTTGTTTCTGAATTTAGTTCACTCCTTAAGATTTAATTTGACATCTTGTTCACTGGAATTGGAGTTTGTTTGCATTTCTCAATGATTGTGAGAAAACAGTCAATTGCAGTGAGGGTTTCACCTATTGATATGCTTAGAAGAATTATTGTAGCTTCTCTTGTTGTACTAAATGCTTGGGATTGTGGCATTTGGATGTTGTGTGGACTGTTTTGAATACTTGAGGGTGTTTGAATTAATCAATGCATGGCTTGAGATTAATTACGAGATGACTTGGGGTTTAATCGCACGGGTAAGCACGAATTGAAACCCTAGTAACTAGGTAAACTCGCTAAGTGTTGATCCTTTGGATATTGTGTTTGATTATGTATTTAGTAGGCTGCCCGTAGTTATCAATATGATTTTGATGATTACATGTTGATAAGTAGGCCTTTCTTGCACCCAGTCCCACGTAGATGTCGTTGCATGATGAATAATCTTATTATTTAATTACGTGAACTTTGAAATGAGTTATATGACTTGATTTACATGCGTTACATGGCTGCCCGTTTAATATTCATATAACTCCATGTGCTTTCCAAGTGAATTTACTTGTCATATCGTGCCTCGCGTGTTTAATTGTCAATGTGCAATCTTATGACTGCTCGGAGGCAACCTACTTTGTTGTCCTCCAAATGTGATATATTAAATGTCATAAATGTGCATTGCATACAAGGTTGCAACCTTTCATTCTAGCGTGGTAGCGTTCACGCACACCGGGCGGTATCGGGCTTGCCGGTGCAACTGTGACTACCATTGTCCAATTCCCTCTCTAGCCTAGACTTCCTCGGAGAGTTGGGTCGTAGGATTTCGGGGTACATCCGGAGTACACCCATTTGGCGTGATAAGGGGATTATTTGAAGCCGGTCACAACAACTGATACTGCAAATGAACTGAGAGCAAAAGCTCATCGTATCCTTTTCACTATGTGTATAAGTACTCTCACTTGGTTCCTAGAGGACCTCGGGGAGGAAAGACGGGTAATTGTGTTCCTTTACTTTTACATTACATTATGTACGTACTTGTGATATATTCATGCTTGCAAAAGGGTTTTCATAAGTTGAACCGGAAAATGAGTTTCAAAACTTATTTCTCGTTCCCCTTCACTGAGTTCATAAGGACTCACCCTCTTTTATCATCTCAGGTGAAGAAGACCAAGAACAGTTACCTGAGGACGACGTGCCTAATGATGACTCCTTGGAATGATTGCTTGTCCTATGTGCCTTACTTGACTATGGCTATTTCGTGAATGATGTGTTGCTTGAAGACTATTTCCTTTCATCTTGCTTGTTGTTTGTAATGTAAAAGACCCCCATTGTAATTTGGGGTCTAATTTTGGCTTGTACTGATAATAACTAGATAGACACTACTATGGTCGATTTTGCTATCATTATTGGCTAATATCTATCATAGGATTATGAAGTATCAGGTAAGGACTAAGTAAAATGAACCTATCCAATCTTAAGCAGGTACTCATTGTTAAGCTAACATCAACAGGTACTTTTGTAACGAGGACAAACAAACAAACGACACATAGTATCATGCTAAGTTATTAATCAAACGAGACATTGAGATAATTGGTAGGCGTTTCGATTGGTTATAAATAGTAATCTTAGTTGGAAATGAAATTGAGATTGAAAATTTTGAGGCGTTTAGGGAATTAGGTCAAACTAAAGAGTCCAATTACAGTCGTTATGCTACCGATTTTCTAGAAAATTGTGGAGTTTAGGCTAAAACGTTAAGTGTTAAACCCTCTTGAACGATTCAGAGCCCAAAATCGAAAGTTTTCATAAGTTTCGGGACACTTTTCCTTTTTTGCGCTGTTTTTCTTTCCCAGATGTTACGTCGTGAGCTGCGAAAAGGAAGACAACCTAATCCATCACATTTCTATAACCAAATCCCACGGCACCATGGGCAAGACAACTTCGCTTCACATAGAGGCTGGGCCCGTAAACCGATGACGTTGGGCTTGGGACTAGGTCTCCGTCATTCCGATGCCCATAACTTTTGATCCGTAAGCAGTTACGAGGCGCACAATATACCGTTGGAAAGCTCTCCGAAAGCGCTACGATGGGGGCACCAACCCTGCTCATGTGCCCCTGTTTTCAGAGTCCAAAATTGAACATTTTCAACAGTTTCGGGATACTTTTCTTCTTTTGCGCTGTTTTCCGTCCCGGATAATACGTCATGAGCCGCGAAAAGGACGATTACCTAATCCATCATATTTCTATTACCGAATCTCATGACACCTTGGGCAAGACAACTTCGCTTCACGTAGAGGCTGGGCCCACAAACCGAGGATGTGGGGCTTGGGACCAGGTCTCCGTTGCTCCGATGCCTATAACTTTTGATCCGTAAGGAGTTACGCGGCGCACAGTTTATGGTTGGAAAGCTCTCCGAAAGCGCTACGACGAGGGCAGCAACCCTGCTCAGCTGCACCTGTTTTCGGAGACCAAAATCAAACGTTTTCATCAGTTTCAGGGCACTTTTCTTCTTTTGCGCCGTTTTTCCGTCCCGGATCTTACGTTGTGAGCCACAAAAAGGAAGACAACCTAATCCATCACATTTCTATTATCGAATCCCACAGCACCTTGGGCAAGACAACTTCGCTTCACATAGAGGCTGGGCCCGCAAACCGAGGGCATAGGGCTTGGGACCAGGTCTCCGTCGCTCCGGTGCCCATAACTTTTGATCCGTAAGTAGTTACGCGGCGAACAACATACCGTTGGAAAGCTCTTCGAGAGATCTACGATGGGGGTAGCAACCCTGATATGCTACGCCTATTTTTGGAGCCTAAAATCGAACGTTTTCATCTATTTCGGGACACTTTTCTTATTTTGCGCTATTTTTCAGTCCCGTATCTAACGTCGTGAGCCGCGAAAACGACGACAACCTAATCCATCACATTTTTATTAACAAATCCCATGGCACCTTGGGCAAGACAAATTCGCTTCACGTAGAGGCTGGGCCCGCAAACTGAGGGCGTGGGGCTTGTGACCAAGTCTTCGTCGCTCCAGTGCCCATAACTTTTGATCCGTAAGGAGTTACGCTGCACACAACATACCGTTGAAAAGCTCTCTGAGAGCTCTACGACGGAGGCAGCCAAGCTCGCTTCGCTGTGCCTATTTTCGCAGCCCAAAATCGAACGGTTCATCAGTTTCGGGACACTTTTTCTCTTTTGCTCTGTTTTTTCGTCCCGGATCGTACGTCGTGAGCCGCGAAAAGGACGACAACCTAATTCATCCCATTTCTATTACTGAATCCCATGGCACCTTGGGCAAGACAAATTCGCTTCACGTAGAGGCTGGGCCCGCAAACCGAGGGCGTACTTGTGACAAAGTCTCTGTCGCTCTGGTGCCCATAACTTTCGATCCGTAAAGAGTTACGCAGCGCACAACATACCGTTGGAAAGCTCTCCGAGAGCTCAATGATGAGGCAGCCAAGCTCACTTTGCTGTGCCTGTTTTCGGAGCCCAAAATCGAACGTTTTCATCAATTTTGGGACATTTTTCTTCTTTTGCGCTCTTTTTTCGTCCCGGATTATACGTCATGAGCCGCGAAAAAAGACGACAACCTAATCCATCACATTTCTAATACCGAATCCCACGGCACCTTGGGAAAGACAAATTTGTTTCATGTAGAGGCCGGGCCCGCAAACCGTGGGCGTGGGGCTTGTGACCAGGTCTCTGTCGCACCGGTGCCCATAACTTTTGATCCATAAGGAGTTACGTGACGGAAAGCATTCCATTGGAAAACTCTTCGAGAGCTCTACGACAGGGGCAGCCAAGCTCGCTTCGCTGTGCCTATTTTCAGAGCCCCCAAAATCGAACGTTTTCATCAGTTTCGAGATACTTTTCGTATTTTGCCCTGTTTTTCAGTCCTGAATTATACGTCGTGTGTCGCGAAAAAGATGACGACCTAATCCACCACATTTCTATTACCGAATTCGACGGTACCTTGGGCAAGACAACTTCACTTCACGAAGAGGCCGGGCCCGCAAACCAAGGGCGTGGGGCTTGGGACCAGGTCTCCGTCGCTCCGGTGCCTATAACTTTTGATCCGTAAGGAGTTACGCGGCGCAAAGCATACCGTCGGAAAGCTATTCGAGAGCTCTACAACGGGGGCAGCAACCCCGCTTTGCTGCGCCTATTTTTAGAGCCTAAAATCAAATGTTTTCATCAGTTTCGGGACATTTTTCTTCTTCTACCATGTTTTTCCGTCCTGGATCTTACGTCGTGAGCCGCGAAAAGGACGACAACCTAATCCATCACATTTCTATTACCGAATCCCATGGCAACTTAGGCAAGACAACTTCGCTTCACGTAGAGGCTGGGCTCGCAAACCGAGGGCGTGGGGCTTGGGACCAGGTCTCCGTCGCTTCGGTGCCCATAACTTTTGATCCGTATAGAGTTACACGGCGCACAGCATACCGTTGGAAATCTCTCCGAGAGTTCTACGACGGGGGAAGCAACCCTGCTATGCTACACTAGTTTTCGGAGCCCAAAATTGAACGTTTTCATCAGTTTTAGGACATTTTTCTTCTTTTGCGGGGTTTTTTTCGGTCCCGGATCTTTTGTCGTGAGCCGCGAAAATGATGACTATCTAATCCACCACATTTCCATTACCGAATCCCACGGTACCTTGGGCAAGACAACTTCACTTCACGTAGTGGCTGGGCAAGTAAACTAAGGGCGGGGGGCTTGTGACCGGGTCTCCGTCGCTCCGGTGCCCATAACTTTTGATCCGTAAGGAGTTACGTGGCGCACAGCATACCGTTGGAAAGCTCTTCGAGAGTGTTACAACGTGGGTAGCAAGCCTGCTCAGCTGTACTTATTTTTAGAGGATAAAATCAAACGTTTTCCTCAGTTTCGGGATACTTTTCTTCTTTTGTGTAGTTTTCCGTACCTGATCGTACGCCGTGAGCCACGAAATGGATGACTACCTAATCCATCACATTTCAATTACTAAATCCAACAGCACCTTGGGCAAGGAAAATTTGCTTCACGTAGAGGCTGGGCCCGCATACCGAGGACGTGGGGCTTGGGACCAGGTCTCTGTCGCTCCGTTGCCCATAACTTTTGATCCGTAAGGAGTTACGCAATGCACAACATACCGTTGGAAAGCTCACCAAGAGCTCTACGACGGGGGCAACATGCCTGCTAGGATACGCCTATTTTTGGCGACCAAAATTGAACGTTTTCATCAGTTTTGGGTTACTTTTCTTATTTTTTTTTCTTATTTTTCCGTCCCGGATTGTACGTCGTTAGCCGCGAAAAGGACGACGACCTAATCCATCACATTTCTATTACCGAATCCCATGGCACCTTGGGCAAGACAACTTCACTTCACGTAGAGGCTGGGCCCGCGAACCGAGGGCGTGGGGCTTGGGACCTGGTCTCCGTCGCTCTTGTGCCCATCACTTTTAATCCGTAAGGAGTTACACAGTACACAGCATACCGTTGGAAAGCTCTCCGAGAGCTCTACGACGTGGGCAACAAACTTACTCGGCTGCGCGTATTTTCGTAGATCAAAATCAAACGTTTTCATCAATTTCGGGACACTTTTCCTCTTTTGTGCTTTTTTTGGGTCCCGGATCGTATGTCATGAGCCACAAAAAGGACGACTTCCTAATCCATCACATTTCTATTACCGAATCCCACGACACATTGGGCAAGACAACTTCGCCTCACGTAGAGGCTGGGACCGCAAACCGAGGTCGTGGGGATTGGGACGAGGTCTCCATCAGTCCGGTGCCCATAACTTTTGATCATGTAAGGAGTTATGCGGTGCACAGCATACCGACAGAAAGCTCTCTGAGAGCTCTACGACAGGTGAAGCTAGCCCGCTCAGCTGTACCCAATTTCGGAGCCCAAAATAAACGTTTTCATCAGTTTCGGGACACTTTTATTCTTTTGTGCTGTTTTTCTTTCCCGGATCTGACGTCGTGAGCAGCGAAAAAAGAAGACAACCTAATCCATCACATTTCTATTACCGAATCCCACAGCACCTTGGGCAAGACAGCTTCGCTTCATGTAGATGTTGGGCCTGCAAACCGAGGACGTGGGGCTTGGGACTAGGTCTCCGTCGCTCCGGCGCCCATAACTTTTGATCCGTAATGAGTTACGCGGCGCACAGCATACCGTTGGAAAGATCTCCGAGAGTTCTACGATGGGGGCAGCTAGCCTGCTCGAATGCACCTGTTTTCAGAACCAAAAATTGAACATTTTCATTAGTTTCATTACACTTTTCTTCTTTTGCGCTGTTTTTCCGTCCTAAATCTTACGTCGTGAGCCGCGAAAAGGAAAACAACCTAATCCATCACATTTCTATTACCAAATCCCATGGCACCTTGGGCAAGACATCTTCACTTCACGTAGAGGCTGGGTCTGCAAACCGAGGACGTGGGGCTTGGGACTAGGTCTCCGTCACTTCAGTGCCCATAACTTTTGATCCGTAAGGAATTACGAGGTGCACAGTATACCATTAGAAAGCTCTCCGAGAGCGCTACTACGTGGGCAAAAACCCTGCTCGGATGCCCCTATTTTGGGAGCCCAAAATCAAATGTTTTCATCCGTTTCGGGATACTTTTCTTCATTTGCGCAGTTTTTTCATCCCTGATCGTTCGTCATGGGCCACGGAAAGGACAACTACCTTATCCATCACATTTCTATTACCGAATCCCACGGAATCTTAGGCAAGACAACTTCACTTCACACAGAGGCTAGGCACTCAAACCAAGGACGTGGGGCTTGGGACCAGGTCTCTGTCACTCTGGTGCCCATAACTTTTGATCCGTAAGAAGTTACGCGGCGCACAACATACCGTTGAAAAGCTCTCCGAGAGTTGTACGATAAGGGCAGCAAGCTTGCTTGGCTGCGCCTATTTTCGGAATCCAAATTCGAACATTTTCATCAGTTTCGGGACACTTTTCTTTATTTGCGTTATTTTTTCCTCCTGGATCGTACGTCGAGACCCGCGAAAAGGATGACTATCTAATCCATCACATTTCTATTACCGAATCCCACGGCACCTTGGGCAAGACAACTTCGATTCACGCAGAGGCTGGGCCCGCAAATCGAGGGCGTGGGGCTTAGGACCAGGTCTTCGTCGCTCCGGTGCCCATAACTTTAGATCCGTAAGGAGTTACGCAGCACACACCATACCGTTGGAAAACTCTCTGAGAGTTCTACAACACGGCCAGGAAGCTTGCTCGGCTGTGCTTATTTTCGGAGGCCAAAATCGAACGTTTTCATCAGTTTCGGGATACTTTTCTTCTTTTACACAGTTTTTTCGTGCCGGATCATACGTCGTGAGCAGCGAAATGGATGACTACATAATCCATCACATTTCTATTACCGAAACCCATGACAGCTTGGACTAGAAAACTTTGCTTCATGTAGTGATTGGGCCAGCAAACCGAGGGCGTGGGGCTTGGGACTTGGTCTTCGTCGCTCCTGTGCCCATAACTTTCGATCTGTAAGGAGTTACGTGGCGCACAATATACTGTTGAAAGGCTCACCGAGAGCTCTACGATGGGGGCATCAAGCCTACTCGGCTACGCCTATTTTTGGAGGCCAAAATTGAATGTTTTCATCAGTTTCGCAACATTTTTCTTCTTTTGCGCTGTTTTTTCGTCCCGGATCGTACGTCGTGAGCCACGAAAAGGACGACTACGTAATACATCACATTTCTATTACCGAATCCCATGGCACCTTGGGCAAGACAACTTCGCTTCAGGTAGAGGCTGTGCCCGTAAATCGAGGGCGTGGGGCTTGGGACCAGGTCTCTGTCACTCCGGTGCCCATAACTTTTGATCCGTAAGGAGTTACACGGTGCACAGCATACCGTTGCAAAGCTTTTTGAGAGCTCTACGACGAGGGCAGCTAGCCTGCTCGGGTGCACCCTTTTTTGGAGCCCAAAATCAAACGTTTTCATTAGTTTTGGGACACTTTTCTTCTTTTGTGCTATTTTTCCGTCCCAGATCAAACGTCCTGAGCGGCGAAAAGGAAGACAACCTAATCCATCACATTTCAATTACCGAATCCCACGGCACCTTGGGCAAGACAGCTTCACGTCACGTAGACGCTGGGCCCATAAACCGAGGACGTGGGGCTTGAGACCAGGTATCCGTTGGTCCGGTGCCCATGACTTTTGATCCGTAAGGAGTTACATGGTGCACAACATACTGTTAGAAAGCTCCCCAAGAGCTCTACGACGGGGGTAGCTAGCTTGCTCGGCTGCACCTATTTTTGTAGCCCAAAATCAAACATTTTCATCAATTTCGGTACACTTTTCTTCTTTTGCGCTATTTTTCTGTCCCGGATGTTACGTCGTGAGCCGCGAAAAGGAAGACAACCTAATCCATCACATTTCTATTACCGAATGCCACATCACCTTGGGCAAGACAGCTTCGCTTCACGTGTAGGTTGGACCCGCAAACCGAGGGTGTGGGGCTTGGGACCAGGTCTCAGTCACTTTGGTGCCCATAACTTTTGATCCGTAAGGAGTTATGAGGGGCACAGTATACCGTTGGAAAGCTCTCCGAGAGCGCTACGACGAGGGCAAAAACCCTGCTCGGCTGCCCTTGTTTTTGGAACCCAAAATTTAACATTTTCATCCGTTTCGGGACACTTTTTTTCTTTTGCGCTATTTTTCCGTCCCGGATCATACATCGTGAGCCGCGGACAGGACTACTACCTAATCCATCACATTTCTGTTACCGAATCCCATGGCACCTTGGGCAAGACAACATTGCTTCACGTAGAGGATAGGCACTCAAACCGAGGGCGTAGGGCTTGGGACCAGGTCTTCGTCGCTCCGGTGCCCATAACTTTTGATTCGTAATGAGTTACGCGATGCACAGCATACCGTTGGAAAGCTCTCTGAGAGCTCTACTACGATGGTAGCAAGCCTGCTAGGTTGTGCCTATTTTTGGAGCCTAAAATCGAACGTTTTCATCAGTTTCAGGGCACTTTTTTTCCTTTGCGCTATTTTTCTGTCCCGGATCGTACGTCGAGACCCGCAAAAAGGACGACTATCTAATCCATCACATTTCTATTACCGAATCCCACGGAACCTTGGGCAAGACAATTTCGCTTCACGTAGAGGCTGGGCCTGCAAACCGAGGGCGTGGGGCTTAAGACCAGGTCTTCGTCGTTTCGGTGCCCATAACTTTTCATCCGTAAGGGGTTACGCTTTGCATAGCATACCGTTGTAAAACTCTCCGAGAGTTTTACAACGGGGGTAGAAAGCAAGCTCGAATGTGCCAATTTTCGGAGGCCAAAATCGAACGTTTTCATCAGTTTCGGTATACTTCTCTTCTTTTATGAAGTTTTTTTGTGTCGGATCGTACATCATGAGCCGCAAAATGGACGACTACCTCATCCATCAGATTTCTATTACCGAATCCCACGGCACCTTGGGCAAGACAACTTCGCTTCACGTAGAGACTGGGCCAATAAACCTAGGGCGTGGGGCTTGGGACTAGGTCTCCGTCGCTCTTGTGCCCATAACTTTCGATCTGTAAGGAGTTATGTGGCGCACAACATACCGTTGAAAAGCTCACCGAGAGCTCTACGACGGGGGTAGCAAGCCTGCTCAGCTACGCCTATTTTTCGAGGCCAAAATCAAACATTTTGATCAATTTCGGGATACTTTTCTTCTTTTGCGCTGTTTTTTCGTCATGAATCGTACGTCGTGAGCCGCAAAAAGGACGACAACCTAATACATCACATTTCTATTACCAAATCCCACAGCACCTTGGGCAAGACAACTTTGCTTCACGTAGAGGCTGGGCCCGCAAACCGTGGGCGTAGGGAAGCAAGTCTCAGTCGCTCCGGTGCCCATAACTTTTTATCCGTAAGGAGTTACGCGGCACACAGCATACCTTTGGAAAGCTCTCCGAGAGTTCTACGATAAGGGTAAAAAGCCTGCTTGGTTGTGCCAGTTTTTAGAGCCCAAATTCGAACGTTTTCATCAGTTTTGGGACACTTTTCTTCATTTGCGCAGTTTTTTCGTCCCGGATCGTACGTCGTGAGCCGTGAAAAGGACAACTACCTAATCATTCACATTTCTATTACCGAATCACACGATACCTTAGGCAAGACAACTTCGCTTCACGTAGAGGCTGGGTCCACAAATCGAGTCCGCGGGGCTTGACACCAGGTCTCCGTCGCTCCAGTGCCCATAACATTTTATCCGTAAGGAGTTACGCGGCGCACATCATACCGTTGGAAAGCTCTTCAAGAGCTCTATGACGGGGCAGCAAGCCTTCTTGGCTGCGCTTATTTTCGGAGCCCAATTTTGAACGTTTTCAACAATTTCGGGACACTTTTCTTCTTTTGTGCTATATTTCCATCCCGGATCGTACGTCGTGAGCCGCGAATGGGATGACTATCTAATCCATCACATTTCTTTTACCGAATCCCACGGCACCTTAGGCAAGACAACTTTGCTTCACGTAGAGGCTGGGCCTGCAAACCGAGGACGTGGGGCTTGGGACTAGCTCTCCATCGCTCCGGTGCCCATAACTTTTGATCCATAAGGAGTTACGAGGCGCACAGTATACCGTTGGAAAGCTCTCCGAGAGCGCTACGACGGGGGAAGCTACCTTGGTATGTTGCACCTGTATTTGGAGGCCAAAATCGAACGTTTTCATCAGTTTTGGTATACTTTTCTTCTTTTGCGCTATTTTTTCATCCCGGATCGTACGTCGTGAGCCGCAAAAAGGATGACTAACTAATACATCACATTTCTATTACCAAATTCCAAGGTACGTTGGGCAACACACCTCCGCTTCACGTAGAGGCTGCGCCCGCAAACCGAGTGCGTGGGCCTTAGGACCAGGTCTTCATCGTTTTGGTGCCCATAACTTTTAATCTGTAAGGAGTTACGGTTCGCACAGCATACCGTTGGAAAACTCTCTGAGAGTTCTACAATGGGGGCATAAAACAAGCTCGACTGCACCAATTTTCGAAAGCTAAAATCGAACGTTTTCATCAATTTTGGGATACTTTTCCTCTTTTCTGAAGTTTTTTCATGCCAGATCGTACGTCGTGTGCCGCAAAATGGCAGACTACCTAATCCATCACATTTTTATTACCGAATCCCACCGTACCTTGGGCAAGCAACTTCACTTCACGTAGAGGCTGGGTGTGCAAACCGAGGGCGTGGGGCTTGGGACCAGGTCTCCGTCGCTCCGATGCCCATAACTTTTGATTTGTAAGGAATTACACGGTGCCCGGTATACCATTGGAAAGCTCACCGAGAGCTCTACAACGGGGGTAGCAAGCCTGCTTGGCTACGCCGGTTTTTCAAGGCCAAAATCAAATGTTTTCATCAATTTCGGGACACTTTTCTTCTTTTACGCTATTTTTTTGTCCTGGATCATACGTTGTGAGCCGCAAAAAGGACGACAACCTAATACATCACATTTCTATTACCAAATCCCACAGCACCTTGGGCAAGACAATTTCGCTTCACGTAGAGGCTGGGCCCCCAAACCAAGGGCGTGTGGCTTGGGACCAAGTCTCAGTTGCTCCGGTGCCCAAAACTTTTGATCCGTAAGGAGTTACGTGGCGCACAGCATACCTTTGGAAAGCTCTCCAAGAGTTGTATGATAAGGGTAGCATGCCTGCTTGGCTGCGACTATTTTTAGAGCCCAAATTCGAACGTTTTCATCAGTTTTGGGACACTTTTCTTCGTTTGCGTTGTTTTTTCATCCCGGATCGTACGTCGTGAGCCGCGAAAAGGACGACTACCTAATCATTCACATTTCTATTACCGAATCGCACGGTACCTTGGGCAAGACAACTTCGCTTCATGTAGAGGCTGGGCCCACAAACTGAGTCTGCGGGGCTTAGGACCAAACCTTCGTCGCTCCGGTGCCCATAACTTTTTATCCGTAAGGAGTTACACGGTGCACATCATACCGTTGAAAAGCTCTCTGAGAGCTCTATGACGGGGACAGCAAGCCTGCTTGGCTGCGATTGTTTTCGGAGCCTAATTTTGAACGTTTTCAACAGTTTCGGGACACTTTTATTCTTTTGCGCTGCTTTTTCATCCCGGATCGTACGTCGTTAGCTGTAAAAAGGACGACAGCCTAATCCATCATATTTCTATTACTGAATCTCATGGCACCTTGGGCAAGACAACTTAGCTTCACGTAGAGGCTGGGCCCGCAAACCGAAGGCGTGGGCCTTGGGACCAGGTCTCCGTCGCTCCGGTGCCCATAACTTTTGATCCATAAGGAGTTAGGTGGTGTACAACCTACTGTTGGAAAGATTTCCCAGAGCTCTACGATAGGGGCAGCAATCTTGCTTTGCTGCGCCTATTTTTGTAGCACTAAATCAAACATTTTCACCAGTTTCAGGACATTTTTCTTCTTTTGCGCAGTTTTTCTGTGCCTGATCTTACGTCGTGAGCTGCAAAATGGATGACTACCTAATCCATCACATTTCTATTACCGAATTCCAATGCACCTTGGGCAAGACAACTTCGCTTCACGTTGAGTCTAGGCCCGCAAACCGAAGGCATGAGGCTTGGGACCAAGTCTCTGTCTCTCCGGTGCCCATAACTTTTGATCCGTAAGGAGTTACACGGCGCACAGCATACCGTTGGAAGGCTCTCTAAGAGTTCTACAACGGGGACTGCAAGCCTACTTGATTGTGCCTATTTTCAGAGGCAAAAATCCAATGTTTTCATCAGTTTCGGGACACTTTTCATCTTTTGCGTAGTTTTTTCATGCCGGATCGTACGTCGTGAGCTACAAAATGGACGACTACCTTATCCATCACATTTCTATTACCGAATCCCATTGCACCTTGGGCAAGACCACTTCTCTTCACGTAGAGGCTGGGTCCGCAAACCAAGGGCGTGGGGCTTGGGACTATGTCTCCATCGTTTTAGTGCCCATAACTTTTGATCCGTGAGGAGTTACGCGGCGCACAACATACAGTTGGAAAGCTCACCGAAAGGTCTACGACGGGGGCAACACGCATACTCTGATGCGCCTGCTTTCAGAGGCTAAAATTGAACGTTTTCATTGGTTTTAGGACACTTTTCTAGTTTTCGCTATTTTTTCATCCCGGATCGTACGTCGTGTGCCGCGAAAAGGATGACTACCTAATCCATCACATTTCTATTAATGAATCCCACGATACCTTAGGCAAGACAACTTCGCTTCATGTAGAGGTTGGGCCCGCAAACCGAGGGCATGGGGCTTGGGACTAGGTCTCCGTCGCTCCGGTGACCATAACTTTTGATCCGTAAGGAGTTACGCGGCGTACAGCATACCGTTGGAAAGCTCTTCGAGAGCTATACGATGGGGGGAACAACCCTGCTTCGCTGATGTGAGGCCCGACCTTGATTTACGTGCAATACCTTGTTTCATGCGCCCTAACCTAGATTTGCATGCCTTGATCTAGGTTTAAGAGTCGTGTCTCGTTTTATGTGCCTTGCATCGAATTACGTGCATTCATTTAGGGTTGCGTGCATTTGCTTGAGAAACATGCATTTGTCTCGTAGTTCGTGCCTTACCTCGTAGTGCGTGCCCTAAACCTAGGAAAGCGTGCCCGCACGCTAATCAATGAAGCATCTTACACGAAGCACTAGATCACTAATTAATCCTACAACTCCACTAACTAATATTAAAATGCTAATTCAACTCACTAGAAGACGAAATTTCACCAAAAACTAAACATTCTTATTCTTTATTCTTTATTCTTTTGCACATCCCAAACACACAATATAATAATGCTCAAAAACATAACAAAATTTCAGATTGGAACACTAGCTTGGCCGACCACATGATGCACTTGACAAAGATTTGCATAATTCAAAAATCATATCTAGACAACCTATGACACAAAGCATAAAAAAATAACCTAAAACCTTACCCAATGCACCACACCCTCGGCCCACACAATTGCCCATGCTAGACAATTCAAAATATGCTTTTGAAGACAAAAAAATCAGATTTGTAGAAGCCCAAAGCTGACCACATGCTCAAGCTTTTCATTTCTTTCTCACTTTCTCTCATCCTCTCATTTTCTCTCTCTCTCTCGGCCTAGGCTGCTTTATCACTCTCCCTATCTTAACCTCATCATCCTAAGGTTCATCAAGACATTCAAGACACTAAGGAACTCGACCAAGCAAGCTAGAAGCAAAAAGACATGCATGCAAGCTCATAGAACCTTCATTTCGGCTTAGGCATGTTTGATAGCTTCTATTTCATTTCCCTTTTGTTCTAACCACATGCACATACTAAGGACACGGTAACTTAGCTAGGAATTAAGGAAATCAAGCAAAATCCCTCGGCCAAACAAGGAGAGAACACCATTTGTGCATCTCTAAGAGTTTTGAGCATCCTTTGTTGACAAAGTTGCTAAGGTGAGGGTTAATCCTTTTTAAAAGCTTTCTAAAAACCATATACATGCCTTCATATGTCTATTATTACCTTTGTACTTGTGGTATGTGTGTGTACATGAGATTTTGTAACCATGCATGGCAAGATATTTGGCTAGAGTTTGAAGATAGGTGAAATCACATAAATGGCAGTTTTCTGACTTGTTGGAACAAAGTGAATTTGACCAGGTAAATGATGTTGAAAATACATGAAAATTGGTAGGGAACTATTTTTGCCAATTATGAGAATTTTTCATAGAAATAGGCCAAGGCCAAGGCCAATTTTGATTCTAAGGTCCCCAAAATGGCAAAACATCGAAAGGTGTCCAAATCTAGAAAATCTGGGAAAATGGAGCAGGTTTTTGGCAGTTCACTGTCCCTGTAGATCGAACCAGTTTTGACTTAGTAAATGATACCTAAAATGCATAAAATTTGGTAGGTTGCTATATTTGTCAGTTCTGGACATTTTTGTCAGAAATAGACTAAGGCTAAATCTGACCCTAAGGCCCTCAACAACGACAAGTATTGAAATGTGTACAACCTTGCTTGGCTGCGCCTATTTTCGGAGCCCAAATTTGAACTTTTTCATCAGTTTCGGGACACTTTTCTTCATCTGCGCTGTTTTTTTATCCCGGATGGTACATCATGAGCCGTGAAAAGGACGACTACCTAATCTATCACATTTCTATTACCGAATTCCACGGTACCTTGGGTAAGACAACTTCGCTTCACGTAGAGGACGGGCCCTCAAACCGAGGCCCCGGGGCTTGGGACCAGGTCTCCATCGCTCCGGTGCCCATAACTTTATATCCGTAAAGAGTTACGCGGCGTACAACATACCGTTGAAAATCTCTCCGAGAGCTCTACGACGGGTACCGCAAGCCTGTTAGGCTGCACTTGTTTTCAGAGCCCAAATTCGAACGTTTTCATCAATTTTGGGACACTTTTCTTCTTTTGCATTGTTTTTCCGTCCTGGATCGTACGTCGTGAGCCGCAAAAAGGATGACTATGTAATCCATCACATTTTTATTACCGAATCCCATGGCACCTTGAGAAGACAATTTCGCTTCACGTAGAGGCTGGGACCGCAAACCGAGGGTATAGGGCTTGGGACCAGGTCTTCGTCACTCCCGTGCCTATAATTTTTGATCCGTAAGGAGTTACACGGCGCACATCATACCGTTAGAAAACTCTCTGAGAGTTCTACAATGGGGGCAACAAGCTTGCTCGGCTGCGCCTATTTTCAGAGGCCAAAATCGAACGTTTTCATCAGTTTTGGGACACTTTTCTTTTTTTTTTCGTAGTTTTTCCGTCCCGGATCCTACGTCGTGAGCCGCGAAAAGGACGACAACCTAATCCATCAAATTTCAATTACCTAATCCCACGGTACCTTGGGCAAAACAACTTCGCTTCATGTAAAAGGTAGGCCCTCAAATCGAGGGCATACGGCTTGGGAACAGGTCTCCGTCGCTCCGGTGACCATAACTTTTGATCCGTATGGAGTTACGCGGCGCACAGCATACCGTTGGAAAGCTCTCCGAGAGCTCTACGACGGGGGCAGCAACCCTACTATGCTGCGCCTATTTTCGCCGCCCAAAATCAAACTTTTTTCATCAGTTTTGGGATACTTTTCTTCTTTTTCGCTATTTTTTCGCCCCGGATTTTACGTCGTGAGCTGCAAAAATGACGACAACCTAATCCATCACATTTCTATTACCGAATCCCACGGTGCCTTGGGCCAAACAACTTCGCTTCACGAAGAGGCGGGGCCTGCAAACCAAGGGCATGGGGCTTGGGACCAGGTCTCCGTCGCTCCGGTGCCCATAACTTCTGATCCGTAAGGAGTTACGCGGCGCACAACATACCGTTGGAAAGCTCACCGAGAGCTCTACGACGGGGGTAGCAAACCTACTCGGCTGCTCCTATTTTCGGACGCCAAAATAGAACATTTTCCTCAGTTTCGAGACACCTTTCTTCTTTTACGCTGCTTTTCCGTCCTGGATCGTACGTCGTGAGCCGCAAAAAGGATGACTACCTAATACATCACATTTCTATTAACGAATCCCATGGTACCTTGGGCAAGACAACATCGCATCACGAAGAGGCTGGGCCCGTAAACAGAGGGCGTGGGGCTTGGGACCAGGTCTCCGTCACTCCGGTGGCCATAACTTTTAATCCGTAAGGAGTTACGCGGTGCACAACATACAATGGGGGCAACAAGCTTGCTTTCTTGCGCCTATTTTCGAAGCCCAAATTCGAACGTTTTCAACACTTTCGGGACATTTTTTTTCATTTGCGCTGTTTTTCCATCCCGGATCGTATGTCGTGAGCCGCGAAAAGGAAGACTACATAATCCATCACATTTCTATTACTAAATCCCACGGTACCTTGGGCAAGACAACTTTGCTTCACGTAAAGGCTTGACCCGTAAACCGAGGCCGCGGTGCTTAGGACCAGGTCTCCGTCGCTCCGGTGCCTATAACTTTTTATCCATAAGGAGTTACGCAGTGCACATCATACCGTTGGAAAGCTCTACGAGAGCTCTACTACATGGGTAGCAAGACTGCTCGTCTGCGCTTGTTTTTGGAGCCCAAATTCAAACGTTTTCGTCAGTTTCGGGACACTTTTCTTCTTTTGCGCTATTTTTTCGTCCCGGATCGTACGTCGTCAGCCGCGAAAAGGACGACCATTAATACATCACTATTCTATTACTGAATCCCATGACGCCTTGGGCAAGACATTTCGTTTCACGTAGAGGCTGGGCCCGCAAACTGAGGGTGTGGGGCTTGGAACCAGGTCTTCGTCCGCTCCGGTGCCCATAACTTTTGATCCGTAAGGAGTTACGCGGCGTACAGCATACCGTTGGAAAATTCTCCGAGAGTTCTACAACGGGGGGCAGCAAGCTTGCTCAGTTGCGCCTATTTTTGGAGGCTAAAATCGAACGTTTTCATCAATTTCAATAGACTTTTCTTCTTTTGCGCAGTTTTTTCATCCCGGATCTTACGTCGTGAGCCTCGAAAAGGAAGACAACCTAATCCCTCACATTTCTATTACCGAATCCCATGGCACCTTGGGCAAGACAACTTCGCTTCACGTAGAGGCTGGGCCCACAAACGGAGGACGTGGGGCTTGGGACCAGGTCTCTATCGCTTCGGTGCCCATAACTTTTGATCCGTAAGGAGTTCCGAGGCGCACAGTATACCGTTGGAAAGCTCTCCAAGAGCGATACTACGAGGGTAGCAACCTTGCTCTGCTGCGCCTATTTTAGGAGGCCAAAATCGAATGTTTTCCTCAATTACGGGACACTTTTCATCTTTTGCGCTATTTTTCAGTCCCGGATCGTACGTCTTGAGCGGCGAAACGGACAACTTCGCTTCACGTAGACGTTGGGCCCGCAAAACCGAGGGTGTGGGGCTTGGGACCAGGTCTCCGTCACTCCGGTGCCCATAACTTTTGATCCGTAAGGAGTTATATGGTGCACAGCATACTGTTGGAAATCTCTCCGAGAGCTCTACGACGGGGGCAGTAACCCTGCACTGCTGCGCCTTTTTTCGGAGAACAAAATCGAACGTTTTCATCAGTTTCGAGACACTTTTCTTCTTTTGTGATGTTTATCCGTCCCGGATCTTTCGTCGTGAGTCACAAAAAGGACGACAACCTAATGTACCACATTTCTATTATCGAATCCAACGGCACTTTAGGCAAAACAACTTCGCTTCATGTAGAGGCTGGGCCCGTAAACCGAGGGCATGGGGTTTGGGACTAGGTCTCTGTCGCTCCGGTTCCCACAACTTTTGATCCGTAAGGAGTTACGCGGCACACAGTATACCGTTGGTAAGCTCTCCGAGAGTTCTACAACGGCAGCAGCAAGCTGCTCAACTGCGCCTATTTTTGAATGCCACAATTGAACGTTTTCATCAGTTTTGAGACACTTTTCTTCTTTTGTGTCATTTTTTTGTGCCAGATCGTACGTCATGAGTCGCGAAATAGATGACTAACTAATCCATCACATTTCTATTACCGAATCCCACGGCACCTTGGGCAAGACAACTTCGCTTCACGTAGCAGCTGGGCCTGCAAACTGAGGGCGTGGGGCTTGGGACCAGGTCTCCGTCCCTCCGGTGCCCATAACTTTTGATCCGTAAGGTGTTACACGACGCATAGCATACAGTTGGAAAGCTCTCCGAGAGTTCTACAATGGGGGCAACAAGCCTGCTAGGCTGCGCCTGTTTTCGATTGCCCAAATTGAATGTTTTCATCATTTTTAGGACACTTTTCTTGTTTTGTGCAATTTTTTCTTGCTGGATCGTACATCGTGAGCCGCAAAATGGATGACTACCTAATCCATCACATTTCTATTACCGAATTCCACGGCACCTTAGGTAAGACAACTTCGCTTCACCTAGAGGCTGGGCCCGCAAACCGAGGGTATGGGGCTTGAGACCAGGTCTCCGTCGCTACGGTGCCCATAACTTTTGATCTGTAAGGAGTTACGTGGCGCACAACATAACGTTGGAAATCTCACCGAGAGCTCTACAACGAAGGCAACAAGCCTACTCGACTGTACCGGTTTTTGGTGGGCAAAATCGAATGTTTCCATCAGTTTCGGAACACTTTTCTTATTTTTGGCTGTTCTTTCATCCAGGATCGTACGTCGTGAGCCACGAAAAGGACGACTACCTAATCTATCACATTTCTATTACCGAATCCCATGGCACATTGGGCAAGACAACTTCGCTTCATGTAGAGGCTGGGCCTACAAACCGAGGGCGTAGGGCTTGGGACCACGTCTCCATCGCTCCGGTGCCCATTACTTTTGATCTGTAAGGAGTTACGCGGCGCACAACATACCGTTGGAAAGCTCTTCAAGAGCTCTACGACGAGGGCAGCAACTTTGCTCTACTGTGCCTATTTTTGGAGCCCAAAATCGAACATTTTCATCAGTTTTGGGATACTTTTCTTCTTTTGCGCTATTTTTTCATCCCGGATCTTACGTCGTGAGCCGCGAAAAGGACGACAACCTAATCCATCACATTTCTATTACCGAATCCCGTGGCACCTTGGGCCTGAAAACTTCGTTTCACATAGAGGCTGAGCCCGCAAACCGAGAGCACGGGGCTTAGGACCAGGTCTCTATCGCTCCGGTGCCCATAACTTTTGATCTGTGAGGAGTTACGCGGCGCACAACATACCGTCGAAAAGCTCTTCAAGAGCTCTACGACGGGGGTAGCAACCATTCTCTGCTGTTCCTATTTTCGGAGTCCAAAATCGAACATTTTCATCAGTTTCGGGACACTTTTCTTCTTTTGCGCAGTTTATCCGTCCTGGATCTTATGTCGTGAGCTGCGAAAAAGACAACAACCTAATCCAACACATTTCTATTACCGAATCCCACGACATCTTGGGTAAAACAACTTCGCTTCATGTACAGGTTGGGCCCGCAAACCATGGGCGTAGGGCTTGGGACCAGGTCTCTGTCGCTCCGGTTCCAATAACTTTTGATCCGTAAGGAGTTACGCGGCACACAGCATACCATTGGAAAGCTCTCTGAGTGTTCTACAATAGGGGCAGTAAGCCTGCACAACTGCGCCTATTTTTGAATGCCAAAATCGAATGTTTTTATCAGTTTCGTGATATTTTTCTTCTTTTAAGCAGTTTTTACGTGTTGGATCGTACGTCGTGAGCTGTGAAATGGACGACTACCTAATCCATCACATTTCTATTACCGAATCCCATGGCACCTTGGGCAAGATAACTTCGCTTCATGTAGAAGTTGGGCCTGCAAACCGAGGGCGTGGGGCTTGGGACCAGGTGTCCGTCGCTTTGGTGCCTATAACTTTTGATCCGTTAGGAGTTACGCGTGCACAACATATCGTTGGATAGCTTACCGAGAACTCTACGGCGAGGGCAGCAAGCCTGCTTGGCTGGGCCTATTTTTGGAGGCCAAAATCGAACGTTTTTATCAGTTTCGGGACACTTTTCTTATTTTTCGCTATTTTTTCGTCCCGGATCGTACGTCGTGTGCTGCGAAAAGGACGACTACCTAATCCGTCACATTTTTATTATCGAATCCCATTGCACCTTGGGCAAGACAACTTCACTTCACGTAGAGGCTGGGCCCGCAAACTGAGGGCGTGGGGCTTGGGACCAGGTCTCCGTTGCTCTGGTGACCATAACTTTTGATCCGCAAGGAGTTACGTAGCGCACAACATTCCGTTGTAAAGCTCTTCGAGAGTTCTACGACGGGGGCAGCAACCCTGCTTTGTTGTGCCTAGTTTTGGATCCCAAAATCGAATATTTTCATCAATTTCGGGACACTTTTCTTCTTTTGCACTGTTTTTTCATCCCGGATTGTACGTCTTGAGCAACGAAAAGGACGACTACCTAATCCATCACATTTCTATTACTGAATTCCACGGCACCTTGGGCAAGGCAATTTCACTTCACGTAGAGGCTGGGCTCGTAAACCAAGGGCATGGGGCTTGGGACCAGGTCTCCGTCACCCAGTGCCATTAAATTTTGATCCGTGAGGAGTTACGCAGCACAGAGCATACCGTTGGAAAGCTGTCCGAGAGTTCTACAACGAGTATAGCAAGCCTACTCGGCTGTGCCTATTTTTGGGGGCCAAAATTGAAAGTTTTCATTAGTTTTGGGACGCTTTTCTTCTTTTGCGCAATTTTTCCTTGCTGGATCGTACGTCATGAGCCGCGAAATGGACGACTACCTAATCCATCACATTTCTATTACCGAATCCCACGTCAGCTAGGGCAAGACAACTTCGTTTCATGTAGAGACTGGGCCCGCAAACCGAGGGCATGGGGCTTGGGACTAGGTGTCCGTCACTCTGGTACCCATAACCTTTGATCTGTAAGGAGTTACGAGGCGCACAACATACCGTTGGAAAGCTCACCAAGAGCTCTACGACGGGGATAGCAAGCATGCTCGGCTGCGCCTATTTTTGGAGGCCAAAATCGAACATTTTCATCAATTTTGGGACACTTTTCTTCTTTTGCGCTTTTTTTTCGTCCCGAATCGTACGTCGTGAGCCACGAAAAGGACGACTACATAATCCATCACTTTTCTATTACCAAATCCCACGGCACCTTGGTCAAGAAAACTTCGCTTCATGTAGAGGCTCGGCCGGCAAACCGAGGGCGTACGGCTTGGGACCAGGTATCTATTGCTCTGGTGCCCATAACTTTTGATCCGTAGGAGTTACGCAGCGCACAGCATACCGTTGGAAAGCTCTCTGAGAGCTCTACGACGGAGGCAGTAACCCTGCTCTACTGTGCCTATTTTCGGAGCCCAAAATTGAACATTTTTATCTGTTTTGGTACACTTTTCTAATCCATCACATTTCTATTACCGAATCCCATGGCACCTTGGGCAAAACAACTTCGCTTCATGTAGAGGCTTGGCCAGCAAACCAAGGGCGTAGGGCATGAGACCAGGTCTCCGTCGCTCTGGTACCCATAATTTTTTATCCGTAAGGAGTTACGCAGCGCACAACATACCATTGGAAAGCTCACCGAGAGCTCTACGACAGGGGCAGCAAGCCTGGTCGGCTGCTCCTGTTTTTGGAAGCCAAAATTGAATGTTTTCATCAGTTTCGGGACACATTTCTTCATTTGAGCAGTTTTTTCGTGCCGGATCGTACGTTGTGAGTCGCGAAATGGACGACTACCTAATCCATCACATTTTTATTACCGAATCCCATGGTACCTTGGTCAAGACAACTACGCTTAACATAGAGGCTGGACTCGCAAACCGAGGGCTTGCGGCTTCAGACCAGGTCTCCGGTGCCCATAACTTTTGATCCGTAAGGAATTACGTGGCGCACAACATACCGTTGAAAAGCTCTCCGAGAGTTCTACGACAATAGAAGCAACCCTTCTCTGCTGCGCCTATTTTCGAAGTCCAAAATTGAACGTTTTCATCAGTTTCGGGATAGTTTTCTTCTATTGCGTTGTTTTTTCATCCCGGATCTCACGTCGTGAACTGCGAAAAGGACGACAACCTAATCCATCACATTTCTATTACTGAATCCCACGGCACCTTGGGCAAGACAACTTTGATTCACGTAGAGGCTGGTCCCGCAAACCGATGGCGTGGGGCTTGGGACCAGGTCTCCGTTGCTCCGGTTCCCATAACTTTTAATCCGTATGGAGTTACGTGATGCACATCATACCGTTAGAAAGCTCTCCGAGAGTTCTACAACGGAGGCAGCAAGCTTGCTCGACTGCACCAATTTTCAAAAGCCAAAATCAAACGTTTTCATTAGTTTTGGGATACTTTTCTTCTTTTGTGCTGTTTTTTCATCCCGGATCGTATGTCGTGAGCCACGAAAAGGATGACTACATAATCCATCACATTTCTATTACCGAATCCCATTGTGTGATGCCCGACCTCAATTTGCATGCGATACCTCATTTCGTATTCCCTAACTTAGATTTGCGTGCCTTGACCTAGATTTAAGAATTGTGTTTTATTTTGTGTGCCTTGCATTGAATTACATGCATTCATTTAGGGTTGCATGAATTTACTTGGAAAATGTGCACTCGTCTCGTAGTTCGTGCCTTGTCTCGTAGTGCGTGCCCAAAACCTAGGAAAGTGTGCCCTCACGCTAATCAAGAAAGCATCTTACACGAAGCACTAGGTCATTAATTAATCCTACAAATCCCACTAACTAATATTAAAATGCTAAGTCAATGCACTAGAAGACGAAATTGCACCAAAAGCTAGATATTCTTTATTCTTTATTCTTTATTCTTTGCATGTCCCAAATACACAATAAAATAAGCCTTGAACAAGACAAAAAATTCAGATTTGAGCACATCTTTGGCCGACTACTAGGAGCTTTGTGCATGCAATTTAATTTCAAATTCTACTCCTAAACATTCTATGACAATTCTATGACACAAAGCAATAAAAAAATTAGCTCAAAACCCTCCTCAAAGCTCCATATTCTCGACACAAGCTCCATGCCCATACTAGATAATTCAAAATGCTTCTTGAAGACACAAAAGTCTGAAATTTACATGCTCAAGGCCGACACAAGCATCTATGCCCATCAAGCTTTCATTTTCTTTCATTTTCTTTCATTTTCCTTCATTTCCTCTCACTCCTCTCTCATTTCTTCTCTCTCTCTCGGCCTTGGCTGAGTTTCTACACTCCATAGCTTATCTTCATCACTCCATGGTTCATCAAGGCATGCAAGAAGCTAGGGAGCTCGACTAAGCAAGCTAGGTTGCAAGAAACACACATGCAAGCTCTTTGAACCTCCATTTCGGCTTAGGTGAGTTTGCTAGCTTCCATTTCTTTTCTTCTTGTTCTAACCACATGCACCTACTAAGAACTTGGTTACTAAGCTAGGAAATTAGAGAAAATCGAGTGGTGTCTCAGCTAAACAAGGAAACGAGTCAACCTTGTGCAACCATTAAGAGTCTTGTGCATCTTCTTGTTGTTTCGCTAAGGTGAGGGCTAAAACTTCTTGAAAATCTTTCAAAAAACCACATGCATGCCCTTAAATGTCTATCTTTACTTCTGTACTTGTGATATATGTGTGTTCATGAGTTTTGTAAACATGCATGGCAATATTTTTGGCTAGAATGTGATGATAGATGAAATCGGGTATGTAACAGCCTTCTGCCTTTTTGGTGCGAGGTGATTTTGACCTAGTGAATGATGTTGAAAATGTGTGAAAATTGGTAGGTAACTATTTTTGCCAGTTTTGAGAATTTTTTACAGAAATAGGAAAAAGCTAATTTTGAATCTAATGTCCCCAAAATGACTAATTATCAAAATGTGTCCAAATCTGGAAAGTCTGAAAAAATGAAGTAGGTTTTGGCAGATTCACTGATCTTGTAGAAAGAACCAGTTTTAACTTAGTAAATAACATCCAAAATTCATGAAATTTGATGGGCTGATATATTTTTCAGTTCTAGACATTTTTGTCAGAAATGGACCAAGGCTAAATCTGACTCTAAGGCCCTCAAAAACGACAAGCATTGAAATGTGTGCAAATCTGGACAGTTTTGTGTAGTCTCACTATTTTGGCTATAACTCTTGAACTCGAACTCCAAATGATGCGAGGTTTGTTTATGAAATTATTTCACTCCTTAAGATTTAATTTGACATCTTGTTCACTAGAATTAGAGATTGTTTGCTTATCTTAATGATTGTGAGAAAACAGTTCATTGCAGTGAGGGTTTCACCTATTGATATGCTTAGAAAAATTAATGTAGCTTCCCTTGTTGTATTAAATGCTTGGGATTGTGGTATTTGGATGTTGTTTGGACTATTTTGAATGCTTGAGGGTGTTGGAATTAATCAATGCATGGCTTGAGCTTAATTACGAGATGACTTGGGGTTTAATCGCACGGGTAAGCACGAATTGAAACCCTTGTAACCAGGTAAACTTGCTAAGTGTTGATCCTTTGGATATTGTGTTTGATTATGTGTTTAGTAGGCTGCCAGTAGTTTCCCTCATAGCCCTAAACATGATTTCGATGATTACATGTTGATAAGTAGGCTTTTCTTGCACCCGGTCCCACGTAGATGTCGTTGCATGATGAATAATCTTATTGTTTGATTACGTGAACTTTGAAATGAGTTATATGACTTGATTTACATGCATTACATGGCTGCCCGTTTAATGTTCATATAACTCCATGTACTTTTCAAGTGAATTTACTTGTCATATCGTGCCTCGCGTGTTTAACTGTCAATGTGCAATCTTATGACTGCTCGGAGGTAACCTACTTTGTTGTCCTCCAAATGTGATATATTAAATGTTATAAATGTGCATTGCATACAAGGTTGCAACCTTTCATTCTGGCGTGGTAGCGTTCACGCACACCAGGCGGCATCGGGTTTACCGGTACAACCATGACTACCATTGTCCAATTCCCTCTCTCGCTTGGGGGCTAGACTTCCTCGGAGAGTTGGGTCATAGGATTTTGGGGTACATCCGGAGTACACCCATTTTGCGTGATAAGGGGATGATTTGAAGTCGGCCGCAACAACCGATACTGGAAACGAACTGAGAGAAAAAGCTCACCGTATCCTTTTCACTATATGTATAAGTACTCTCGCTAGGTTCCTAGAGGACCTCGGGGAGGAAAGACGGGTAATTGTGTTCTTTTACTTTTACATTACATTATGTACTTACTTGTGATATATTCATGCTTGCAAAAAGAATTTTTCATAAGTTGAACTGGAAAATGAGTTTCAAAACTTATTTCTCGTTGCCCCTCGCTGAGTTTATAAGGACTCACTTTCTTTTATCATCTCAGGTGAAGAAGACCAAGAACAGGTACCCGAGGACGACGTACCTAACGATGATTCCTTGGAATGATTGCTTGCCCTACGTGCCTTACGTGACTATGGCTATTTTGTGAACAATATGTTGCTTGAAGACTATTTCATTTCTTATGATGCCTGCTATTGTAATGTAAAAGACCCCCATTGTAATTTGGGGTCTAATTTTGGCTTGTACTGATGAAAACTAGATAGACACTACTATGGTCATTTTTGCTATCGTTATTGGCTAGTATCTATCATAGGATTATGAAGTAACAGGTAAGAATTAAGTAAAATGAACTTATCCAATCTTAAGCAGGTACTATTGTTAAGCTAAGATCAACAGGTACTTTTGTAATGAGGATTAACAAACAAACGAGACATAGTATCATGCTAGGTTATTAATCAAACGAGACTTCGAGATAACTAGTAGGCGTTTCGATTGATGGTAAATAGTAATCTTAGTTGGAAATGAAATTCGAGGCGTTTAGAGAACTAAGTCAAACTAAATAGCCCAATTACAGCCGTTATGCTGCCGATTTTCTGGAAAAATTGTGGAGTCTGGGCTAAACGTTAAGTGTTAAACTTTCATGAACGATTGAGTACGAGACATGACTTGAATATTTAGATTACACCCTAGTCTAACCTTTATAGGCCGGGTTAGGGCGTGACACCTTATTGAATAAAGAAATGGTATTAGAGCTTAGATTGCTTAAGCCGGGTTTAACTCTCGGACCATGGATAGAAGCCCTAAGATTATTAGGATGATTTGTCTATATGTTATTGTGTGATAATATTAATTGTGCCTTCTATGTTCTATGTGCTTATGTGATTAACATGCCTTAATTGTTTCTAGAATGGTGTATCTATATTATGTTGCATACCTTATACATTAAATTCTTGTTTGTCGTATTTCAATAAATTGTGCATCGTAATCGGTGCCTATAGATGGCTGGCCCTAGTACCCGCACTACTAATAGGAACGGTGAGCCCCAAGAGACCGGAGATGCCTATCAAACTAATCCCGGCATGGCTATGTTTAATATGATGGCGAATGCCATGGATAACGTGTCGCGAGTGATGGAACGCCAAGATGCACGTGAAGCAAACAACAACAACAACAGGAATGATTGTAACCATGGGAGACATAGCAGAATGAGGGAGTTCCTTGACTTTCGCCCGTCCAAGTTCCACGGGGAAGCTGATGATGAGAAAGTAGAGGCTTGGCTGTCTGAGATCGAGAGGATTTTCAGGCCACTTGATTATACTGATGAAGAAAAGGTGGAGTTTGCTGTGTTTCTGTTTTACGGGGATGCTGAGCATTGGTGGCACACTGTGGAGGCACTGTGGGAAACTGATCATACACCTCGCTTGTGGGGTAATTTCGTTAAGGCATTCAAGGAGAAATATGTACTTGTAGTTTTCAAGCAGAGGCGGATTGAGGAATTCATGCACTTGAACCAGGGTAACATGACGGCGGCCCAGTACGAGGCTCGTTTTGACCGACTGTCCCGCTATGCTCAATACATGGTCAATACTCTTGAGGCGAAGATGTGGAAATTTACGACTGGATTGAGGCTAGAGATTCAAGACCAGTTGGTTTCGCATGACTTCGATACCTATTCTGCTCTCTTTGCTGCTGCTTCCCGAGTTGAGAAGAGAAAACTTGATAGAGCCGATTTGAGTCAACCGAACAAGAAACCGTACCAGCCTCCAGGTCAACAGAGGAAATTCCAGAGCCAGAGTCGTAGTCAGGGCTAGAGCTAGAACAGACCAGTTAATAATCGTGGCCTGACTAAAGCACCATCAGCCTCTTCCACCCGCGGATCCACAAGTAGTTCACTTGCTACTCAGTTTGTCAACTGTTCCTATTGTGACAAGAAAGGGCATACCGAGGCCCAATGCTGGAAGAAGTCAGGACGATATGTGCGGTGTGGCAGTGATTAGCATTATATCAAGGATTGCCCTAAATGGCAAGCAGGACAAAATCAGGTTAAACCAGCTGGTAGAGGCAAGACTCCAATTCCTAGAGTTCAGGCTCGAGCTTATGCTATTGAGTGCGAGGAGCTTCCAGAGGAGACCTGTCATGCCCCTACCTGGCCTATTAGGTTAGACTAGGGTATGATCTAAACATTCAAGTCATGTCATCTCATACGTAATCGTTCCTAAAAGTTTAACACTTAACATTTTAACCTAAACTCCACAAATTCTCTAGAAAACCGGCAGCATAACGGCTGTAATTAGGCTCTTTGGTTTGACCTAATTCTCTAAACGCCTCAAAATTTACAATCTCAGCTTCATTTCCAACTAAGATTACTATTTATCATCAATTGAAATGCCTACCAATTATCTTGAAGTCTCATTTTATTAATAACCTAACATGATGCTATGTCTCGTTGGTTTGTTAATCCTCGTTGCGAAAGTACCTGTTGATCTTAGCTTAATAGTGAGTACCTACTTAAGATTGGATAAGTTCATTTTACTTAATTCTTACCTGATACTTCATAATCCTATAATAGATACTAGCTAATGACAATAGCAAAACGACCATAGTAGTATCTGTCTAGTTATTATCAGTACAACCCAAAATTAGACCCCAAATTACAACGGGGGTCTTTTACATCACAAACATTAAGCAACATGAAAGGAAATAGTCTTCAAGTAGCATAGTGTTCACAAATAGCCATAATCACGCAAAGCACATAGGACATGCAATCACTCCAAGGAATCATCGTTAGGCACGTCGTCCTCGGGTACCTATTCTTGATCTTCTTCACCTGAGATAATAAAAGAGGGTGAGTCCTTATGAACTCAGCGATGGGGAATGAGAGATAATGTTTTGAAACCTTTTTCCGGTTAAACTTTATGAAAACTCCTTTGAAAACATGTCAAACAGAATAAGTAAGCTCATAATATAGCATATATATATATAAGTGAACACATTTACCTGTCTTTCCTCCCCGAGGTCCTTTAGGAACCAAGCGAGAATACTTAAACACATAGTAAAAAGAATACAGTTTGATACGTACAGGACTCTAGAGGTAGCTCAGACAGGCTGAAGAGGTAGCTCCCACCACATTTAGGTGTAGTACTTTTCCCCGCATAGCACTTACTTCCTGCCGTTCAAGTTCATTTTCAGTAACAGTTGTTGCGGCCGGCTTCAGTCATCCACTTTTCATGCCAAATGGGTGTACTCCGGATGTACTCCGAAATCCTACGACCCAACTCTCCGAGGAAGTCTAGCTCCCAAGCGAGAGAGGGAATTGGACAATGGTAGTCACGGTTGCACTGGCAAGCCCGATGCCGCCCGGTGTGCGTGAACGCTACCACGCTAGAATGAAAGGTTGCAACCTTATATGCGATGCACATTTATGACATTTAATATATCACATTAGGAGGACAACAAAGTAGGTTGCCTCCGGACAGTCATAAGATTGCACATTGACAAGTAAACAAGCGAGGCACGAATAGACAAGTAATTTCACTTGAAAGGCACATGGAGTTATATGAACATTAAACGGGCAGCCATGTAACGCACGTAAATCAGGTCATATAACTCATTTCAATGTCCACGTAATCAAATAATAATGTTATTCAACATGCAACAACAATCTACGTGGGTTCGGATGCAAGAAAGGCTTATTTGTCAACATGCAATGATCAAAATCACCTTTAGGCTATAAGGGCAACTACGAGCAGCCTACTAAACATATAATCACACACAATATTCAAAGGATCAACACTTAGCAAGTTTACTTAGTCACTAGGGTTTCCATTTCGTGCTTACCCATGCGATTAAGCCTCAAGTCAACTCAAAATCAATCTCAAGCCATGCATCACTTAATTCAAACATCCCCAAGTATTTAAAACAGTCTACGCAACAACTCAATGTCACAATCCCAAGCATTTGATAACACAAGAGAAGTTACAACAAATTTTCTAAGCATATAACTAAGTGAAACCCTTACTGCAATAGGCTGTTTTCTCACAATCATTAAGACAAGTAAACAATCTCCAATTCCAGTGAATAATATTTCAAATTAAATCTTAATAAATGAACTAAAATCAGAAACAAGCCTTGCATCATTTGGAGTTCGGGTCCAATAGTTATAGCCGAAACAGTGGGATTGCACAAAACTGTCCAGATTTGCACACATTTTAATACTTGTCGTTTTTGAGGTCTTTAGGGTCAGATTGAGCCTTATTCCATTTCTGACAAAAATTTCCAGAACTGAAAAACCTAGCAGAACACCAAATTTCATGCATTTTGGACATCATTTACTAAGTCAAAACTGGTTCGTTCCACAAGATCAGTGCATCTGCCAAAACCTGCTTCATTTTTCCAGATTTCCAGATTTGGACACATTTTAATGATTTTCCATTTTGAGGACCTTAGAGTCAAAATTAGCTCTGGTCTATTTCTGTGAAAAATGTTCAAAACTGGAAAAAATAGTTACCTACCAATTTTTATGCATTTTCAACATCATTTTCCTAGCCAAACTCACCTCGTAACAACAAGATAGAAAGCTGTCACCAAACCCGATTTCATCTATCATCACCTTCAAGCCAAAATCTTGCCATGCATGGTTGTAAAAGCTTATAAAAACACATATATCTCAAGTACAGAAGCAAAGACAAACAATTAAGAGCATGCATGTGGATTTTTGAAGGATTTTCAAAAGGTTTTAGCCCTCACCTTAGCAAATCAACAAGAAGATGCACAAAACTTTGATGAAGCACAAATTTCTTCTTCTTCCTTGCTTAGCCGAGACTCCAACTCAATTTTCTCTATTTTTCCTAGCTTAGTGGCCAAGTTCTTAGTAGATGCATGTGGTTAGAACAAGAAGAAAAGAAATGGAAGCTAGTAAACTCACCTAGGCCGAAATGGTGACTCAAAGAGCATGCATGTGTGATTCTTGCATCTTAGCTAGCTTGATCGAGTCTCCTTGCTTGTTGCTTGTCTTGATTAACTATGGTGTGATAAAGATGAGCTATGAAGGGAAGAAACTCAGCCAAGGCCGAGAGAGAGAGAGAAGAATGAGAGGGAGAGACAGAAATATGAGGAGAATGAGAGAAAATGACAAAAAATGAAGGCTTTTGCAATTGATGAAGCATGTTCGGCCTTGGGCATAGCAAAAATCAGATTTGTGTCTTCAAGAAGCTTGAATTTTGAAGTGTTTAGCATGGGCAAGGGAGCATTGTCGAGAATGGTGGAGTTTTGAGGAGGTTTTGAGCAATTTTTTATGCATTTGTGTCATAGAATTGTCATAAGTTGTCTAGAATTAATTTTGAATTGAGCAAGCAAGCATAAAAGCCCACATGGTGGTCGGCCAAGGCATCAAAAATCTGATTTTTTGTCATCTTTTGAGCATTATTTAATTGTGTATTGAAAGTGCAAAAAGAATAAGGAATAAAGAATAAGGAATGTCTAGCTTTTTGTGAGATTTTGTCTTCTAGTGGGTTGAATTAGTAATTTAATATTAGTTAGTGGAATTTGTAGGATTAATTAATAACCTAGTGCTTCGTGTAAGATGCTTTCTTGATTAGCGTAAAGGCACGCTTTCCTAGGTCTAGGGCACGCACTACGAGGTAGGGCATGAACTACGAGACGAATGCACATTTTTCAAGTAAATGCACGCAACCCTAAATGAATGCACGTTTTTAATGCACGCAACCCTAAATGAATGCACGTAATTCAATGCATGGCACACAAAATGAACACAATTCTTAAACCTAGGTCAAGGCACGCAAATCTAGGTTATACACGTTATTCGGGGTCAGGCCTCACAAGACTGCTGTTGTTGAAGGTACATTCTTCATACTTTATCAACTTGTTAGGGTGCTAATTGATCCGGGTGCTACTCATTCATTTATTACTCCCTTATGTGTGCAACGTGTGAAACTACAAGTTGTATGTTTGCCTTACGAAGTAGAAGTTGGTACTCCAATGGGTTCTAAACTTGTTATTAGCTCAGCTTGTAAAACATGTAAAATCCAAAATATGGAATTCTCAGCCAATCTTATTGTATTACCTTTTCAAGACTATGAGGTCATCTTAGGTATGGACTGGTTGGCAAAGCATCATGCCCAACTAGATTGCCGGACGAAGATTGTAACGTTCCAAGTACCTAGTCAGCCAATACTGGAGGTAATGGGTTGAAAAAATTTCATCGGGAGTTCCATCATTTCATCTACGAAAGCAGTGAAGTCCTTGAGAAAAGGGTGTAGTGGATACTTAGCTTACCTCATCAACAAGCCGTCGGACAATGCTAAGTTGGAGGAGATGCTAGTGATCAAAGACTATGCGGATGTGTTTCCAGAAGAATTGCCCGGTTTACCCCCAAATCTGGAGATCAAGTTCATTATAGAATTACAGCCTGGCACCCAGCCGATATCTCAAGCTCCCTATCATATGGCGCCGGCCAAGCTACAAGAATTGAAGGACTAATTGCAAGGATTGTTGAAGAAGGGGTTTGTTCAACCAAGTTCTTCTCCATGGGGTGCACCAGTCCTATTTGTAAAGAAGAAAGACAGAACGTTAAGGCTATGCATCAATTACCGAGGATTGAACCAAGTGACCGTCAAGAATAAATACCCACTTCCACTGATCGACGAGTTGTTTGATCAACTTCAGGGAGCCAAAGTGTATTCGAAGCTCGACTTGAGGCAAGGGTACTATCAGTTGCAGATCAAAAAGGAGGATGTGCCTAAAACGGCTTTCAGGACGAGATATGGGCATTATGAGTATGTGGTGATGCCATTTGGGCTAACTAATGCCCCTGCAGCTTTTATGGACTTGATGCACATGGTGTTTCAACCCTACTTGGACCAATTTGTGGTGATCTTTATTGATGATATTTTGGTGTACTCGAAATCCAAGGCTGAGCATGAACAACATCTGCGGTTGGTACTACAGAAACTTCGAGAGCATCAATTGTATGCAAAGTTTAGCAAGTGCGAATTTTGGTTGCAACAGATTGCATTTTTGGGGCATATCATATCCCAAGAGGGAATAGTAGTGGATCCAGCAAAGATAGAAGCGGTAATGTCTTGGAAGAAGCCGAAAAATGTTACAGAGGTTCGGAGTTTTATTGGTCTAGCCGGCTATTATCGGAGGTTCGTGAAGGATTTCTCAAAGATCGCAGGACTACTTACGAAGCTCACTCAAAAGAAAACAAACTTCGTGTGGGATGACAAGTGTGAGAACAACTTCTAAGAATTGAAGAAAAGATTGACTACCATACCTGTTCTTGCATTGCCTGAAGGGAGTCAAGGTTTTGTAATCTATAGCGATGCTTCGAAGGAAGGACTGGGTTGTGTGTTGATGCAAAATGGTAGAGTGATTGCGTATGCTTCTAGGAAACTGAAGCCGTATGAATTGAACTACTCGACGCATGATTTGGAGTTAGCGACTATTGTGTTTGCACTCAAGAAGTGGAGGCACTATCTGTGGGGTAACAAGTTCGAGGTGTTTACTAATTACAAGAGCTTGAAATACTTGTTCTCACAAAAAGAGTTGAACATGAGGCAAAGGCGGTGGATAGAGCTTTTGTATGATTATAACTACACAATCAATTATGTGCCCGGTAAAGCGAATGTAGTTGTAGATGCCTTAAGTAGGAAAGCGAGCATGGCAAAACTGGAAGTCAAGGTGCAGGAGTTGTTGGAGGAAGCATTTTTGTGGAAACCACAATTGACTAGAAAAGGGTTACTATTTGCCACTACACAAGTTCAATCGACCTTGTTGTCTGAGTTACGAGAGGCTTAACAGAAGGACCAACAGTTTTAGAAGATTAAAGAAAGCAACACAGATTTCAAGTATCATGATGATGGTATTTGGAGGTTTAGGAATCGGATCTGTGTTCCTAATGATCCAAAATTGAAAAAGAAGATTCTTGAAGAAGCCTATAATTCAAGATACACTATTCACTCCGGCGGAACAAAGATGTACTGAGGTTTGAAGCAACACTATTGGTGGAATAACATGAAGAGAGATATTGCAAGAAGCTTTGGGAACGAAGTTGAGTTTCAGCACGGCTTATCACCCTCAGATTGATGGACAATGTGAGAGAACTATTCAGATTCTGGAGGATATGCTGAGGGCGTGTGTTTTAGACTTCGGGAAACGTTGGGAGAAATACCTGTCTCTAGCGGAGTTTGCTTATAATAATAGTTATCAGGCCACTATCGGGATGGCCCCATTTGAGGCATTGTATGGACGTAAGTGTCGATCCCCAATTTACTGGGATGAATTAAGTAAGACGAAGACTTTTGACCCGACCCTTCTACTTGAACTTATGAAGACTGTTGATAATATCCACCTCATCCGGACACGGATGCTTACCGCCCAGAGCAGGCAAAAAAGTTATGCAGACTGACGGAGACGGAGCCTAGAGTTTGAGGTCGGCAATAAGGTGTTCTTGAAGATATCACCTCGGAGGGGACTGATTAAACACGGCAAGGTTGGAAAGTTGAGCCCGAGGTTTGTAGGACCATTTGAGATAATTGAGAAGGTTGGCAAGTTGTCGTATCGCCTAGAACTACCCCAAAACCTCTCCAATATTCACGACGTCTTTCATGTTTTAATGCTATAGAAGTATCACCCTAATCCAGCGCATATCTTGGAGCCAGAGCCGTTGCAGCTTCGGGAGAACTTGTCTTATGAAGAGAAGCCCATTCGGATCCTAGACCAGCAAGATCGGGAGTTGCGCAACAAATCTATACTGATGGTGAAAGTGTTGTGGGATCATCATGGAGTTGAAGAAACAACGTGGGAAAGGCGAGACCAGATCGAGCAATAGTATCCAGCTTTATTTCAAAGGTAATCTTCAATTTCGGGGTGACATTCTTTTAAGGAGAGGAGGATGTGAGGTCCGATCTCGATTTGCGTGTGATACATCATTTCGTTTGCCCTAACCAAGATTTGCATGCATTGACCTAGATTTAAGAATTGTGTTTCGTTTTATGTGCTTTGCATTGAATTACGTGCATTCATTTAGGGTTGCATGCATTTACTTGGGAAACATGTACTCGTCTCGTAGTTCGTGCCTTATCTTGTAGTGCGTGCCCCAAACCTATGAAAGCGTGCCCTCACGCTAATCAAGAAAGCATCTTACACAAAGCACTAGGTCATTAATTAATCCTACAAATCCCACTAACTAATATTAAAATGCTAAGTCAATGCACTAGAAGACTAAATTGCACCAAAAGCTAGATATTCTTTATTCTTTATTCTTTATTCTTTATTCTTTGCATGTCCCAAACACACAATAAAATAAGCCTTGAACAAGACAAAAAATTCAGATTTGAGCACATCTTTGGCCGACCACTAGGAGCTTTGTGCATGCAATTTAATTTCAAATTCTACTCCTAAACATTCTATGACAATTCTATGACACAAAGCAATAAAAAAAATTAGCTCAAAACCCTCCTCAAAGCTCCATATTCTCGACACAAGCTCCATGCCCATACTAGATAATTCAAAATGCTTCTTGAAGACACAAAAGTCTAAAATTTACATGCTCAAGGCCGACACAAGCATCTATGCCCATCAAGCTTTCATTTTCTTTCATTTTCCTTCATTTCCTCTCACTCCTCTCTCATTTCTTCTCTCTCTCTCGGCCTTGGCTGAGTTTCTACACTCCATAGCTTATGCTCATCACTCCATGGTTCATCAAGGCATGCAAGAAGCTAGGGAGCTCGACTAAGCAAGCTAGGTTGCAAGAAACACACATGCAAGCTCTTTGAACCTCCATTTCAGCTTAGATGAGTTTACTAGCTTCCATTTCTTTTTTTCTTGTTCTAACCACATGCACCTACTAAGAACTTGGTTACTAAGCTAGGAAATTAGAGAAAATCGAGTGGTGTCTCAGCTAAGCAAAGAAAAGAGTCAACCTTGTGCAACCATCAAGAGTCTTGTGCATCTTCTTGTTGTTTTGCTAAGGTGAGGGCTAAAACTTCTTGAAAATATTTCAAAAAACCACATGCATGCCCTTAAATGTCTATCTTTACTTCTGTACTTGTGATATATGTGTTTTCATGAGTTTTGTAAACATGCAAGGCAAGATTTTTGGCTAGAATGTGATGATAGATGAAATCGGGTATGTAACAACCTTCTGCCTTGTTGGTGCGAGATGCTTTTGACCAGGTGAATGATGTTGAAAATGCGTGAAAATTGGTAGGTAACTATTTTTGCCAGTTTTGAGAATTTTTCGCAGAAATAGGCCAAAGATAATTTTTACTCTAAGGTCCTCAAAATGACTAATTATCAAAATGTGTCCAAATCTGGAAAGTCTGGAAAAATGAAGCAGGTTTTGGCAGATTCACTGACCTTATAGATAGAACCAATTTTAACTTAGTAAATGACATAAAAAATGCATGAAATTTGGTATGCTATTATATTTTTCAGTTCTAGACATTTTTGTCAGAAATGGACCAAGGCTAAATCTGACCCTAAAGCCCTCAGAAATGACAAGCATGGAAATGGGTGCAAATCTGGACAGTTTTGTGTACTCTCACTCTTCTGATTATAACCTTTGAACCCAAACTCCAAATGTCACGCCACAACCCGGCCTATAAAGGTTAGACTAGGGTGTGATTTAAACATTCAAGTCCTTTCACATCCTTAATCATTCTAGGAGGTTTAACACTTAACGTTTTATTCTGGACTTCAAAATATTTTCGGAAATCCGGCAACATAACGGCTGTAATTGGGCTCTTTGTTTTGACTTAAATTTTCTAACAGCCTCAAATTTACCATCTCAAATTCAATTCCAGCTAAGATTACTATTACTCCATCAATTGAATTGCCTATTGGTTAATTCGACGTCCCGTTTGATTTATAACTTAGCTTGATACTATGTCTCGTTTGTCCATTTATCCTAGTTTCAAAATATACCTGCTGATCTTAACTTATTAGCGAGTACCTGTTGAGATTGGATAAGTTCATTTACCTATTCCTTAACTAAGCATCATAACCTGTGATAGATACTAGCGGTAGTAAGAGCAAAACGATCATAGTCATGTCTAGTATCAGTCTACTTAAAAGTACAAACCAAAATTAGACCCCAAATTACAGCGGGGGTCTTTTACATCACAAGCAACATAAGGGAAATAGTCTTCAAGCAGCAAAAGTACACAAGTAGTCACGTTCAAGCAAAACAACAATAACAGGCAATCACTCCAGGGGTTCATCATTAGGTACATTATCCTCGGGTTCCTGTGCCTGTTCTTCTTCACCTGAAATGATAAAAGAGGGTGAGTCCTTATGAACTCAGCGAGGGGGGATGAGAAATAAATTTTGAAACTCATTTTCCGATTCAATTTATGAAAACCCCTTTTTTAAAACGTGTCACATATTACAAATAATGTGGTAAGCAATTATAAGAAACAAATCGAGAAACGGATACAATTACCAATCATTTCAAGGATACGGTGAGCATTTGCTCTCAATTTCAATTTCGAATCATTTGGTGCGGCCGGCTTCAATAATCCACTTATCACTCCCAAATGGGTGTACTCCGGATGTACCCCGAAACCTACGACCCAACTCTCCGAGGGTGAAATGCCAAGCGAGAGAGGGAATTGGACCATGGTAGTCACGGTAACACCGGCAAGCCCGATGCCGCCCAGCGTGCGTGAAACACTACCATGCCACACGAAAGGTTGCAACCTCGTATGCAATGCACATTTATAACATTTAACATATCACATTAGGAGGGCAACAAGTAGGTTGCCTCCGAACAGTTATAAGATCGCACGTTGTCAAGTAGTCGAACAAGGCACGATAAGGCAAGTTATTTCACTTGAAAGGCATATAGAGTCATATGAACATCAAACGGGCAGCCATGTAACACATGTAAAACAGGCCATATAACTCATTAAGAAGCTCATATAATCAAGTGATACGAATTATTCAACATGCAACAACATTTACGTGGGTTCGGTAGCAAGAAAAGCTTATTTGACAACATGCAATCGTCAAAACCATAATTGAAGTTATAACACATTTACGGGCAGCCCACTAAGCATAAAATTTCCACACAATAACCAAGATATCAACACTTAGCAAAGCTACCTAGTCATTAGGGTTTCTATTTCATGCTTATTCGTGTGATTAAACCCTAAGTCAACTCAAAGTCATTCTCAAGTCATGCATCATTCCATTCAAGCATCCTCAAGTACTCAAAATAGTCCACGCAATATTCCAACATCATAATTCCAAGCAATTAGCACCACAAGAGAGGTTACAATAGTTTTCCATGCATATAGCTAAGTGAAACACTCACTGCAGTAGGCTGTTTTCTCACAATCAATAGGGTAAGCAAACAATCTCCAATTTCAGTGAATAAGATGTCAAATTAAAGCTTAAGAAGTTAACTAAACTCAGAAACAAACCTTGCATCAATTGGGGTTCAGAATCATTAGTTATAGCCGAAACAGTGAGGTAGCACAAAACTGTCCAGATTTGCACACTTTTCAGAAATTGACGTTTTTGAGGTCCTTAGAGTCATTTTTAGCTTTGGTCCATTTCTGAAAAAATTGTCCATAACTGAAAAATATAGAAGTGAACCAATTTTCATGCATTTTGGACAACATTTACTAAGTCAAATATGGTTCGTTCCACAAGGTCAGTGTATCTTCCAAAACCTGATTCATTTTTCCAGATTTCCAGATTTGGTCACATTTTAATAATTTGTCATTTTGAGGACCTTAGGGTCAAAATTAGCTTCGACCTATTTCTGGGAAAAATGTTCAAAATTGTCCAAACTAGTCACCCACCAATTTTCAAGCATTTTAAACATCATTTTCTTAGCTAAACTTACCTCGAACAGACTGGTCAGAGAGCTGTCACAAGAATTCGACTTCACCTAGCATCATTTTCAAGCCAAGATCTTGCCATGCATGGTTGTTTAAGCTCATGAACGACCACATAACTCAAGTACAGAAGCAAATATACACATTTATGAACATGCATGTGAAATTTCAAAGAGTTTTCAAAAGCTTTTAACCCTCACCTTTGCAATCAATCAAAAGATGCACAACAACCTTGTTGAAGCTCAAATCTTCTCCTTTTCTTTGCCTAGCCGAAAACCTACTAGCTTCTCTCTATTTTTCCTAGCTTAATAAGCAATCTCTTAGTGCATGCAAGTAATTAGAACTTGAAGAAAATAAATGGATGCTTAGTAACTCACCTAGGCCGAAAATGAAGCTTCAATGCACATGCAAGAGAAAATTTTGAACTCTAGCTTTTTTGCTTGTTTTTCTTGATGGTTTGCTTGCCTTGTTCGACCAAGGTGTGATGAAGATGAACAAGGATGATGAGAGTTCAGCCAAGGACCGAAATGGAGAGAGAAGAATGAGAGGAGAGAGGAAAGATTGAGGAAAATGAGTTGAAATGCAAAGAAGACAAGCCTTGTAACTTGGTGATGCAAGCTCGGCCTTGGGCAGCCAACAATCTGAAATTTGTGTCTTCAAGATAGAATTTTAAATGTTTAGCATGGGCTTCAAGCTTTTGGTCGAGCAAGGTGTGCAAATGTGAGGGCTTTTGATCATTTTTTTATGCCTTTTGGTGTCATAGTTTGTCTAGCATGCATATTTAATTGTGTTGTTCCAATTCCTTGCTCAAAACATGGTGTGGTCGGCTATGGCATGTGCAAAATTCTGATTTCTTGTCATCTTTTAGGTGTTAATTGTTGTGTGTTGAAAATGCAAAAAGAACAAAGAATAAAGAATAAGGAATGTCTAGTGTTTGGTGCATTTTTTGTCTTCTAGTGAATGGAATTTGGATTGTTATATTGTTAGTGGATTTTGTAGGATTGTTTAATAGTCTAGTGCTTCGTGTAAGATGTTTTCTCGGTTAGCGTGAAGGTACGCTTTCCTAGGTTTAAGGTGCGCACTACAAGGTAAGACACGAACTATGAGATGAATGCACGTTTTTCAACTAAACACACACAATACTATATGAATGCACGTAATTCGATGCAAGGCACACAAAAACTAAACACAATTCTCGAACCTAGGTCATGGCACGCAAATCGGGGTCGAGCGTCACATCCTCCCCTCCTTAAAAGAATTTCGTCCCGAAATTCAATATTACCTTGAAATAATGCTGGATACTGCAACTCCATCTGGTCTCGCCTTTCCCACGTTGCTTCTTCGATTCCATGATGATCCCACAGCACTTTCACCATAGGTATAGTTCTGTTGCACAACTCCCGATCCTACTGGTCTAAGATCCGAATGGGCTTCTCCTCGTAAGACAAGTTTTCCCGAAGCTGCAACGGCTCAGGCTCCAAGATATGCGACGGGTCAGGATGATACTTCCGCAGCATCGATACATGAAAAACGTCATGAATATTGGAGAGGTTCTGGGGTAGTGCTAGTCGATACGCCAACTTGCCAATCTTCTCAACTATCTCAAACGGTCCTACAAATCTCGGGCTCAACTTTCCACCCTTGCCATGTTTAATCAGTCCCCTCCGGGGTGATATCTTCAAGAACACCTTGTCGCCAACCTCAAACTCGAGACTCCGTCTCCGCCGGTCTGCATAACTCTTCTGCCTGCTCTGGGCGGTAAGCATCCGTTTCAGGATGAGGTGGATGTTATCAACAGTTTTCATCAGTTCAGGTAAAAGGGTCGGGTCAAAAGTCTTCGTCTCACCTACTTCATCCCAGTAGATTGGGGATTGACACTTACGTCCATACAGCGCCTCAAAAGGGGCCATCCCGATCGTGGCCTGATAACTATTGTTGTAGGCGAACTCCGCTAGAGATAGATATTTCTCCCAACCTTTCCCGAAGTCCAACACACATGCCCTCAGCATATCCTCCAAAATTTGAATAGTTCTCTTCGATTGACCATCCGTTTGAGGGTGATAAGCCGTGCTAAAACTCAATTTCGTCCCCAAAGCTTCCTGCAATCTTTTCCAAAATTGGGAAGTAAAACGAGGATCCCTATCCGATACAATACTCACAGGCATCCCGTGCAATCTCACAATCTCCGCCACATACATATCTCCTAGTTTCTCAGGACTATCTTCCTTGTTGATTGGTAAAAAGTGCGCCGACTTAGTCAATCTATCCACTATAACCCAAACGGCGTCACGACCCTTTTGTGATCTGGGCAGGTCCATAACAAAATCCATAGTGATATGTTCCCATTTCCATTGGGGAATCTCCAATGGCTGAAGTAAACCTGCGGGTCGTTGATGTTCTGCTTTGACTCTCTGGCAAGTCAAACACCGAGCTATAAACTCCGCAATTTCTCTTTTCATGTTATTCCACCAATAGTGTTGCTTCAAATCCCGATACATCTTTGTTCCGCCGGGGTTAATAGTATATCTTGAATTATGCGCTTCCTCAAGAATCTTCTTTTTCAGCTCTGGCTCATTGGGAACACAAACCCGGTTCCTAAAACTCCAAATACCATCATCATGAAACTTGAAATCTGCGTTGCTTTCCTTAATCTTTTGAAATTGTTGGTCCTTCTGTTGAGCCTCTCGTAACTCAGATAACAAAGTCGACTGAACTTGGGTAGTGGCAAAAAGTAACCCCTTCTGAGTCAATTGCGGTTTCCATAGAAACGCTTCCTCCAACAACTCCTGCACCTTGACTTCCAGTTTCGCCATGCTTGCTTTTCTGCTTAAGGCATCTGCAACTACGTTCGCCTTACCGGGCACATAATTAATTGAGCAGTTATAATCATCCAAAAGCTCCATCCATCGCCTTTGCCTCATATTCAACTCCTTTTGAGAAAACAAGTATTTCAAGCTCTTATGATCGGTAAATACCTCAAATTTGTTACCTCACAAATAATGCCTCCATTTCTTGAGTGCAAACACAATAGCCGCTAATTCCAAATCATGCGTCGGGTAATTCATCTCATACGGCTTTGGTTTCCTAGAGGCATAAGCAATCACTCTTCCATTTTGCATCAACACACATCCCAATCGATCTTTCGAAGCATCGCTATAGATTACAAAACCTTGACTCCCTTCAGGCATTGCAAGAACTGGTGCGGTGGTCAATCTTTTCTTCAACTCTTGGAAGCTGTTCTCACACTTATCATCCCACACGAACTTGGTTTTCTTTTGAGTGAGCTTTGTAAGCGGTCCTGCAATCTTAGAGAAATCCTTCACGAACCTCCGATAATAGCCGGCTAGACCAAGAAAACTACGAACTTCCGTGACATTTTTCGGCTTCTTCCAAGACATCACTGCATCGATCTTTGCTGGATCTACCGCTATTCCCTCTTGGGATATGATATGCCCCAAAAATGCAATCTGCTGCAACCAAAATTCACATTTGCTAAACTTTGCATACAATCGATGCTCTCGAAGTTTCTGCAGCACCAACCGCAGATGTTGCTCATGTTCCGCCTCCGATTTCGAGTTTACCAAAATTACATCAATGAAGATCACCACAAATTGGTCCAAGTAGGGTTGAAACACCCTATGCATCAAATCCATAAAGGCTGCAGGGGCATTAGTTAGTCCAAAAGGCATCACCACATATTCGTAGTGCCCATATCTTGTCCTGAAAGCCGTTTTAGGCACATCTTCCTTCTTGATCCGCAACTGATAATATCCTTGCCTCAAGTCGAGTTTCGAATACACTTTGGCTCCTTGCAGTTGATCAAATAACTCATCAATCAGGGGAAGTAGGTATTTATTCTTGACAGTCACTTGGTTCAAACCTCGATAGTCAATGCATAGCCTCAACGTTTTGTCTTTCTTCTTAACAAATAGCACGGGCGCACCCCACGGTGAAGAGCTCAGTTGTACAAATCCCTTCTTCAGCAATCCTTGCAATTGGTCCTTCAATTCTTGTAGCTCGGCCGGTGCCATACGATAGGGAGCTTTTGATATCGGCTGGGTGCCAGGTAGCAACTCTATAACAAACTGGATCTCTCGATATGGGGGTAAACCGGGTAATTCTTCAGGGAATACATCTGCATAGTCTTTGATCACAGGCATCTCCTCCAACTTAGCTTTATCTGACGGCTTGTTGATAAGGTAAGCCAAGTATCCGCTGCATCCTTTCCTTAAGGACTTCACTGCTTTTGTAGGTGAAATGATGGAACTCCCGGTGAAATCTCTTCGGCCCAAAACCTCTAGTATTGGTTGATCAGGTACCCGGAATGTTATAATCTTTGCCCGGCAATCCAGTTGGACATGATGTTTTGCTAGCCAGTCCATCCCTAAAATGACCTCGTAGTCTCGAAAAGGTAATACAATAAGATTGGCCGAGAATTCCCTATCCTTAATTTGGATTTTACATGCTTTACAAGCTGAACTAGTTACAAGTTTGAACCCATTGGAGTACCAACTTCCACTTCATATGACAAACATACAACTTTCAATTTCACACGTTCCACACATAAGGGAGTAATAAATGAATGAGTAGCACCCGGATCAATTAACACCTTAACAGGTTGATTCAGTATGAAGAATGTACCTTCAACAACAGCGGTCTCATCTGGAATCTCCTCGCATTCGATAGCATAAGCTCGAGCCTGGACTCTAGGAACTGGAGTCTTGCCTCTACCAGCTGGTTTAACCTGATTTTGTCCCCCTTGCCATTTAGGGCAATCCTTAACCCGGTGCTGATCGTTGCCACAACCTATACATCGTCCCAATTTCCTCCAACACTGGGCCTCAGTGTGACCCTTCCTGCTACAGTGAGAACAAGTAACAGTCTGAGAAGCAGGTGAACTACCTGTGGATCCGCGGGTGGAAGAGGCTGATGGCGCTTTAGTCGGCCCACGGTTATTCACTAACCTATTCTGGCTCTGACCTTGACCGCGACTCTGACTCTGGAATTTACTCTGCTGGCCTGGAGGCTGGTAAGGTTTCTTGTTTGGCTGACTCGAACCGACTCCATCTAGTTTCCTCTTCTCAACTCGAGAGGCAGTAGCAAAGAGGGCAGAGTAAGTAGCGAAGTCATGAGAAGCTAACTGATCTTGAATCTCTGGCCTCAAACCAACAGTAAATTTCCACATCATTGCATCTGGAGTAGAAACCATATACTGAGCATAACGGGACAGTCGGTCAAAACGAGCCTCGTACTAGGCCACCGTCATATTACCCTGGGTCAAGTGCATGAACTCCTCGATCCGCCTCTGCCTGGAAACTGCAGGTACATATTTCTCCTTAAACGCCTTAACGAAATTACCCCACAAGCGAGGTGTCTGATCAGTCTTCCACAGTGCCTCTACAGTGTGCCACCAATGCTCGGCATCCCCATGCAACAGAAATACAGCAAACTTTAATTTCTCTTCATCTGTATAATCAAGTGGCCTAAAAATCTTCTCGATCTCGGACAGCCAAGCCTCTGCTTTCTCATCATCAGCTTCCCCGTAGAATTTAGACGGGCGAAAGTCAAGGAATTCATTCATTCTGCTATGACTCCCATGGTTACCTTCATTCCTGTTGTTGATGTTGTTGTTGGCTTCACGAGCATCCTGACGCTCCATCACACGTGACACACGATCCATGGCAGTTGCCATCATATTGAACATAGCTATACCGGGATTAGTCTGATAGGCATCCCCGGTCTCTTGAGGTTCACCGCTCCTATTAGTAGTACGAGTACTAGGGCTAGCCATCTAAAGGCACAATTTATCGAAATATGATAATTAAGAATCTAATGCATAAGATATGCAACATAATATAGGTATAATTCTAAAAACATTCAAGGCATATAAGTCACTTAAGCACATAGAACATAAAAGGTACATTTATCACACAATAACACATAAACAAGTCATCCTAATTATCTTAGGGCTCTACCCACGGTCCGAGAGTTAAACCCGGCTTAAGCAATCTAAGCTCTGATACCATCTTTCTAAGGTATCACTCCCCAACCCGGCCTATAAAGGTTAGACTAGGGTGTGATCTAAACATTCAAGTCCTTTCACATCCTTAATCATTCTAGGAGGTTTAACACTTAACGTTTTATTCTGGACTTCAAAATTTTTCCGAAAATCCGGCAGCATAACGGCTGTAATTGGGCTCTTTGTTTTGACCTAAATTTTCTAACAGCCTCAAATTTACCATCTCAAATTCAATTCCAGCTAAGATTACTATTACTCCATCAATTGAATTGCCTATTGGTTAATTCGACGTCCCGTTTGATTTATAACTTAGCTTGATACTATGTCTCGTTTGTCCATTTATCCTCGTTTCAAAATATACCTGCTGATCTTAACTTATTAGCGAGTACCTGTTGAGATTGGATAAGTTCATTTACCTATTCCTTAACTAAGCATCATAACCTGTGATAGATACTAGCGGTAGTAAGAGCAAAACGATCATAGTCATGTCTAGTATCAGTCTACTTAAAAGTACAAACCAAAATTAGACCCCAAATTACAGCGGGGCTCTTTTACATCACAAGCAAGAATAACATAAGGGAAATAGTCTTCAAGCAGCAAAAGTACACAAGTAGTCACGTTCAAGCAAAACAACAATAACAGGCAATCACTCCAGGGGTTCATCATTAGGTACATTATCCTCGGGTTCCTGTGCATGTTCTTCTTCACCTGAAATGATAAAAGAGGGTGAGTCATTACTAACTCAGAGAGGGGGAATGAGAAATAAATTTTGAAACTCATTTTCCGATTCAATTTATGAAAACCCCTTTTTTAAAACGTGTCACATATTACAAATAATGTGGTAAGCAATTATAAGAAACAAATCGAGAAACGGATACAATTACCAATCATTTCAAGGATACGCTGAGCATTTGCTCTCAATTTCAATTTCGAATCATTTGGTGCGGCTGGCTTCAATAATCCACTTATCACTCCCAAATGGGTGTACTCCGGATGTACCCCGAAACCTACGACCCAACTCTCCGAGGGTGAAATGCCAAGCGAGAGAGGGAATTGGACCATGGCAGTCACGGTAACACCGACAAGCCCGATGCCGCCCGGCGTGCGTGAAACACTACCATGCCACACGAAAGGTTGCAATCTCGTATGCAATGCACATTTATAACATTTAAAATATCACATTAGGAGGGCAACAAGTAGGTTGCCTCCTAACAGTTATAAGATCGCACGTTGTCAAGTAGTCGAACAAGGCACGATAAGGCAAGTTATTTCACTTGAAAGGCATATAGAGTCATATGAACATCAAACGGGCAGCCATGTAACACATGTAAAACAGGCCATATAACTCATTAAAAAGCTCATATAATCAAGTGATATGAATTATTCAACATGCAACAACATTTACGTGGGTTCGGTAGCAAGAAAAGCTTATTTGACAACATGCAATCGTCAAAACCATAATTGAAGTTATAACACATTTACGGGCAGCCCACTAAGCATAAGCTTTCCACACAATAACCAAGAGATCAACACTTAGCAAAGCTACCTAGTCATTAGGGTTTCTATTTCATGCTTATTCGTGTGATTAAAACCCTAAGTCAACTCAAAGTCATTCTCAAGTCATGCATCATTCCATTCAAGCATCCTCAAGTACTCAAAACAGTCCACGCAATATTCCAACATCATAATTCCAAGCAATTAGCACCACAAGAGAGGTTACAATAGTTTTCCATGCATATAGCTAAGTGAAACACTCACTGCAGTAGGCTGTTTTGTCACAATCAATCGGATAAGCAAACAATCTCCAAATTCAGTGAATAAGATGTCAAATTAAAGCTTAAGAAGATAACTAAACTCAGAAACAAACCTTGCATCAATTGGGGTTCAGAATCATTATTTATAGCCGAAACAGTGAGGTAGCACAAAACTGTCCAGATTTGCACACTTTTCAGAAATTGACGTTTTTGAGGTCCTTAGAGTCATTTTTAGCTTTGGTCCATTTCTGAAAAAATTGTCCAGAACTGAAAAATATAGAAGTGCACCAATTTTCATGCATTTTGGACAAAATTTACTAAGTCAAATATGGTTCGTTCCACAAGGTCAGTGCATCTTCCAAAACCTGATTCATTTTTCCAGATTTCCAGATTTGGTCACATTTTAATGATTTGTCATTTTGAGGACCTTAGAGTCAAAATTAGCTTCGGCCTATTTCTGGGAAAAATGTTCAAAACTGTCCAAAATAGTCACCCACCAATTTTTAAGCATTTTAAACATCATTTTCTTAGCTAAACTTACCTCGAACAGACTGGTCAGAGAGCTGTCACAAGAATTCGACTTCACCTAGCATCATTTTCAAGCCAAGATCTTGCCATGCATGGTTGTTTAAGCTCATGAACGACCACATAACTCAAGTACAGAAGCAAATATACACATTTATGAACATGCATGTGAAATTTCAAAGAGTTTTCAAAAGCTTTTAACCCTCACCTTTGCAATCAATCAAAAGATGCACAACAACCTTGTTGAAGCTCAAATCTTCTCCTTTTCTTTGCCTAGCCGAAAACCTACTAGCTTCTCTCTATTTTTCCTAGCTTAATAAGCAATCTCTTAGTGCATGCAAGTAATTAGAACTTGAAGAAAATAAATGGATGCTTAGTAACTCACCTAGGCCGAAAATGAAGCTTCAATGCACATGCAAGAGAAAATTTTGAACTCTAGCTTGTTTGCTTGGTTTTCTTGATGGTTTGCTTGCCTTGTTCGACCAAGGTGTGATGAAGATGAAAAAGGATGATGAGAGTTCAGCCAAGGACCGAAATGGAGAGAGAAGAATGAGAGGAGAGAGGAAAGATTGAGGAAAATGAGTTGAAATGCAAAGAAGACAAGCCTTGTAACTTGGTGATGCAAGCTCGGCCTTGGGCAGCCAACAATCTGAAATTTGTGTCTTCAAGATAGAATTTTAAATGTTTAGCATGGGCTTCAAGCTTTTGGTCGAGCAAGGTGTGCAAATGTGAGGGCTTTTGATCATTTTTTTATGCCTTTTGGTGTCATAGTTTGTCTAGCATGCATATTTAATTGTGTTGTTCCAATTCCTTGCTCAAAACATGGTGTGGTCGGCTATGGCATGTGCAAAATTCTGATTTCTTGTCATCTTTTGGGTGTTAATTGTTGTGTGTTGAAAATGCAAAAAGAACAAAGAATAAAGAATAAGGAATGTCTAGTGTTTGGTGCATTTTTTGTCTTCTAGTGGATGGAATTTGGATTATTATATTGTTAGTGGATTTTGTAGGATTGTTTAATAGTCTAGTGCTTCGTGTAAGATGCTTTCTCGGTTAGCGTGAAGGCACGCTTTCCTAGGTCTAAGGCGCGCACTACGAGGTAAGACACGAACTATGAGACAAATGCACGTTTTTCAACTAAACGCACGCAACACTATATGAATGCACGTAATTCGATGCAAGGCACACAAAAACTAAACACAATTCTCGAACCTAGGTCATGGCACGCAAATCGGGGTCGGGCCTCACACCAAATGATACGAGGTTTGTTTCTAAATTTATTTAATTCCTTAAGCTTTAATTTGAAATCTTGTTGACTGGAATTGGAGATTTTTTGCTTATCTTAATGATTGTGAGAATACAATCCATTGCTGTGAGGGTTTCACCTATTGATATGCTTAGAAAAATTAACGTAGCTTCCCTTGTTGTATTAAATGCTTGGGATTGTGGAATTTGGATGTTGTGTGGACTGTTTTGAATGCTTGAGGGTGTTGGAATTAATCAATGCATGGCTTGAGCTTAATTACGAGATGACTTGGGGTTTAATCGCACGGGTAAGTACAAATTGAAACCCTAGTAACTAGGTAAACTTGCTAAGTGTTGATCCTTTGGATATTGTGTTTGATTATGTGTTTAGTTGGCTGCCTGTAGTTGCCCTCATAGCCCTAAACATGATTTCGATGATTACATGTTGATAAGTAGGCTTTTCTTGCACCCGGTCCCACGTAGATGTCGTTGCATGATGAATAATCTTATTGTTTGATTACGTGAACTTTGAAATGAGTTATATGACTTGATTTACGTGCGTTACATGGCTGCCCGTTTAATGTTCATATAACTCCATGTGCTTTTCAGGTGAATTTACTTGTCATATCATGCCTTGCGTGTTTAACTGTCAATGTGCAATCTTATGACTGCTCGAAGGCAACCTATTTTGTTGTCCTCCAAATGTGATATATTAAATGTCATAAATGTGCATTGCATACAAGGTTGCAACCTTTCATTATGGCGTGGTAGCGTTCATGCACACCGGGAAGCATCGGGCTTGCCGGTGCAACCGTGACTACCATTGTCCAATTCCCTCTCTCGCTTGGGGGCTAGACTTCCTCGGAGAGTTGGGTCGTAGGATTTCGGGGTACATCCGGAGTACACCCATTTGGCGTGATAAGGGGATGATTTGAAGTCAGCTGCAACAACTGATACTGGAAACGAACCGAGAGAAAAAGCTCACCGTATCCTTTTCACTATGTGTATAAGTACTCTCGCTTGGTTCCTAGAGGACCTCGGGGAGGAAAGACGGGTAATTGTGTTCTTTTACTTTTACATTACATTATGTACTTACTTGTGATATATTCATGCTTGCAAAAAGGATTTTTCATAAGTTGAACCGGAAAATGAGTTTCAAAACTTATTTCTCGTTCCCCTCGCTGAGTTCATAAGGACTCACCCTCTTTTATCATCTCAGGTGAAGAAGACCATGAACAGGTACCCGAGGACGATGTACCTAACGATGATTCCTTGGAATGATTGCTTGCCCTACGTGCCTTACGTGACTATGGCCATTTTGTGAACAATATGTTGCTTGAAGACTATTTCATTTCTTATGATGTTTGCTATTGTAATGTAAAAGACCCCCGTTGTAATTTGGGGTCTAATTTTGGCTTGTACTGATGATAACTAGATAGACACTACTATGGTCGTTTTTGCTATCGTTATTGGCTAGTATCTATCATAGGATTATGAAGTAATAGGTAAGGATTAAGTAAAATGAACTTATCCAATCTTAAGTAGGTACTCATTGTCAAGCTAAGATCAACAGGTACTTTTGTAACAAGGATTCACAAACAAACGAGACATAATATCATGCTAGGTTATTAATCAAACAAGACTTCGAGAAAACTAGTAGGCGTTTTGATTGATGGTAAATAGTAATCTTAGTTGGAAATGAAATTCGAGGCATTTAGAGAACTAGGTCAAACTAAAGAGCCCAATTACAGCCGTTATGCTACCGGTTTTTCGAAAAAAATTTGGAGTCTAGGCTAAACGTTAAGTATTAAACTTTCATGAACGATTGAGTACGAGACATGACTTGAATGTTAAGATCACACCCTAGTTTAACCTTTATAGGCCAGGTTGGGGCGTGACACATTGCACCTTGGCAAGACAACTTTGATTCAAATAGAGGCTGGGCCTGTAAACCGAGGGCGTGGGGCTTGGGACCAGGTCTCCGTCTCTCCGTTGCCCATAACTTTTGATCCGTAAGGAGTTACGCGGCACACAGCATACCGTTGGAAAGCTCTCTGAGAGTACTACAATGGGGGCAACAAGCCTACTCGGCTGCGCCTGTTCTGTGAGGTCAAAATCGAATGTTTTCATCCATTTAAGGACACTTTTCTTTATTTGCGTAGTTTTTCCGTGCTGGATCGTACATCGTGAGCCGCGATATGGACGACTACCTAATCCAACAGATATCTATTACCGAATCCCACGGCACCTTGTGCAAGACAACTTCACTACATGTAGAGGATGGGCCCGAAAATCGAGGGCGTGGGGCTTAGATCCAGGTCTCCGTCGCTCCGGTGCCATAAATTTTGATCTGTAAAGAGTTACGCGGCGCACAACATACCGTTGGAAAGCTCACCGAGAGCTCTACGACGGGGGCAGCAAGCTTGCTCCTCTGCGCCTGTTTTTAGAGGCCAAAATCGAACGTTTTCATCTATTTCGGGACATTTTTCTCATTTTTTGCTATTTTTCTGTCCCAGATCGTACATCGTGTGCCACGAAAAGGACTACTACCTAATCCATCACATTTCTATTACTGAATCCCATGACACCTTGCACAAGACAACTTCGCTTCACGTAGAGGCTAGGCCCGAAACTGAGGGTGTGGGGCTTGGGACCAGGTCTTCGTCGCTCCGGTGACCACAACTTTTGATCCGTAAGGAGTTACGTGGCGCACAACATACAGGTGGAAAGCTCACCGAGAGATCTACGATGGGGGTAGCAAGCTTGCTTGGCTACTTCTATTTTTGAAGCTCAAAATCGAACGTTTTCATTAGTTTTGGGACACTTTTCTTCTTTTGCGCTATTTTTCCGTCCCAGATCTTACGTCGTGAGCCGTGAAATGGACGACTACCTAAACCATCACATTTCGATTAGCGAATCCCACGGTACCTTGGGCAAGACAACTTCGCTTCACGTAGAGGCTGGGCCTGCAAACTGAGGCCGCAGGGCTTGGGATTAGGTCTCCGTCGCTCTAGTGCCCATATCTTTTGATCCGTAAGGAGTTACGCGGCGCACATCATACTGTTGGAAAGCTCTACGAGAGTTCTACAACGGGGACAACAAACTTGCTCGGCTGCGCCTGTTTTCGGTGGCCAAAATTGAACATTTTCATCAGTTTCGGGATAGTTTTCTTCTTTTGCACAGTTTTTCCGTGCCGGATCATACGTCGTGAGCCGCGAAATAGATGACTACCTAATCTATCACAGTTCTATTACTGAATCCCATGGCACCTTAGGCAAGACAACTTCGCTTCATGTAGAGGCTGGGCCCGCAAATCGACAGCATGGGGTTTAGGACCAGGTCTCCATCGCTCCGGTGCCCATAACTTTTGATCCGTAAGGAATTACGCGGTGTACAGCATACCGTTGGAAATCTCTCTGAGAGCTCTACGACAAAGGCAGTAAGCCTGCACGGATGCGCCATTTTTCGAACGTTTTCATCAGTTTCGGGACACTTTTCTGGTTTTTGACTATTTTTTTGTCTTGGATCGTACGTCGTGAGCCGCAAAAAGGACGACTACGTAATCCATCACATTTTTATTACCAAATCCCACGGCACCTTGGGCAAGACAACTTCGCTTCACATAGAGGCTGGGCCCTCAAACCGAGGGCATAGGGCTTAGGACCACGTCTCCATCGCTCCGGTGCCCATAACTTTTGATCCGTAAGGAGTTACGCGACACATATCATACCATTGGAAAGCTCTTCGAGAGCTCTACAACGGGGCAGCAACGCTGCTCTGCTGCACCTATTTTTGGAGCCCAAAATTGAACGTTTTCATCAGTTTTGGGACACTTTTATTCTTTTGTACTGTTTTTTCATCCCGGATCTTACGTCGTGAGCCGGGAAAAGGATGACAACCTAATCCATCACATTTATATTACCGAATCCCATGGCACATTGGGTATGACAACTTCGCTTCACATAGAGGCTGGGCCTGCAAACCGAGAGCATGGGGCTTGGGACCAGGTCTCCGTCGCTCCGGTGCCCATAACTTTTGATCCGTGAGGAGTTACGCGGTGCATAGCATACCGTTGGAAAGCTCTTCGAGAACTTTACGACAGGGGCGGCAACCCTGCTATCCTGCTCCTATTTTCGGAGTCCAAAATCGAATGTTTTCATCAGTTTCGGGACAATTTTCTTCTTTTGCGCTGTTTATCCGTCTCGGATCTTACGTCGTGTACCGTGAAAAAGACGACAACCTAATCCATCACATTTCTATTACTGAATCCCATGACACCTTGGGTAAAACAACTTCGCTTCACGTAGAGGTTGGTCCCGCAAACCATGGGCGTGGGGCTTGGGACCAGGTCTCCATCGCTCGAGTTCCAATAACTTTTGATCCGTAAGGAGTTACGTGGCCCACAACATACCGTTGGAAAGCTCTCCGAGAGTTCTACCATGGGGGCAGCAAGCCTGCTAAGCTGCGCCTATTTTCGGAGGCCAAAATCGAATGTTTTCATAAGTTTTGGGACACTTTTCTTCTTTTGTACAATTTTTACGTGTCGGATCATACATCGTGAGCCGCGAAATGGATGACTACCTAATCCATCACATTTCTATTACTGAATCCCATTGCACCTTGGGCAAGACTACTTCACTTCACGTAGAGGTTGGGCCCGCAAATCGAGGGTGTCGGGCTTGGGACCAAGTCCCCATCGCTCCAGTGCCCATAACTTTTGATCCACAAGGAGTTACGCAACGCACAGAATACTGTTGGAAAGCTCTCCGAGAGTTCTACAATGTGGGCAACAAGCTTCCTCGGTTGCGCCTCTTTTTGGAGGCCAAAATCGAACGTTTTCATCAATTTTGAGATATTTTTCTTCTTTTGCACAGTTTTTACGTGTCAGATCGTACATCGTGAGCCGCGAAATGGACGACTACCTAATCCATCACATTTTTATTACAAAATCCCACGGCACTTTGGGCAAGACAACTTCACTTCATGTAGAAGCTGGGCCCACAAACCAAGGTCATGGGGCTTGGGACCAAGTGTCCGTCTCTTCGGTGCCCATAACTTTTGATCTGTTAGGAGTTATGCGGCGCGCAACATACCGTTGGAAAGCTTACCGAGAGATCTACTGCGGGAGCAGCAAGCCTGCTCGGTTGCGCCTATTTTCATAGGCCAAAATCCAACGTTTTCATTAGTTTTGGGACACTTTTCTTAATTTTCACTGTTTTTCTATCCCGGATCGTACGTCATGTGCCGCGAAAAGGACGACTACCTAATCCATCACATTTCTATTACCGAATCCCATTGCACCTAAAGCAAGACAACTTTGCTTCACGTAGAGGCGGGGCCCGCAAACCGAGGGCATAGGGTTGGGGACCAGGTCTCCGTCGCTATGGTGACCATAACTTTTGATCCGTAAAGAGTTACGCGGTGCACAACATACCGTTGGAAAGCTCTTCGAGAGCTCTACAATGGGGGCAACATCCTTACTCTGCTGTGCCTAGTTTTGGATCCTAAAGTTGAACGTTTTCATCAATTTCAGGACACTTTTCTTCTTTTTCGCTGTTTTTTTGTCTCGGATTGTACGTCTTGAGCCACGAAAAGGACAACTACCTAATCCATCACATTTCTATTACCAAATTCCATGGCACCTTGGGCAAGAGGACTTCGCTTCACGTAGAGGCTGGGCCCGCAAACTGAGGGCGTGGGGCTTGGGACCAGGTCTCTATCATTTCAGTGCCATTAACCTTTGATCCGTAAGGAGTTATGCGGCGCCCAACATACCATTGGAAAGCTCACCGAGAGCTCTACGACGGGGGTAGCAAGCATGCTCGGCTGCGCCTGTTTTTGGAGGCCAAAATCGAACATTTTCATCAGTTTCGGGACACTTTTATTCTTTTGCGCTATTTTTTCATCCGGGATCAAACGTCGTGAGCCACGAAAAGGACGACTACCTAATCCATCACATGTCTATTACCAAATCCCACGGCACCTTGGTCAAGACAACTTCGCTTCATGTAGAGGCTGGGCCGGCAAACCGAGGGCGTGTGGCTTGGGACTAGGTCTCTGTCGCTCTGGTGCCCATAACTTTTGATCCGCAAGGAGTTACGTGGCACACAGCATACCGTTGGAAAGCTCTCCGAGAGCTTTACGATGGGGGCAGTAACCATGCTCTACTGCACCTATTTTCGGAGCACAAAATTGAACGTTTTCATCAATTTTGGGATACTTTTCTTCTTTAACTCTATTTTTTCGTCCCGGATCTTACATCGTGAGTCGCAAAAAGGACGACAACCTAATCCATCATATTTCTATTACCGATTCCCACGGCACCTTGGGCAAAACAACTTCACTTCACGTAGAGGCTGGGCCCGCAAACCAAGGGTGTGGGGCTTGTGACCAAGTCTCCGTTGCTCTAGTGCCCATAACTTTGGATCCGTAAGGAGTTACGTGGCGCACAACATACCGTTGGAAAGCTTACCGAGAGCTCTACGATGGGGGCAGCAAGCTTGGTCGGCTGATCCTGTTTTCGGAGGCCAAAATCAAACATTTTTATCAATTTCATGACACTTTTTTTCATTTGAGCAGTTTTTTCGTGCCGGATCGTACGTTGTGAGCCGCGAAATGGACGACTACCTAATCCATCACATTTCTATTACCGAATCCCACGGCACCTTGGTCAAGACAACTATGCTTCACGTAGAGGCTAGACCCACAAACTGAGGGCGTGGGGCTTCGAACCAAGTCTCCGGTGCCCATAACTTTTGATCCGTAAGGAGTTATGCGGCGCACAATATACCGTTGGAAAGCTCTCTAAGATCTCTATGACGGGGGTAGCAACCTTTTTCTACTGCGCCTATTTTCGTAGCTCAAAATTGATTGTTTTCATCAGTTTTGGGACACTTTTTTTCTTTTGCAATGTTTTTCCCTGCAAGATCGTACGTCGTGAGCCGCGAAATGGACGACTGCCTAATCCAACACATTTCTATTACCGAATCCCAAGGCAACTTGTGCAAGACAACTTGGCTGCATGTAGAGGCTGTGCCTGCAAACTGAGGGCGTGGGACTGGGGACCAGGTCTCTGTCGCTCTGGTGCCATAACTTTTGATCCGTAAGCAGTTACGTGGCACACAACATACCATTGGAAACCTCACCGAGAGCTCTACGACAGGGGCAAAAAGCTTGCTCTGATGCGCCTGTTTTCGGAGGCCAAAATCGAATGTTTTCATCTGTTTCGGGACACTTTTCTCATTTTTCGCTATTTTTTCATCCCGGATCGTACGTCGTGTGCCGCGAAGAGGACTACTACCTAATCTATCACATTTCTATTACTGAATCCCACGACACCTTGCGCAAGACAACTTCGCTTCCCGTAAAGGCTCGGCCCGCAAACCGAGGGCGTGGGGCTTGGGACCAGGTCTTTGTTGCTCCGGTGACCATAACTTTTGATCAGAAAGGAGTTACGCAGCGCAAAACATACAGTTGGAAAGCTCACCGAGAGCTCTACGATGGGGGCAGCAATCCTGCTCAGCTGCATCTATTTTCGAAGGCCAAAATCAAACGTTTTCATCAGTTTTGAGAGACTTTTCTTCTTTTGCGCAGTTTTTTCGTCTCGGATCGTACGTCATAAGCTGCGAAAAGGACAACTACCTAATCCATCACATTTCTATTACCAAATCCCATGGCACCTTATTCAAAACAACTTCGCTTCACGTAGAGGCTGGGCCCGCAAACCAAGGGCATGCGGCTTTAGACCAGGTCTCCGTCGCTCCGTTACCCATAACTTTTGATCCGTAAGGAGTTACGCAACGCAAAACATATCGTTGGAAAGCTCTCCAAGAGCTCTACGACGGGGGCAGCCACCCTACCATGCTGCGCCAATTTTGGAGCCCAAAATCAAACATTTTCTTCAGTTTCGGGACACTTTTCTTCTTTTGCGCAATTTTTCTGTCCTGATCTAACGTCGTGAGCCGCGAAAAGGACCACAACCTAAACCATCACATTTCTATTACGAATCCCATGGCACCTTGTGCAAAACAACTTCACTTCACATAGAGGCTTGGCCCGCAAACCAAGGGCGTGGGGCTTTTAACCAGGTCTCCGTCGGTTCGGTGCCCATAACTTTTGATCCGTAAGGAGTTACGTGGCACACAACATACCGTTGGGAAGCTCACTGTGAGCTCTACGACTGGGGTAGGAAACCTGCTCGGTTGCACCTATTTTCGGAGGCCAAAATCGAACATTTTCTTTAGTTTCGGGACAATTTCTGCATTTTTGTTGTTTTTCCGTCCCGGATCGTATGTCGTGAGCCGCGAAAAGGACGACTGCCAAATCCATCACATTTCTATTACCAAATCCCACGACACCTTGGGCAAGACAACTTTGCTTCACGTAGAGGCTGGGCCCACAAACCAAGGGCGTGGGGCTTGGGACAAGGTCTCCGACTCTCCAGTGCCCATAACTTTTGATCCGTAAGGAGTTATATTTCGCACAACATACCGTTAGAAAGCTCTCCGAGAGCTCTACGACGGGGGCAGCAACCCTTCTTTTTTGCACCTATTTTCAGAGCCCAAACTCGAATGTTTTCATCAGTTTCGGGGTACTTTTCTTCTTTTACGCTGTTTTTCTGCCCCGAATTTACGTCGTGAGACACGAAAAGGACGACAACATAATCCATCATATTTCTCTTACCAAATCCCACGGCACCTTGGGCAAGAGAACTTCGATTCACGTAGAGGCTAGGCCCGCAAACAGAGGGCGTAAGGCATGGGACCAGGTCTCCGTCGCTCCGGTACCCATAACTTTTGATCCGTAAGAAGTTACGCGGCGCACAGCACACCGTTGGAAAGCTAACTGAGAGTTCTACAACAAGGGCCACAAGCCTGCTCGGCTGCACCTATTTTTTGAGGCCAAGATTGAACATTTTCATCAGTTTTGGGACACTTTTCTTCTTTTGCGCAGTTTTTTCGTGCCGGATCGTACGTCGTGAGCCGTGAAATGGACGATTACCTAATCCATCACATTTCTATTACCGAATCCCAAGGCATCTTGGGCAAGACAACTTTGCTTCACATAGACATTAGGCCCGCAAACTGAGGGTGTGGGGCTTGGGACCATGTGTCCGTCACTCCAGTGCCCATAACTTTTGATCTGTAAAGAGTAACGCGGCGCACAACATACCGTTGGAAACCTCACCGAGAGCTCTACGATGGGGGCAACAAGCTTGCTCTACTGCGCCTATTTTCAGAGACCAAAATCGAACATTCTCATCAGTTTCGGGACACTTTTCTTCATTTGCACTGTTTATCCGTCTCGGATCGTACGTCATGAGCCGCGAAAAGGACGACTACCTAATCCATCACATATCTATTACCGAATCCCACGGTACCTTGGGTAAGACAACTTCTCTTCACGTAGAGGCTGGGCCCGCAAACCTAGGGCGTGGGGCTTGGGACCAAGTCTCTGTCGCTCCGGTGCCCATAACTTTTGATCCGTAAGGAGTTACGTGGTGCACAACATACGTTGGAAGGCTCTTCGTGAGCTCTACGGTGGGGGAAGCAACTCTGCTCAACTGCGGTTATTTTCAGAGCCTAAAATCAAACGTTTTCATCAGTTTCAGGACACTTTTTTTCTTTTGCGCTGTTTTTCCGTTTCGTATCTTACGTCGTGAGCCGCGAAAAGGACAACAACCTAATCCATCACATTTCTATTACCGAATCCCATGGCACCTTGGGCTAGACAACTTCGCTTCACGTAGAGGCTGGGCCAGCAAACCAAGGGCGTAGGGCTTGGGACCAGGTCTCCGTCGCTCCGGTGCCCATAACTTTTGATGCGTAAGGAGTTACGCAGCGCACAACATACTATTGGAAAGCTCTCCGAGAGTTCTACGATCAAGGCAGCAAGCCGGCTCATTGCGCCTATTTTCGGATGCCAAATTCAAACATTTTCATCAAGTTCAGGACACTTTTCTTCATTTGTGTTGTTTTTACGTCCCGGATCGTACATCGTGAGTCGCAAAAAGGACGATTACCTAATCCATCATATTTCAATTATCGAATCCCACGGTACCTTGGGCAAGGCAACTTCGCTTCACGTAGAGGCTTGGCCTGCAAACCGAGGGTGTAGGGCTTGGGACCAGGTCTCCATCACTCTGATGCCCAAAACTTTTTATCCGTAAGACGTTACACGGCATACAACATACCGTTGGAAAGGGCTCCGAGAGTTCTACAACGTGGGTAGAAGACTTGCTCGGTTGTGCTTATTTTCGGAAGCCAAAATCGAAAGTTTTCATCAATTTTTGGACACTTTTCTTCTTTTGCGTAGTTTTTCCGTGCTGGATCGTACGTCGTGAGCGGCGAAATGGATGACTACCTAATCCATCACATTTCTATTACCAAATCCCACGGCACCTTGGGCAAGACAACTTCGCTTCATGTAGAGATTGGGCCCGCAAACCAAGGGCGCGGGGCTTAGGACCAGGGCTCGGTTGCTCCGGTGCCCATAACTTTTGATCCGTAAGGAGTTACGTGGCGCACAACATAACGTTGGAAAGCTCACTGAGAGCTCTACGACGGGGACAGCAACCCTTTGTTGCTGCGCCTATTTTCTGAAGTCCAAAATTGAACGTTTTCATCAGTTTTTGGACACGTTTCTTTTTTTGCGCTGTTCTATCCCGAATCGTACGTCGAGAGCGGCGAAAAGGACGACTACCTAATCCATCACAATTCTATTACTGAATCCCACTACACCTTGGGCTAGACAACTTTACTACACGTAGAGGCTGGGCAAGCAAACCGAGGGCGTAGGGCTTGGGACCAGGTCTCTGTCGCTACGGTGCCCATAACTTTTGATCCGTGTGGAGTTACGCAGCGCACAACAGACCGTTGGAAAGCTCTTGAAGAGCTCTACGACGGGGGAAGTGACCCTGCTATGCTGCGCCTAATTTTGGAGCCCAAAATCAAACGTTTTCATCAATTTCGGGATACTTTTCTTCTTTTGCGCAGTTTTTCTGTCCCTGATCTTACGTCGTGAGCCGCGAAAAGGAAGAAAACCTAATCCATCACATTTCTATTACCGAATCACACGGCATCTTTGGCATAACAATTTTGCTTCACGTAAAGGCTAGGCCCGCAAAACCCACGGCATGGGGCTTGGGACTAGGTTTCCGTCGCTCTAGTGCCTATAACTTTTGATCCGTAAGGAGTTACACGGCAAACAACATACCGTTGGAAAGCTCACTGAGAGCTCTACGATGGGGGCAGTAGTCTTGCTTTGCTGTGCCTATTTTCAAAGCCCAAAATTGAACGTTTTCATCAGTTTCGGGACACTTTTCTTATTTTGCGCTGTTTTTCCATCCTGAATCTTACGTCGTGAGCCGCGAAAAAGACGACAACCTAATCCATCACATTTTTATTACAAAATCCCACGGCACCTTGGGCAAGACAACTTCACTTCACGTAGAGGCTGGGCCCGCAAACAGAGGGCGTAGGGCTTGTGACTAAGTATCCATCGCTCCGGTACCCATAACTTTTGATTCGTAAGGAGTTACGCGGTGTACATCATACCGTTGGAAAGCTCTGCAAGAGTTCTACGAAGGGGGCAGCAACCCTACTTGGCTACGCTTGTTTTTGGAGGTCAAATTCGAACACTTTCACAAGTTTCGGGACACTTTTCTTCATTTGTGATGTTGTTCCGTCCCAGATCGTACGTTGTGAGCCACGAAAAGGACGACTACCTAATCCATCACATTTTTATTACCGAACACGGTACCTTGGGCATGACAACTTCGCTTCACGTAGAGGCTGGGCCTGCAAATTGAGGCCGCGGGGCTTGGGACCAGGTTTCCGTCGCTCCGGTGCCCATAACTTTTGAACCTTAAATATTTACGCGGTGCGTAGGATACCGTTGGAAAGCCCTCTGAGAGTTCCACAACGAAGGCAACAAGCCTGCTCGGCTGCGCCTATTTTCGGAGGCAAAAATCGAAAGTTTTCATCAGTTTCGGGACACTTTTATTCTTTTGCGTAGTTTTTCTATACCGGATCGTACGTCGTGAGCCCCAGAGGACGACCACCTAATCCATCTCATTTCTATTACCAAATCCCACCGCACCTTAGGCAAGACAACTTCACTTCACGTAGAGGCTGGGCCCGCAAACCGAGGGCATGGAGCTTGGGACCAGGTCTCCGTCGCTCCGGTGACCATAACTTTTGATGCGTAAGGAGTTACGCAAGGCACGGCATACTGTTGGAAAGTTCTCCAAGAGTTCCACAACAAAGGCAATAAGCTTCCTCGGCTGCGCCTATTTTCGGAGGCCAAAATTGAACATTTTCACAAGTTTCGGGACACTTTTCTTCATTTGCGATGTTGTTCCGTCCCAGATCGTACGTCGTGAGTCGCAAAAAGGATGACTACCTAATTCTTCACATTTTTATTACCAAATCCCACGGCACCTTGGGTAAGACAACTTTGCTTCACGTATAGGCTAGGCCCGCAAACTGAGGGCGATAGGGCTTGGGACTAGGTCTCCGTCGCTCCGGTGGCCAAAATTTTTGATTCATAAGGAGTTACGCGGCGCCAACATACCGTTGCAAAGCTCACCGAGAGCTCTACGACTGGGGTAGCAAGCCTACTCATTTGTGCTAGTTTTTGCAGGCCAAAATTGAACGATTTCATCAGTTTCTGGACATTTTTCTTCATTTGCGCTATTTTTCTATCCCGGGTCGTACGTCGTGAGCCGCGAAAAGGACGACTACCTAATCCATCACATTTTTATTACCGAATCCCACGGCACCTTGGGTAAGACAACTTTGCTTCACGTAGAGGTTAGGCACGCAAACCAAGGGTGTGAGGCTTGGGACCAGGTCTTCGTCGCTCCGGTGCCCATAACTTTTGATTTGTAAGAAGTTACGTGGTGCATAACATACCGTTGGAAAGCTCTCCGAAAGCTCTACAACGGAGGCAGCAGCTCTGCTAAGCTGCACCTAGTTTTGGAAGCCAAAATCGAACATTTTTATCAGTTTCGGGACACTTTTCTTCTTTTGTGCTATTTTTCTGTCCCGGATTGTACGTTGTGAGAGGCGAAAAGGACGACTACCTAATCAATCACATTTCTATTACCGAATCCTACGGCACCTTGGGCAAGACATCTTCGCTTCACATAGAGGCTGGGCCCGCAAACCGAGGGCGTGGGGCTTGAGACTAGGTCTCCTTCGCTCCGATGCCCATAACTTTTGATCCGCATGGAGTTACTCGGCTCACAGTATACCGTTGGAAAGCTCTCCTGGAGCTCTATGACCGGGGCAGCAAGCTTGCTATGCTGAGCCTATTTCGGAGCCCAAAATCGAACGTTTTCATCAATTTCGGGACTCTTTTCTTCTTTTGCGCAGTTTTTCTGTGCCGGATCGTAAATCCTGAGCTGCGAAATGGACGACTACCGAATCCATCACATTTATATTACCGAATCCAAAGCCACCTTGGGCAAGACAACTTCGCTTCACGTAGAGACTAGGCCTACAAACTGAGGGCATGGGGCTTGTGACCAGGTCTCCGTCGTTGCAGTGCCATAACTTTTGATCCGTAAGGAGTTATGCGGCGCACAACATACCATTGGAATGCTCACCGAGAGCTCTACGACGGGGGCAGCAACCCTTTTCTACTGTGCCTATTTTTGGAGCAAAAAATTGAACATTTTCATCAGTTTCGGGACACTTTTCTTCTTTTGCGATGTTTTTTCGTGCCATATCGTACGTCATGAGCAGCGAAATAGACGACTACCTAATCCATCAAATTTCTTTTACCGAATGCCACGACACCTTGGGCAAGACAACTTTGCATCACGTAGAGGTTGGGCCCGCAAACCGAGGCCGCCAGGCTTGCTACTATGTCTCCGTCGCTCCGGTGCCCATAATTTTTGATCCGTAAGGAGTTACGTGGCGCACAACATACCGTTTGAAAGCTCTCCGAGAGCTCTATGATGGGGGCAACAAGCCTGCTCAGCTGCGCCTGTTTTGGATGCCAAATTCGAATGTTTTCATCAGTTTTGGGACACTTTTCTTCATTTGCGCTGTTTTTCTGTCCCGAATCGTACGTCATGAGCCGCGAAAAGGACGACTACCTAATCCATCACATTTCAATTACCGAATCCCATAGTACCTTAGGGAAGACAACTTTGCTTCACGTAAAGGCTAGGCCCGCAAACTGAGGGCGTGGGGCTTGGGACCAGGTCTCCGTCGCTCCGGTGCCCATAACTTTTGATCCGTAAGGCGTTACGTGGCGTACAGCATACCGTTGGAAAGCCTTCTGAGAGTTTTACAATGTGGGTAGCAGACTTGCTCAGTTGTGCCTATTTTCAGAGTCCAAAATCGAACCTTTTCATTAGTTTCAGGACACATTTCTTCATTTCAGCAATTTTTCCGTCCCAGATCTTACGTCGTGAGCTGCGAAAAGGATGACAACCTAATCCATCACATTTCTATTACCGAATCCCATGGCACCTTGGGCAAGACAACTTCTCTTCACGTAGAGGCTGGGCCCGCAAACCGACGGCGTGGGGCATGGGGCTTGGGACCAGGTATCCGTCGCACCGGTGCCCATAACTTTTGATCCGTAAGGAGTTACATGGCAAACAACATACCCTTGGAAAGCTCTCCGAGAGTTCCACAATGGGGGTAGCAAACCTACTCAACTACACCTATTTCTGAGGCCAAAATCAAATGTTTTCATCTGTTTTGGGACACTTTTCTTCTTTTGCACAATTTTTCTGTGCCGGATAGTACGTCGTGAGCAGCGAAATGGACGACTACCTAATCCATCACATTTCTATTACCGAATCCCACAGCATCTTGGGCAAGACAACTTCGCTTTACATAGAGGCTGAGCCCACAAATTGAGGGCGGTAGGGCTTGGGACCAGGTCTCGGTCGCTCCGGTGCCCATAACTTTTGATACGTAAGGAGTTACGCGGCGCACAACATACTATTGGAAAGCTCACCGAGAGCTCTACGACTGGGGAAGCAAGCCTACTCGTTTGTGCCTATTTTTGGAGGCCAAAATCGAACGTTTTCATTGGTTTCACCATATTTTTCTTCATTTGCGCTATTTTTTCATCCCGGATCATACGTCGTGAATCGCAAAAAGGACGACTACCTAATCCAACTTCGCTTCACGTAGAGGATGGCACACAAACCGAGGGCATGGGCTTGGGACCAGGTCTCCATACTTCGGTGCCCTTGACTTTTGATCCGTATGGAGTTACGCGGCGCACAACATATTGTTGTAAAGCTCTCCGAGAGCAGTACGACGGGGGCAGCAACCCCGCTATGCTGCGCCTGTTTTTGGATTCCAAAATCGAATATTTTCATCAGTTTCGGGATATTTTTCTTCTTTTACGCTGTTATTTCATCCCGGAACGTATGTCGTGAGCCGTGAAAAGGATGATTACCTAATCCATCACATTTCTATTATTGAATCCCACAGCACCTTGGGCAAGACAACTTCGATTCACGTAGAGGCTAGGCACGCAAACCGAGGGCGTGGGGCTTGGGACCATATCTCCGTCGCTCCGGTGCCCATAACTTTTGATTCGTAAAGAGTTACGCGGCGCACAGTACACCGTTGGAAAGCTCTCCGGGAGCTCTACGATGGGGGCTGCAACCCTAACCTGCTGTACCTATTTTCGAAGCCCAAAATCGAACGTTTTCATCTGTTTCGGGATACTTTTATTCTTTTGCGCTGTTTTTTCATCCCGGATCGTACGTCGTGAGCTGCGAAAAGGACGACTACCAAATCCGCCACATTTCTATTACCGAATCCCATGGCACATTGGGAAAGACAACTTTGATTCACATAGAGGCTGGGCCCGCAAACCGAGGGTGTAGGCCATGGGACTAGGTATCCATTGCTCCGATGCCCATAACTTTTGATCCATAAGGACTTACGCGGCGCACAGTATACAATTGGAAGGCACTTCGAGAGCTTTACGATGGGGGCAGCAACCCTGCTTTGCTGCGCCTATTTTCATAGCCCAAAATCGAACATATTCATCAGTTTCGGGATACTTTTCTTCTTTTGTGCTGTTTTTCCGTCCCGGATCGTACGTCGTGAGCCGTGAAAAGGACGATAATCTAATCCATCACATTTCTATTACCGAATCCCATGGCTCTTTGGGCAAGACAACTTTGCTTCACGTACAGGCTGGGCCTGCAAACCGAGGGCGTGGGGCTTGGGACCAGGTATCTGTCGCTCCGGTGCCCATAACTTTTGATCCGTAAGGAGTTACGCCGCGCACAACATACCGTTGGAAAGCTCACCGAGAGCTCTACGACGGGGACAGCAACCCTGCTCGGCTGCGCCTATTTTCGGAGCCCAAAATCGAACGTTTACATTAGTTTCAGGATATTTTTCTTCTTTTGTGCAGTTTTTCCGTGCCGGATCGTACGTTATGAGCCGCGAAATGGACGACTATCTAATCCATCACATTTCTATTACCGAATCCCATGGCACCTTGGGCAAGACAACTTCGCTACACGTAGAGGCTTGGGACCAGGTCTCCGTCGCTCCGGTGCTCATAACTTTTGATCCGTAAGGAGTTACACGGCGCACACCATACCGTTGGAAAGCTCTCCAACAGTTCTACGATCGGGGCAGCAAGCCTACTCGGTTACGACTATTTTCGGAGGCCAAATTTGAACGTTTTCATCTATTTTGGGACACTTTTCTTCATGTGCGCTGTTTTTTCATCCCGGATCGTATGTCGTGAGCTGCAAAAAGGGCGACTACCTAATCTATCAATTTTCTATTACCAAATCCCACGGCACCTTGGGCAAGACAACTTCGCTTCGCATAGAGGCTAGGCCTGCAAACCGAGGCCGCGAGGCTTTGGACCAAGTCTCCGTCGCTTCGGTGCCCAAAACTTTTGATCCGTAAGGAGTTATGCGGCGCACAACATATCATTGGAAAGCTCTTCGAGAGCTCTACGACAGGGGCAGCAACCCTACCTAATTGCACTTATTTTCGGAGCTGAAAATCGAACATTTTTATCAGTTTCGGGACATTTTTCTTCTTTTGCGCTGTTTTTCCATCCCAGATCGTACGTCGTGAGCCGCGAAAAGGACGACTACCTAATCCATCACATTTCTATTACCGAATCCCATGGTACCTTGGGCAAGACAACTTCGCTTCACGTAGAGGCTGGGCCCGCAAACCGAGTGCGTGGGCCTTGGAACCAGGTCTCTATCGCTCTGGTGCCCATATCTTTTGATCCGTAAGGAGTTATGCGGCGCACAGCAAACCGTTGGAAAGCTCTCCAAGAGCTCTATGATGGGGGCAGCAAGCCTGCTCGGATGCGCCTATTTTCAGAGCCCAAAATTGAACGTTTACATAAGTTTTGGGACACTTTTCTTCTTTTGCACTATTTTTCCGTCCCGAATCTTACGTCGTGAGCCGTGAAAAACGAAGACAACCTAATCCATCATATTTCTATTACCGAATCCCACAGCACCTTGGGAAAGATAACTTTGCTTCACGTAGAGGCTGGGCCTAAAAACCGAGGGCGTGGGCCTTGAGAACAGGTCTCCGTCGCTCCGGTGCCCATAACTTTTGATCCGTAAGAAGTTATGCAGCGCATAGCAAACCGTTGGAAAGCTCTCCAAGAGCTCTACGACTGGGGCTGCAACCCTGCCCTGCTGCGCCAATTTTTGGAGCCCAAAATCGAACATTTTCATTAGTTTCAAGATACCTTTATTCTTTTACGCTGTTTTTTCGTCCTGGATCGTATGTCGTGAGTCGCGAAAAGAAAGACTACCTAATCCATCACATTTCTATTACCGAATCCCATGGCACCTTGGGCAAGACAACTTTGCTTCACGTAGAGGCTGGTCCCTCAAACTGAGGGCATGGGCCTTGGGACCAGGTGCCCCTCGATCCGATGCCCATAACTTTTGATTGGTAAGGAGTTAAGCGGTGCACAACATACCGTTGGAAAGCTCACCGAGAGCTCTACGACGGGGGCAGCAACCCTGCCCTACTGCGCCTATTTTCGGAGGCCAAAATCAAACGTTTTCATTAGTTTCGGGAAACAATTCTTATTTTACGCAGTTTTTCTGTCCCGATTCGTACGTCATGAGCCGCAAAAGGGACGACTTCATAATCTGTCACATTTCTATTATCGAATATCACATCACCTTGGGCAAGAAAACTTCGCTTCACGTTGAGGCTCGGCCCGCAAATCGAGGGCGTGGGCCTTGGTTCCAGAAATCCGTCGCTCAGGTGCACATAACTTTTGAACCGTAAGGAGTTACGCGGCGCACAACATACTGTTTGAAAGCTCTTCGAGAGATCTATGATGGGGGCAGCAACCCTACTTTGCTGCGCCTGTTTTTAGAGCCAAAAATTGAACGTTTTCATCAGTTCCGGGACACTTTTCTTCTTTTGCGCAGTTTTTCCCCCCCGGAACTTGCGTTGTAAGCCATGAAAAGGACGACAACCTAATCCATCACATTTTTATTACCAAATCCCATGGCTCCTTAGGCAAGACAACTTCGCTTCACGTAGAGGCTGGGCCCGCAAACCGAGGGCATGGGCTTGGGACCAGGTCTCCATCGCTCTGGTGCCCATAACTTTTGATCCGTAAGGAGTTACGCAATGCACAGCATACCGTTCGAAAGCTCTCCAAGTGTTATACGACGGGGGCAACAAGCCTACTCGGCTGCTCCTATTTTCGGAGGCCAAAATGGAACTTTTTCATCAGTTTCACGACACTTTTCTTCATTTGCGGAGTTTTTTTGTCGAGGATCGTACGTCGTGAGCCGCGAAAAGGACGACTATCTAATCCATCACATTTCTATTACCGAATCCCACGGCACCTTGGGCAAGACAACTTCGCTTCACGTAGAGGCTGGGCCCACAAACCGAGGCCGCGGGGCTTGAGACCAAGTATCCGTCGCTCTGGTGCCAATAACTTTTGATCCGTAATGAGTTACGCGGCGCACAGCATACCGTTGGAAAGCTCTCCAAGGGCTCTACGATAGGGGGTAGCAACCCTGCCCAGATGTGCCTATTTTCGGAGCCCAAAATCAAACGTTTTCATCAGTTTTGGGATACTATTCATCTTTTGCGCTGTTTTTCAGTCCCGGATCGTACGTCGTGAGCGGCGAAATGGACGACTACCTAATCCATCACATTTCTATTACCAAATCCCATGGTACCTGAAAAAGTCAACTTCGCTTCACATAGAGGCTGGGCCCGAAAACCGAGGGCATGGGCCTTGGGACCAGGTCTCCGTCGCTCCGGTTCCCATAACTTTTGATCCGTATGGAATTACGCGTCGCACAACATACCGTTGAAAGCTCACCGAGAGCTCTACGACGAGGGCAGCAAGCCTAGTCAGTTGCGTCTGTTTTCGTAGGCCAAAATCGAATGTTTTCATCATTTTTGCGATACTTTTGGTCTTTTGCTCTGTTTTTTCGGCCCCGGATCGTACGTCGTGAGCCGCAAAAAGGACGACTACCTAATCCATCACATTTCTATTACCAAATCCTATGGCACCTTGGGCAAGACAACTTCGCTTCACGTAGAGGCTGGGCCCGTAAACCGAGGGCGTGGGCCTTGGGACTAGGTCTCCGTGTCTCCGGTGCCTATAACTTTTGATCCGTAAGGAGTTACGCTGCGCACAGCATACCGTTGGAAAGTTTTTCGAGAGCCCTACGAAGGGGGCAGCAACCGTGCTCTGCTGTGCCTATTTTCAGAGACAAAAATCAAACATTTTCATCAGTTTCGGGACACTTTTCTTCTTTTGCGCTATTTTCCTATCCCGGATTTTGTGTCCTGAGCCGCGAAAAAAATGACAACCTCATCCATCACATTTCTATTACCGAATCCCACGTCTCCTTGGGCAAAACAACTTCGCTTCACGTAGAGGCTAGGCCCGCAAACCGAGGGCGTGGGGCTTAAGACCAGGTCTCCGTCGCTCCGATGCCCATAACTTTTGATCCATAAGGAGTTACGCAGCGCACAACATATCATTGGAGAGCTCTCCAAGAGTTCTACGACGGGGGCTGCAAGCCTGCTCAGCTGTACCTATTTTTGTAGGACAAAATCGAACATTTTCATCAGTTTTGGTACACTTTTCTTCATTTGCGCTGTTTTTTCATCCCGGATCATACGTCCTGAGCCGCGAAAAGGACGAGAACCTAATCCATCACATTTCTATTACCGAATCCCAAACATCTTGGGCAAGACAACTTTGCTTCACGTAGAGGCTGGGCCGGCAAACCGAGGGCGTGGGCTTGGGACCAGGTCTCCGTCGCTACGGTGCCCCTAAATTTTGATTCGTAACGAGTTAAGCAGCGCACAACATACCGTTTAAAAGCTCTCCGAGAGCTCTACGATGGGGGCAGTAACCCTGCTCAGCTGTGCTACTTTTCAAAGCCCAAAATCGAATATTTTCATCAGTTTTGGGACACTTTACTTCTTTTGCACTGTTTTTCCATCCTGGATTGTATGTCGTGAACCGCGAAAAGGACGACAACCTAATCCATCACATTTCTATTACTAAATCCCATGGTACCTTGGGCAAGACAACTTCACTTCATGTAGAGGCTGGGCCTGCAAATCGAGGACGTGGGGCTTGTGATCAGGTATCCGTCTGTGAGGCTCAACCTCGATTTGCGTGCAATACCTTGTTTTGTGTGCCCTAACCTTGATTTGCATGCCTTGACCTAGGTTTAAGAATCGTGTTTCGATTTATGTGCCTTGCATTGAATTACGTGCATTCATTTAGGGTTACGTGCATTTACTTGGAAAACGTGCATTCGTTTCGTAGTTTGTGCCCTACCTCGTAGTGCGTGCCCTAGATCTAGGATAGCGTTCCCTCACATTAATCAAGAAAGCATCTTACACGAAGCACTAGATCAATAATTAATCCTACAAATTCCACTAACTAATATTAAATTACTAATTCAACCCACTAGAAGACAAAATCTCACAAAAAGCTAGAAATTCCTTATTCTTTATTCCTTATTCTTTTGCACTTTCAAACATACAATTAATTAATGCTCAAAAGATTACAAAGATTCAGATTTTTCAAGCCTTGGCCGACCACCTTGTATGCCTTGTGATTTCTTTGCATAATTCAAATTATTCCCCAAACATTCTATGACAATGTAATGACACAAAGCAATAAAAAACTAGCTCAAAACCCTCCTCAAAGCTCCCAATCTCGACATAAGCTCCTTACCCATGCTAGGTGATTCAAAAATCATGATTCTTGAAGACACAAATCTGAAATTTGTATGCCCAAGGCTGACACATGCTTCAACATTTGCAAAAGCTTTCATTTTTCCTTCATTTCTCTCAATTCCTCTAATTCTTCTCTCTCCCTTTCATTCTTCTCTCTCTCTCTCGGCCCTAGCTGAATATTGTAGACACCATAGCTCATCTTCATCACTCCATGGTTCATCAAGGCAAGCAAGAAGCTAGGGAGCTTGACTAAGCAAGCTAGGTTGCAAGAAACACACATGCAAGCTCTTTGAATCTCCATTTCGGCTTAGGTGAGTTTGCTAGCTTCCATTTCTTTTCTTCTTGTTCTAACCACATGCACCTACTAAGAACTTGGTTACTAAGCTAGGAAATTTGAGAAAAATTGAGTGGTGTCTCGGCTAAGCAAGGAAAAAGGTCAACTTTGTGCTTCACCAAGAGTCTTGTGCATCTTCTTGTTGTTTTGCTAAGGTGAGGGCTAAAACTTCTTGAAAATCTTTCAAAAAACCACATGCATGCTCTTAAATGTCTATCTTTACTTCTGTACTTGAGATATATGTGTGTTCATGAGCTTTTATAAACATGCATGACAAGATTTTGGGCTAGAATGTGATGATAGATGAAATCGTGCATGTGATAGCTTTCTGTCTTGTTGGTGCGAGGTGATTTTGACTAGGTAAATATGATAAAAATGTGTGAAAATCAGTAGATATCTAGTTTTGCTAGTGCTGAACATTTTTCGCAGAAATAGGCCAAAACTAATTTTGACTCTAAGGTCCTCAAAATGGCAAATCATTAAAATGTGTCCAAATCTGGAAAGTCTGGAAAAATGAAGCAGGTTTTGGCAGATTCACTGATCTTGTAGAACGAACCAGTTTTGACTTAGTAAATGACATCCAAAATGCGTGATATTTGGTATTCTGCTATATTTTTCAGTTTTGGACATTTTTGTCAGAAATGGACTAAGGCTAAATCTGACCCTAAGGCCCTCCAAAACTACAAGTATTGAAATGTGTGCAAATCTGGGCAGTTTTGTGCAGTCTCACTGTTTTTGCTATAACTATTGAACCCGAACTCCAAATGATGCGAGGTTTGTTTCTAAATTTAGTTCACTCCTAAGCTTTAATTTGACATCTTATTCACTAGAATTGGAGATTCTTAGCTTGTCATAATGATTGTGAGAAAACAGTCCATTGCAGTGAGGGTTTCACTTAGTGATATGCTTAGAAGAATTATTGTAGCTTCTCTCGTTGTATTAAATGCTTGGGATTGTGGCATTGAGATGTTGTGTGGACTGTTTTGAATACTTGAGGGTGTATGAACTAATCAATGCGTGGCTTGAGTTTGATTTTGAGATGACTTGGGGCTTAATCGCACGGGTAAGCACGAATTGGAACCCTAGTAACTAGGTGAATTTGCTAAGTGTTGATCCTTTGGATGTTGTGTTGAATTATGTGTTTAGTAGGCTGCCCGTTGTTGCCCTTGTAGCCCTAAATATGATTTCGATGATTTCATGTTGATAAGTAGGCTTTTCTTGTACCCAGTCCCACATAGATGCCGTTGCATGATGAATAATCTTATTATTTGATTACGTGAACTTTGAAATGAGTTATATGACTTGATTTACGTGCGTTACATGGCTACCCTTTTAATGTTCATATATCTCCATGTGCCTTTCAAGTGAAATTACTTGTCTTATCGTGCCTCGCTTGTTTACTTGTCAATGTGCAATCTTATGACTGCTCGGAGGCAACCTACTTTGTTGTTCTCCTAATGTGATATATTAAATGTCATAAATGTGCATTGCATACAAGGTTGCAACCTTTCATTCTGGCATGGTAGCGTTCACGCACACCGGGCGGCATCGGGCTTGCCGGTGCAACCGTGACTACCATTGTCCAATTCCCTCTCTCGCTTGAGGGCTAGACTTCTTCGGAGAGTTTGGTCGTAGGATTTCAGGGTACATCCGGAGTACACCCATTTGGCATGATAAGGGGATGATTTGAAGTCGGCCGCAACAACTGATACTGGAAATGAGCTGAGAGCAAAAGCTCACCGTATCTTTTTCACTATGTGTATAAGTAGTCTCGCTTGGTTCCTGGAAGACCTCGGGGAGGAAAGATGAGTAATTGTGTTCCTTTACTTTTATATTATTTGTTATGTACTCATTTGTGATATATTCATGCTTGCAAAAAGGGTTTTCATAAGTTGAACAGGAAAATGAGTTTCAAAACCTAATTTTCGTTTCCCCCTCGCTAAGTTCATAAGGACTCACCTTCTTTTATCATCTCAGGTGAAGAAGATCAAGAACAGGTACCCGAGGACGACGTGCCTAACGATGATTCCTTGGAATGATTGCTTGTTCTATGTGCTTTGCTTGATTATGGCCATTTGTGAACACTATGCTACTTGAAGACTATTTCTTTTCATGTTGCTTAATGTTTGTAATGTAAAAGACCCCCGTTGTAATTTGGGGTCTAATTTTGGTTTGTACTGATAATAACTAGACAGACACTATTATGGTCATTTTCCTATCGTTACTGGTTAGTATCTATCATAGGATTATGAAGTATCCGGTAAGGACTAAGTAAAATGAACCTATCCAATCTTAAGCAGGTACCCATTGTTAAGCTAAGGTCAACAGGTACTTTTGTAACGAGGATTACCAAACAAACGAGACATAGTATCATGCTAGGTTATTAATCAAACGAGACATCGAGATAACTAGTAGGCGTTTCAATTGACAGTAAATAGTAATCTTAGTTGGAAATGAATTTGAGATTGTAAATTTTGAGGCAATTAGAGAATTAAGTCAAACTAAGGAGCCCAATTACAGCCGTTATGCTACCGGTTTTTCAAAGAATTTGTGGAGTTTAGGCCAAAATGTAAAGTGTTAAACCTTCATAAATGGTTAAGTATGTGATATGACTTGAATGTTAGATCACACCCTAGTCTAACCTTTATAGGCCGGGTTGGGGCGTGACACCGTCTCTCCAGTACCCATAACTTTTGATCCGTAAGGAGTTACGTGGCGCATAGCATACCGTTGGAAAGCTCTCCGAGAGCTCTACGACAGGGGAAAAAGCCTGCTCGGCTATGCCTATTTTCAAAGCCCAAAATCGAACGTTTTCATCAGTTTTGGGACACTTTTATTCTTTTGCGCTATTTTTCCATCCTGGATCGTACGTCGTGAGCCGCAAAAAGGACGACAACCTAATCTATCAAATTTCTATTACTGAATCCCATGACACCTTGGGCAAGACAACTTCACTTCACGTAGAGGCTGGGCCCGCAAACCGAGGGCGTGGGGCTTATGACCAGGTCTCCATCGCTACGGTACCCAAAACTTTTGATCCGTAAGGAGTTATGCACCGCACAACATACCGTTGGAAAGCACAACGAAAGCTCGACGGGGGCAGTAATCCTGCTCGCCTACGCCAGTTTTTGGAGCCCAAAATCGAACATTTTCATCAGTTTCGGGCCACTTTTCTTCTTTTGCACTATTTTTCCGTCCCGGATCGTACATCGTGAGCCGCAAAAAGGACGACAACCTAATCCATCACATTTCTATTACTGAATCGCACGACACCTTGGGCAAGACAACTTCACTTCACGTAGATGCTGGGTCCGCAAACCAAGGGCGTGGGGCTAGGGACCAAGTATCCGTCGCTCCGGTGCCTATAACTTTTGATCCGTAAGGAGTTACACGGCGCACAACATACCGTTGGAAAGCTCTCCGTGAGCTCTACGACGGGGGTGGGAAGCCTGCTCATCTGTGTTTGTTTTCGGAGACCAAAATCGAATGTTTTCATCAATTTCGTGACACTTTTCTTCTTTTGCGTTGTTTTTCTATCCCGGATCGTATGTCGTGGGCCGCAAAAAGGACGACAACCTAATCCTTCACATTTCTATTACCGAATTCCACAGCACCTAGGGCTAGATAACTTCACTTCACGTAGAGGTTGGGCCTGCAAACCGAAGGTGTGGGGCTAGTGACCAGGTATCCGTCGCACCGGTGCCCATTGCTTTTGATCCATAAGGAGTTACCCAGCGCACACCATACCGTTGGTGAGCTCTCCGAGTGCTCTATGATGGGGGTAGCAAGCCTGCTCGTCTGCGCCTATTTCGAAGCCCAAAATCGAACGTTTTCATCAGTTTCGTGATACTTTCCTTCTTTTGCGCTGTTTTTCCATCCCGGATCGTACGTCGTGGGCCGCGAAAAGGACGACAACCTAATCCATCACATTTCTATTACCGAATCCCAGGTATCTTGGGCAAGAATACTTTGCTTCACGTAGAGGTTGAGCCCGCAAACCGAGGGCGTGGGGCTTGGGACCAGGTCTCCGTCGCTCCCGTGCCTATAACTTTTGATCCGTAAGGAGTTACGCGGTGCACAACATACCGTTGGAAAGCTCTCCGAAAGCTCTACGATGGGGGCTACAAGCCTGCTCGGCTGCTCCTGTTTTTGGAGCCCAAAATCGAATGTTTTCATTTGTTTCGGGACACTTTTCTTCTTTTGCGCAGTTTTTCCATCCCGGATCATACGTCATGAGCTGCAAAAAGGACATAAAACCAAATCCATCACATTTCTATTACCGAATCCCAAACATCTTGGGCAAGACAACTTTGCTTCAGGTAGAGGCAGGGCCCACAAACCGAGGGCGTGGGCTTGGGACCAGGTCTCCGTCGCTACGGTGCCCATAACTTTTGATCCTTAAGGAGTTACGTGGCGTACAGCATACCGTTGGAAATCTCTCCGAAAGCTCTACGACAAGAGTAGCAAGCTTGCTCAGCTGCGCTAGTTTTCGGAGCCCAAAATCGAACATTTTCATCAATTTCGGGACACTTTTCTGCTTTTACGCTGTTTTTCCATCCCTGATCGTACGTCGCGAGCTGCGAAAAGGATGACTGCCTAATATGTCACATTTCTATTACCGAATCCCATGGTACCTTGGGCAAGACAACTTCGCTCCACGTAGAGGCTGGGCCCACAAATCGAGTGCGTGGGCCTTGGAACCTAGTCTCTATCGCTCTAGTGCCCATGACTTTTGATCCGTAAGGATTTATACAGCGCACAGCAAACCGTTGGAAAGCTCTCCAAGAGCTCTATGATGGGGGCAGAAAGCTTGCTCGGCTGCTCCTATTTTCAAAGCCCAAAATTGAACGTTTACATAAGTTTCGGGACACTTTTCTTCTTTTGCGCTGTTTTTCCATCCTGGATCTTACGTCGTGAGCTGTGAAAAGGAAGACAACCTAATCCATCACATTTCTATTACCAAATCCCACAACACCTTGGGCAAGACAACTTTGCATCACGTAGAGGCTGGGCCTAAAAACCGAGGGCGTGGGCTTTGAGAACAGGTCTCCGTCGCTCCGGTGCCCAAAACTTTTGATCCGTAAGAAGTTACGCGGTGCACAGCAAACCGTTGGAAAGCTCTCCAAGAGCTCTACGACTGGGGCTACAACCCTGCCCTGCTGCGCCTATTTTTGGAGCCCAAAATCGAACATTTTCATCAGTTTCAAGACACTTTTATTCTTTTACGCTGTTTTTCCATCCCGGATCGTGCGTCGTGTGTCACAAAAAGGACGACTACCTAATCCATCACATTTCTATTACCGAATCCCACGGCACCTCAGGCAAGACAACTTCGCTTCACGTAGAGGCTGGGCCTGCAAACCGAGGGCGTGGGCTTTGGGACTAGGTGTCCGTCGCTTCGGTGCCCATAACTTTTGATCCGTAAGGAGTTACGCGGCGTACAACATACCGTTTGAAAACTCACTGAGAGCTCTACGACGGGGGCAGCAACCCTGCCCTACTGTACCTATTTTTAGAGGCTAAAATCGAACGTTTTCATTAGTTTCGGGAAATAATTCTTGTTTTGCGCTGTTTTTCTGTCCCGAATCGTACGTCGTGAGCTGGGAAGAGGACTACTTCATAATATGTCACATTTCTATTACCGAATACCACGTCACCTTGGGCAAGACAACTTCGCTTCACGTAAAGGCTCGGCCCGCAAATTGAGGACGTGGGCCTTGGGACCAGGACTCCGTCGCTCAGGTGCACATAACTTTTGAACTGTAAGGAGTTACGCAGCGCACAGCATACTGTTGGAAAGCTCTTCGAGAGATCTACGACAGGGGTAGCAACCCAGCTTTGCTGCGCCTATTTTTGGAGCCAAAAATTGAATATTTTCATCAATTCCGGGACACTTTTATTCTTTTGCGTTGTTTTTCCCTCCCGGAACTTGCGTCGTGAGCCGTGAAAAGGATGATAACCTAATCGATCACATTTCTATTACCAAATCCCATGGCTCTTTGGGCAAGAAACTTCGCTTCACGTAGAGGCTGGGCCCGCAAACCAAGGGCATGGGCCTTGGGACCAGGTCTCCATCGCTCTGGTGCCCATAACTTTTGATCCGTAAGGAGTTACGCAATGCACAGCATACCGTTCGAAAGCTCTCCGAGTGTTATACGACGGGGGCAACAAGCCTACTCGGCTGCTCCTATTTTCGGAGGCTAAAATGGAACTTTTTCATCAGTTTCACGACACTTTTCTTCATTTACGAAGTTTTTTTGTCGAGGATCAAACGTCGTGAGCCGCGAAAAGGATGACTATCTAATCCATCACATTTATATTACCGAATCCCATGGCACCTTGGGCAAGACAACTTCGCTTCACGTAGAGGCTGGGCCCACAAACCGAGGCCGCGGGGCTTGGGACCAAGTATTCGTCGCTCTGGTGCCTATAACTTTTGATCCGTAAGGAGTTACGCGGCGCACAGCATACCGTTGGAAAGCTCTCCAAGGGCTCTACGATAGGGGGTAGCAACCCTGCCCAGATGTGCCTATTTTTAGAGCCCAAAATCAAACGTTTTCATCAGTTTCGGGATACTATTCATCTTTTGCGCTGTTCTTCAGTCCCGGATCATACGTCGTGAGCCGCGAAATGGACGACTACCTAATCCATCACATTTCTATTACCAAATCCCATGGTACCTGAAAAAGTCAACTTCGCTTCACATAGAGGCTGGGCCCGAAAACCGAGGGCATGGGCCTTGGGACCAGGTCTCTGTCGCTCCGGTTCCCATAACTTTTGATCCGTATGGAATTACGCGTCGCACAACATACCGTTGGAAAGCTCACCGAGAGCTCTACGACGAGGGCAGCAAGCCTAGTCAGTTGCATCTATTTTCGGAGGCCAAAATTGAATGTTTTCATCATTTTTGTGATACTTTTGGTCTTTTGCTCTAATTTTTCGGCCCCGGATCGTACGTCCTGAGCCGTGAAAAGGACGACAACCTAATCGATCACATTTTTATTACTTAATCCCATGGCACCTTGGGCATGACAACTTCGCTTCACATAGAGGCTGGGCCCGTAAACCGAGGGTGTGGTCCTTGGGACCAAGTCTCCGTCGCTCCGGTGCATATAACTTTTGATCCGTAAGGAGTTACGTGGCACACAACATACCGTTGGAAAGTTCTTCGAGAGCCCTATGAAGGGGGCAGCAACCGTGCTCTGCTGCGCCTATTTTCAGTGCCAAAAATCAAACATTTTCATCAGTTTCGGGACACTTTTCTTCTTTTGCGCTATTTTCCTATCCCGGATCTTGTGCCTGAGGCGCGAAAATGATGACAACCTGATCCATCACATTTTTGTTACTGAATCCGACGTCTCCTTGGGCAAAACAACTTCGCTTCACGTAGAGGCTAGGCCCCCAAACCGAAGGCGTGGGGCTTAAGACCAGGTATCCATCGCTCCGATGCCCATAACTTTTGATCTGTAAGGAGTTACGTAGCGTACAACATACCATTGGAAAGCTCTCCGAGAGTTCTACGACGGGGGCTGCAAGCTTGCTCAGCTGCGCCTGTTTTTGGAGGCCAAAATCGAACATTTTCATTAGTTTCGGTACACTTTTCTTCATTTGCGCTATTTTTTCGTCCCGGATCGTTACGTCATGAGCCGCGAAAAAGACGACAACCTAATCCATCACATTTCTATTACCGAATACCAAACATCTTGGGCAAGACAACTTTGTTTCACGTAGAGGCTGGGCCGGCAAACCGAGGGCGTGGGCTTGGGACCAGGTCTCCGTCGCTACGGTGCCCTTAACTTTTGATCCGTAAGGAGTTATGCGGCGCACAACATACCGTTGGAATGCTCACCGAGAGCTCTACGATGGGGGCAGCAACCCTTCTCTACTGCGCCTATTTTTGGAGCAAAAAATCGAATGTTTTCATCAGTTTTGGGACACTTTTCTTCTTTTGTGATGTTTTTTCGTGCCGTATATTACGTCATGAGCCGCAAAATGGACGAATACCTAATCCATCACATTTATTTTACCGAATCCCAAGGCACCTTGGGCAAGACAACTTTGCTTCACGTAGAGGTTGGACCCGCAAACCGAGGCCGCCAGGCTTGCTACCATGTCTTCGTCGCTCTGATGCCCATAACTTTTGATCCGTAAGGAGTTACGTGGCGCACAGCATACCGTTGAAAAGCTCTCCGAGAGCTCTATGATAGGGGAAACAAGCCTGCTCGGTTGCTCCTATTTTGGATGCCAAATTTGAATGTTTTCATTAGTTTTAGGACACTTTTCTTCATTTGCACTGTTTTTCTGTCCCGAATCGTACGTCATGAGCCGCGAAAAGGACGACTACCTAATCCATCATATTTCAATTACCGAATCCCACAGTACCTTAGGGAAGACAACTTCGCTTCACGTAAAGGCTGGGCCCGCAAACCGAGGGCGTGGGGCTTGGGACTAGGTCTCCGTCGCTCCGGTGCCCATAACTTTTTATCCGTAAGGCGTTACGTGGCGCACAGCATACCGTTGGAAAGCCCTCTGAGAGTTCTACAATGTGGGCAGTAGACTTGCTCGGTTGTGCCTATTTTCAGAGCCCAAAATTGAACGTTTTCATCAGTTTCGGGATACTTTTCTACTTTTGCGCTTATTTTCTATCCCTGATCGTACGTCGTGAGCCGCGAAAAGGACGACTACCTAATCCATCACATTTCTATTACCGAATCCCATGGTACCTTGGGCAAGACAACTTCGCTTCACGTAGTGGCTGGGCCCACAAACCGAGGGAGTGGGCCTTGGGACCAGGTCTCCATCGCTCCGGTGCCCATAACTTTTGATCCGTAAGGAGTTATGTGGCACACAGCAAACCGTTGGAAAGCTCTCCAAGAGCTCTATGACGAGGTCAGCAAGCTTGCTCGGCTGCTCCTATTTTCAGAGCCCAAAATTGAACGTTTACATAAGTTTCAGGATACTTTTCCTCTTTTGCGCTGTTTTTCCGTCCCGGATCTTACGTCTTGAGCCTCGAAAAGGAAGACAACCTAATCCATCACATTTCTATTACCGAATCCCACGGCACCTTGGGCAAGACAACTTTGCTTCACGTAGAGGCTGGGCCTGAAAACCGAGGGCGTGGGCCTTGGGAACAGGTCTCCGTCGCTCCGGTGCCCATAACTTTTGATCCGTAAGAAGTTACGTGGCGCATAGCAAACAGTTGGAAAGCTCTCCAAGAGCTCTACGACTGGGGCTGCAACCCTGCCCTGTTGCGCCTATTTTTGGAGCCTAAAATTGAATATTTTCATCAGTTTCAAGACACTTTTATTCTTTTACGTTGTTTTTTCATCCCGGATCGTACGTCGTGAGTCGCGAAAAGGACGACTACCTAATCCATCACATTTCTATTACCGAATCCCACAGCAGCTTGGGCAAGACAACTTCGCTTCACGTAGAGGCTGGGCCCGCAAATCGAGGGCGTGGGCCTTGGGACCAGGTGTCCGTCGCTCCGGTGCCCATAACTTTTGATCCGTAAGGAGTTACGCGGCGCACAACTTACCGTTGGAAAGCTCACCGAGAGCTCTACGACGGGGGCAGCAACCCTACCCTCCTGTGCCTATTTTCGGAGGCCAAAATCGAACGTTTTCATCAGTTTAGGGACACTTTTCTTCTTTTGCATTGTTTTTCCCTCCCGGATCGTATGTCGTGAACCGCGAAAAGGACGACAACCTAATACCTCACATTTCTATTACTGAATCCCATGGCACCTTGGGCAAGACAACTTCACTTCACGTTGAGGTTGGGCCCGCAAATCGAGGGCGTGGGGCTTGTGACCAGGTATTCGTCGCTCTAGTGCGCATAACTTTTGATCCGTAAGGAGTTACGCAGCGCACAGTGTGAGGCCCAACCTCGAATAATCTATGTTACCTCGATTTGCATGCCTTAGGCCTAGAATTATATGACTGACCCTGGATTATGTGTCATGTCTTGGTTTTTGCGCATGCCTCGTCATTCGTGCATTGATCTAGAATTATGTGCCCTAATCCTCGACTTACGTGCCCCGACCTCGATTTGCGTATGATTCCTCATTTGGTATGCCCTAGCCTAGATTTACGTGCCTTAACCTAGATCTAAGAATCATGTTTCATTTTGTGTACCTTGCATTGAATTACGTGCATTCATTTAGGGTTGCGTGCATTTATTTAAAAAATGTGCATTCATCTCGTAGTTCGTGCCTTACCTCGTAGTACGTGTCCTAGACCTAGGAAAGCATGCCCTCACGCTAATCAATAAAGAATCTTACATGAAGCACTAGATCATTAATTAATCCTACAAATTCCACTAACTACTATTAAATTACTAATTCAACCCACTAGAAGACGAAATTGCACCAAAAGCTAGATATTCTTTATTCTTTATTCCTTATTCTTTGCATATCCCAAACACAATTAAATAATACTCCAATAGATGACAAAAAATTCAGATCCTAGCACTACCCTTGGCCGACCACTTGGACCCTTGTGCGTGCACTTCAATTTCAAAATTAATTCCTTCAACATTCTTAGACAAGTTATGACACAAATGCATAAAAAAATAACCCAAAACCCTACCCAATGCACCCATATTCTCGACCCATTCCCTTGCCATGCTAGGTGATTCAAATGATGCTTCTTGAAGACACAAAATCAGATTTTTACATGCCCTAGGCCAACAAGCTCCTTTGCCCAACAAAAGCTTTTATTTTTCTTTCATTTCTCTCATTTCCTCACATTTCTCTCTCTCCCTCCCATTCTTCTCTCTCTCTCTCGGCTTTGGTTGAGTTTCTACACTCCATAGCTTATCTTCATCACTCCATGGTTTATCAAGGAAAGCAAGAAGCTAGGGAGCTCGACTAAGCAAGCTAGGTTGCAAGAAACACACATGCAAGCTCTTTGAATCTCCATTTCGGCTTAGGTGAGTTTGCTAGCTTCCATTTCTTTTCTTCTTGTTCTAACCACATGCACCTACTAAGAACTTGGTCACTAAGCTAGGAAAAATAGAGAAAATCGAGTGGTGTCTTGGCTAAGCAAGGAAGAAGATCAACTTTGTGCTTCACCAAGAGTCTTGTGCATCTTCTTGTTGTTTTGCTAAGGTGGGGGCTAAAACTTCTTGAAAATCTTTCAAAAAACCACATGCATGCTCTTAAATGTCTATCTTTACTTCTGTACTTGAGATATATGTGTGTTCATAAGCTTTTATAACCATGCATGGCAAGATTTTGGGCTAGAATGTGATGATAGATGAAATCGTGCATGTGACAGCTTTCTGTCTTGTTGGTACGAGGTAAGTTTGGCTAGGTAAATGATGTTGAAAATGCTTGAAAATTGGCAGGTGACTAGTTTTGCCAGTTCGGAACATTTTTTCACAGAAATAGGCCAAAGCTAATTTTGACTCTAAGGTCCTCAAAATGGCAAATTATTAAAATGTATCCAAATCTGGAAAGTCTGGAAAAATGAAGCAGGTTTTGGCAGATTCACTGACCTTGTAGAATTAACCGGTTTTGACTTAATAAATGATATCCAAAATGCATACAATTTGGTGTACTGATATATTTTTCAGTTCTGGACATTTTTGTCAGAAATGGACTAAGGCAAAATCTGACCCTAAGGCTCTCAAAAATGAAAAGTATTGAAATGTGTGCAAATCTGGACAGTTTTGTGCAGTCTCACTGTTTTTGCTATAACTATTGAACCCGAACTCCAAATGATGCGAGGTTTGTTTTTGAATTTAGTTCACTTATTATGATTTAATTTGACATCTTATTCACTAGAATTGGAGATTGTTTGTTTTTCTTAACTATTGTGAGAAAACATCCCATTGCAGTGAGGGTTTCACCTAGTGATATGCTTAGAAAAATTATTGTAGCTTCTCTTGTTGTATTAAATGCTTGGGATGGTGGCATTGAGATGTTGTGTGGACTGTTTTGAATACTTGAGGGTGTATGAACTAATCAATGCATAGCTTGAGATTGATTTTGAGTTGGCCTAGGGCTTAATCGCACAGGTAAGCACGAAATGGAAACCCTAGTGACTAGGTAAATTCACTAAGTGTTGATCCTATGAATATCGTGTTTAATTATATGTTTAGTAGGATGCCCGTAGTTTCCATTGTAGCCCTAAATGCGATCTTGATGATTACATATTGACAAGTAGGCCTTTCTTGCACCCGGTCCCACGTAGATGCCGTTGCATGATGAATAATCTTATTAATTGATTACGTGAGCTTTGAAATGAGTTATATGATTTGATTTACGTGTGTTACATGGCTGCCCGTTTAATGTTCATATAAGTCCATGTGCCTTTCAAGTGAAATTACTTGTCTTATCGTGTCTCGCTTGTTTACTTGTCAATGTGCAATCTTATGACTGCTCGGAGGCAACCTACTTTGCTGTCCTCCTAATGTGATATATTAAATGTCATAATTGTGCATTGCATACAAGGTTGCAACCTTTCATTCTGGCGTGGTAGCGTTCACGCACACTGGGCGGCATCGGGCTTGCCGGTGCAACCGTGACTACCATTTTCCAATTCCCTCTCTTGCTTGGGGGCTAGACTTCCTCGGAGAGTTGGGTCATAGGATTTCAGGGTACATCCGGAGTACACCCATTTGGCGTGATATGGGGATGATTTGAAGTCGGCCGCAACAACTGATACTAGAAATAAACTGAGAGCAAAAGCTCACTGTATCCTTTTCACTGTGTATAAGTATTCTCGCTTGGTTCCTAGAGGACCTCGGGGAGGAAAGACGGGTAGTTGTGTTTATTTACTTTTATATTACGTTATATACTTACTTGTGTTATATGTCATGCTTTCAAAAAGGGGTTTTTCATAAGCTAACCGGAAAAAGAGTTTCAAAACGTATTTCTCGTTCCTCCTCGCTGAGTTCATAAGGACTCATCCTCTTTTATCATCTCAGGTGAAGAAGACCAGGAATAGGTACCCGAAGGAAATGTGTTAGTTGATGAACCTTTGGAACAACTATGTGCATTGCGTGCTTTTCGTGAACATGGATGCTATTAGGGATGTTGTATTTATTTGCGGACTCTTCATTTCGTTGATGTAATTGACCCTGTTGTAATTTGGGTTTAATTTTGGATTGTACTATCTATAACCGGACAAACTCTTTATTTGGTTGTTTGCTTTCGTTTTCTTAATTAGTAGTTATCGTAGGCATTTAAACCACTACATGAACAATCAACTAAGTTAATTCTATCTAATTTCACTTAGGTGCTCCTTTGTAAACTAAAAGATAATAGGTACCTGCATGATAAGAAATTGACAAATAAACGGGACATAGTTATCATACTAGGCTTATTAACCAAACGAGACTTGCAAGATAGACTGGTAGGCATATCGGTTGATGACAAAATAGGAAATTTTGGTTCGAATTGAATCGATGATTGGAATAATCGAGGCGTTTTAGAAAATAGGTCAAACCAAAGGTCTTAAATATAGCCGTCATGCTGCCGGATTTTCAAAAAATCTTTTAGAATTCTAAATCAACGTTAAGTATAAATCGTAAGAAATGACCAAGTCGTACAAATAGCATAGAAGAATTAGGTCATTCCCTAGTCTAGCCTCCATAGGTCGGGTTGGGGCATGACACACAGCATACCGTTGGAAATCTCTCTGAGAGCTCTACGACGGGGGCAGCAAGCCTACTCGGCTAGGCCTATTTTCGGAGCCCAAAATCCAACTTTTTCATCAATTTTAGGACGATTTTCTTCTTTTGTTATGTTTTTCCATCCCGGATTGTACGTCGTGAGCCGCAAAAAGAACAACAACCTAATTCATCACATTTCTATTACCGAATCCCAAGCATCTTGTGCAAGACAACTTTGCTTCACGTAGAGGCTGGGCCCGTGAACCGAGGTCGTGGGGCTTGGGTCCAGGTCTCCGTCACTCCGGTGCCCATAATTTTTGATCCGTAAGGAGTTACGCGGCGCACAACATATCGTTGGAAAGCTCGTCGAGAGCTCTACGACGGGGAAAGCAATCCCGCTGAGCTGTGCCTATTTTCGAAGCCCAAAATCGATAGTTTTCATCAGTTTCTGGACACTTTACTTCTTTTACGCTGTTTTTCCGTCTTGGATCGTACGTCGTGAGCCGCAAAAAGGACGACAACCTAATCCATCACATTTCTATTACTGAATCCCACGGCACCTTGGGCTAGACAATTTTACTTCACGTAGAGGCTGGGCCTGGAAACTGAGGGCGTGGGGCTTGTGACCAGGTATCCATCGCTTCGGTACCCTAACTTTTGATTCGTAAGGAGTTACGCGGCGCACAACATACTGTTGGAAAGATCTCCGAGAGCTCTACGACGAGGACAACAATCTTGCTCGGCCGCGCCTATTTTTGGAGCCCAAAATCGAACATATTCATTAGTTTCAGGACACTTTTCTTCTTTTGCGCTATTTTTCAATCCCGGATCGTATGTCGTGAGCCGTGAAAAGGGCGACACCTAATCCATCACATTTCTATTACTGAATCCCACGGCAACTTGGGCAAAACAACTTCACTTCACGTAGAGGCTGGGCCCGCAAACTGAGGGCGTGGGGCTTATGACCAGGTATCCGTCGCTCCGGTGCCCATAACTTTTGATCAGTAAGGAGTTACGCGGTGCATAGCATACCGTTAAAAATCTCTTCGAGAGCTCTACGACAGGGGCAAGAAGCCTGCTCAGCTGTGCCTATTTTCGAAGCCCAAAATCGAACTTTTTCATCAGTTTCGGGATACTTTTCTTCTTTTGCGCTGTTTTTCCATCCCAGATCGTACGTCGTGAGCCATGAAAAGGACGACAACCTAATCCATCACATTTCTATTATTGAATCCCACGGCACCTTGGCCAAGACAACTTCACTTCACGTAGAGGCAGGGCCCGCAAACCTAGGGCGTCGGCTTGGGACTAGGTCTCCATCGTTACGGTGCCCATAACTTTTGATCTGTAAGGAGTTACGCGGTGCACAACATATCGTTGGAAAGCTCTCTGAGAGCTTTATGATGGGGGCAGCAATCCTGCTCGTTTGCGTCTATTTTTGTAGCCTAAAATCGAACATTTTCATTAGTTTCTATCACTTTTCTTCTTTTGCGCTGTTTTACCATCCCGGATCGTACGTCGTGGGCCGCGAAAAGGACGACAACCTAATCCATCACATTTATATTACCGAATCCCATGGAACCTAAGGCAAGACAACTTCACTTCACGTAGAGGCTGGGCCCGCTAACCGAGGGCGTGGGGCTAGTGACCAAGTATCCGTCGTTCCGGTGCCCATTACTTTTGATCCGTAAGGAGTTACCCAGCACACAACATACCGTTGGAAAGCTCTCCGAGAGCTCCACCATGGGGACAGCAAGCCTGCTCATCTGCGCCTATTTTCGGAGCCCAAAATCGAACGTTTTCATCAATTTCGTGACACTTTCCTCCTTTTGCATTGTTTTTTCATCCCGGATCGTACGTCGTGGGCCACGAAAAGGATGATAACCTAATCCATTTCATTTCTATTACTGAATCCCAGGCATCTTAGGCAAGACTACTTTGCTTCACATAGAGGTTGGGCCTGCAAACCGAGGGCGTGGGGCTCGGGACTAGGTTTCCGTCGCTCCCGTGCCCATAACTTTTGATTCGTAAGGAGTTACGCGATGCACAGCATACCGTTGGAAAGCTCTCCGAGAGCTCTACGATAGGGACTGCTAGCCTGGTCTGTTGCGCTAGTTTTCGGAGCCCAAAATCGAACATTTTCATTAGTTTCGATATACTTTTCTTATTTTGCGCAGTTTTTCCATCCCGGATCGTACGTCTTGAGCCGCGAAAAGGACGACAACCTAATCCATCACATTTCTATTACTGAATGCCACAACACCTTGGGAAAGACAACTTCACTTCACACAGAGGCTGGGCCCGCAAACCGAGGGCGTGGGGCTTGTGACCAGGTATCCGTCTCACCGGTGCCCATAACTTTTGATCCGTATGGAGTTACGTGGCGCATAGCATACCGTTGGAAAGCTCTCCGAGAGCTCTACAACGTGGTCAACAAGCCTGCTCGGCTGCTCCTATTTTTGGTTCCCAAAATCGAATGTTTTCATCTGTTTCGGGACACTTTTCTTCTTTTGTGCTATTTTTTCATCCCGGATCATACGTCGTGAGCTACGAAAAGGACATAAAACCTAATCCATCAGATTTCTATTACCGAATCCCAAACATCTTGGGCAAGACAACTTTGCTTCACGTAGAGTCTGGGCCCGCAAACCGAGGGCGTGAGCTTGGGACTAGGTCTCCGTCGCTACAGTGCCCATAACTTTTGATCCTTAAGGAGTTACGTGGCGTACAGCATACCGTTGAAAATCTCTCCGAGAGCTCTACGATGGGAGCAACAAGCTTGCTTGGCTGCACTAGTTTTTGATTCCCAAAATCGATGTTTTCATCAGTTTCGGTACACTTTACTTCTTTTGTGCTGTTTTTCTATTCCGGATCATACGTCGTGAGCCGCGAAAGGGACGACAACCTAATCTATCACATTTCTATGACTGAATCCCACGGCACCTTGGGCAAGAAAACTTCACTTCACGTAGAGGCTGGGCCCGTAAACCGAGTGCATAGGGCTTGTGACCAGGTATCCGTCTCTCCGGTGCCCATAACTTTTGATCCGTAGGGAGTTACGCGGCGCATAGCATATCATTGGAAAGCTCTCCAAGAGCTCTACGACAGGGGCAGCAAGCCTGCTCGGCTGCGCCTATTTTTGAAGCCCAAAATCGAATATTTTCATCAGTTTCAGGACACTTTTCTTCTTTTGCACTGTTTTTTTGTCTCGGATCGTACGTCGTGAGCTGCGAAAAGGACGACAACTTAATCCATCATATTCCATTATTGAATCCCATGGTACCTTGGGCAAGGCAACTTCACTTCACGTAGAGGCTGGGCCAGCAAACCGAGGGCATGGGGTTTGTGACCAAGTATCCGTCGCATCGGTGCCCATAACCTTTTATCCATAAGGAGTAACGCGGCGCACAACATACAGTTGGAAAGCTCTCCGAGAGATCTACGATGGGGGCTGCAAGCCTGCTTGGCTACGCCTATTTTTGGAGCCCAAAATTGAACGTTTTCATCAGTTTCGGGATACTTTTCTTCTTTTGCGCTGTTTTTTCATCCCGGATCGTACGTTGTGAGCCGCGAAAAGGACAACAACCTAATCCATCACATTTCTGTTACTGAATCCCACGACACCTTGGACAAGACAACTTCACTTCACATACAGGCTGGGCCTACAAACCAAGGGCTTGGGGCCTGTGACCAGGTATCCATCGCTCCGGCTCCTATAACTTTTGATCTGTAAAGAGTTACGTGGCACACAGCATACGATTGGAAAGCCCTCCATGAGCTCTCCGACGGGGGCATTATTCCTGCTCGGCTGCGCCTATTTTTGGAGCCCAAAATTGAATGTTTTCATCAGTTTCGGGACACTTTTCTTCTTTTGCGATTTTTTCCCTCCCGGATCGTACGTCATGTGCCGCGAAAAGGACGACAATCTAATCCATCACATTTCTATTACCGAATCCCACGGCACCTAGGGCAAGACAACTTCACTTCACGTAGAGGATAGGCCCAAAAATCGAGGGCGTAGAGCTTGTGACCAGGTATTCGTCGCTCCGTTGCCCATAACTTTTGATCCGTAAAGAGTTACGCGGCGCCCAGCATACTGTTGGAAAGCTCTCCGAGAGCTCTACGACGGATGCAGCAGTCCTGCTCGGCTGCTGCTATTTTCATAGCACAATTTTCAATGATTTCATCATTTTCGGGTCACTTTTCTTCTTTTGCGCTGTTTTTCCTTCCCGGATCGTATGTCGGGAGCCGCGAAAAGGACGACAACCTAATCCATGACATTTCTATTACCAAATCACAGGCATCTTGGGCAAGACAACTTTGCTTCATGTAGAGGTTGGGCCCGCAAACCGAGGGCATGGGGCTTGGGACCAGGTCTCTGTCGCTCCCGTGTCAATAACTTTTGATCCGTAAGGAGTTACGCGGCACACAGTATACCGTTTGAAAGTTCTCCGAGAGCTTTACGATAGGGGCAGCAAGCCTGCTTGGTCGTAACTATTTTCAGAGCCCAAAATTGAACGTTTTCATCAGCTTCGGGACACTTTTCTTCTTTCGCACTGTTTTTCCATCCCAGATCGTACGTTGTGAGCGGCGAAGAGGACAACAACCTAATCCATCACATTTCTATTACTGAATCCCATGGTACCTTGGGCAAGAAAACTTCACTTCACGTAGAGGCTGGGCCCGTAAACCGAGGTCATGGGGCTTGTGACCAGGTATCCGTCGCTCCGGTGCCCATAACTTTTGATCCGTAAGGAGTTACGCGGCGCACAGCATACCGTTGGAAAGATTTCTGAGAGCTCTACAATGGGGGAAGCAAGCTTGGTTGTCTGCGCCTGTTTTCGGAACCCAAATTCGAACGTTATAATCTATTTCGGGATATTTTTTTTATTTTGCGCTGTTTTTCATTCCCGGATCGTATGTCGTTGGCCGCGACAAGGACAACAACCTAATCCATCACATTTCTTTTATCGAATCCCAGGCATGTTGGGCAAGACAACTTTGCTTCACGTAGAGGCTGGGACCATAAACCGAGGGCTTGGGGCTTGGGACCTAGTCTCCGTCGCTTCGGTGCCCATAACTTATGATCCGTAAGGAGTTATGCGACGCACAGCATACCGTTGGAAAGCTCTCCGAGTTACGCGGCACATAGCATAACCTGGTCGGCTGCACTAGTTTTCAGATCCTAAAATCGAACATTTTTATCAGTTTTGGGAAACTTTTCTTCTTTTGCGCTATTTTTCCATCCCGGATCGTACGTCATGAGCCGCGAAAAGGACGACATCCTAATCTATCACATTTCTATTGCTGAATCCCACAGCACCTTGGGCAAGACAACTTCACTTCACGTAGAGGCTGGGCCCACAAACCGAGGGCATGGGGCTTGTGACCAGGTATCCGTCTCTTCGGTACCCTAACTTTTGATCCGTAAGGAGTTACGCGGCACACAGCATACCATTGAAAAGCACTCCGGGAGGTCTATGACAGGAGTAGCAAGCCTGCTCGACTGCGCCTATTTTTGGAGCCCAAAATCGAACGTTTTCATCAGTTTCGGGAAACTTTTTTTCTTTTGCATTGTTTTTCCATCCCGGATCATACGTCGTTAGCCGTGAAAAAAATGACAACCTAATCCATCACATTTATGTTACCAAATCCCATGGTACATTGGGCAAGACAACTTCACTTCACGTAGAGGCTGGGCCCGCAAACCGAGGGTGTGGGGTTTGGGTCCTGGTCTCTGAGGCTCCGGTGCCCATAACTTTTGATCCGTAAGGAGTGACGCAGTGCACATCATACAATTAGAAAGCTCTCCGAGAGCTCTACGACGAGAGCAATAAGCCTGCTCTGCTGCGCCAGTTTTTAGGGCCCAAAAACGAACGTTTTCATTAGTTTCGGGACATTTTTATTCTTTTGTGCTATTTTCCCATCACGGATCGTACGTCCTAAGTGGCGGAAGGACGACAACCTAATCCATCACATTTCAATTACCGAATCCTAGGCATCTTGGGCAAGACAACTTTGCTTCACGTAGCGGCTGGGCCCGCAAACCGAGGGCGTGGGGCTTATGACCAGGTATTCGTCGCTCCGGTGACCATAACTTTTGATCCGTAAGGAGTTACGCGGTGCACAACATAATGTTGGAAAGCTCTCCAAGAACTCTATGACGGGGGCAGCAAGCCTGCTCAGCTGCGCTATTTTCGGAGCCCAAAATCAAACGTTTTTATCAGTTTCGGAACACTTTTCTTCTTTTGCTATGTTTTTGCATCCCGGATCGTACATTGTGAACCGCGAAAAGGACGACAACCTAATCCACACATTTCTATTACCAAATCCCAGGCATCTTGGGCAAGACAGCTTCACATCACGTAGAGGCTGGGCCCACAAACCGAGGGCGTAGGGCTTGTGACCAGATATCCGTCGCTTCGGTGCCCTATCTTTTGATCCGTAAGGAATTACGCAGCGTACAACATACCGTTGGAAAGCTCTCTGAGAGCTCTACGACGGGGGCAACAAGCCTGCTCGGCCGCGGCTTTTTGTGGAGGCCAAAATTGAACGTTTTCATCAGTTTCGGGACACTTTTCTTCTTTTGCACTGTTTTTCCATCCCGGATCGTACGTCGTGAGCCGCGAAAAGAACGACAACCTAATCCATCCCATTTCTATTACTGAATCCCCCTGCCCCTTGGGCAAGACAACTTCACTTCACGTAGAGGCTTGGCACGCAAACCGAGGGTGTAGGGCTTGTGACCTTGTATCCGTCGCTTCGGTGCCCTAACTTTTGATCCGTAAGGAGTTATGCAGGGGATATCATACCGTTGGAAAGCTCTCCGAGAGCTCTACGACGTGGGCGACAAGCTTGATCGGCTGTGCCTGTTTTCAGAGCCAAAAAATGAACATTTTCATCAGTTTCGTGACATTTTTCTTCTTTTGCGCTGTTTTTCCGTCACGGATAGTACGTCGTGAACTGCGAAAAGGACGACAACCTAATCCATCACATTTCTATTACCTTATCACAAACATCTTGGGCAAGACAACTTTGTTTCACGTAGAGGCTAGGCCTGCAAACCGAGGGCATGGGGCTTGTGACCAGGTATCCATCGCTGCGGTGCCCATAAGGTTTGATCCTTAAGGAGTTACGTGACGCACAGCATACCTTTGGAAAGCACTCCGAGAGCTCTACGACGGGTGTATCAAGCCTGCTCGGCCGCGCCTATTTTTGGTTCCCAAAATCGAACGTATTTCATCAGTTTCGGGACACTTTTCTTCTTTTGCGCTATTTTTCCATCCCAGATCGAACGTTGTGAGCCGCGAAAAGGACGACAACCTAATCCATCACATTTCTATTACTGAATCCCATGGCACCTTGGGCAAGACAACTTCACTTCATGTAGAGGCTGGGCCAGCAAACCGAGAGCGTGGGGCTTGTGACCAGGTATCCGCCGCTTCGGTGCCCTAACTTTTGATCTGTAAGGAGTTACGAGGCGCACAGCATACCGTTGGAAAGCTCTCCGAGAGCTCTACGACGGGGGCAGCAAGACTGCTCGACTGTGCCTTTTTTTGGAGCCCAAAATTGAATGTTTTCATCTATTTTGGGACAATTTTCTTCTTTTGCCTTGTTTTTTCATCTCGGATCGTATGTCGTTAGCCGCGAAAAGGATGACAATTTAATCCATCACATTTCTATTACCGAATCCCATGGCACCTAGGGCAAGACAACTTCACTTCTTGTAGAGGATAGGCCCGCAAACCGAGGGCGTGGGGCTTGAGTCTAGGTCTCTGCCACTCCGGTGCCCATAACTTTTGATCCATAAGGAGTTACGTGGCGTACAGCATACCGTTGGAAAGCTCTCCGAGAGCTCTACGATGAGGGAACAAGCCTGCTTAGCAGCGCCTATTTTCGGAGCCCAAAAATGAACGTTTTCATCAGTTTCAGGATACTTTTCTTCTATTGCGCTATTTTTCCGTCACGGATAGTACGTCGTGAGCCGCGAAAAGGACGACAACCTAATCCATCACATTTCTATTACCGAATCCCAGGTATCTTCGACAAGAAAACTTTGCTTCACATAGACGCTGGGCCCGCAAACCGAGAGCGTGTTGCTTGTGACCAGGTATCCATCGTTCCGGTGCCCATAACTTTTGATCCGTAAGGAGTTACGTGACACACAGCATACCGTTGGAAAGCTCTCCGAGAGCTCTACGACGGGGGAACAAGCCTGCTTGGCAACGCCTATTTTCAGAGTCCAAAAATGAACATTTTCATCAGTTTCGGGACACTTTTCCTCTATTGCGCTATTTTTCTGTCACGGATAGTACGTCGTGAGCCGCGAAAAGGACGACAACCTAATCCATCACATTTCTATTACCGAATCCCAGGCATCTTTTGCAAGAAAACTTTGCTTCACGTAGAGGCTGGCCCTGCAAACCGAGGGCGTGGTGCTTGTGACCAGGTATCTGTTGCTCCGGTGCCCATAACTTTTGATCCGTAAGGAGTTACGCGGCGCACAGCATACCGTTGGAAAGCTCTCCAAGAGCTCTACGACGGGGGCAGCAAACCTGCTCGATTGAGTCAGTTTTCGAAGCCCAAAATCGAACATTTTCATATGTTTTGGGACACTTTTCTTCTATTGCACTGTTTTTCTATCAAGGATAGTAGGTCGTGAGTCGCGAAACAGACGATAACCTAATCCATCACATTTCTATTACCGAATCCCAGGCATCTTCAGCAAGAAAACTTTGCTTCACTTAGAGGCTGGCCCTGCAAACCGAGGGCGTGGTGCTTGTTACCAGGTATCCGTCGCTCCGGTGCCCATAACTTTTGATCCGTAAGGAGTTACGCGGCGCACAGCATACCGTTGGAAAGCTCTCCAAGAGCTCTACGACGGGGGCAGCAAACTTGCTCGATTGAGTCGGTTTTTGAAGCCCAAAATCAAACATTTTCATATGTTTCGGGACACTTTTCTTCTATTGCACTATTTTTCTATCAAGGATAGTAGGTCGTGAGTCGCGAAACAGTCGACAACCTAATCCATCACATTTCTATTACCGAATCCCAAGCATCTTCAACAAGAAAACTTTGCTTCACGTAGAGGCTGGGCCCACAAACCGAGGGCGTGGGGCTTGTGACCAAGTATCTGTCACTCCAGTGCGCATAACATTTGACCCGTAAGGAGTTACGCGGCGCACAGCATACCGTTGGAAAGCACTCCGAGAGCTCTAAGGTGGGAGCAGCAAACCTGCTCGGTTGTGCCAGTTTTCATAGCCCAAAATCGAACGTTTTCATCAGTTTTGGGACACTTTTCTTCTTTTGCGTTATTTTTCCATCCAAGATCGTACGTCATGAGCCGCGAAAAGGACGACTACCTAATCCATCATATTTCTATTACTTAATCCCACGGTACCTTGGGCAAGACAACCTCACTTCACGTAGAGGCTGTGGCCGCAAACCTAGGGCGTGGGGCTTGTGACCAGCTATCCGTCGCTTCAGAGCTCTAACTTTTGATCCGTAAAGAGTTACGCGGTGCACAGCATACTAATGGAAAGCTCTCCGAGAGCTCTACGTTGGGGGCAGCAAGCCTGCCCCACCGCGCCTATTTTTGGAATCCAAAATCGAACGTTTTCATCAATTTCGGGACACATTTCTTCTTTTGCGCTGTTTTTCCATCCTGGATCGTACGTCGTGAGCCGCGAAAAGGACGACAACCTAATCCATCATATTTCTATTACTGAATCCCACGGCACCTTTAGCAAGACAACTTCACTTCACGTAGAGGCTGGCCCGCAAACCGAGGACGTGGGGCTTGTGACCAGGTATCCGTCGCTCCAGTGCCCATAACTTTTGATCTGTAAGGCGTTACACTGAGCACGGACTACCGTTGGAAAGCTCTCCGAGAGCTCTACGACGGTGGAAGCAAGCCTGCTTGGCTGCGCCTTTTTTTGGAGACCAAAAACGAATGTTTTCATCAGTTTCAAGACACTTTTCTTATTTTGCGCTATTTTTCCATCCTGGATCGTACGTCGTGTGCCGCAAAAAGGACGACAACCTAATTCATCACATTTCTATTACTGAATTCCACGGCACCTTGGCCAAGACAACTTTACTTCACATAGAGGCTGGGACCACAAACCGAGGGCGTGGGACTTGTGACCAGGTATCCGTTGCTTCGGTGCCCTAACTTTTGATCCGTAAGTAGTTACGCGGCACACAGCATACCGTTGGAAAGCTGTCCGAGAGCTCTACTATGGGGGCTGCAAGACTGCTCGACTGCGCCTATTTTTAGAGCCCAAAGTTGAACGTTTTCATTATTTTCGGGATACTTTTCTTCTTTTGCGCTGTTTTTCCATCCTGGATCGTACGTCGTGAGCCGCGAAAAGGACGACAACCTAATCCATCACATTTCTATTATCGAATTTCACAGCACCTAGGGCAAGACAACTTCACTTCACGTAGAGGCTGAGCCCGCAAACCGAGGGAATGGGGCTTGAGTCCAGGTCTCCGACGCTCCAGTGCCCATAACTTTTGATTCGTAATGAGTTACACGGCGCACATCATACCTATGGAAAGCTCTCCGAGAGCTCTACGACGCTGATAGCAAGCCTACTCAGCTGCGCCTATTTTTGGAGCCCAAAATGGAACATTTTCATTAGTTTTCGGACAATTTTCTTTTTTTTCATCCCGGATCGTACGTCATTAGCCGCGAACAGGACGACAACCTAATCCATCACATTTCTATTACCGAATTCCACGGCATATTGGGAAAGACAATTTCACTTCACGTAGAGGCTGGGCCTGGAAACCGAGGGCGTGGGGTTTGGGTCCTGGTCTCTGACGCTCCGGTGCCCTTAACTTTTGATCCGTAAGGAGTTACGTGGCGCATAGCAGACCATTGGAAAGCTCTCCGCGAGCTCTACGACTTGCGAAGCAAACCTGCTCGGCTGCGCCTATTTTCGGAGCCCTAAATTGAACGTTTTCTTTAATTTTGGGACACTTCTCTTCTTTTGTGCTGTTTTTTCATCCCGGATCGTACGTCGTTAACCGTGAACAGGACAACAACAAAATCCATCACATTTCTATTACTGAATCCCATGGCACCTAGGGCAAGCCAACTTAACTTCACGTAGAGGTTGGGCCCGTAAACCGAGGGCGTGGGGCTAGTGACCAGGTATCCGTTGCTCCGGTGTCCATAACTTTTGATCCGTAAGGAGTTACGCGGTGCACAGCATACCGTTGGAAAACTCTCCAAGAGCTCTACGACGGTGGTAGCAAGCCTGCTCGGCTACGCCTATTTTTGGTGCCTAAAATTGAACGTTTTCATCAGTTTCGGGACACTTTTCTTCTTTTGCGCTGTTTTTCCATCCCGGATCGTATGTCGTTAGCCGCGAATAGGACGACAACCTAATCCATCACATTTCTATTTCTGAATCCCATCCATCACATTTCAGTTACCGAATCCCAAGGCACATTGGGCAAGACAACTTCACTTCACCTAGAAGTTGGGCCAGTAAACCGAGGGCGTGGGGCTTGTGACTAGGTATCCGTCACTCCGGTGCCCAAAACTTTTGATCCGTAAGGAGTTATGCGGCGCACAGCATACCGTTGGAAAGCTCTGCAAGAGCTGTACGACGGGGGCAGCAAGCCTGCTTGGCTGCGCCTATTTTTGGAGCCTAAAATCGAACATTTTCATCAGTTTCGGGAAACTTTTCTTCTTTTGCGCTGTTTTTTCATCCCGGATCGTACGTCGTTAGCCGCGAAAAGGACGACAACGTAATCCATAACATTTATATTACCGAATCCCATGGCACATTGGGCAAGACAACTTCACTTCACGTAGAGGCTGGGCCCGCAAACCGAGGGCATGGGGTTTGGGTCCTGGTCTCCGACGCTCCGGTGCCCATAACTTTTGATTCGTAAGGAGTTACGCGGCGCACAACATACCGTTGGAAAGCTCTCCGAGAGCTCTACGACGGGGGCAATAAGCCTGCTCAGCTGTGACTGTTTTCGGAGCCCAAAAATGAATGTTTTCATCAATTTCAGGATACTGTTCTTCTTTTGCGCTGTTTTTCCATCACGGATCGTACGTCCTGAGCCGCGAAAAGGACGACAACCTAAGTCGTCACATTTTTATTACCGAATCCCAGGCATCTTGGGCAAGACAACTTTGCTTCACGTAGAGGTTGGGCCCGCAAACTGAGGGTGTGGGGCTTGTGACCAAGTATCCGTCGCTCCGATGCGTATAACTTTTGATCCGTAAGGAGTTACGCAGTGCACAACATACTGTTTCAAGGCTCTCCGAGAGCTCTACGACGGGGACAGCAAGTCTGCTCAGCTGCGCCTATTTTTGGAGCCCAAAATCAAACGTTTTCATCAGTTTTGGGACACTTTTCTTCTTTTACTCTATTTTTGCATCCCGGATCGTACGTTGTGAGCCGTGAAAAAGAAGACAATCTAATCGATCACATTTCTATTCTCGAATCCCACGGTACCTTGGGAAAGACAACTTCACTTCACGTAGAGGCTGGGCCCGCAAACCGAGGGCGTGGGGCTTGTGACCAAGTATCCGTCGCTTCAAATCCCTATCTTTTGATCCGTAAGGATTTTTACGCGGCGCACATCATACCGTTGGAAAGCTCTCCGAGAGCTCTACGACGGGGGTAGCAAGCTTGCTCGGCCGCGCCTATTTTTGGAGCCCAAAATCGAATATTTTCAAGAGTTTCGGGACACTTTTCTCCTTTTACGATATTTTTCTATCCTGGATCGTACGTCGTGAGCCGCGAAAAGGACGACAACCTAATCCATCACATTTCTATTACTGAATCCCAAGGCACCTTGGGCAAGACAACTTCACTTCACGTAGAGGCTTGGCATGCAAACCGAGGGCGTAGGGCTTGTGACCAGGTATCCGTCGCTTCGGTGCCGTAACTTTTGATCCGTAAGGAGTTACACGGCGCACAACATATCGTTGGAAAGCCCTCCGAGAGCTCTACGACGGGGGCAACAAGCCTACTAGGCTGCACTTGTTTTCGTAGCCCAAAAATGAACATTTTCATCAATTTCGAGACACTTTTCTTCATTTGCGCTATTTTTCCGTCACGGATCGTACGTCCTGAGCCGCGAAAAGGACGACAACCTAATCCGTCACATTTCTATTGCCGAATCCCAGATATCTTGGGCAAGACAACTTTGCTTCACGTAGAGGTTGGGCCCACAAACCGAGGGTGTAGGGCTTGTGACCAGGTATCCGTCGCTCTGATGTGCATAACTTTTGATCCATAAAGAGTTACGCAGTGCACAACATACCGTTTCAAGGCTCTCCGAGAGCTCTATGACGGGGCCAGGAAGCCTGCTCACCTGCGCCTATTTTTGGAGCCCAAAATCAAACGTTTTCATCAGTTTCGGGACACTTTTCTTCTTTTACTCCGTTTTTGCGTCGCGGATCGTACGTCGTGAGCCACGAAAAAGAAGACAACCTAATCCATCACATTTATATTCTCGAATCCCACAGTACCTTGGGCAAGACAACTTCACTTCACGTTGTGGCTGGGCCCACAAACCGAGGGCGTGGGGCTTGTGACCTGGTATCCGTCGCTTTGGCGCCCTATCTCTTGATCCATAAGGAGTTACCCGATGCACAAGATATCGTTGGAAAGCTCTCCGAGAGCTCTACGACGGGGGCAACAAGCCTGCTCGGCCGCGCCTATTTTTGGAGCCCAAAATCGAACATTTTCATCAGTTTCGGGACAATTTTCTCCTTTTGTGATATTTTTTCATCTCGGATCGTACGTCGTGAGCCGCGAAAAGGACGACAACCTAATCCATCACATTTCTATTACTGAATCCCACAGCACCCTGGGCAGGACAACTTCACTTCACGTAGAGGGTTGGCATGCAAACCGAGGGCGTAGGGCTTGTGACCAGGTATCCGTCGCTTCGGTGCCCTAACTTTTGATCCATAAGGAGTTACATGGCGCACAACATACCGTTGGAAAGCCCTCTGAGAGCTCTACATCGGGGGCAACAAGCCTGCTAGGCTGCGCCTATTTTCGTAGCCCAAAAATGAACGTTTTCATCAATTTCGAGACACTTTTCTTCTTTTGTGCTATTTTTCCATCACGGATAGTACGTCGTGAGCCGCGAAAAGGATGACGACCTAATCCATCACATTTCCATTACCGAATCACAGGCATCTTGGGCAAGACAACTTCGCTTCACGTAGAGGCTGGGCCTGCAAACCGAGGGCGTGGGGCTTGTGACCAGGTATCCGTCGCTCCGGTGCCCATAAGTTTTGATCCGTAAGGAGTTACGCGACGCACAGCATACCGTTGGAAAGCTCTCCGAGAGCTCTACGACGGGTCTATTAAGCCTGCTCAGCCGTGCCTATTTTTGTTGCCCAAAATTGAACGTTTTCATCAGTTTTGGGACACTTTTCTTCTTTTACGTTGTTTCTCCATCCCGGATCGTACATCATGGGCCGCGAAAGGACGACAACCCAATCCATCACATTTTTATTACTGAATCCCATGGCACCTTGGGCAAGACAACTTCACTTCACGTAGAGGCTGGGCCTGCAAACCGAGGGCGTAGGGCTTGTGACCAGATATCCGTCGCTTTGGTGCCCTAACTTTTGATCCGTAAGGCGTTACGCGGTGCACAACATACCAATGGAAAGCTTTCTGAGAGCTCTACGACAGGGGCAGCAAGACTGCTTGACTGCGCCTATTTTTGGAGCCCAAAATCTGACGTTTCCATCAGTTTCGGGACACTTTTCTTCTATTGTGCTGTTTTTCCGTCACGAATAGTACGTTGTCAGCTGTGAAAAGGGCGACAACCTAATCCATCACATTTCTATTACCGAATCCCAGGCATCTTCGGCAAGACAACTTTGCTTCACGTAGAGGCTGGTCCCGCAAACTGAGGGCATGGGGCTTGTGACCAGGTATCCGTCGCTCCGGTGCCCATAACTTTTGATCTGTAAGGAGTTACGCGGCGCACAGCATACCGTTGGAAAGCACTCCCAGAGCTCTACGACGGGGGCCACAAACCTGCTCGGCTGCGTCATTTTTCGGAGCCTAAAATCGAACATTTTCATCAGTTTCAGTATACTTTTCTTCTTTTGCGATGTTTTTCCATCCCGGATTTTACGTCATAAGATGCAAAAAAGACGACAACCTAATCCATCACATTTCTATTACTGAATCCCACGGTACTTTGGGCAAGACAACCTCACTTCACGTAGAGGCTGGGCCTGCAAACCGAGGGCGTGGGGCTTGGGTCCAGGTCTCCGACGCTCCGGTCCCCATAACTTTTGATCCGTAAGGAGTTACGGGGCCCCACAACATACTGTTGGAAAGCTATTCGAGAGCTCTATGAAATGGCAGCAAATGAGCAATGCAGCGCCGGTTTTTGGCGCCCAAAATCGAACTTTTTAATAAGTTTCTGGACACTTTTCTACTTTTGCGCTGTTTTTCCATCCCGGATTGTACGTCGTTAGCCGCGAAAAGGACGACAACCTAATCAATCACATTTCTATTACCGAATCCCCTAGCACATTGGGCAAGACAACTTCACTTCACATAGAGGCCAGACCCGCAAACTGAGGGTGTGGGGCTTGTGACCAGGTATCCGTCGCTCCAGTGCCTATAACTTTTGATCCGTAAGGAGTTACGTGGCGCATAGCATACCGTTGGAAAGCTTTTCGCGAGCTCTACAACACGCGCTGCAAACCTTCTCGGTTGTGCCTGTTTTCAGAGCCCAAAATTGAACGTTTTCATCAGTTTCGGGATACTTTTCTTCTTTTGTGCTGTTTTTCCATCCCAGATCGTAGGTCATTAACCGCGAACAGGACGACAACCTAATCCATCACATTTCTATTACTGAATCCCATGGCACCTAGGGCAAGCCAACTTTACTTCACGTAGAGGCTGGGCCCGCAAACCTAGGGCGTGGGGCTAGTGACCAAGTATCCGTCGCTCCGGTGCCCATAAATTTTGATCCGTAAGGAGTTCCGCGGTGCATAGCATACCGTTGGAAAGCTCTCCCCGAGCTCTACGACGATGGCAGCAAGCTTGCTCGGTTGAGCCTATTTTTGGAGCCCAAAACTGAACATTTTCATCAGTTTCGGGAAACTTTTCTTCTTTTGTGCTGTTTTTCCGTCACGGATCGTACATCCTGAGCCGCGAAAAGGAAGACAACCTAATCCGTTACTTTTCTATTACCGAATCCAAGGCATCTTGGGCAAGACAACTTTGCTTCACGTAGAGGTTGGGCCCGTAAACCGAGGGTGTGGGGCTTGTGACCAGGTATCCGTCGCTCCGATGCGCATAACTTTTGACCCGTAAGGAGTTACGCAGTGCACAACATACCGTTTCAAGGCTCTCCGAGAGCTCTACGACGGGGCCAGCAAGCCTGGTCAGTTGCGCCTATTTTTGGAGCCCAAAATCAAACGTTTTCATCAGTTTCGGGACACTTTTCTTCTTTTACTCTGTTTTTGCGTCCTGGATCGTACATCGTGAGCCGCGAAAAAGAAGACAACCTAATCCATCACATTTCTATTCTCGAATCCCACAGTACCTTGGGCAAGACAACTTCACTTCACGTAGAGGCTGGGCCCGCAAACCGAGGGCGTGGGGCTTGTGACCAGGTATCCGTCTCTTCAGTGCCCTATCTTTTGATCCGTAAGGAGTTACGCTGTCACGCCCCAACTCGACCCCACCTATGATCAGTCAGGATGCAATGGAATTTCGGCAGTATAATGACAGTAAATAGGATACCGAGGCTCTAAACCAACCTCAATAGACATCATACATCAACTCCACAAACCATACAACAAACAACTCCTCAATAAAATAACAACATATATCATAACCATATTATACAATAAATATTCCTCATTATACGCCTCCGTTCCAACATAATACATGAACCTTTAATATACATTACCAAGAACATATTGAGCCAATCTAGCAACCTAATCATAAACAAAAGAAAGGCTACTAAGACAGCATCGACTAATTCATTAACTTTTCAACATCTTTTACATTATGAACTACAAAGCATATAAAAGTCTACTAAGTTAATTACAGGATAGTAAAACAATACAACATCAAGGATAAGACTCCAGAACATAAGACTCATCAACGTAAGGCACATTTTCCACATTCTTCTCTTCAGGAGGCACGTACCCGTGATCCTACGAAAGTACACATGTAGGCATGCAATAATAGAGAGTGAGCTTATATAAAATAAGCCCAGTGAGGATCCGATAGATCTCTACAGTATTCACTATGCTCCTTGGATTTAATCCTTTGAGCAAGTAAACACACAATAACATCAATAATACTATCATCACATTATCTATAATGACCATACAATAAATGATACACTAGTTGGTGTAGCTCCAATCACCATCACGATCATAACAGCCTTCTTGTGACTCCCATAAACTCACGCACCCGAGGTACCCCAATAACCTCTCCCTCTATGACACCTCCGTCATGCGAGTTGGAGGCAGTCTCTGGTAGTCATGCCGTTATCAACCCGACAGCCTGATGTTGCCCGAGAGGTGGCACACACATACCAAAGACTCAACAATAATAATAAACATCAATCATTCACAGGAGGATAGTCTAGCATAACTGCCTACCTCCCGACATCAATCATCAATCAATAATCATCAATAATCATATTATCATCATAATAACATCAATAATCCATTTACCAACAAATAACTAAGTTAGATGACAAAGTAGGCCATCCAACCGAACATGCATTAAACACACAATTAAACCCTAGTTTACCCATCAACAACTCACAATTCAATTACTCAAACCACACCCGATCAACTAAGGCTCAATTCAATAATTTAAAGAAAGATAACCTAAACTTCAAATAATCATATCTTGCATTCTACTAATCCAAACAACCCCAAATTAGTTTCAAACACTCACCCATTCAATCAACTACATTAGCCCTCTTGAAAACCAACCAAGACACCTCAAAATCAAGCCCAACAACCCTAAAACCTCAAGGCACCTAGGCTGAAATTTTTGGATTTTAACCCAAACATTGCAATCAAAAATTCGGCATTATAACGGCGTTACCACGTAATTAACAAACTTTTAGAAATCGATGGCAATCGATTCCAACCACAACAACTCAAAATAATCCTCAAAAAGCCATTCTATCAACTTTAAATACCCGAAAATAAATAATTTAGCTACAATGGCTCAAATCTCGTAGTAATACACATAAACGATCCCTAGCATGCATGGAGCAATAATCTAACATCAGATTAACATTCTAACGGTTCAAATTGTAGTTACGAGCAAAAACAAAAAAATGAGTTTTGAGATCCAGAATTTTTCTCTCACCTTTGATGCGATAAAAGCCTAGGAATGCGTGCAATGCGTGCCCAACAAGCACAATCCAACTCGGCACGAAGTTCTACGGACAAAAACTAGGTTTTTCTTTGAAAAATTGCTTTGAAAACCTTGAAAACTCTTTTCTCTTTTCTCCCTTCTTCCTCTCTGAAATGTGTGTGCAAATGAAGGTGTTTTTGTGCTTTGCTTGTGTGTGTTGGTGATATATGCATGAAAGTCAACATTTAATGAAAGTCAAAGTTGATTTAACTTAGTATTTTTAGTGTTTTCTTGACTTTAAATGCATTTTATTGATCACCAAAGTTCAAAACAATTATTCAACACACAAGATAGCTCAAGTAGGTTATTTTTAGGTGACAAGAAGTTTTACAATCGAACAATTTTACCCGAGTCAACTTAAAACTCGATTTTTGCAAAAGTCGATGTAAAACCCCTAATAAATTCTTAAGCCGATTTTAAAACCGTTTTAATCAAACACAGGTCTATTAAAGTCCGTGGACTAGGTCTAGAAGGGTTAAAAAGACCAGTTTCAAAATTTTAGCGGATGTGTTTCGAAAATACTATTCACTAAAAATCGACGATAAAATTTTTGACTCCGTTTTTTATGAAAATTTCATGAATGCACATTTAGCATGTTCTTGGAGTATTGATACTAAAATTACCACATTAATACTAAAATTACCACATTCTAAGTCACATAGCACATAGACAGGTTAATTCACGCAAAACGAGATAAGATAGAAAAGTGGGGTTTCACATTCTCCCTCGATTAAAGAAATTTCACCCTTGAAATCCTTACTTGATGTACTGAACAGATCTGGGTACTGCTGCTTCATCTAATCCCATCTCTCCCAAGTAGCTTCCTCAATGCCGTGATGCTTCCACAACTCTTTAACCATCGGAATCTTCTTCGACCTCAACTCTCGTTCTATCTGATCAAGAATACGAATCGGATGCTCGTCATAAGTCAGATTCTCATGAAGCTGTAACGGCTTTGGCTCAAGAATATGAGAAGGATCCGGATTATATTTCCGCAAATTAGACACGTGAAACACATCGTGGACATTAGAGAAGTTCTCCGGTAAAGCCAACCGATATACCAACTTACCAACCATGCCGGTAATCTCAAACGGCCCAACAAATCTCGGACTCAGCTTTCCACCTTTACCATAACGAGCAAACCCCTTACGAGGAGACAATCTCAAGAAAACCCGATCTCCGACTGCAAACTCCAAGTCGCGACGACGCTTATCAACATAACTCTTGAATCTACTCTGCGCCGTAAGCATTCTCTGCCTGATCAATTGAACATTCTCAATCTTCTCAAGAAGCTCTGGCATGATAGTCGGATCAATAGTCTTCATCTCCCCTACCTCGTCCCAATATAAAGGTGAATGGCACTTACGACCATAAAGAGCTGCAAAAGGTGCCATCCCAATAGTAGCTTGATAACTATTGTTATAGGCAAACTCGGCAAGTGGTAGATGTTTCTCCCAGTTCTTCCTGAAATCCAGAACACAAGCCCTAAGCATATCTTCCAGAATCTGAATAGTCCGCTCAGACTGACCGTCGGTCTGTGGATGATACGCTGTACTGAAGTTCAACTGAGTACCCAAGGTCTCCTGAAGTTTCTCCCACAAACGAGAAGTAAATCGAGGATCTCGATCTGAGACAATACTAGATGGAATCCCGTGAAGTCTAACAATCTGATCCAAATAAAGATCCGTCAACTTTGCAACCTCATCTCCCATCCTCATCGAAATAAAATGAGCTGTCTTCGTCAAACGATCCACGACAACCCAAACTGCATCATTACCCCTCGGTGTTCTAGGCAAACCAGTGATGAAATCCATCGTAATATGCTCCCACTTCCACTCTGGTATAGCCAACGGCTGAAGCAACCCTACAGATCGTTGATGCTCGGCTTTCACCCTCTAACAAGTCAAACATCTAGATACAAACTGAGCAACCTCCCTCTTCATATTATTCCACCAATAATGTTGCTTCAAATCCCGATACATCTTGGTTCCACCGGGATGAATAGTGTACTTAGAATTATGAGCTTCCTCCAGAATACCTCGCCTCAAGCCCGGTTCATCGGGAACACAAACCCTGTTTCGAAACCGAAGAATACAATTCTCATGCAGTTTAAAGTCAGACTGATCATCCGTGATCTGATCCTTGATCTTCTGAAGTTTAACATCAAGCTGCTGAGCTTCCCTGATCTGAGACAACAATAAAGGCTGAATACGGAGATGTGAACACATCACCCCAACCTGAGTTAACTTCGGTCTCCAATAAGTGAATTCCTCAAGAATCTCCCATTTCTTGACAGCCAAACAAGCAACACTTGCCTTCCGGCTAAGAGCATCTGCTATAACATTTGCCTTTCCAGGCAGATAATTGATAGAACAATTATAATCTCCAAGAAGTTCCATCCACCTCCGTTGGTGCATATTCAACTCCTTCTGTGAGAACAAGTACTTTAGACTCTTATGATCAGTGAAAATCTCAAACTTACTGCCCCACAGATAATGACGCCACTTCTTCAGTGCGAAGACAACTACTGCTAACTCAAGATCATGAGTCGGATAATTTACCTCATAAGGCTTCAACTTTCTGGAAGCATAGGCAATAACTCGGCCATCCTGCATAAGAACACATCCCAAGCCCTCCTTGGATGCATCGCTGTAAATAACCATATTATCGGTCCCCTCTGGTAGAGCAAGTACTGGAGCAGTAGTCAACCTCTTTTTCAACTCCTGAAACCCACTCTCACACTTCTCATCCCAAGCAAAGATAGTCTGCTTTTGAGTCAACTTAGAAAGTGGCCCAGCAATCTTCGAGAAGTCATTTACAAACCTACGGTAATAACCTGCCAAGCCAAGAAAGCTACAGACCTTAGAAACATTCTCTGGCCCTTTCCAAGACATCACCGATTCAATCTTAGTGGGATCTACAGAAATACCGCTCTGTGTGATAACATGGCCAAGAAAAGATATGCGTTGCAGCCAAAATTCACATTTGCTGAACTTGGCAAACAACTGATGCTCCTGCAGCTTCTGTAAGACAAGCCGTAGATATTGCTCATGCTCCGATTTAGATTTAGAATAGACCAAGATATCATCAATAAAGATTACCACGAACTGGTCTAAATACAACTAAAAAACCCGATGCATAAGATCCATGAATGTTGCCGGTGCATTAGTTAATCCAAAGGGCATAACAACAAACTCATAATGCCCGTACCGAGTCCTGAAGGCAGACTTCGGAACATCCTCCGTACGAATCCGAAGCTGATAATACCCCTGCCTCAAATCAAATTTGGAATAGACTTTGGCTCCCTGAAGTTGATCAAACAACTCGTCAATCAGTGGCAAAGGATATTTGTTCTTGATGGTCACCTGATTCAAACCACGGTAATCAATTCACAATCTCAATGTACCATCCTTCTTTTTCACAAATAAAACAGGAGCTCCCCAAGGTGAAGAACTCTGTTGAATGAATCCCTTCTCCAATAACTCCTGCAACTGAGTCTTCAACTCCTTCAACTCAGCTGGTGCCATCCGGTATGCTGATTTAGAAATAGGTTAAGTACCGGGAATAAGATTGATCACAAACTCCACATCTCTCTATGGCAGTAACCTTGGCAACTCCTCGGGAAATACATTGGGATATTCGCAAATAATAGGGACTTCCTCTAGCTGCAGCTTATCAGATGGCTTGTTGATCAAATAAGCTAGATAACCCGAACACCCCTTACTCACCAACTTAATAGCTTTAGTTGCTAAGATAACAAAACCCGTCTTTGCACCCCGATTCCCTACTAGCTCAACTACTGGCTGATCTGGCAAATGAAACTGTACTACCTTGGTTCTACAGTTCAACTGGGCATCATACTTAGAAAGCCAATCCATACCCAAGATAACATCATACCCCCGGATAGGAAATAAGATAAGGTCCGAAGGAAAATTATGCCCCTTAACATGTATTATACAATCCTTACAAACTAGGCCAGTCACATACTTATTAGTCAAAGAGGTACTAATCTCAACCACATAAGGAAATCTTTCAGGTTGCATATTAACACGTTGCACACAAGCAGGAGTAATGAAAGAATGTGTAGCACTAGAATCAATCAACACTTTAACAAGTTGATCAAGTATAAGGAAGTTACCTTCCACAACTGCAGTCTCCTCAGGCATCTCCTCTAAGTCAACTGTGTAGGCCTGAGCCTGGACTCACTGCTGCTTTGGTGCACTGGCCGCAGGTCGGCCCTAATAACCCTGAGTCACTGTCCGACCCTCAGTCCTCGAATACCTAGGGCAATCCCTCGCCCTGTGCTGATTGCTGCTGCAACCTAAACACGTCCCTACTTTCACCCTGCAATCGGCCTCCACATGCCCCATGCGCTTACAGTGTGTACACTGCGGTGATGATGCACTAACACTGCCCCTGGATGAACCAGAAGCTGAAGGAACAGCTGAACCAGTCTGCTGCTGAGGCCTTACCAAACTGGGCCTATACTGACCCTGAGACTGGGCTGGCCTGAACTGGGACTGAACCTGATATGACCCCTGCTGAAACTGAGGCCGATAATAACTCTACTGCCCCTGTGGCCTAAAAGAACCCTGCTGAACTGGTGGCATGTACACAACCTGCTGTACGGGAGGCCTATACATACTCTATTGATACTGCGGCTGATACGGCCTCTTACTGGGCTAACTAGAAACAAGCTGATCCCCCTTCCTCTTCTTTAGTCTAGAAGCTGCCTCAAAGGCCTCAGTGAATACATCATACCGATTCAGAGCCATTACATCCTGAATCTCGGGCCTCAACCCCAATATGAATCTACGAGTCCTCCGCTCCTCATCAGCCACATACTCCGGTGCATAACGGGACAATCGAGTAAAGGTGGCCTCATATTGAGCCACTGAAGCATCTCCCTGCACTAAGGCTAGAAACTCTGCCTCTCTTCGTTCCCTCACGATCCTCGGGACATACTTTGCCCGGAAAGCCAACAGAAAGGCACCCCAAACATACGGAATACCCTGAGTCGCCCAGCTAGTTCTCACTGTGCGCCACCATTCTTCTGCCTCATCATCTAACAAGTACACGGCAAAAGAGACTTTCTGCTCATCGGTATAGTCAAGAGGATCATAAATCTTCTCCAACTTGCTAATCCACGCCTCAGCCTTCCTATCATCCGGCTCCCCCTGAAATCTCGGTGGATGATACCCTAAGAACTCTTTCAGGGTACCACGCCCGTGGTTTCCACCCTGCACATTCAACAATTGAGCCTGCCAAGCCTGAGTCTGGGCAGCCTACCCTGCTATCAACTGAGCCTGACCGGCCACTAACTCAGCAATCCTCTCCATAGCTGCCCCCAAGCGGTCATCACCCCTATCACGGCCCGGTGCCGCAATACCAGGAGTCTCATCAGTCATCTCAGGCCTACCTCTGGTTCTCGGTCTGCCGGTCATTCTACTAATCAAAAAGTTAGCACATGTTATAGCACGTAAATAGGTTATGAACAACTATTAGCACATAAACAACAAAGTCATATAAAACACATAAACAAATTGATCACATAATCACATAAGTACTAAATCACATAATCACTTAATCACTTAATCATATTAATACATAGATCACTTTTCTTTCTTTTCATACATACTTTCATGCTAAGACCATTACCCACATTCCGAGAATACTCCGGCTGACAACTAACATGTGCTCTGATACCACTTAAATGTCACGCCCCAACTCGACCCCACCTATGATCAGTCAGGACGCAACGGAATTTCGATAGTATAACGACAGTAAATAGGATACCGAGGCTCTAAACCAACCTCAATAGACATCATACATTAACTCCACAAACCATACAACAAAAAACTCCTCAATAAAATAACAACATACATCATAACCATATTATACAATAAACATTCCTCGTTATACGCCTCTGTTCCAACATAATACATGAACCTTTAATATACATTACCAAGAACATATTGAGCCAATCTAGCAACCTAATCATAAATAAAAGAAAGGCTACTAAGACAACATCGACTAATTCATTAACTTTTCAACATCTTTTACATTATGAACTACAAAGCATATAAAAGTCTACTAAGTTAATTACAGGATAATAAAACAATACAACATCAAGGATAAGACTCCGGAACATAAGACTCATCCACGTAAGGCACATTTTCCACACTCTCCTCTTCAGGAGGCACGTACCCGTAATCCTGCGAAAGTACACCTATAGGCATGCAATAATAGAGAGTGAGCTTATATAAAATAAGCCTAGTGAGGATCCGATAGATCTTTACAGTATTCACTATGCTCCTTGGATTTAATCCTTTGAGCAAGTAAACACACAATAACATCAATAATACTATCATCACATAATCTATAATGACCATTCAATAAAGGATACACTAGTTGGTGTAGCTCCAATCACCATCACGATCATAACAGCCTTCTTGTGACTCCCATAAACTCACGCACCCGAGGTACCCCAATAACCTCTCCCTCCATGACACCTCCGTCATGCGAGCTGGAGGCAGTCTCTGGTAGCCATGCCGTTATCAACCCGACAGCCCGATGCTACCCGAGAGGTGGCAGACACATACCAAAGACTCAACAATAATAATAAACACCAATCATTCACAGGAGGACAGTCTAGCAGAACTACCTACCTCCCAGCATCAATCATCAATCAATAAATATCAATCATCATCAATAATCATATTATCATCATAATAACATCAATAATCCATTTAACAACAAATAACTAAGTTAGATAACAAAGTAGGCCATCCAACCGAACATGCATTAAACACACAATCAAACCCTAGTTTACCCATTAGCAACTCACAATTCAATTACTCAAACCACACCCGATCAACTAAGGCTCAATTCAATAATTTAAAGAAAGATAACCTAAACTTCAAATAATCATATCTTACATTCTATTAATCCAAAGAACCCCAAATCAGTTTCAAACACTCACCCATTCAATCAACTACATTAGCCCTCTCGAAAATTAACCAAGACACCTCAAAATCAAGCCCAACAACCCTAAAACCTCAAGGCACCTAGGCTGAAATTTCTGGATTTTCACCCAAACATTGCAATCAAAAATTCGGCATTATAACGGCGTTACCACGTAATTAACAAACTTTTAAAAATCAACGGCAATCGATTCCAATCACAACAACTCAAAATAATCCTAAAAAAGCCATTCTATCAACTTTAAATACCCGAAAATAAATAATTTTGCTACAATGACTCAAATCTCGTAGTAATACACATAAACGATCCCTAGCATGCATGGAGCAATAATCTAACATCATATTAACATTCTAACAGTTCAAAATGCAATTATGAGCAAAAACAAAAAAATGAGTTTTGAGATCCAGAATTTTTCTCACCTTTGATGCGATAAAAGCCTAGGAATGCGTGCAATGCGTGCCCAACAAGCAGAATCCAACTCAGCACGAGGTTCTACGGACAAAAACTAGGTTTTTCTTTGAAAAATTGCTTTGAAAACCTTGAAAACTCTTTTCTCTTTTCTCCCTTCTTCTTCTCGGCAATGTGTGTGCAAATGAAGGTGTTTTGTGCTTTTCTTGTGTGTGTTGGTGATATATGCATGAAAGTCAACATTTAATGAAAGTCAAAGTTGATTTAACTTAGTATTCTTAGTGTTTTCTTGACTTTAAATGCATTTTATTGATCACCAAAGTTCAAAACAATTATTCAACACCCAAGATAGCTCAAGTAGGTTATTTTTAGGTGACAAGAAGTTTTACAATCGAATAATTTCACCCGAGTCGGCTTAAAACTTGATTTTCGCAAAAGTCGGTGTAAAAACCCGAATAAGTTCTTAAGCCGATTTTAAAACCGTTTTAATCAAACACAGGTCTATTAAAGTCCGTGGACTAGGTCTAGAAGGGTTAAAAAGACCAGTTTCAAAATTTTAGCGGACGTGTTTCGAAAACACTATTCACTAAAAATCGACGATAAAATTTCTGACTCCGTTGTTTATAAAAATTTCATGAATGCACATTTAGCATGTTCTAAGAGTATTGATACTAGAATTACCACATTCTAAGTCACATAGCACATAGAAAAGTTAATTCACGCAAAAGGAGATAAGATAAAAAAGTGGGATTTCACATACGCGGCGCACAGCATACCGTTGGAAAGCACTCCGAGAGCTCTACGACGAGGGCAGCAAGCCTGCTCGGCCGCGCCTATTTTTGGAGCCCAAAATCAAACATTTTCATCAGTTTCGGGACACTTTTCTCCTTTTGCGATGTTTTTCCATCCCGGATCGTACGTCGTGAGCCGCGAAAAGGACGACATCCTAATCCATCACATTTCTATTACTAAATCCCATGGCACCTTGGGCAAGACAAATTCACTTCACATAGAGGCTTGGCACGCAAACCGAGGGCGTAGGGCTTGTGACCAGGTATCCGTCGCTTCGGTGCCCTAACTTTTGATCCTAAGGAGACGCGGCGCACAGCATACTGTTGGAAAGCCCTCCGAGAGCTCTACGATGGGGGCAACAAGCCTACTAGGCTGCGCTTGTTTTCGTAGCCCAAAAATGAACGTTTTCATCAATTTCGAGACACTTTTCTTCTTTTGCGCAGTTTTTCCGTCACGGTTAGTACGTCGTGAACCGCGAAAAGGACGACGACCTAATCCATCACATTTCTATTACTGAATCACAGGCATCTTGGGCAAGACAACTTCGCTTCATGTAGAGGCTGGGCCTGCAAACCAAGGACGTAGAGCTTGTGACCAGGTATCCGTCGCTCCGGTGCCCATAAGTTTTGATCCGTAAGGAGTTACGCGACGCACAGCATACCGCTGAAAAGCTCTCCGAGAGCTCTACGATGGGTGTATCAAGCCTACTTGGCCGCGCCTATTTTTGGTGCCCAAAATCAAACGTTTTCATCAGTTTTGGGACACTTTTCTTCTTTTGCGTTGTTTTTCCATCCCGGATCGTACGTCGTGGGCCGCGAAAGGACGACAACCCAATCTATCACATTTTTATTACTGAATCCCATGGCACCTTGGGCAAGACAACTTCACTTCACGTAGAGGCTGGGCCTGCAAACCGAGGGCGTGGGGCTTGTGACTAGATATCCGTCGCTTCGGTGCCCAAACTTTTGATCCGTAAGGCGTTACGTGGCGCACAACATACCAATGGAAAGCTCTCTGAGAGCTCTACGACAGGGGCAGCAAGACTACTTGACTGCGCCTATTTTTGGAGCCCAAAATCGAATGTTTCCATCAGTTTCGGGACACTTTTCTTCTATTATGCTGTTTTTCCGTAACGAATAGTACGTTGTCAGCTGCGAAAAGGGTGACAACCTAATCCATCACATTTCTATTACCGAATCCCAGGCATCTTCGGCAAGACAACTTTGCTTCACTTAGAGGCTGGGCCTGCAAACCGAGGGCATGGGGCTTGTGACTAGGTATCCGTCTCTCCGGTGCCCATAACTTTTGATCCGTAAGGAGTTACGCGGCGCACAACATACCGTTGGAAAGCACTCCCAGAGCTCTACGACGGGGGCCATAAACCTGCTCGACTCCGTCATTTTTCAGAGCCTAAAATCGAACATTTTCATCAGTTTCGGGATACTTTTATTCTTTTGTGATGTTTTTCCATCCCGGATCGTACGTCGTGAGATGCGAAAAAGACTACAACCTAATCCATCACATTTCTATTATTGAATCCCACGGTACTTTGGGCAAGACAACCTCACTTCACGTAGAGGCTGGGCCTGCAAACCGAGGACGTAGGGCTTGGGTCCAAGTCTCCGACGCTCCGGTGCCCATAACTTTTGATCCGTAAGGAGTTACGCGACGCACAGCATACCGTTGGAAAGCTCTCCGTGAGCTCTACGACAATGGTAGCAAATATACAATGTAGTGCCGATCTTCGGCTCCCAAAATCGAACTTTTTAATCAGTTTCAGGACATTTTTCTACTTTTGTGTTGTTCTTCCATCCCGGATCGTACGTCGTTAGCCGCGAAAAGGACGACAACATAATCCATCACATTTCTATGGCCGAATCCCCCGGCATATTGGGCAAGACAACTTCCTTCACGTAGAGGCTGGGCTCGTAAACCGAGGGTGTGGGGCTTGTAACCAAGTATCCGTCACTCCGGTGCCCCTAACTTTTGATCCGTAAGGAGTTACGTGGTGCATAGCATACCGTTGGAAAGCTCTCCGTGAGTTCGACGACACGCGCTGCAATTCTACTCGGCTGCGCCTATTTTCGCAGCCCAAAATTGAACATTTTCATCAGTTTCGGGATATTTTTCTTCTTTTGTGCTGTTTTTTTTATCCCGGATCGTACGTCGTTAACCGCGAACAGGACGACTATCTAATCCATCACATTTCTATTATTGAATCCCACGGTACCTAGGGCAAGCCAACTTCACTTCACGTAGAGGATGGTCCCGCAAACCGAGGGCGTGGGGTTAGTGACCAGGTATCCGTCGCTCCGGTGCCCATAACGTTTGGTTCGTAAGGAGTTATGTAGTGCATAGCATACCGTTGGAAAGCTCTCCCCGAGCTCTACGACAGTGGCAGCAAGCCTGCTCGGCTGTGCCTATTTTTTAGCCCAAAATCGAACGTTTTCATCAGTTTCGGTACACTTTTCTTCTTTTGCGCTGTTTTTTCATCACGGATCGTACATCGTTAGTCGCGAACAAGACGACAACCTAATCCATCACATTTCTATTACCGAATCCCACGGCGCATTGGGCAAGACACCTTCACTTCATGTAGAGGCTGGGCCCGCAAACCGAGGGCGTGGGGCTTGGGTCTAGGTCTCCGACGCTTCGGTGCCCAAAACTTTTGATCTGTAAGAAGTTACGTGGCACAGCATACTGTTGGAAAGCTCCCCGATAGCTCTACGACAGGGGCAGCAAATCTGCTTGGCATCGCCGATTTTCAGCTCCCAAAATCGAACGTTTTTATCAATTTCGGGAAACTTTTCTACTTTTGAGCTATTTTTTCATCCCGAATCGTACGTCTTTATCCGCGAAAGGGATGACAATCTAATCCATCACATATCTATTACCGAATCCCTTGGCACATTGGGCAAGAAAACTTCACTTCACGTAGAGGCTAGGCCCGCAAACTGAGGGCGTGGGGCTTGGGTCCAGGTCTCCGACGCTTCTGGTGCCCATAAATTTTGATCTGTAAGGAGTTACGTGGCGCACAGCAAACCGTTGAAAAGCTCTCCAAGAGCTCTACGACGGGGGCAATAAGCCTGTTCGACTGCGCCTATTTTCGGAGCCCAAAAATGAACGTTTTCATTAGTTTTGAGATACTTTTCTTCTTTTGCTCTGTTTTTCTGTCTCGGATCGTCCGTCCTGAGCCGCGAAAAGGACGACAACCTAATCCATCACATTTCTATTATTGAATCCCTAGCATCTTGGGCAAGACAACTTCGCTTCTCGTAGCAGTTGGGCCCGCAAACCGAGGGTGTGGGGCTTGTGACCAGGTATTCGTCGCTCTGGTGCCCATAACTTTTGATCCGTAAAGAGTTATGCGGCGCACAGCATACCGTTGAAAAGCTCTTCAACAGCTCTACGACGGGGGCAGCAAGCCTGCTCAACCGTGCCTATTTTTGGAGCCCAAAATTGAACATTTTCATCAGTTTCAGGACACTTTTCTTCTTTTGCACTATTTTTTATCCCGGATCGTACGTCGTGAGCCGCGAAAAGGACGACAACCTAATCCATCACATTTCTATTAGTGAATCCCACGGTACCTTAGGCAAGACAACTTCACTTCACATAGAGGCTTGGGACGCAAACCGAGGGCGTGGGGCTTGTGACTAGGTCTCCGATGCTCCGGTGCCCATAACTTTTGATCCGTAAAGATTTACGCGGCGCACAGCATACCGTTGGAAAACTCTCCATGAGCTCTACGTCGGGGGTAGCAAGCCTGCTTGGCCGCACCTATTTTTAGAGCCCAAAATTGAACATTTTCATCAGTTTCGGGACACTTTTCTTCTTTTGTTCTGTTTTCCATCCCGGATCGTACGCCGTGAGCTGCGAAAAGGACGACAACCTAATCCATTACATTTCTATTACTAAATCCCACGGTACCTTGGGCAAGACAACTTCACTTCACGTAGAGGCTTGGGACGCAAACCGAGGGCGTGAGGCTTGTCACCAGGTATCCGTCACTTCGGTGCCCTAACTTTTGATCCGTAAGGAGTTACGCGGTGCACAGCATACCGTAGGAAAGCACTCTGAGGGCTCTACGACGGGGACAACAAGCCTGCTTGGCTGTGCCTATTTTCAGAGCCCAAAAATCAACGTTTTCATCAATTTTGGGACACTTTTCTTCTTTTGCGATGTTTTTCTGTCACGGATAGTAAGTAGTGAACCGCGAAAAGGACGACAACCTAATCCATCACATTTCTATTACCGAATCACAGGCATCTTGGGCAAGACAACTTCGCTTCATGTAGAGGCTGGGCCTGCGAACCGAGGGCGTGGGGCTTGTGACTAGGTATCTGTCGCTCCGGTGCCCATAAGTTTTGATCGGTAAGGAGTTACGCGACGCATAGCATACCGTTGGAAAGCTCTCTGAGAACTCTACGACGGGTGTATCAAGCCTGCTCAGCCGCTCCTATTTTTGGGGCCCAAAATCGAACGTTTTCATCATTTTTGGGACACTTTTCTTCTTTTGCGTTGTTTTTCCATCCCGGATCGTACGTCGTGAGCAGTGAAAAGGACGACAAACTAATCCATCACGTTTATATTACTAAATCCCATGACACCTTGGGCAAGACAACTTCACTTCACGTAGAGGCTGGGCCCGCAAACCGATGGCGTGGGGCTTGTGACCAGGTATTCGTCGCTTCAGTGCCCTAACTTTTGATCCGTAAAGAGTTACGCAGCGCACAGCATACCGTTCGAAAGCTCTCCGAGAGCGCTACGATGGGGCAGCAAGACTGCTTGAATGTGCTAATTTTCAGAGCCCAAAATCAAACATTTTCATCAGTTTCTGGACACTTTTCTTCTTTTGCCATGTTTTTCCATCCCGGATCGTATGTCATTAGCCGCAAAAAGGACGACAACCTAATCTATCACATTTCTATTACCGAATCCCACGGAACCTAGGGCAAGATAACTTCACTTCACGTAGAGGCTGGGCCTGCAAACCGAGGGCGTGGTGCTTGAGTCCAGGTCTCCGACGCTCCGGTGCGCATAACTTTTGATCCGTAAGGAGTTACACGGCACACATCATACCGTTGGAAAGCTATCTGAGAGCTCTACGGCGAGGGATCAAGCTTGCTCAACTGCGCCTATTTTCGGAGCCCAAAAATGAACATTTTCATCAATTTTGGGACATTTTTCTTCTATTGCGCTCTTTTTCCGTCATGGATAGTACGTCGTTAGCCGCGAAAAGGACGACAACCTAATGCATCACATTTCTATTACTGAATCCCAGGCATCTTTGGCAAGACAACTTTGCTTCACGTAGAGCCTGGGCCCGCAAACCGAGGGCGTAGGGCTTGTGACTAGGTATCCGTCGCTCTGGTGCCCATAACTTTTAATTTGTAAGGAGTTACGTGTCACACAGCATACCATTCGAAAGCACTCCAAGAGCTCTACGACGGGGGCAGGAAACCTGCACGACTGCGCCGATTTTCGGAGCCCAAAATCGAACGTTTTCATTAGTTTCGGGACACTTTTCTTCTTTTGCGCTGTTTTTCCATCCCGAATCGTACGTCGTGAGCCTCGAAAAGGATGACAACCTAATCCATAACATTTCGATTACTGAATCGCATGGTACCTTGGGCAAGACAACCTCACTTCACGTAGAGGCTGGGCCCGCAAACCGAGGGCGTGGGACTTGTGACTAGGTATCCGTCGCTTCAGAGCCCTACCTTTTGTTCTGTAAGGAGTTACGCCGCACACAGCATACCGTTGAAAAGCTCTACAAGAGCTCTACGATGAGCGCAGCAAGCCCGCTCAGCCGCGAATATTTTTGGATCCCAAAATCGAACGTTTTCATCAGTTTCGGGACACTTTTCTTCTTTTGTGCTGTTTTTCTAAGCCAGATCGTACGTCGTAAGCCGCGAAAAGGGCGACAACCTAATCGATCACATTTCTATTAGTGAATCCCACGGCACCTTGGGCAAGACAACTTCACTTCACGTAAAGGCTGGCCCACAAACCGATGGCATTGGGCTTGTGACCGGGTATCCGTTGCTCCAGTGCCCATAACTTTTGATCCGTAAGGAGTTACGTGGCGCACAGCATACTGTTGGAAAGCTCTCCGAGAGCTCTACAATGATGGTAGCAAGCCTGATCAATTTCGGGATACTTTTCTTCTTTTGTGCTATTTTTCCATCCCGAATTGTACGTCGTTAGCCTCGAACAGGACGACAACCTAATCCTTCACATTTCTATTACCTAATCCCACGGCACATTGGGCAAGACAACATCATTTCACGTAGAGGCTGGGTCCGCAAACCGAGGGCGTGGGGCTTGGGTCCAGGTCTTCGACGCTCCGGTGCCCATAACTTTTGATCCATAAGGAGTTACGCGGCGCACAGTATACCGTTGGAAAGCTCTCCAAGAGCTCTACGGTAGGGGCAGCAAATCTGCTTTGCAGTGCCAGTTTTCGACCCCCAAAATTGAATGATTTCATCAGGTTCGGGACACTTTTCTACTTTTGCGCTGTTTTTCCATCCTGGATCGTACGTCGTTAGCCGCGAAAAAGATGACAACCTAATCCATCACATTTCTATTACCGAATCTCATGGCACATTGGGCAAGACAAATTCACTTCACATAGAGGTTGTGCCCGTAAACCGAGGGCGTGGGGGTTGTGACCAGGTATCCGTCGCTTTGGTGCCCATAACTTTTAATCCGTAAGGAGTTACGCGGTGCATGGCATACCGTTGGAAAGCTCTCCGCGAGCTCTACTACAGGCGCAATTGCTGGGCCTATTTTCGGAGCTCAAAATTGAACATTTTCATCAGTTTCGGGACACTTTTCTTCTTTTGCGCTATTTTTTCGTCCCGGATTGTACATCGTGTGCCGCGAAAAGGACGACAACCTAATCCATCAAATTTCTATTACTGAATCCCACGACACTTAGGGTAGGATAACTTCATTTCATGTAGAGGCTGAGCCCGCAAACCGAGGGCATGGGGCTAGTGACCAGGTATGAGTCGCTACGATACCCATTACTTCTGATCCGTAAGGAGTTACGCAGTGCACAACATTACGTTGGAAAGCTCCCCGAGAGCTCTACGACAGGGAAAATTAGCCTGCTCGGCTGCACCTATTTTCGGGGCCCAAAAATGAAAGTTTACATCAATTTTGGGACACTTTTTTTCTTTTGCGCTGTTTTTCCATCACGGATCATACGTCGTGAGCTGCGAAAAGGACGACAACCTAATCCATCACATTTATATTCCTGAATCCCACGGTACCTTGGGCAAGACAACTTTGCTTCATGGAGAGGCTGGGCCTGTAAACCGAGGGCGTGGGGCTTGTGACCATGTATCCGTTGTTTCGGTGCCCTATGTTTTGAACCGTAAGGAGTTACGCGGCGCACAACATACCGTTGGAAAGCTCTTCGAGAGCTCTACGACATGACAAGCAAACCTACTTGGCCGCGCCAATTTTTAAAGCCCAAAATCGAACATTTTCATCAGTTTCGGGATACTTTTATTCTTTTGCGTTGTTTTTCCATCCCTGATCGTACGTCGTGAGCCGCGAAAAGGACAACAACTTAATCCATCACATTTCTATAACTGAATCCGACGGTATCTTGGGCAAGACAACTTCCCTTCACGTAGAGGCTTGGGACGCAAACTGAGGGCGTAGGGCGTGTGACCAGGTATCTGTCGCTTCGGTGCCCTAAGTTTTGATCCGTAAGGAGTTACGCGGTGCACAGCATACAGTTGGAAAGCACTCCGAGAGCTCTACGACGGGGGCAACAAGCCTACTCGGCTGCGCCTTTTTTTAGAGCCCAAAAATGAATGTTTTCATCAATTTTGGGACACTTTTCTTCTTTTGTGCTGTTTTTCCATCACGGATAGTAAGTAGTGAACCGCGAAAAGGACGACAACCTAATCCATCACATTTCTATTACTGAATCACAGGCATCTTGGGCAAGACAACTTCGCTTCACGTAGAGGCTGGGCCTGCAAATCGAGGGCGTGGGGCTTGTGACCAGGTATCCGTCGCTCCGGTGCCCAAAAGTTTTGATCCGTAAGGAGTTATGAGATGCACAACATACCGTTGGAAAGCTCTCCGAGTGCTCTACGACGGGTGTATCAAGCATACTCGGCCTTGCCTATTTTTGGTACCCAAAATCGAACATTTTCATCAGTTTCGGGATGCTTTTCTTGTTTTGCATTATTTTTCTATCCCGGATTGTACGTCGTGAGCCGCGAAAAGGACGACAAACTAATCCATCACATTTATATTACTGAATCCCATGGCACCTTGGGCAAGACAACTTCACTTCACGTAGAGGCTGGGCCCGCAAACCGAGGGCGTGGGGCTTATGACCAAGTATCCGTCGCTTCGATGCCCTAACTTTTGATCCGTAAGGAGTTACGTGGCGCACAGGATACCGTTGGAAAGCTCTCCGAGACCTCTACTACGGGGGCGGGAAGACTGCTTGAATGCGCCTATCTTCGGAGCCCAAAATCGAACGTTTTCATCAGTTTCGGGACACTTTCTTCTTTTGCCCTGTTTTTTCATCCCTGATCGTACGTCGTTAGCCGCGAAAAGGATGACAACCAAATCCATCACATTTCTATTACCGAATCCCACGGCACCTAGGGCAAGACAACTTCACTTCACGTAGAGGCTGGGCTGGCAAACCGAGGGCGTGGGGTTTGAGTCCAGGTCTCCGACGCTCCGGTGCCCATAACTTTTGATCCATAATGAGTTACGCGGTGCACAGCATACCGTTGGAAAGCTATCCGAGAGCTCTACGACTGGGGAACAAGCCTACTCGGCTGAGCCTATTTTCAGAGCCCAAAAATGAGCGTTTTCATTAGTTTCGGGACACTTTTTTTCTATTGCGCTGTTTTTCCGTCACGGATAGTATGTCGTTAGCCGCAAAAAGTACGCCAACCTAATACATCAAATTTCTATTACTGAATCCCAAGCATCTTCGGCAAGACAACTTTGCTTCACGTAGAGCCTAGGCCCGCAAACCAAGGGTGTGGGGCTTATGACCAGGTATCCGTCGCTCCGGTGTCCATAACTTTTTGATCCGTAAAGAGTTACGCGGCGTACAACATACCGTTCGAAAGCACTTCGAGAGCTCTACGACGGAGGCAGGAAACCTGCACGGCTGTACCAATTTTCGAAGCCCAAAATCGAACGTTTTCATCAGTTTCGGTACACTTTTCTTCTTTTGCTCTGTCTTTCTATCCCTGATCGTACGTCGTGAGCCGCGAAGAGGATGACAACCTAATCCATCACATTTCTATTAGTGAATCCCATGGCACCTTGGGCAAGACAACTTCACTTCACGTAGAGGCTGGGCTAGCAAACTGAGGGTGTGGGGTTTGAGTCCAGGTCTCCGACACTCCGGTGCCCATAACTTTTGATCCGTAAGGAGTTACACGGTGCACAATATACCGTTGGAAAGCTATCCGAGAGCTCTACGATGGGGGAACAAGCCTGCTCGACTGCGCCTATTTTCGGAGCCCAAAAATGAACGTTTTCATCAATTTCGGGACACTTTTCTTCTATTGCACTGTTTTTTCGTCATGGATAGTATGTCGTGAGCCGCGAAAAGGACGACAACCTAATCCATCACATTTCTATCACTGAATCCCACCGTACCTTAAGCAAGACAACCTCACTTCAAGTAGAGGCTGGGCCCGCAAATCGAGGTCGTGGGGCTTATAACCAGGTATCGGTCGCTTCAGAGCCCTAACTTTTGATCCGTAAGAAGTTACGAGGCGCACAACATACTGTTGAAACGCTCTCCAAGAGCTCTACGACTGGGGCAGTAAGCCTACTCGGCCACGACTATTTTTGGAGCCCAAAATCAAACGTTTTCATCAGTTTTGAGATACTATTCTTCTTTTGCATTTCGGATCGTACGTCGTGAGCCGCGAAAAGGACGACAACCTAATCTATCAAATTTAGATTAGTGAATCCCATGGCACCTTGGGGAAGACAACTTCACTTCACGTAGAGGCTGGCCCGCAAACCGAGGGCATGGGGCTTGTGACAGGTATCCGTTGCTCCGGTGCCCATAACTTTTGATCCATAAGGAGTTACACGGCGCACAACATACATTTGGAAAGCTCTCTGAGAGCTCTACGACGATGGCAGCAAGCCTACTCAGCTGTGCCTATTTTTGGAGCCCAAAATTGTACGTTTTCATCAATTTTTTGATACTTTTCTTCTTTTGCGCTGTTTTTTTATCCCGGATCGTACGTCCTTAGCCTCGAACAGGACGACAACCTAATCCTTCACATTTCTATTACCGAATCCCACGGCACATTGGGCAAGAAAACTTCACATCATGTAGAGGCTGGGTCCGCAAACCGAGGGCATGTGGCTTGGGTCCAGGTCTCTGACGCTCCGGTGCCCATAACTTTTGATCCGAAAGGAGTTACGCGGCGTACAACATACTATTGGAAAGCTCTCCGAAAGCTCTACGATAGGGGCAGAAAATCTGCTATGCAGCGTCGGTTTTTGGTGCCCAAAATCGAATCTTTTCATCAGGTTCGGGATACTTTTCTACTTTTGCGTTGTTTTTCTATCCTGGATCGTACGTCGTTAGCCGCGAAAAAGATGACAACCTAATCCATCACATTTCTATTACTGAATCCCACGGCACATTGGGCAAGACAACTTCACTTCATATAGAGGTTGTGCCCGCAAACCGAGGGCGTGGGGGTTGTGACCAGGTATCTGTCGCTCCAGTGGCCATAACTTTTGATCCGTAAGGAGTTACGTGGCGTACAACATACTGTTCGAAAGCACTTCGAGAGCTCTACGATGTGGGTAGGAAACCTGCACGGCTGTGCCAGTTTTTGGAGCCCAAAATTGAACGTTTTCATCAGTTTCAGTACACTTTTCTTCTTTTGCGTTGTTTTTCTATCTCGGATCGTACGTCGTGAGCCGCGAAAAGGATGACAACCTAATCCATCACATTTCTATTAGTGAATCCCATGGCACCTTGGGCAAGATAACTTCATTTCACGTAGAGGCTGGGCTAGCAAACCGAGGGCGTGGGGTTTGAGTCCAAGTCTCCGATGCTCCGGTGCCCATAACTTTTGATCTGTAAGGAGTTACGCGGTGCACAGCAAACCATTGGAAAGCTATCCGAGAGCTCTACGATAGGGGAACAAGCCTACTAGGCTGCGCCTATTTTTGGAGCCCAAAAATGAACGTTTTCATCAGTTTCGGGATACTTTTTTTCTATTGCGCTATTTTTCCATCATGGATAGTACGTCGTGAGCCGCGAAAAGGACGACAACCTATTCCATCACATTTCTATTACTGAATCCCACGGTACCAAGGGCAAGACAACCTCACTTCAAGTAGAGGCTGGGCCCATAAATCGAGGGCGTGGGGCTTATGATCAGGTATCCGTCGCTTTAGAGCCCTAACTTTTGATCTGTAAGGAGTTACGCGGCGCACAACATACCGTTGAAAAGCTCTCCGAGAGCTCTACGACGCCGGCAGCAAACTTGCTCGGCCGTGACTATTTTTGGAGCCCAAAATCGAACGTTTTCATTAGTTTTGGGATACTATTCTTCTTTTGCATTTTTTTTCTATCCCAGATCGTACGTCGTGAGCCGCGAAAAGGACGACAACCTAATCCATCACATTTATATTAGTGAATCCCACGGTACCTTGGGCAAGACAACTTCACTTCATGTAGAGGCTGGCCTGTAAACCGAGGGCGTGGGACCTGTGACCAAGTATCCATCGCTCCGGTGCCCATAACTTTTGATCCATAAGGAGTTACACGGCGCACAGCATATATTTGGAAAGCTCTCCGAGAGCTCTACGACGATGGTAGCAAGCCTGCTCAGCTGCGCCTATTTTTGGATCCCAAAATTGTACGTTTTCATCAATTTCTGGATACTTTTCTTCTTTTGCGCTGTTTTTTTTATCCCGGATCGTTCGTCGTTAGCCTCGAATAGGATGACAACCTAATCCTTCACATTTCTATTACCGAATCCCATGGCACATTAGGCAAGACTACTTCACTTCACGTAGAGGCTGGGTCCGCAAACCGAGGGCGTAGGGCTTGGGTCCAGGTCTCCGACACTCCGGTGCCAATAACTTTTGATCCGAAAGGAGTTACGCGGCGCACAGCATACCGTTGGAAAGCTCTCCGAGAGCTCTACGATAGGGGTAGAAAATCTGCTCTACAGCGCCGGCTTTCGGCACCCAAAATCGAACGTTTTAATCAGGTTCGGGATACTTTTCTACTTTTGCGTTATTTTTCCATCCTGGATCGTACGTCGTTAGCCGTGAAAAAGACGACAACCTAATCCGTCAAATTTCTATTACCGAATCCCATGGCACATTGGGCAAGACAACTTCACTTCACTTAGAGGTTGTGCCCGCAAACCGAGGGCGTGGGTGTTGTGACCAGGTATCTGTCGCTCCGGTGCCCATAACTTTTGATCCGTAACCAGTTACGTGGCGCATAGCATACCGTTGAAAAGCTCTCCGCGAGCTCTACTATAGGCGAAGCCGCTGTGCCTGTTTTCGGAGCCCAAAATGGAACGTTTTCATCAATTTCGGGACACTTTTCTTTATTTGCGCTATTTTTTCATCCCGGATCGTATGTCGTGAGCCGCGAAAAGGACGATAACCTAATCCATCAATTTTCTATTACTGAATCCCACGACGCCTAGGGCAAGACAACTTCACTTCATGTAGAGGCTGGGCCCGCAAACCGAGGGCGTGAGGCTAGTGTCCAGGTATCAATCGCTACGGTGCCCATTACTTCTGATCTGTAAGGAGTTATGCGGCGCACAACATATCGTTGAAAAGCTCTCTGCGAGCTCTACTACAGGTGCAGCCGCTGTGCTTGTTTTCGCAGCCCAAAATTGAACGTTTTTATCAGTTTCGGGATACTTTTCTTCATTTGCCCCATTTTTTCATCCCGGATCGTACGTCGTGAGCCGCGAAACGGACGACAACCTAATCCATCAATTTTCTATTATTGAATCCCACGACACCTAGGGCAAGACAACTTCACTTCACGTAGAGGCTGGGCCCGCAAACCAAGGGCGTGGGGCTAGTGTCTAGGTATCAGTCGCTACGGTGCCCATTACTTCTGATCCGTAAGGAGTTACGCGGCGCACAACATACCGTTGGAAAGCTCTCTGAGAGCTCTACGATAGAGGAAATAAGCCTACTCGGCTGCACCTATTTTCGGGGCCCAAAAATGAAAGTGTTGATCAATTTTGGGACACTTTTTTTCTTTTGCGCTGTTTTTCCGTCATGGATCATACGTCGTGAGCCGCGAAAAGGACAACAACCTAATCCATCACATTTCTATTACTGAATTCCACGGCACCTTGGGTAAGACAACTTCACTTCACGTACAGGCTGGGCCTGCAAACCGAGGGCTTGGGGCTTGTGACCAGGTATCCGTCGCTCCGGTGCCCAGAACTTTTGATCCGTAAGGAGTTACGCGGCGCACAGCACACCGTTGGAAAGCTCTCCGAGTGCTCTACAACGGGGGCAACAAGCCAGCTATGCTGCGCCTATTTTCAGAGAACAAAATCGAACATTTTCATCAGTTTCGGGACACTTTTATTCTTTTGCGCTATTTTTCCATCCCGGATCGTACGTCATAAGACGCGAAAAGGACGACAACCTAATCCATCACATTTATATTACCGAATCCCACGGTACCTTGGGCAAGACAACTTCGCTTCACGTAGAGGCTGGGCCAGCAAACCGATGGCGTGGGGCTTGTGACCAGGTATCCGTTGTCACGCCCCAACCTAACCTATGGAGGCTAGAGTAGGGAATGACCTAATTCTTCTATGCTATTTGTACGACTTGGTCATTTCTTACGATTAATACTTAACGTTGATTTAAAATTCCAAAAGATTTTCCAAAAATTCGGCTGTATGACGGCTATATTTAAGACATTTGGTTTGACCTATTTTCTAAAACGCCTCAAAACCTTTAATCAACGATTTAATTCCAACTAAAATTTCCTATTTTGTTATCAATCGATATGCCTACTAATTATCTCGAAGCCTCGTTTGACTAATAACCTAGCATGATAACTATGTCCCATTTATTTTTCAATTTACCCCTATCATGCACGTAACTATTATCCTTTAGCTTACGAATTAGTACCTAAGTGGAATTGGATAGAGTTAACTTTGTTGATTATTCACCTAGTGGTTTAAACCCCTATGATAACTACTAATCAAGACAATAAAACAATAACCAAATAAGGAGTTCGTCCGGTTATAGATAGTACAATCCAAAATTAGACCCAAATTGCAATAGGGTCATTTACATCAACAAAATAAATATTCTTCAAAGCAAACACAACGTTCACAAAACAGCCACTGTCAAGAAAGGCACGTAGGGCAAACAATCATTTCAAGGAATCATCAAAAGACACGTTATCCTTGGGTACCTGCTCCTCATCTTCTTCACCTGAGATGATAAAAGAGAGTAAGTCCTTATAAACTCAGCGAGGGGGAACGAGAAATAAGTTTTAAAACTCTTTTTCTGGTTCAACTTATGAAAACCCTTTTTGCAAGCATGACATATATCACAAGTAAGAACATAATGTAATATAAAAGTAAAAGAATACAATTACCCGTCTTTCCTCCCCGAGGTCCTCCAGGAACCAAGCGAGAGTACTTATACACATAGTAAAAAGGATACGGCGAGCTTTTGCTCTCAGTTCATTTCCAGTATCAGTTGTTGCGGCCGACTTCAAATCATCCCCTTATAACGCCAAATGGGTGTACTCCGGATGTACCCCGAAATCCTACGACCCAACTCTCCGAGGAAATCTAGCCCCCAAGTGAGAGATGGAATTGGACAATGGTAGTCACGGTTATACTGGCAAGCCCGAATCCGCCCGGTGTGCGTGAACACTACCACGCCAGAATGAAAGGTTGCAACCTTGTATGCAATGCACATGTATGCCATTTAACAATTCACATTGGGAGGTCAACAAAGTAGGTTGCCTCCGAACAAGTATATGATCACATTTTGACATATTGGCATATAAGGCATTGTAAGAACATGTAATCATTTCATATATCAATTTGAAAGCAATTAAACTTCCACGGGCAGCCAAGTAATCATGTTTAAATAAGCCATAGAATGTCTTTTAACAATTCACATTAGGAGGACAACAAAGTAGGTTGCCTCTGAGCAAGTATAAGATCATATATTGACAAGTAAACGAACGAGGCATGCTTAACATGAATTTTCACTTTGTAAAACACATAGAGTTATATGAACATTAAACAGGCAGCCATGTAACACATGTAAATCAAGTCATATAACTCATTTCGAAGTTCACGTAATCAAATAACAAGATTATTCAATATGCAACGACATCTACGTGGGATCGGGTGCAAGAAAGGCCTACTTGTCAACATGTAATCATCGAAATCATGTTTAGGGCTATGAGGGAAACTACGGGCAGCCTATTAATTACATAATTAAACACGATATTCATAGGATCAACACTTAGCGAATTTACCTAGTCGTTTACCTAGTCACTAGGGTTTCAATTCGTGCTTACCCGTTCGTTTAAGCCCCAAGTCATCTCGTAATTAAACTCAAGCCATGCATTGATTAATCCAAACACCCTCAAGTATTCAAAACATTCCACACAACATCCGAATGCTACAATCCCAAGCATTTAATACAACAAGAGAAGGTATAATAATTTTTCTAAGCATATCAATAGATGGAAACCTCACTGCAATGGTCTGTTTTCTCACAATCATTGGGACAATCAAAAAATCTCCAATTCCAGTGAATAATATGTCAAATTAAAGCTTAAGGAATGATATAAATTCAGAAACAAACCTCGCATCATTTGGAGTTCGGGTTCAATAGTTATAGCCAAAACAGTGAGACTACACAAAATTGTCCAGATTTGCACACATTTCAATACTTGTCATTTTTGAGGGCTTTAGGGTCAGATTTAGCCTTAATCCTTTTCTGAAAAAAATTTCCAGAACTGAAAAATCTAGCAGCACACCAATTTTCATGTATTTTGGATATCATTTACGAAGTCAAAACTGGTTCGTTCTACAAGGTCAGTGAATCTGCCAAAACCTGCTTCATTTTCCCAGATTTTTCAGATTTGGACATATTTTAATATTTTGCCATTTTTGAGGACCTTAGATTCAAAATTAGCTTTGGCCTATTTCTACGAAAAGTGTTCAGAACTGGAAAAAATACTCACATACCAAGTTTCACACATTTTCAACATCATTTACCTGGTCAAAATCACCTCGTAACAACAAGACAGAAGGCTATCCCATACACGATTTCATCTAACATCACATTCTAGCCAAATATCTCGCCATGCATGTTTACAAAAGCTCATGAACACACATATATCACAAGTACAGAAGTAAAGATAGACATTTAAAGGCATGCATGTGGATTTTGAAAGCTTTTCAAGAAGTTTTAGCCCTCACCTCTTTGAAGATCTAGCAAATGAGCACAAAATCCTTGTTTTTGAGCTTTGTGTGAGTTTTCTTGCTATGTTGCTTGCTTGTGCTTGCTATGGCCGAGCTTGGGAGAGCCTTAGAGAGTTGTTAGGAGTCTTGAATGCTCAAGGAGCAGCCATGGTCGAAAATGAGAGAGAAGGAGAGAGAATGGGAGAGTTTTGAGAGAAAAATGAATGTTTGAAGAGTTGTTTGTGAGCATTGGCTTATGTGTTGGCCTTGAGCTTTGAAAAATCTGATTTTGTGTCTTCTTTTGAGCATCTTTTGAATTGTTTTAGCATGTGGGTTGAGAGGGACAAGAAAGTGAGCTTGGGTGTTAGTAAAATAGTGCATAGGTGCAAGGAAAAGCATGTAATGGTGTAAGAAAATGTTGGGTAGAATAGAATATTTTATAGTTAGTGGGTTTTGTAGAGATTTGAATTAGGATTATAATAATAGTTAGTGGTGTTTGTAGGATTATTTTATAGTCTAGTGCTTTGTGTAGGATTCTTTATTAATTAGCATGCGGGCACGCTTTCCTAGGTCTAGGGCACGCACTACGAGACACGCACAGAAATTGATACGAGGCACGAATCACGAGGTAGACACAAACTACAAGGTAGACACGTACTTCATGACTAAGGCACGTACTTCAAGACTAATGCACGCAATCCTAGGTGAATGCACGTAAACCAATGCAAGGCACGCAAATCAAGCCACGACTCTATATCTAGGTTAAGGTACGTAGTTCAAGATTAGGGCACACAAAATGAGGTAATGCACTTACATCGAGGTCAGGGTACGTATATCTAGGTAAGCACGTCAGTAGGGGATTAGGGCACACCATTCTAGGTCAAGGCACAAATGACGAAGCATGCACGAAAACCAAGACAAGGCATATAGACTAAGGTCGGTCATACAAGTCTGGGTCTAAGGCACACAAATCTAGGTAACATACGTTATTCAGGGTCGGGCCTCACATCCGTCGCTCCGGTGCCCATAACTTTTGATCCGTAAGGAGTTACGGGGCGCACAACATACCGTTGGAAAGCTCTCCGAGAGCTCTACGACGGGGGTAACAAGCCTGCTCGGCTACGCCTATTTTTGGAGCACAAAATTGAACGTTTTCATCAGTTTCGGCACACTTTTCTTCATTTTCGCTGTTTTTCCATCCCGGATCATACGTCGTGAACAGCGAAAAGGACAACAACCTAATCCATCACATTTTTATTACTGAATCCCACGACACCTTGGGCAAGACAACTTCACTTCACGTAAAGGTTGGGCCCGCAAACCGAGGGCTTGGGGCTTGTGACCAGGTATCCGTCGCTTTGGTGCCCATAACTTTTGATCTGTAAGGAGTTATGCATCGCACAACATACCGTTGGAAAGCTCTCCGAGAGCTCTACGACAGGTGCAACATGCTTGCTAAGCTGCGCCTATTTTTGGAGCCCAAAATTGAATGTTTTCATCAGTTTTGGGACACTTTTCTTCTTTTGCGATGTTTTTCCATCCCAGATCATACGTCGTGAGCCACGAGAAGGACGATAACCTAATCCATCACATTTCTATTACTGAATCCCATGGAACTTAGGGCAAGACAACTTCACTTCACGTAGAGGCTGGGCCCACAAACTGTGGGCGTGGAGCTTGTGACCAAGTATCCGTCACTCCGGTGCCCATAACTTTTGATCCGTAAGGAGTTACACGGCGCCCAACATACCGTTTGAAAGCCTTCCGAGAAATCTACGATGGGGGCAACAGTCCTGCTTGGCTGCGTTTGTTTTTGGAGCCCAAAATTGAACGTTTTCTTCAGTTTTGGGACACTTTTCTTCTTTTGCGTTGTTTTTCCATCCTGGATCGTATATCGTGAGCTGCGAAAAGGACGACAACCTAATTCATCACATTTCTATTACTGAATTCCACGGCACCTTGGGCAAGACAACTTCATTTCACATAGAGGCTGGGCCCGCAAACCGAGGTTGTGGGGCTTATGACTAGGTATCCGTCAGTTTGGTGCCCTATATTTTGATCCGTAAAGAGTTATGCGGCACACAACATACCGTTAGAAAGCTCTCCGAGAGCTCTACGATTGGGTCAGCAAGTATGCTCAGTCGCGCCAATTTTTGGAGCCCAAAATCTAACGTTTTCATCTGTTTCGGGACATTTTTCTTCTTTTGTACTATTTTTCCATCCAGGATCGTACATCGTGAGCCGTGAAAAGGACGACAACCTAATCCATCACATTTTTATTACTAAATCCCACGGTACCTTGGGCAAGACAACCTCACTTCAAGTAGAGGCTGGGCCCGCAAACCGAGGGCGTAGGGCTTGTAACCAGGTATCCGTCACTCCGGTGCCCATAACTTTTGATCCGTAAGGAGTTACGCGGCGCACAACATACCGTTGGAAAGCTCTCTGAGAGCTATACGATGATGGCAGCAAGACTGCTCAGCTATGCCTATTTTTGGAGCCGAAAATTGAACGTTTTCATCAATTTCGGGATACTTTTTTTCTTTTATGCTGTTTTTCCATCCCGGATCGTATGTCGTTAGCCTTGAATAGGACGACAACCTAATCCTTCACATTTCTATTACCGAATCCCATGGCACATTGGGCAAGACAACTTCACCTCACGTAGATGCTGGATCCGCAAACTGAGGGCATGGGGCTTGGGTCTAGGTCTTCGACGCTCTGGTGCCCATAACTTTAGATCCGTAAAGAGTTACGCGGCACACAGCATACCGTTGGAAAGCTCTGCGAGAGCTCTACGATAGGGGCAGCAAATCTGCTTTACAGCGCCAATTTTTGGCACCCAAAATCGAACGTTTTCATCAGGTTCGGGATACTTTTCTACTTCTGTACTATTTTTCCATCCTGGATCGTACGTCGTTAGCCGCGAAAAAGACGACAACCTAATCCATCACATTTCTATTACCGAATCCCATGGCACATTGGGCAAGACAACTTCACTTCACATAGAGGATGTGCCCGCTAACCGAGGGCGTGGGGTTATGACCAGGTATCCGTCGCTCCAATGCCCATAACTTTTGATCCGTAAGTAGTTATGCGGCGCATAGCATACCGTTGGAAAGCTCTACGTGAGTTCTACTACAGGCGCAGACACTGTGCCATTTTTCGGAGTCCAAAATTGAACGTTTTCATCAGTTTCGGGATACTTTTCTTCTTTTGCGCTGTTTTTTCGTCTTGGATCGTACGTCGTGAGCCGCAAAAAGTACGACAACCTAAGCCATCAAATTTCTATTAATGAATCCCACAACACCTAGGGCAAGACAATTTCACTTCATGTAGAGGCTGGGCCCGCAAACTGAGGGCGTGGGGCTAGTGACCAAGTATCAGTCGCTACGGTGCCCATTACTTCTGATCCGTAAGGAGTTACGCGGCGCACAGCATACCTTTGGAAAGTTCTCTGAGAGCTCTATGACGGGGGAAATAAGCCTGCTCAGCTGCGCCTATTTTTGGGGCCCAAAAATGAAAGTTTTCATCAATTTCGGGGTACTTTTCTTCTTTTGCGCTGTTTTTCCGACACGGATCATACGTCGTGAGCAGCGAAAAGGATGACAACCTAATCCATCACATTTCTATTACCGAATCCCAGGCATCTTGGGCAAGACAACTTTGCTTCACGTAGAGGCTGGGCCCGCAAACCGAGGGCGTGGGGCTTGTGACTAGATATCCGTCGCTCCGGTGCCCATAACTTTTGATCCGTAAGGAGTTACGCGGCGAACAGCATACCGTTGGAAAGCTCTACGAGTGCTCTACAACTGGGGCAAAAATCCAGCTTTGCTGAACCTATTTTCGGAGAACAAAATCGAATGTTTTTATCAGTTTCGGGACACTTTTCTTCTTTTGCGCTATTTTTCCATCCCGGATCGTACGTCATGAGCCGCGAAAAGGACGACAACTTAATCCATCACATTTCTATTACCGAATACCATGGTACCTTGGGCAAGACAAATTTACTTCACGTAGATGTTGGGCCAGCAAACCGAGGGCGTGGGGATTGTGACCAGGTATCCGTCGCTCCGGTGCCCATAACTTTTGATCTGTAATGAGTTACGCAGCGCACAACATACCGTTGGAAAACTCTTCGAGAGCTCTACGACGGGGGAAACAAGCTTGCTCGGCTACGCCTATTTTTGGTGCCCAAAATTTAACGTTTTCATTAGTTTCGGGACACTTTTCTTCATTTTCGTTGTTTTTCCATCCCGGATCGTACATCGTGAACTGCGAAAGGACAACAACCTAATCCATCACATTTCTCTTACTGAATCCCATGGTACCTTGGGCAAGACAACTTCACTTCACGTAGAGGCTGGGCCCGCAAACCGAGGGCTTGGGGCTTGTGACCAGGTATCCGTCGCTCCGGTGCCCATAACTTTTGATCCGTAAGGAGTTACGCGGCGCACAGTAAACTGTTGGAAAGCTCTCCGAGAGCTCTACGATGGGTGCAACGTGCCTGCTAAGCTACACCTATTTTTGGAGCCCAAAATTGAATATTTTCATCAGTTTCGGGACACTTTTCTTCTTTTACGATGTTTTTCCATCTCGGATCGTACGTCGTGAGCCGCTAAAAGGACGACAACCTAATCCATCACATTTCTATTACCGAATCCCACGGCACCTAGGGCAAGACAACTTCACTTCATGTAGAGGCTGGGCCCACAAACCATGGGCATGGAGCTTGTGACCAAGTATCCGTCACTCTGGTGCTCATTACTTTTGATCTGTAAGGAGTTACGCGGCACCCAGCATACCGTTGGAAAGCCCTCCGAGAACTCTACGATGAGGGTAGCAGTCCTGCTTGGCTGCATTTGTTTTCGGAGCCCAATATCGAACATTTTCATTAGTTTTGGGTCACTTTTCTTCATTTGCGCAGTTTTTCCGTCCCGGGTCATACGTCGTGAGCCGCGAAAAGGATGACAACCTAATCCATCACATTTCCGTTACCGAATCCCAGGCATCTTGGGCAAGACAACTTCACTTCACGTAGAGGCTGGGCCCACAAACCGAGGGCGTGGGGTTTGTGACCAGGTATCTATCGCTCCAGTGCCCATAACTTTTGATCTGTAAGGAGTAACGCGGCGCACAATATACCGTTAGAAAGCCCTCCGAGAGCTCTACGACGGGGTCAGCAAGCCTACTTGGCTGCGCCTATTTTCGGAGCCGAAATTCGAACGTTTTCAACTGTTTCAGGACACTTTTCTTATTTTGCGCTATTTTTGTGTCCCGGATCGTATGTCATGGGCTGTGAAAATGACGACAACCTAATCCATCACATTTTTATTACTGAATCCCTAGCATCTTGGGCAAGATAACTTTGCTTCACGTAAGGAGTTACGCGGCGCATAGCATACCGTTGGAAAGCTCTCCAAGAGCTCTACGATCGGCCAACAAACCTGCTTGGCTGCACTGGTTTTCGGAGCCCAAAATCGAACGTTTTCATCAGTTTCGGGACACTTTTCTTCTTTTGCGCTGTTTTTCCATCCCGGGTCGTACGTCGTGATCCGCGAAAAGAATGACAACCTAATCCATCACATTTCTATTACTAAATCCCACGGCACCTTGGGCAAGACAACTTTACTTCACGTAGAGGCTGGGCCCGGAAACCCACGGCATGGGGCTTGTGACCAGGTATTCGTCGCTTTGATGTCCTAACTTTTGATCCGTAAAGAGTTACGCGGCGCACATCATATCGTTGGAAAGCTCTCCGAGAGCTCTACGACGGCCACAGCAAACTTGTTCGGCTGCGCCTATTTTTGGAGCCCAAAATCGAACATTTATATCAGTTTCGGGACACTTTTCTTCTTTTGCGCTGTTTTTGCATCCCGGATCGTACGTCGTTTGCTATGAAAAGGATGACAACCTAATTGATTACATTTATATTACCGAATCCCATAACACATTGGTCAAGACAACTTCACTTCACATTGAGGTTGTGACCGCAAACCGAGGGCGTGGGGCTTAGGTCCACGTCTCCGACGCTCCAATGCCCATAACTTTTTATCCGTAAGGAGTTACGCGGCGCACAGCATACTGTTGGAAAGGTATTCGAGAGCTCTACGATGGGGGAACAAACCTACTCGGCTGTGCCGATTTTCGGAGCCCAAAATCGAACGTTTTCATCTGTTTCGGGACACTTTTCTTCTTTTGCGTTATTTTTTCATCCCGGATCGTACATCGTGAGCCGTGAAAAGGATAACAACCTAATCCATCACATTTCTATTACTGAATCCCATGGCACCTTGGGCAAGACAACTTCACTTCATGTAGAGGCTGGGCTCGCAAACCGAGGGCGTGGGGCTTGTGGCCAGGTATCCGTCACTTCGGTGCCTTATATTTTGATCCGTAAGAGTTACGCGACGCACAGCATACCGTTGGAAAGCTCTCCGAGAGCTCTACGACGGGGGCAGCAAGAATGCTCGGCTGTGCCAATTTTTGGAGCCCAAAATCTAATGTTTTCATCTGTTTCGGTACATTTTTCTTCTTTTGCACTGTTTTTCCATCTAGGATCGTACATTGTGAGCCGCCAAAAGGATGACAACCTAATCCATCACATTTCTATTACTGAATCCCATGGCACCTTGTGCAAGACAACTTCACTTCACGTAGAGGTAGGGCATGCAAACCGAGGGCGTGGGGCTTGTGACCAGGTATCCGTCGCTTCGGTGCCCTAACTTTTGATCTGTAAGGAGTTACGCGGTGCACAGCATACCATTGGAAAGCTCTCTGAGAGCCCTACTGTGAGGCCCGACCCCGAATAATGTGTGTTACTTTGATTTGCGTGCCATAGACCAAGAATGATATGACTAACCTTGGATTACGTATCCTATCTTGGTTTTCGTGCATACCTTGTCATACGTGCCTTGACCTAGAATAGGGTGCCCTAATCTCCGACTGACGTGCGATACATAGATTTACGTGCCCTGACCTCGATGTACGTGCGTTACCTCATTTCGTGTGCCCTAACCTTGAATTGTATACTTTAACCTAGATATAGAGTCGTGCATTGATTTACGTGCCTTGCATTAGTTTACGTGCATTCACCTAGGATTGCGTGCATTAGTCTTGAAGTACGTGCCTTAGTCTTGAAGTTTGTGTCTACCTCGTAATTCATGCCCTAGACCTAGGAATCCGTGCCACCACGTTAATCAAGAAAGAATCCTACACAAAACACTAGACACTAAAATAATCCTACATAATCCACTAACCAATATTATATTCCTAATTCAAATTCTCTACAAACTCCACTAATAATAAAATAATACTAAACTATTCCTACATTTCCCATTATCTATTATTCTATTCATAATTCAACTCATCAACAAACATTCCTATATTTTATTCTACCTAGATTCCCTAAATTCCCAACATTCCTATGACAATTCTAATGACACAAATGCATAAAAAAAAATTAGTCCTAGACAAACTATGACACACACACAAGACACTAGGCATAAAATAAACCCATACACCCTACCCCAAGCATCCTTTCTCGTTCAACACACCCAAGGCATGCTAAAACATTTAAAAAATGCTCAAAGATGACAAAAATTCAGACTTGTAGAAGCCCAAGGCCGACCCATGCTTCATCTTTTGCAAAAGCTATCATTTTTTTTTCATTTCTCTTACTCTCCTCATATTTCTCTCTCTCCCTCTCATTCTTCTCTCTCAATCTCGGTTTTGGGCTGAGTTTCTTCATCCCTTAGCTCATCTTCATCATCCTATGGTACATCAAGACAAACAACAAGCAAAGAAACTCAACCAAGCTAGCTAGGATGCAAGAATCACACATGCATGTCCTTTGAGTCTTCATTTTGGCCCTAGGTGAGTTACTAAGCTTCCATTTCTTTTCTTCTTGTTCTAACCTCATCCATGTACTAAGAGCTTGGTCACTAAGCTAGGAAAAATAGAGAAAATCTAGTTGGAATCTCGGCTAGGCAAAGGAGAAGAAGAAAATTGTGCTTCAACAAGTTTTGTACATCTTCTTGGTTGATTGCTAAGGTGAGGGCTAAAACCTTTTGAAAATCCTTCAAAAATCCACATGCGTGCTCATAAAAGTATGTCTTTGCTTCTGTACTTGAGTTATATGTTCGTTCATAAGCTTTTGCAACCATGCATGGCAAGATCTTGGCTTGAAAGTGATGATAGGTGAAGTCGGATTGTTGACAGCTCTCTGACCAGTTTGTTTCGAGGTAAGTTTAGCTAGGAAAATGATGTTAAAGATGCATTAAAATTGGTAGGTGACTATTTTTGCCAGTTTTGAACATTTTTCGCAGAAATAGGCCAAAGTTAATTTTGATTCTAAGGTCCTCAAAATATCAAATCTTTAAAATGTGTCCAAATCTGGAAATCTGGAAAAATGAAGCAGGTTTTGGCAGATGCACTGACCTTGTAGAACGAACCAGATTTGACTTAGAGAATGAAATCCAAAATGCATGAAATTTGGTGTGCTGCTAGATTAATCAGTTCTGGACATTTTTATCAGAAATGGACTAAGGTAAATCTGACCCTAAGGACCTCAAAAACGTCAATTATCAAAATGTGTGCAAATCTGGACAGTTTTGTGCTATCCCACTGTTTCGGCTATAACTAATGATCCCAAACTCCAAATGATGCAAGGTTTGTTCTGATTTTAGTCCACTTCTTAAGCTTTAATTTGACATCTTATTCACTGGAATTGGAGATTGTTTGCTTATCTTAATGGTTGTGAGAAAACAACCTATTGTAGTAAGGGTTTCACTTAGTGTTATGCTTGGAAAATTGTTGTGACTTCTCTTGTTGAAATAAATTCTTGGGATTGTAGCTTTGGGATGTTGTGTGGACTGTTTTGAATGTTTGAGGATGTTGAATTAAATGATGCATGGCTTGAGATTGATTTTGAATAGGTTTGGGGCTTAAATTGCACGGATATGCACGAAATGGAAACCCTAATGACTAAGTAGTCTTGCTAAGTGTTGATCATTTGGATATTGTGTGGAATTATGTGCTTAGTAGGCTGCCCGTAGATGCCCTTATAGTCCTAAATGTGATTTTGATCATTGCATGTTGACAAATAGGCTTTTCTTGCATTCGAACCCACGTAGATGTTGTTGCATGTTATATAATCTTATTATTTGATTACGTGGACTTTGGATTGAGTTATATGACTTGATTTATGTGCGGTACATGGCTGTCCATTTAATGTTCATATAACTCTATATGCCTTTCAAGTGAAATTACTTGTCTTATCGTGACCTGCCTGTTTACTTGTCAATGTGCAATCTTATGACTATCCAGAGGCAACCTACTCTGTTGTCCTCCTAACGTGATATGTCAATGTCATAAATGTGCACTGCATACAAGGTTGCAACCTTTCTTGTCGGCATGGTAGCGATCACGCATACGGGGCGACATCGGGTTTGCCGGTGCACCCGTGACTACCATGGTCCCATTCCCTCTCTCGCTTGGGGGCTAGACTTCCTCGGAGACTTGGGTCATAGGATTTTGGGGTACATCTGGAGTACACCCACTTGGCGTGTTTGGGGGATGATTTGAAGTCGGCCGCAACAACTGATTCTGGAACTGATTTGAGAGCAAAAGCTAACTGTATCCTTTTTACTATGTATATAAGTACTCTCGCTTGGTTCCTAGAGAACCTCGAGGAGGAAAGACCGGTATTTCTGTTCATGTACTTATATTATTGTTATATTCATGCTTGTAAAAGGATTTCATAAGTTGAACCGAAAAATGAGTTTCAAAACCTATTTCTTGTTCCCCCTCACTGAGTTCATAAGGACTTACCCTCTTTTATCATCTCAGGTGAAGAAGATCAAGAACAGGTACTCGAGGACGGTGTGCCTAATGATGAATCCTTGGAGTGATTGCCTGTCCTGTATGCTTTGCTTGATTTATGGCCATTTGTGAAAACTATGCTACTTGAAGACTGTTTCTTTTATGTTGCTCGTTGTTTATTGATGTAAATGACCCCATTGTAATTTGGGTCTAATTCTGGGATTGTACTATCTATAACTAGACGAACTTTTTATTCGGTTGTTTGCTTTCGTTTTCTTAATTAGTAGTTATCGTAGGCATTCAAACCACTAGATGAACAATCAACTAAGTTAATTCTATCTAATTTCACGTAGGTGCTCATTTGCAAACTAAAAGATAATAGGTACTTGCATGATAGGAAATTGACAAATAAACGGGACATAGTTATCATGCTAGGTTATTAATCAAACAAGACATCAAGACAACCAGTAGGCATATCAATTGATGATAAATAGTAATCTTAGTTGGAAATGAATTTGAGATGATAAATTTTGAGGCGTTTAAAGAATTAGGTCAAACCAAAGAGCCCAATTACAGCCGTTATGCTGCCGATTTTTCGAAAAATTTTGGAGTTTAGGCCAAAACGTTAAGTGTTGAATCTTCATGAACGGTTAAGTACGAGACGTGACTTGAATGTTTAGATCACACCCTAGTATAACCTTTATAAGCTGGGTTGGGGCGTGACACCTTATAACTAGAATGGTATCAGAGCTTAGTTTAGTAACTAGGCATTAGTCGGGTTCAACTCTCGGACCATGGGTAGAAGCCCTAAGGTAATTATGATATCTTGTTTATATGTGTTAATGTGTGCTAATGTGCTTTAATTGTTTTGAACATTGAATATTATATGTCTTTGCGGACCATATGTATTCTACATCATGCACACCGACACGTCCTCAATAATGCATGTATGCTTTTATATTCCTTCCTTGATACATGTGCATGTTATATAACCGTGAATGACTGTTTATACACATAGATAGTTAGGATGAGGACTTTCAAGGAAGTGAATTTGTGCAGGACGAATGAAAAGGCTCGGTTAGAGATTTCTCGCATCTTTACATGTACTCGATGGATCGTATGTATTAATGGATATGCATATATAAAATGCGTAGCACATGTTTAAATGTTGAGGTAAAGTTATCCCCTTATCTTTGGAACACTCATACCTATGATTAAGTTATCAATTTTATGGCTATGAAGTTTTGATTCCGTTAAACTGTTCTTCTCATTGTGGTTCAAGAATAAATGTTAAGGACATACAACTTTCCTTAGATATAAGAATATACTATTGGACATGTGGAGTAGTATATATATGTTCCTATGCTTATAATGGAAGTTTGACTTAGGAGTTGCTTTTGAATCAAATTCTTATATCTTGAAATGGTATAATAGACTATTTATATGATTGAATCCTTACTTGATTGGAATTAAGCATCGTTGAACCTAATAAGGTGTATATTAACGAGTTTCAACTTCACTCAATGGTAAGATTGTGACCTAGAAATTAAGAGATGAACTCGTGGAAATTGACGATAGGGGTTAGATTATTAAGGTGTGAATAGTGTGTTTAAGTAACTTAACCATGGATAACCTCAAGACATGTAGGCAACTCTGGAGACTAAGTTTAACAAGGTTGATGAATCTTTAGTATAACAAGATATGGGGATGTTGGAATCGAGGAATTTGCGTAACTAGAACTCCTGTTCAGAAGACTACACCTAAATGTTAGGTCGAATGGAAGTGTAAGGTATTGAATTATGTATTAGATGACTAATGTTGCTAAGGTCCTAAGTTGGATATTGGTGATATTAAGAATCATGGTATCAAATTGTTGCCCCTCGGATTTAGTTGTGATTTTGCGAAGTAAGACCGATGGACCTAGTATATAAACCATGGAAATGAGATTAAAGCATCTGGTTGCAAAGTGGAGTCGTTAGGATATGATTAGTAATCCTAAATAGCTAATAATGAGTATGCATGATGATTCATGGTGAACCCTAGGACCTAAGGTCATTGAGACTTGATCCTCTTAGTTAGTTGAACATGTAAATGAAGAGAGTAAGATTCCATATAGTTAAGATAGAGATGAATTAGAGTCATGATGACCCAAGAGACTGCTATTAGACAACCGTATTATGTGCACCATTTCACGTCTAGAAACTAGCCGTTGGTAGACTTCGAATCGTGGTCGTTAAATGGAGGGCGGATCTTGTAGTGATAGTTAAATGAGTCTTTGACTACTTTTGAAGTTCTATTAGATTATATTGTGGTTGTAATTCTTATGTTGACACGACCTTGAAGTTATTTTGTGTAACAAGCTACTTGGATTAGTATGGTAAGTATCTTATGAGCTAGATCATTTCGGTACCCATTTATAGTCCTAGGATTGTTGTTGTATGACCGGTAACCTAGTAGAGAATTGATCTCACTTACATGGCTATGGACCTAGCTTAGTAACATTAATGTTGAAGATATATTGGCGGGCATTAAGTGTTCGAAGGAATGACTAGGTTGCTAAGTGAGTAGGACCATTGTCTTCTTGAATATGACGTAACCTCGGGTTGAGGTGAGTGAAATTTATTTGAGATTGAAACTATTCGCCTTAGGAGCCTTGGTTAAGATTAAAGGAAACTCTGAGGCCTTGTGATTTGAAAATAGAGATTTGAATAAGGAAATAATTGTGGATCACAAGCTGATGAAGCTTACTTGAAAAGTTGAACTAGTGCCACATGATTAGTTTACCCATGCAATTTCAATGGCAATTTGTTGGTGGTACTTAATAAACCTTAGAGTTTGAGTTTCATGAATCTCAACGGTCTTTCTCCTTGATTACGAGCGTGAAGGTTAACGAAGTTGGGAAAGAATGTTAGTAAATAGGAGCCTGTAGCCGAGAGACTTGTCATTAGAAGATTTGTTAATCCAATGTACCTACGAGATAAGGACTATGATACTATCGATAGATGACGGTTTGAGATGGATTAGTTTGTTTGGTGAGTTCTTCTTGAAAATAGGGTCGTATCGTGAAAATAATCCATAACATGTGTATGTCTTACGTGCTAACAATTTGAAGCTAGTAAATATGATATGTAAATCGGATATAGACCTATCATCTTGAAATTAGCGTATGTCACCCTAGGATCATGGAATTATTGTGATATTCCTTTTGAGGTATGAATGCAAGATTGATATAACATGAGTCATGATTTTGGAGTTATAGTTATATTGTTGAATACCGATGCAGCTTTGATGACTATGTTTGGAGATTCTAACCTTAGTTAATGAACTCGACCTTAAGATCAATTGGAGAAAATAGAGTTGTTCAAAGGAACGAACAGTAAATGTAGAGGTCACACCGAATTAAATGATTGGAGAAAGCTAGGAAGTGAATTCGTTGTGGTAAGAGAGATCATAGAGCAAAGGACGACCCGGAGTTGGAAAATAACAATGGTCAGAATCCGTCTAAATGACCTCAATAGGCAAGAATGAATTTCGGGACGAAATTCTTTTAAGGAGGGGAGGATGTGAGGCCCGACCCCGAATAATGTGTGTTACCTTGATTTGCGTGCCATAGACCAAGAATGATATGACTAACCTTGGATTACGTGTCCTATCTTGGTTTTTGTGCATACCTCATCATATGTGCCTTGACCTAGAATAGGGTGCCCTAATCCCCGACTGATGTGCGATACCTAGATATACATGCCCTGACCTCGATGTACGTGCGTTACCTCGTTTCGTGTACCCTAACCTTGAACTGCATACCTTAACCTAGATATAGAGTCGTGCCTTGATTTACGTGTCTTGCATTGGTTTACGTGCATTCACCTAGGATTGCGTGCATTAGCCTTGAAGTATGTGCCTTAGTCTTGAAGTTCGTGTCTACCTCGTAATTCGTGCCCTAGACCTAGGAATCCGTGCCACCACGTTAATCAAGAAAGAATCCTACACAAAGCACTAGACACTAAAATAATCTTACACAATCCACTAACCAATATTATATTCCTAATTTAAATTCTCTACAAACTCCATTAACAATAATATAATACTAAACTATTCCTACATTTCCCACTATCTATTATTCTATTCATAATTCAACTCATCAACAAACATTCCTATATTTTATTCTACCTAGATTCCCTAAATTCACAACATTTCTATGACAATTCTAATGACACAAATGCATAAAAAAAATTAGTCCTAGACAAACTATGACACACATACAAGACACTAGGCATAAAATAAACCCATACACCCTACCCCAAGCATCCTTTCTCGTTCAACACACCCAAGGCATGCTATGCTAAGACAACTTCACTTCACGTAGAGGTTGGGCTCGCAAACCGAGGGCATGGGGCTTGAGTCCAGGTCTCCGATGCTCCGGTGCCTATAACTTTTGATCCGAAAGGAGTTACGCGTTGCACAACATACTGTTGGAAAGCTCTCCAAGAGCTCTACGACGGGGGAACATGCCTGGTCGGCTATGCCTATTTTTGAAGCCCAAAAACGAACGTTTTCATCAGTTTCGGGACACTTTTCTTCGTTTAAGCAGTTTTTCTATCACGGATAGTACGTCGTGAGCTGCGAAAAGGACGACAACCTAATCCATCACGTTTCTATTACCGAATCCTAGACATCTTGGGTAAGACAACTTCACTTCACGTAGAGGCTGGGCCAGCAAACCGAGGGCGTGGGGCTTGTGACCAGACATTCGTCGCTCCGGTACCCATAACTTTTGATCCGTAAGGAGTTGCGCGGCGCACAGCATACCGTTGGAAAGCTCTCTGAGACCTCTACGACGGGGGCAGCATGCCTGGTAGGCCGCGCCTATTTTTGGAGCCCAAAATCGAACGTTTTCATCAGTTTTGGGACATTTTTCTTCCTTTGCCCGATTTTTTCGTCCCAAATCCTACGTCGTGAGCCGCGAAAAGAATGACAACCTAATCCATCATATTTCTATTACCGAATCCCAGGCATCTTGGGCAAGACAACTTTGCTTCACGTAGAGGTTGGGCCTACAAACCGAGGGCGTGGGGCTTGGGACAAGGTCTCCGACGCTCCGGTGCCCATAACTTTTGATCCGTAAGGAGTTACGTGGTGCACAGCATACCGTTGGAAAGCTCTACGAGAGCTCTACGATGGAGGCAACAAGCATGCTCGGCTGCGCCTAGTTTTTAATCCCAAAAACGAACGTTTTCATCAATTTTGGGACAATTTTCTTCTTTCGCTTTGTTTTTCCGTCATGGATCGTACGTCGTGAGCTACGAAAAGGACGACAACCTAATCCATCACATTTCTATTACCAAATCCCAGGCATCTTGGGCAAGACAAGTTTGCTTCACGTAGAGGCTAGGCCCGCAAACCGAGGGCGTGGGGCTTGTGACCAGGTATTTATCGCTCCGGTGCCCATAACTTTAGATCCGTAAGGAGTTACGCGGCGCACAACATACCGTTGGAAAGCTCTCTGAGAGCTCTAAGATGGGGGTAGCAAGGCTACTCAGCTGCGCCTATTTTCGGAATGCAAAATTGAATGTTTTTATCAGTTTTTAGACACTTTTCATGTTTTGAGCTGTTTTTCCATCCCGGATCGTGCGTCGTGAGCCGCGAAAAGGACAATAACCTAATCCATCACATATCTATTACTGAATCCCACGGCACCTTGGGCAAGACAACTTCACTTCACATAAAGGCTGGGCCCGCAAACCGAGGGTGTGAGGCTTGTGACCAAGTATCCGTCACTCCGGTGCCCATAACTTTTGATCCGTAAGGAGTTACGCGGCGCACAACATACCGTTGGAAAGCTCTCTGAGAGCTCTACGACAGAGGCATCAAGGCTGCTCAGCTGCACCTATTTTCAGAGCCAAAATTTGAATGATTTCATCTGTTTTGGGATACTTTTCTTACTTTGCGTTGTTTTTCCGTCCCGGATCGTACGGCGTGGGCCGCGAAATGGACGACAACCTAATCTATCACATTTCTATTACCGAATCTCAGGCATCTTGGCAAAGACAACTTCACTTCACGTAGAGGCTGGGCCCGCAAACCGAGGGCGTGGGGCTTGGGACCAGGTCTCCGACGCTCTAGTGCCCATAACTTTTGATCCGTAAGGAGTTACCTGACGCACAACATACCGTTGGAATGCTCTCTGAGAGCTCTACGATAGAGGCAGCAAGCCTGCTTGGCTGAGCCTGTTTTAAGAGCTCAAATTCGAACGATTTCATCTGTTTCGGGATACTTTTCTTACTTTGCTCTGTTTTTCCGTCCTGGATCGTACGTCATGGTCCGCAAAAAGGACGACAACCCAATACATCACATTTCTATTACCAAATCCCAGGCATCATGGGAAAGACAACTTTACTTCACATAGAGGCTGGGACTTGTGACCAGGTATCCCTCGCTCCGATGCCCATAACTTTTGATCCGTAAGGAGTTACGCGGCGCACAACATACTATTGGAAAGCTCTCCGAGAGCTCTACGATGGGGGCAGCAATCCTGCTCAGCTTTGCAAGTTTTCGGAGCCCAAAATCGAACGTTTTCATCAGTTTTGGGACACTTTTCTTCTTTTGCGCTATTTTTCCATCTCGGATCGTATGTCGTAAGCCGCAAAAAGGACGACAACCTAATCCATCACATTTCTATTACCGAATCCCATGACACCTAGGGCAAGACAACTTTGCTTCACGTAGAGGTTGGGCCCGCAAACTGAGGGCGTAGGGCTTGTGTCCAGGTCTCCGACGCTCCGGTGCCTATAACTTTTGATCCGAAAGGAGTTACGTGACGCACAGCATACCATTGGAAAGCTCTCCGAGAGCTCTAGAACTGGGGAACAAGCTTGCTCAGTTGCGCATGTTTTTGGAGGCAAAAAATAAACATTTTCAACATTTTCGGGACACTTTTCATCTTTTGCGCTGTTCTTTCGTCACGGATAGTACGTCTTGAGCTGCAAAAAAGACGACAACCTAATCCATCACATTTCTAATACCGAATCCCAGGCATCTTGGGCAAGACAACTTTATTTCAAGTAGAGGTTGGGCCCGCAAACCGAGGGCGTGGGGCTTGTGACCAGGTATCCATCGCTCCGGTGCCCATAACTTATGATCCTTAAGGGGTTGCGCAGCATGTGGATTTTTGAAGGATTTTCAAGAGGTTTTAGCCCTCACCTTAGCAAAACAACAAGAAGATGCACAAAACTTTGATGAAGTACAAATTTGGTCTTCTTCCTTGCTTAGCTGAGACACCACCCGATTGCTCTCTATTTTTCCTAGCTTAGTGACCAAGCTCTTAGTAGGTGCATGTGGTTAGAACAAGAAGAAAAGAAATGGAAGCTAGCAAACTCACCTAGGCCGAAATGGAGACTCAAAGAGCTTGCATGTGTGATTCTTGCAACTTAGCTAGCTTGGTCGAGTTTCTTAGCTTGTTGCTTGTCTTGATGCACCATAGAATGATGAAGATGAGCTATGGAATGATGAAACTCAGCCAAGCCTGAGAGAGAGATAGAAGAATGAGAGGGAGAGAGAGAAATGTGAGGAGAATGAGAGAAATGAAAGAAAATGATAGCTTTTGCAAATGTTGATGCATATGTTCGGCCTTGGGCATTGCAATTCAGGTTTTTATGTCTTCAAGAAGCATTTTGAAATTCCTAGCATGGGCAAGGAGCATTTGGTCGAGATTTGAAGGCTTTGGGTGGAGTTTTTGAGCTAAATTTTTTATACAATGTGTCATAGAATTGTCATAGATTGTCTAAGATTTAAATTGAATTAAGCAAGAAAGCACAAAAGCCCATATGGTGGTCGGCCAAGGCATATAAAATCTGATTTTTTTGTCATCTATTGGAGTATTATTTAATTGTGTGTTGAAAGTGCAAAAGAATAAGGAATAAAGAATAAGGAATGTCTAGCTTTTTGTGAGATTTTGTCTTCTAGTGGGTTGAATTAGTAATTTAATATTAGTTAGTGGAATTTGTAGGATTAATTAATGATCTAGTGCTTCGTGTAAGATACTTTTTTGATTAGCGTGAGGGCACGCACTACGAGGTAGGGCACGAACTACAAGACGAACACACGTTTTCCAAGTAAATGCATGCAATCCTAAATGAATGCACGTAATTCATTGCAAGGCACACAAAACGAAACACAATTCTTAAATCTAGGTCAAGGCACGCAAATCTAGATTAGGGCATACGAAACGAGGTATAGCAAGCAAATCGAGGTCGGGCCTCACAATCCGTCACTTCGATGCTTTAACTTTTGATCCGTAAGGAGTTACGTGGCGCATAGCATACCGTTGGAAAGCTCTCCGAGAGCTCTACAACGAGGGCAGAAAGCCTCCTTGGCTACGCCTATTTTCAGAGCCCAAATTCGAACATTTTCATCTGTTTCAGGACACTTTTCTTACTTTGCGCTGTTCTTTCGTCACGGATCGTACGTCGTGAGCTGCGAAAAAGACGACAACCTAATCCATCACATTTCTATTACCGAATCCCAGGCATCTTGGGCAAGACAACTTTGCTTCACGTAGAGGCTGGGCCTGCAAACCGAGGGCGTGGGGCTTGGGACCAGGTCTCCGTCGCTCCAGTGCCCGTAACTTTTTATCCGTAAGTAGTTACGCGGCGCACAGCATACCGTTGGAAAGCTCTCCGAGAGCTCTACGACGGGGGCAACAAGACTACTATGCAGCGCCTATTTTTGGAGCCCAAAATCGAACATTTTCATCGGTTTTCGAACACTTTTCTTCTTTTGCCATGTTTTTCCATCACGGATCGTACATCGTTAGCCGCGAAAAGGACGACAACCTAATCCATCACATTTCTATTACCGATTCCTACGGCACCTAGGGCAAGACAACTTCATTTCACGTAAAGGCTGGGCTCGTAAACCGAGGGCATGGGGCTTGAGTCCAGGTCTCCGACGCTCCAGTGCCTATAACTTTTGATCTGAAAGGAGTTACGCGACGCACAGCATACCGTTGGAAAGCTCTCCAAGAGCTCTACGACAGGGGAACATGCCTGATCGGCTATGCCTGTTTTCGAAGCCCAAAAACAAAAGTTTTCATTAGTTTCGGGACACTTTTCTTCGTTTAAGCTGTTTTTCTGTCACGAATAGTACGTCGTGAGCTGCGAAAAGGACGACAACTTAATCCATCACGTTTCTATTACCGAATCCTAGGTACCTTGGGTAAGACAACTTCACTTCACGTAGAGGCTGGGCCCGCAAACCGAGGGCGTGGGGCTTGTGACCAGGCATCCGTCGCTCCGGTGCCCATAACTTTTGATCCGTAAGGAGTTGCAAGGCGCACAACATACCGTTGGAAAGCTCTCTAAGACCTCTATGACGGGGGCAGCAAGTCTGCTAGGCCTCGCCTATTTTTGGAGCCCAAAATCGAACGTTTTCATCAATTTTGGGACATTTTTCTTCCATTGCCCAATTTTTTCATCCCGAATCTTACGTCGTGAGCCACGAAAAGAACGACAACCTAATCCATCACATTTCTATTACCGAATCCCAGGCATCTTGGGCAAGACAACTTTGCTTCACGTAGAGGCTGGGCCTGCAAACCGAGGGCGTGGGGCTTGGGACAAGGTCTCCGATGCTCCGGTGCCCATAACTTTTGATCCGTAAGGAGTTACGTTGCGCACAGCATACCGTTGGAAAGCTCTATGACGGAGGAAACAAGCATGCTCGGCTGCGCCTATTTTCTGATCCCAAAAATGAACATTTTCATCAATTTCGGGACACTTTTCTTCTTTCGCACTATTTTTCCGTCACGGATCGTACGTCGTGAGCTGCGAAAAGGACGACAACCTAATCCATCACATTTCTATTACCAAATCCTAGGCATCTTGGGCAAGACAACTTTGCTTCATGTAGAGGCTGGGCTCGCAAATCGAGGGCGTGCGGCTTGTGACCAAGTATCCGTCGCTCCGGTGCCCATAACTTTAGATCCGTAAGGAGTTACTCGGCGCACAACATACCGTTGGAAAGCTCTCCGAGAGCTCTACGATGGGGGCAACAAGCCTGCTCAGCTACGACTATTTTTGGAGCGGAAAATTGAATGTTTTTATCAGTTTCTGGATACTTTTTATATTTTGCGCTATTTTTCCATCCCGGATCGTACGTCGTGAGCCGCAAAAAGGACAACAACCTAATCCATCACATATCTATTACTGAATCCCACGGCACCTTGGGCAAGACAACTTCACTTAACGTAGAGGCTGGGCCGGCAAACCGAGGACGTGGGGCTTGTGACCAGGTATCCGTCGCTCCGGTGCCTATAACTTTTGATCCGTAAGGATTTACGCAGCGCACAGCATACCGTTGGAAAGCTCTCCGAGAGTTCTACGACGGAGGCATCAAGGCTGCTCGACTGCACCTATTTTCAGAGCCAAAATTTGAACGATTTCATTTGTTTTGGGATACTTTTCTTACTTTGCGCTATTTTTGTCCCGGATCGTACTGCGTGGACCGCGAAATGGACGACAACCTAATCCATCATATTTCTATTACCGAATCCCAGGCATCTTGGCAAAGACAACTTCACTTGATGTAGAGGCTGGGCTCGCAAACCGAGGAAGTGGGGCTTGGGACCAGGTCTCCGACGCTCCGGTGCCCATAACTTTTGATCCGTAAGGAGTTACCTGGCGCACAACATACCGTTGGAATGCTATCTGAGAGCTCTACGACGGGGGCAGCAAGCCTTCTTGGCTGAGCCTGTTTTTAGAGACCAAATTGGAACGATTTCATCTGTTTCGGGACACATTTCTTACTTTGCTTTGTTTTTTCATCCTGGATCGTACGTCATGGTCCGCGAAAAGGACGACAACCCAATACATCACATTTCTATTATCAAATCCCAAGCATCATGGGAAAGACAACTTTGCTTCACGTAGAGGCTGGGCTCGCAAACCGACGGCGTGGGGCTTGTGACCAGGTATCCCTCGCTCCGGTGCCCATAACTTTTGATCCGTAAGGAGTTACGTGGCGCACAACATACTATTGGAAAGCTCTCCGAGTGCTCTATGACCGGGGCAGCAATCCTGCTCGGCTTTGCAAGTTTTAATCAGTTTCGGGACACTTTTCTTCTTTTGCGCTGTTTTTCCATCCCGGATCGTACGTCGTGAGCCGCGAAAAGGACGACAAGCTAATCCATCACATTTCTATTACTGAATCCCATGACACCTTGGGTAAGAAAATTTCACTTCACGTAGAGGCTGGGCCTGCAAACCGAGGGCGTGGGACTTGTGACCAGGTATCTGTCGCTTTGGTGCCCTAACTTTTGATCAGTAAGGAGTTACGCGGCGCACAATATACCGTTAGAAAGGTCTTCGAGAGCTCTACAATGAAGGCAACAAGCCTGCTCAGCTGCGCCTATTTTTGGAGCCCAAAATTGAACATTTTCATCAGTTTTGAGATACTTTTATTCCTTTGTGCTGTTTTTCCATCCCGGATCGTACGTCGTGAGCCGCGAAAAAGATAACAACCTAATCCATCACATTTCTATTACTAAATCCCACGGCACCTTTGACAAGACAACTTCACTTCACGTAGAGGCTGGGCCCGCAAACCGACGGCGTGGGGCTTATGACCAGGCATCCATTGTTCCAGTGCCCATAACTTTTGATCCGTAAGGAGTTACGCGATGCACAGCATACTGTTGGAAAGCACTCTGAGAGCTCTACGATGGGGCTAGCAAGGCTGCTAGGCTGTGCCTATTTTCGGAGCCCAAAATTGAACATTTTCATCAGTTTCGGGACACTTTTCTTCTTTTGCGCTATTTTTCTATCCCGGATCGTACGTCGTGAGCCTCGAAAAGGACGATAAGCTAATCCATCACATTTCTATTACCAAATCCCACGGTACCTTGGGCATGACAACTTCACTTCACGTAAAGGCTAGGCCAGCAAACCGAGGGCGTGGTGCAAGTGACCAGTTATCCGTCGCTCCGGTGCCCATAAGTTTGGATCCGTAAAGAGTTACGCGGCGAATTGTATACCGTTGGAAAGCTGTCCGAGAGCTCTACGACGGGGGCAACAAGCCTGCTCGGCTGTACCAATTTTCGGAGCCCAAAAATGAACGTTTTCATCTATTTCGGGACACTTTTCTTCTTTTGCTCTGTTTTTCCGTCACGGATCGTACGTCGTGAGTTGGGAAAAGGATGACAACCTAATCCATCATATTTCTATTACCGAATCCCAGGCATCTTGGGCAAGACAACTTTGCTTCACGTAGAGGCTAGGCCCGCAAACCGAGGGCGTTGGGCTTGTGACCAAGTATCCGTCGCTTCGGTGCCCTAACTTTTCATCCGTAAGGAGTTACGTGGCGCACAGTATACCGTTGGAAAGCTCTCCGAGAGCTCTACGACGGAGGCAGCAAGCCTGCTTGGCTGCGCCTATTTTTAGAGTCCAAATTTGAACGATTTCATCTGTTTCGGGATACTTTTCTTACTTTGCGTCGTTTTTCCTTCCCAGATCGTTTGTCGTGGGCCACGAAAAGGACGACAACCTAATCCATCACATTTCTATTAACGAATCCCAGGCATCTTAGGCAAGACAACTTTGCTTCACGTAGAGGCTGGGCCCGCAAACCGAGGGCGTGGGGCTTAAGACCAGGTCTCCGACACTCTGGTGCCTATAACTTTTGATCCGTAAGGAGTTACGCGACGCACAACATACCATTGGAAAGCTCTTCGAGAGCTCTACGATAGGGGCAGCAAGCCTGCTTGGCTGCTTCTGTTTTTAGAGACCAAATTCGAAAGATTTCATCTGTTTCGGGACGCTTTTCTTACTTTGCTCTGTTTTTTCGTCCCGGATCGTACGTCATGGGCCGCGAAAAGGACGACAACCCAATACATCACATTTCTATTACCGAATCCCAGGCATCTTAGGAAAGACCACTTTGATTCACGTAGAGGTCGAGCCTGCAAACCGAGGGCGTAGGGCTTGTGACCCGGTATCCGTCGCTCCAGTGCCCATAACTTTTGATCCGTAAGGAGTTACGCGGCGCACATCATACCGTTGGAAAGCTCTCCGAGAGCTCTACGATAGGGGCAGCAATCTTGCTCTGCTTTGCCGGTTTTCAGAGCCCAAAATCGAACGTTTTCATCAGTTTTGGGACACTTTTCTTCTTTTGCGCTGTTTTTCCATCCCGGATCGTACGTCGTGAGCCGCGAAAAGGACGACAACCTAATCCATCACATTTCTATTAATGAATCCCATTGCACCTTGGGAAAGACAACTTCACTTCACGTAGAGGCTGGGCCCGCAAACCGAGGGCATGGGGCTTGTGACCCGGTATCCGTCGTATCGGTGCCCTAACTTTTGATCCGTAAGGAGTTACGCGGCGCACAGCATACCGTTGGAAAGCTTTCCAAGATCTCTATGATGGGGGCAGCAAGCCTGCTTGGCTGCGCCTATTTTCAGTGTCCAAATTTGAACGATTTCATCAATTTCGTGATACTTTACTTATTTTGCGCTATTTTTCCTTCCCAGATCGTTCGTCGTGGGTCATGAAAAGGATGATAACCTAATCCATCACATTTCTATTACCGAATCCTAGGCATCTTGGGCAAGACAACTTTGCCTCACGTAGAGGCTGGGCCCGCAAAACCGAGGGCGTAGGGCTTAGGATCAGGTCTCCGACGCTTCAATGCCCATTACTTTTGATCCGTAAGGAGTTACGTGGCGCACAACTTATCATTGGAAAGCTCTCAGAGAGCTCTACGACAACGGCAGCAAGCCTACTTGGCTGTGCCTATTTTCAGAGACCAAATTCGAACGATTTCATCTCTTTCGGGACACTTTTCTTACTTTGTTCTGTTTTTCCATTCTGGATCGTACGTCATAGGCCGCGAAAAGGACTACAACCCAATACATCACATTTCTATTACCGAATCCTAGGCATCTTGGGAAAGACAACTTTGCTTCACGTAGAGGCTAGGCCCGCAAACCGAGGGCGTGAGGCTTGTGACTAGGTATCCGTCACTTCGGTGCCCATAACTTTTGATCCGTAAGGGGTTACACAACGCAGAACATACAGTTAGAAAGCTCTCCGAGAGCTCTACGATGAGGGCAGCAATCCTGCTTGGCTTCACCAGTTTTTAGAGCCCAAAATCGAATGTTTTCATCAGTTTTGAGACACTTTTCTTCTTTTGCGCAACTTTTCCATCTCGGATCGTACGTCTTGAGCCGCGAAAATGACGACAACCTAATCCATCAAATTTCTATTACTGAATCCCACGGCACCTTGGGCAAGATAGCTTCACTTCACATAGAAGCAGGGCATGCAAACCAAGGACATAGGGCTTGTGACCAGGTATCCGTCGCTTCGGTGCCCTATCTTTTGATCCGTAAGGAGTTATGCGGTAAACATCATACCGTTGGAAAGATCTCCGAGAGCTCTACGATGAATGAGGCAAGCCTACTCGGCCGCGCCTATTTTTGGAGCCCAAAATCGAATGTTTTCATTAGTTTCGAGACACTTTTCTTATTTTGAGCTATTTTTCCATCCCGGATCGTACGTCGTGAGCCGCGAAAAGGACGACAACCTAATTCATCACATTTCTATTATTGAATCCCACAGTACCTTGGGCAAGACAACTTTACTTCACGTAGAGGCTAGGCCCACAAACCGAGGGCGTGGGGCTTGTGACCAGGTATCTGTTGCTCCGGTGCCCATAACTTTTGATCCGTAAGGAGTCACGCGGCGCATAGCACACTGTTGGAAAGCTCTCCGAGAGCTCTACGACGAGCGCAACAACCCTGCTCGGCTGCGCCTATTTTTGGAGCCTAAAATTGAACATTTTCATTAGTTTCGGGATACTTTTATTTTTTTTTCGCTGTTTTTTCATCCCGGATTTTACATCGTGAGCCGCGAAAAGGACAACAACCTAATCCATCACATTTCTATTACTGAATCCCATGGCACCTTGGGCAAGACAACTTCACTTCCCGTAGAGGCTCAGCCCGTAGACCGAGGGCATGGGGCTTGTGACCCGGTATCCGTCATATCGGTGCCCTAACTTTTGATCCGTAAGGAGTTACGCGGCGCACAGCATACCGTTGGAAAGCTTTCCAAGAACTCTATGATGGGGGCAGCAAGCCTGCTTGGCTGCGTCTATTTTCAGAGTCCCAATTTGAACGATTTCATCAGTTTCGGGATACTTTTCTTACTTTGCACTGTTTTTCCTTCCCGAATCGTTCGTCGTGGGCCATGAAAAGGATAACAACCTAATCCATCACATTTCTATTACCGAATCCCAGGCATCTTGTGCAAGACAACTTTGTTTCAAGTAGAGGTTGGGCCCGCAAACCGAGGGCGTGGGGCTTGTGACCAGGTATCCATGGCTCCGGTGCCCATAACTTATGATCCTTAAGGGGTTGCGCAGCGCACAGTATACCGTTGGAAAGCTCTCCATGAGCTCCACGACGGGGGCAGCAATCTTGCTAGGTCGCGCCTATTTTTGAAGCCCAAAATCGAACGTTTTCATTAGTTTCGGGACATTTTTTTCTTTTGCCCTGTTTTTCCATCTCGGATTGTACGTCATGAACCACGAAAAGGATGACAACCTAATCCAGCACATTTCTATTACTGAATCCCGCAGTACCTTGGGCAAGACAACTTCACTTCACGTAGAGGCTAGGCTCGCAAACCGAGGGCGTAGAGCTTGTGGCCAGGTATTCGTGTCACTCCCTAACCCGGCCTATAAGGTTAGACTAGGGTGTGATCTAAACATTCAAGTCACGTCCTGTACATAATCGTTCATGAAAGTTTAAAACTTAACGTTTTAGCCTAAACTCTAAAATTTTCCAGAAAATCGGCAGCATAACGGCTGTAATTGAGCTCTTTGGTTTGACCTAATTCTCTAAATGCCTCAAATTTTTCAATCTCAATTTCATTTCCAACTAAGATTACTATTTACCATCAATTGAAATGCCTATTGGTTATCTCGAAGTCTCATTGATTAATAACCTAGTATGATACTATGTCTCGTCTGTTTGTTAATCCTCGTTACAAAAGTACCTGTTGATCTTAGCTTGATAGAGAGTACCTGCTTAGATTGGATAGGTTCATTTTACTTAATCCTATGGTGGATAATAGCCAATAACGATAGCAAAACGACCATAGTAGTGTCACCTAGTTATTATCAGTACAAGCCAAGATTAGACCCAAATTACAATGGGGATCTTTTACATCACAAACATTAAGCAACATGAAAGGAAATAGTCTTCAAGTAGCATAGTGTTCACAAATAGCCATAATCACGCAAAGCACATAGGACAGGCAATCACTCCAAGGAATCATTGTTAGGCACGTCGTCCTCGGGTACCTGTTCTTGATCTTCTTCACTTGAGATGATAAAAGAGGGTGAGTCCTTATGAACTCAGCGAGGGGGCACGAGAAATAGGTTTTGAAACTCATTTTCCGGTTTAACTTATGAAAACCCTTTTTGCAAGTATGAATGTATCACAATTAAGTACAAAACAATAATATGAAGGTAAAGGAACACAATTACCCATCTTTCATCCCCGAGATCCTCTAGGAACCAAGTGTGAGTACTTATACACATAGTAAAAAGGATACGGTGAGATTTTGCTCTCAGTTCATTTCCAGTATCAATTGTTGCGGCCGACTTCAAATCATCCCCTTATCACGCCAAATGGGTAGACTCCGGATGTACCCCGAAATCCTACGACCCAACTCTCCGAGGAAGTCTAGCCCCCAAGCGAGAGAGAGAATTGGACAATGGTAGTCACGGTTGCACCGGCAAGCCCGATGCCGCCTGGTGTGCGTGAACGCTACCACGCCAGAATGAAAGGTTGCAACCATATATGCAATGCACATTTATGACATTTAATATATCACATTAGGAGGACAACAAAGTAGGTTGCCTCCGGATAGTCATAAGATTGCACATTGACAAGTAAACAAGTGAGGCACGATAAGATAAGTAATTTCACTTGAAAGGCATATAGAGTTATAAGAACATTAAACGGGCAGCCATGTAACGCACGTAAATCAAGTCATATAACTCATTTCAACGTTCACGTAATCAAATAATAAGATTATTCAACAAGCAACGACAATCCACGTGGGTTCGGGTGCAAGAAATGCCTATTTGTCAACATGCAATGATCAAAATCACATATAGAGCTATAAGGGCAACTACGGGCAGCCTACTAAACATATAATTATGCACAATATTCAAAGGATCGACACTTAGCAAGTTTACCTAGTCACTAGGATTTTCATTTCGTGCTTACCTGTGTGATTAAGCCCCAAGTCAACTCAAAATCAAGCCATGCATTAGTTAATTCAAACATCCCCAAGTATTCAAAACAGTCCACACAACATCCCAATGCCACAAACCCAAGCATTTAGTACCACAAGAGAAGTTACAACAAATTTTCTAAGCATATAACTAAGTGAAACCCTCACTGCAATAGGCTGTTTTCTCACAATCATTAAGACAAGCATACAATCTCCTATTCTAGTGAATAAGATGTCAAATTAAAGCTTAAGAAGTGAACTAAATTCAGAAACAAACCTCATATCATTTGGAGTTTGGGTCCACTAGTTATAGCCAAAACAGTGGGATTGCACAGAACTGTCCAGATTTACACACATTTCAATACTTGTCGTTTTTGAGGTCCTTAGGGTCCGATTTAGCTTTAGTCCATTTCTGACAAAAATGTCCAGCACTGAAAAACCTAGAAGCACACAAACTTTCATGCATTTTGGACATTATTTACTAAGTCAAAACTGGTTTGTTCTACAAGGTTAGTGCATCTGCCAAAACCTGCTTCATTTTTTCCAGACTTCCAGATTTGGACACATTTTAATGATTTTCCATTTTGAGAACCTTAGAGTCAAAATTATCTTTGGCCTATTTCTGAAAAAATGTTCAAAACTGGAAAAAATAGTTACCTACCAATTTTCATGAATTTTCAACATCATTTTCCTAACCAAACTCACCTCGCAACAACAAGACAGAGAGCTGTCACAAAACCCGATTTCATCTATCATCACCTTCAAGCCAAAATCTTGCCATGCATGGTTGTAAAAGCTTATAAACACACATATATCTCAAGTACAGAAGCAAAGAAAAACATTTAAGAGCATGTATGTGGATTTTTGAAGGATTTTCAAGAGGTTTTAGCCCTCACCTTAGCAAAACAACAAGAAGATGCACAAAACTTTGATGAAGCACAAATTTGGTCTTCTTCCTTGCTTAGCTGAGACACCACCCAATTTCTCTCTATTTTTCCTAGCTTAGTGACCAAGCTCTTAGTAGGTGCATGTGGTTAGAACAAGGAGAAAAGAAATGGAAGCTAGAAAACTCACCTAGGCCGAAATGGAGACTCAAAAAGCTTGCATGTGTGATTCTTGCAACTTAGCTAGCTTGGTCGAGTTTCTTAGCTTGTTGCTTGTCTTGATCCACCATAGAATGATGAAGATGAGCTATGGAATGATGAAACTCAGCCAAGGCTTAGAGAGAGATAGAAGAATGAGAGGGAGAGAGAGAAATGTGAGGAGAATGAGAGAAATGAAAGAAAATGATAGCTTTTGCAAATGTTGATGCATATGTTCGGCCTTGGGCATTGCAATTCAGGTTTTTATGTCTTCAAGAAGCATTTTGAAATTCCTAGGATGGGCAAGGAGCATTTGGTCGAGATTTGAAGGCTTTGGGTGGAGTTTTTGAGCTAAATTTTTTATGCAATGTGTCATAGAATTGTCATAGATTGTTTAAGATTTAAATTGAATTAAGCAAGAAAGCACAAAAGCCCATATGGTGGTCGGCCAAGGCATATAAAATCTGATTTTTTTGTCATCTATTGGAGTATTATTTAATTGTGTGTTGAAAGTGCAAAAGAATAAGTAATAAAGAATAAGGAATGTCTAGCTTTTTGTGAGATTTTGTCTTCTAGTGGGTTGAATTAGTAATTTAATATTAGTTAGTGGAATTTGTAGGATTAATTAATGATCTAGTGCTTCGTGTAAGATACTTTCTTGATTAGCATGAGGGCACGCACTACGAGGTAGGGCACGAACTACAAGACGAACACACGTTTTCCAAGTAAATGCACGCAATCCTAAATGAATGCATGTAATTCAATGCAAGGCACACAAAACGAAACACAATTCTTAAATCTAGGTCAAGGCACGCAAATCTAGATTAGGGCATACGAAACGAGGTATAGCAAGCAAATCGAGGTCGGGCCTCACAATCCGTCACTTCGATGCTTTAACTTTTGATCCGTAAGGAGTTACGCGGCGCACAGCATACCGTTGGAAAGCTCTCCGAGAGCTCTACAACGAGGGCAGAAAGCCTCCTTGGCTGCGCCTATTTTCAGAGCCCAAATTCGAACATTTTCATCTGTTTCAGGACACTTTTCTTACTTTGCGCTGTTCTTTCGTCACGGATCGAACGTCGTGAGCTGCGAAAAAGACGACAACCTAATCCATCACATTTCTATTACCGAATCCCAGGCATCTTGGGCAAGACAACTTTGCTTCACGTAGAGGCTGGGCCTGAAAACCGAGGGCGTGGGGCTTGGGACCAGGTCTCCGTCGCTCCAGTGCCCGTAACTTTTTATCAGTAAGTAGTTACGCGGTGCACAGCATACCGTTGGAAAGCTCTCCGAGAGCTCTACGACGGGGGCAACAAGACTACTATGCAGCGCCTATTTTTGGAGCCCAAAATCGAACGTTTTCATCGGTTTTCGAACACTTTTCTTCTTTTGCCATGTTTTTCCATCACGGATCGTACATCATTAGCCGCGAAAAGGACGACAACCTAATCCATCACATTTTTTTTACCGATTCCTACGGCACCTAGGGCAAGACAACTTCACTTCACGCTCCAGTGCCTATAACTTTTGATCCGAAAGTAGTTACGCGACGCACAGCATACCGTTGGAAAGCTCTCCAAGAGCTCTACGACAGGGGAACATGCCTGATCGGCTATGCCTGTTTTCGAAGCCCAAAAACAAAAGTTTTCATTAGTTTCGGGACACTTTTCTTCGTTTAAGCTATTTTTCTATCACGGATAGTACGTCGTGAGCTGCGAAAAGGACGACAACCTAATCCATCACGTTTCTATTACCGAATCCCAGGTATCTTGGGTAAGACAACTTCACTTCACGTAGAGGCTGGGCCCGCAAACCGAGGGCGTGGGGCTTGTGACCAGGCATCCGTCGCTCCGGTGCCCATAACTTTTGATCCGTAAGGAGTTGCAAGGCGCACAGCATACCGTAGGAAAGCTCTCTAAGACCTCTATGACGGGGGCAGCAAGTCTGCTAGGCCTCGCCTATTTTTGGAGCCCAAAATCAAACGTTTTCATCAATTTTGGGACATTTTTCTTCCATTGCCCAATTTTTTCGTCCCGAATCTTACGTCGTGAGCCACGAAAAGAACGACAACCTAATCCATCACATTTCTATTACCGAATCCCAGGCATCTTGGGCAAGACAACTTTGCTTCACGTAGAGGCTGGGCCCGCAAACCGAGGGCGTGGGGCTTGGGACAAGGTCTCCGATGCTCCGGTGCCCATAACTTTTGATCCGTAAGGAGTTACGTTGCGCACAGCATACCGTTGGAAAGCTCTACGACGGAGAAAACAAGCATGCTTGGCTGCGCCTATTTTCTGATCCCAAAAACGAACATTTTCATCAATTTCGGGACACTTTTCTTCTTTCGCGCTATTTTTCCGTCACGGATCGTACGTTGTGAGCTGCGAAAAGGACGACAACCTAATCCATCACATTTCTATTACCAAATCCTAGGCATCTTGGGCAAGACAACTTTGCTTCACGTAGAGGCTGGGCCCGCAAACCGAGGGCATGGGGCTTGGGACAAGGTCTCCGATGCTCCGGTGCCCATAACTTTTGATCCGTAAGGAGTTACGTTGCGCACAACATACCATTGGAAAGCACTCCAAGAGCTCTACGACGGGGGAAACAAGCCTGCTCAGCTACGCCTATTTTTGGAGTGGAAAATTGAATGTTTTTATCAGTTTCTGGACACTTTTCATGTTTTGCGCTGTTTTTCCATCCCGAATCGTACGTCGTGAGCCGCAAAAAGGACAACAACCTAATCCATCACATATCTATTACTGAATCCCACGGCACCTTGGGCAAGACAACTTCACTTAACGTAGAGGCTGGGCCCGTAAACCGAGGACGTGGGGCTTGTGACTAGGTATCCGTCGCTCCGGTGCCTATAACTTTTGATCCGTAAGGAGTTACGCAGCGCACAGCATACCGTTGGAAAGCTCTTCGAGAGTTCTACGACGGAGGCATCAAGGCTACTCAGCTGCACCTATTTTCAGAGCCAAAATTTGAACGATTTCATTTGTTTTGGGATACTTTTCTTACTTTGCGCTATTTTTGTCCCGGATCGTACTGCGTGGGCCGCGAAATGGACGACAACCTAATCCATCATATTTCTATTACCGAATCCCAGGCATATTGGCAAAGAAAATTTCACTTGATGTAGAGGCTGGGCCCGCAAACCGAGGAAGTGGGGCTTGGGACCAGGTCTCCGACGCTCCAGTGCCCATAACTTTTGATCCGTAAGGAGTTACCTGGCGCACAACATACCGTTGGAATGCTCTCTGAGAGCTCTACGACGGGGGCAGCAAGCCTTCTTTGCTGAGCCTGTTTTCAGAGCCCAAATTGGAACGATTTCATCTGTTTCGGGACACTTTTCTTACTTTGCTCTGTTTTTTCATCCTGGATCGTACGTCATGGTCCGCGAAAAGGACGAGAACCTAATACATCACATTTCTATTACCGAATCCCAAGCATCATGGGAAAGATAACTTTGCTTCACGTAGAGGCTAGGCTCGCAAACCGACGGCGTGGGGCTTGTGACCAGGTATCCCTCGCTCCGGTGCCCATAACTTTTGATCCGTAAGGAGTTACGTGGCGCACAACATACTATAGGAAAGCTCTCCGAGTGCTCTATGACCGGGGCAACAATCCTGCTCGGCTTTGCAAGTTTTCGGAGCCCAAAATTGAACGTTTTAATCAGTTTCGGGACACTTTTCTTCTTTTGTGCTGTTTTTCCATCCCGGATCATACGTCGTGAGCCGCGAAAAGGACGACAAGCTAATCCATCACATTTCTATTACTGAATCCCACGACACCTTGGGTAAGAAAATTTCACTTCATGTAGAGGCTGGGCCTGCAAACCGAGGGCGTGGGACTTGTGACCAGGTATCTGTCGCTTCGGTGCCCTAACTTTTGATCAGTAAGGAGTTACGTGGCGCACAACATATCGTTAGAAAGGTCTTCGAGAGCTCTACAATGAAGGCAACAAGCCTGCTCAGCTGCGCCTATTTTTGGAGCCCAAAATTGAACATTTTCATCAGTTTCGAGATACTTTTATTCCTTTGTGCTGTTTTTCCATCCCGGATCGTACGTCGTGAGGCGCGAAAAAGATGACAACCTAATCCATCACATTTCTATTACTAAATCCCACGGCACCTTGGGCAAGACAACTTCACTTCACGTAGAGGCTGGGCCCGCAAACCGACGGTGTGGGGCTTATGACCAGGTATCCATTGTTCCAGTGCCCATAACTTTTGATCCGTAAGGAGTTACGCGGTGCACAGCATACTGTTGGAAAGCACTCTGAGAGCTCTACGATGGGGCTAGCAAGGCTGCTAGGCTGTGCCTATTTTTGGAGCCCAAAATTGAACATTTTCATCAGTTTCGGGACACTTTTCTTCTTTTGCGCTGTTTTTCCATCCCGGATCTTACGTCGTGAGCCTCGAAAAGGACGATAAGCTAATCCATCACATTTCTATTACCAAATCCCACGGTACCTTGGGCATGACAACTTCACTTCACGTAAAGGCTAGGCCAGCAAACCGAGGGCGTGGGGCAAGTAACCAGGTATCCGTCGCTCCGGTGCCCATAAGTTTGGATCCGTAAGGAGTTACGCGGCGCACTGCATACCGTTGGAAAGCTATCCGAGAGCTCTACAATGGGGGCAACAAGCCTGCTCGGCTGTACCAATTTTCAGAGCCCAAAAATGAACGTTTTCATCTATTTTGGGACACTTTTATTCTTTTGCTCTGTTTTTCCGTCACGGATCGTACGTCGTGAGTTGGGAAAATGATGACAACCTAATCCATCATATTTCTATTACCGAATCCCAGGCATCTTGGGCAAGACAACTTTGCTTCACGTAGAGGCTAGGCCCGCAAACCGATGGCGTTGGGCTTGTGACCAAGTATCCGTCGCTTCGGTGCCCTAACTTTTGATCCGTAAGGAGTTACGTGGCGCACAGTATACCGTTGGAAAGCTCTCCGAGAGCTCTACGACGGGGGCAGCAAGCCTGCTTGGCTGCGCCTATTTTTAGAGTCCAAATTTGAACGATTTCATCTATTTCGGGATACTTTTCTTACTTTGCGTCGTTTTTCCTTCACAGATCGTTCGTCGTGGGCAACGAAAAGGACGACAACCTAATCCATCACATTTCTATTACCGAATCCCAGGCATCTTAGGCATGACAACTTTGCTTCACGTAGAGGCTGGGCCCGCAAACCGAGGGCGTGGGGCTTAAGACCAGGTCTCCGACACTCTGGTGCCTATAACTTTTGATCCGTAAGGAGTTACGCGGCGCACAACATACCGTTTGAAAGCTCTTCGAGAGCTCTACGATAGGGGCAGCAAGCCTGCTTGGCTGTTTCTGTTTTTAGAGACCAAATTCGAAAGATTTCATCTGTTTCGGGACGCTTTTCTTACTTTGCTCTGTTTTTTTCGTCCCGGATCGTACGTCATGGGCCGCGAAAAGGACGACAACCCAATACATCACATTTTTATTACCGAATCCCAGGCATCTTTGGAAAGACCACTTTGATTCACGTAGAGGTCGAGCCTGCAAACCGAGGGCGTAGGGCTTGTGACCCGGTATCCGTCGCTCCAGTGCCCATAACTTTTGATCCGTAAGGAGTTACGCGGCGCACATCATACCGTTGGAAAGCTCTCCGAGAGCTCTACGATAGGGGCAGCAATCTTGCTTTGCTTTGCCGGTTTTTAGAGCCCAAAATCGAACGTTTTCATCAGTTTTGGGACACTTTTCTTCTTTTGCGCAGTTTTTTCATCCCGGATCGTACATCGTGAGCCGCGAAAATGACGACAACCTAATCCATCACATTTCTATTAATGAATCCCACGGCACCTTGGGAAAGAAAACTTCACTTCACGTAGAGGCTGGGCCCACAAACCGAGGGCATGGGGCTTGTAACCCGGTATCCGTCGTATCGGTGCCCTAACTTTTGATCCGTAAGGAGTTACGCGGCGCACAGCATACCGTTGGAAAGCTTTCCGAGAGCTCTATGATGGGGGCAGCAAGCCTGCTTGGCTGCGCCTATTTTCAGAGTCCAAATTTGAACGATTTCATCAATTTCGTGATACTTTACTTATTTTGCGCTATTTTTCCTTCCCAGATCGTTCGTCGTGGGTCATGAAAAGGATGATAACCTAATCCATCACATTTCTATTACCGAATCCTAGGCATCTTGGGCAAGACAACTTTGCTTCACGTAGAGGCTGGGCTTGCAAAACCGAGGGCGTAGGGCTTATGACCAGGTCTCCGACGCTTCAGTGCCCATTACTTTTGATCCGTAAGGAGTTACGTGGCGCACAACTTATCATTGGAAAGCTCTCAGAGAGTTCTACGACAACGGCAGCAAGCCTACTTGGCTGTGCCTATTTTCATAGACCAAATTCGAACGATTTCGTCTCTTTCGGGACACTTTTCTTACTTTGTTCTGTTTTTCCATTCTCGATCGTACGTCATGGGCCGCGAAAAGGACTACAACCCAATACATCACATTTCTATTACCGAATCCTAGGCATCTTGGGAAAGACAACTTTGCTTCACCTAGAGGCTAGGCCCGCAAACCGAGGGCGTGAGGCTTGTGACTAGGTATCCGTCACTTCGGTGCCTATAACTTTTGATCCGTAAGGGGTTACACGACGCAGAACATACAATTAGAAAGTTCTCCAAGAGCTCTACGACGGAGGCAGCAATCCTGCTTGGCTTCACCGGTTTTTAGAGCCCAAAATCGAATGTTTTCATCAGTTTTGAGACACTTTTCTTCTTTTGCGCAACTTTTCCATCTCGGATCGTACGTCTTGAGCCGCAAAAATGACGACAACCTAATCCATCAAATTTCTATTACTGAATCCCACGGCACCTTGGGCAAGATAGCTTCACTTCACGTAGAGGCAGGGCATGCAAACCAAGGACATAGGGCTTGTGACCAGGTATCCGTCGCTTCGGTGCCTTATCTTTTGATCCGTAAGGAGTTATGCGGCACACATCATACCGTTGGAAAGCTCTCCGAGAGCTCTACGATGAATGATGCCAGCCTACTAGGCCGCGCCTATTTTTGGAGCCCAAAATCGAACGTTTTCATTAGTTTCGAGACACTTTTCTTATTTTGAGCTATTTTTTCATCCCGGATCGTACGTCGTGAGCCGCGAAAAGGACGACAACCTAATTCATCACATTTCTATTATTGAATCCCACGGTACCTTGGGCAAGACAACTTTACTTCACGTAGAGGCTAGGCCCACAAACCGAGGGCGTGGGGCTTGTGACCAGGTATCTGTTGCTCCGGTGCCCATAACTTTTGATCCGTAAGGAGTTACGCGGCGCATAGCATACCGTTGGAAAGCTCTCCGAGAGCTCTACGTTGAGCGTAACAAGCCTACTCAGCTGCGCCTATTTTTGGAGCCTAAAATTGAACATTTTCATTAGTTTCGGGATACTTTTATTTTTTTTTCACTGTTTTTTCATCCCGGATTGTACATCGTGAGCCGCAAAAAGGACAACAACCTAATCCATCACATTTCTATTACTGAATCCCATGGCACCTTGGGCAAGACAACTTCACTTCCCGTAGAGGCTCGGCCCGCAGACCGAGGGCATTGGGCTTGTGACCCGGTATCCGTCATATCGGTGCCCTAACTTTAGATCCGTAAGGAGTTACGCGGCGCACAGCATACCGTTGGAAAGCTCTCCGAGAACTCTATGATGGGGGCAGCAAGCCTGCTTGGCTGCGCCTATTTTCAGAGTCCCAATTTGAACGATTTCATCAGTTTTGGGATACTTTTCTTACTTTGCACTGTTTTTCCTTCCCGAATCGTTCGTCGTGGGCCATGAAATGGATAACAACCTAATCCATCACATTTCTATTACCGAATCCCAGGCATCTTGGGCAAGACAACTTTGCTTCACGTAGAGGCTGGGCCCGCAAAACCGAGGGCGTGGGACTTAGGACCAGGTCTCCGACGCTCCAGTGCCCATTACTTTTGATCTGTAAGGAGTTACGTGGCGCACAACATACCATTGGAAAGCTCTCCGAGAGCTCTATGATAGGGGCAACAAGCCTACATGGCTGCGCCTGTTTTCAAAGACCAAATTCGAACGATTTCATCTGTTTTAGGACATTTTTCTTACTTTGCTATGTTTTTCCATCCTGGATCGTACGTCATGGGCCGCGAAAAGGACGGCTGTGAGGCCCGACCCCGAATAACGTATGTTACTTTGATTTGTGTGCCATAGACCAAGAATGATATGACTGACCTTGGATTACATGCCCTGTCTTGGTTTTCATGCATGCCTCGTCATTCGTGCCTTGATCTAGAATTATGTGCCCTAATCCTCGACTTACGTGCCCTGACTTTGAATTGCGTGCGTTGTCTCATTTTGTGTGCCCTGACCTTGAATTGCGTGTCCTAACCTAAGTTTAAGAGTCGTATCTCGATTTACGTGCATTGCATTAAATTACGTGCATTCATTTAGGGTAGCGTGCATTTACATGAAAAATGTGCATTCGTCTCGTAGTTCGTGTCCTATCTCGTAATTCATGCCCTAGACCTAGGAATCCGTGCCACCACGTTAATCAAGAAAGAATCCTACACAAAGCACTAGACAATAAAATAATCCTACACAATCCACTAACCAATATTATATTCCTAATTCAAATTCTCTACAAACTCCACTAACAATAAAATAATACTAAACTATTCCTACATTTCCTACTAACTATTATTCTATTCATAATTCAACTCATCAACAAACATTCCTATATTTTATTCTACCTAGATTCCCTAATTTCCCAACATTTATATGACAATTCTAATGACACAAATGCATAAAAAAATTAGTCCTAGACAAACTATGACAAACACTTAGCACAATACATAAAAAATGCTCAAAACCACTTAAATCCTCTACCTTGCTCAACCAAACCACCTTTGCCCATGCTAAACATTTTTAAATCACACATTGAAGACACAAAATCAGATTTTAATGCCCCAAGGCCGACCACATGCTTGAAGATTGCAAAGGCTTTCATTTTTTTTGTCATTTCTTCTTTCCTCTCACATTTTCTCTCTCTCCCTCTTATTCTTCTCTCTCCATCTCGGTTTTGGGCTGAGTTTCTTCATCCCTTAGCTCATCTTCATCATCCTATGGTGTATCAAGACAAACAACAAGCAAAGAAACTCACCCAAGCAAGCTAGGATGCAAGAATCACACATGCAAGCTTTTTGAGTCACCATTTTCGGCCTTGGTGAGTTTACTAGGTTCCATTTCTTTTCTTCTTGTTCTAACCTCATGCATGTACTAAGAGATTGATCACTAGGCTAGGAAAAATAGAGAAAACCAAGTTGGAATCTCGGCTAAGCAAGAAGAAGAAGAGATTTGAGCTTCAACAAGTTTTTGTGCATCTTCTTGGTTGTTTGCTAAGGTGAGGGCTAAAACCTTTTGAAAATCCTTCAAAAATTCACATGCATGCTAAATGTATGTCTTTGCTTCTGTACTTGAGTTATATGTTCGTTCATAAGCTTAAGCAACCATGCATGGCAAGATCTTGGCTTGAAAGTGATGATAGGTGAAGTCGGATTGTTGACAGCTCTCTGACCAGTTTGTTTCGAGGTAAGTTTTGCTAGGCAAATGATGTTGAAAATACATTAAAATTGGTAGATGACTATTTTTGCCAGTTTTGAACACTTTTTGAAGAAATAGGACAAAGCTAATTTCGACTCTAAGGTCTTCAAAATGGAAAATCATTAAAATGTGTCCAAATCTGGAAATCTGGAAAAATGAAGCAGGTTTTGGCAGATGCACTGACCTTGTGGAACGAACCAGATTTGACTTAGTAAATGATGTCCAAAATTCATGAAATTGGGTGTTCTGCTATAATTTTCAGTAATGGACATTTTTGTCAGAAATGGACTAAGGCTAAAACTGACCCTAAGGACCTCAAAAACGTCAATTATCGAAACGTGTGCAAATCTGGACAGTTTTGTGCTATCTCACTGTTTCGGCTATAACTAATGATCCCGAAATCCAAATGATGCAAGGTTTGTTCCTGATTTTAATTTACTTCTTAAGATTTAATTTGAAATCTTATTCACTGGAATTGGAGTTTGTTTGCCTATCTTAATGATTGTGAGAAAACAGCCTATTGCAGTAAGGGTTTCACTTAGTGTTATGCTTAGAAAAATTGTTGTAACTTCTCTTGTTGAAATAAATGCTTGGGATTGTAGCTTTGGGATGTTGTGTGGGCTGTTTTGAATGTTTGAGGATGTTGAATTAAATGATGCATGGCTTGAGATTGATTTTGAATTGGTTTGGGGCTTAAATTGCACGTATATGCACGAAATGGAAACCCTAATGACTAGGTAATCTTGCTAAGTGATGATCACTTGGATATTGTGTGGAATAATATGCTTAGTGGGCTGCCCATAGATGCCCTTATAACCTTAAATGTAATTTTGATCATTGCATGTTGACAAATAGGCTTTTCCTACAGCCGAACCCACGTAGATGTTGTTGCATGTTGAATAATTCTATCACCTGATTACATGGACTTCGAAATGAGTTATATGACTTGATTTACATGTGTTACATGGCTGCCCGTTTAATGTTCATATAACTTTATATGCCTTTCAAGTGAAATTACTTGTCTTATCGTGCCCTGCCTGTTTACTTGTCAATGTGCAAGCTTATGACTGTCCGGAGGCAACCTACTTTGTTGACCTTCTAACGTGATATGTTAATGTCATAAATGTACACTGCATACAAGGTTGCAACCTTTCCTGTCGGCGTGGTAGCGATCACGCACACCGGGCGGCATCGGGCTTGCCGGTGCACCCGTGACTACCACTGTCCCATTCCCTCTCTCGCTTGGGGGCTAGATTTCCTCGGAGAGTTGGGTCGTAGGATTTCGGGGTACATCCGGAGTACACCTACCTCGCGTATTTTAGGGATGATTTAAAGTCGGTCGCAACAATTGATTCTGAAACTGATCTGAGAGCAAAAGCTCATTGTATCCTTTTTACTATGTGTATAAGTACTCTCGCTTGGTTCCTAGAGAACCTCGGGGAGGAAAGACCGGTATTTCTGTTCCTGTACTTGTATTATTGTTATATTCATGCTTGCAAAAGGATTTCATAAGTTGAACTGGAAAATGAATTTCAAAACCTATTTCTCGTTCCCCCTCGCTGAGTTCATAAGAACTTACCCTCTTTTATCATCTAAGGTGAAGAAGATCCAGAACAGGTACCCAAGGACGGTGTGCCTAACGATGAATCCTTGGAGTGATTGCCTGTTTGTGTGCTTTGCGTGATTATGTCTACTTGTGAACTTTATGCTGCTTGAGGACTATTTCCTTTTATGTTGCTCGATGTTGTAATGTAAAGTCCCCCATTGTAATTTGGGGTCTAATTTTGGCTTGTACTGATATTGCTAGACAGACACTAGACACTACTATGATTATTTTTGGCTATTATTACCGCTAGTATCTATCATAGGTTATGACGTACTAGTTAGGGACTAAGTAAATGAATTTATCCAATCTTAAACAGGTACTCGCTATTAAGCTAAGATCAACAGGTACTCTTGTAACGGGGATAAACAAACCAACGAGACATAGTATCATGTTAGGTTATAAATTAAAAGAGACATCGAGATAACCAATAGGCATTTCAATTGATGTTAAATAGTAATCCTAGTTGGAAATGAAACTTGAGATTGGAGAAAAATTTGAGGCGTTTAGAGAATTAGGCCAAACCAAAGAGTCCAATTACAGCCGTTATGCTGTCGATTTTTCGGAAAACTTTGGAGTTTAGACTAAAACGATAAGTGTTAAATCTTCATAAATGGTTAAGTATGTGACTTGTCCTGAACGTTTAGATTATACCCTAGTCTAACCTTATAGGTCGGGTTGGGGCATGACACCTAAGTAGAATGGTATCAAAGCTTAGGTTACTAACTAGGCGTTAGTTGGGTTCAACTCTTGGACAATGGGTAGAAGCCCTAAGGTAATTATGATATCTTGTTTATATATGTTAATGTGTGCTAATGTGCTTTAATTGCTTTGAGCATTGAATATTATGTGCTTTTGAGGACCATATGTATTATGTGTCATATACACCGACACGTTAGTGACCTCGATAATGCATGCATGCTTTTATACTCCTTCCTTGATACATGTGCATGTTATATAACCATGAATGACTGTTTATACCCATAGATAGTTAGGATTAGGACTTTCAGGTAAGTGAATTTGTGCAGGACGAACGAAAAGGCTCGGTTAGAGATTTCTCGCATCTTCACAGGTACTCGATGGATCGTATGTATTATTGGATATGCATATATATAAAATGTGTAGCACAAGTATAATTGTTGAGGTAAAATTATCTCCTTATCCTTGGAATACATATGCCTGTGATTAAGTTATCAATTTTATAGCTATAAAGTTCTTGATTATGTTAAACCGTTCTTCTAATTGTGGTTCAAGAATAAATGTTAAGTACATACAACTTTCCTTAGATATAAGAATATACTATTGGACATGTGGAGTAGTATATATATGTTCATATGCTTATAATGGAAGTTTGACTTAGGAGTTTCTTTTGAATTAAATTCTTATATCTTTAAATGGAATAATAGACTATTTGTCACGCCCCAACCCGGCCTATAAAGGTTAGACTGGGGTATGATCTAAACATTCAAGTTATATCTCGTACTTAACCGTTCATGAAGATTTAACACTTAACGTCTTGGCCTAAACTCCAAAATTTTTCGGTAAACCGGCAGCATAACGGCTGTAATTGGGCTATTTGGTTTGACCTAATTTTCTAAACGCCTCAATTATTCCAATCATTAATCCAATTCCATTAAGGACTCCTATTTGACACCAACCGATTGGCTAACTAGTTTACCTTGAAAGTATCGTTTGGTTAATAAGCCTAACATGATAACTGTGTCCTGTTTATTTGTTAATTTCCTATCATGCAAGTACCTATTATCCTTTAGTTTGCAAATGAGCACCTAAGTGAAATTAGATAGAATTAACTTAGTTGATTGTTCATCTAGTGGTTTGAATGCCTATGATAACTACTAATTAAGAAAATGAAAGCAAACAACCAAATAAAAGTTCGTCCGGTTATAGATAGTACAATCCCAAAATTAGACCCAAATTACAATGGGGCCATTTACATCAATAAACAACGAGCAACATAAAAGAAATAGTCTTCAAGTGGCATAGTTCACAAATTGCCAAAATCACGCAAAGCACACAAGACAGGCAATCACTCCAAGGAATCATCGTTAGGCACATCATCCTCGGGTACTTATTCTTGATCTTCTTCACCTGAGATGATAAAAGAGGGTGAGTCCTTATGAACTCAGCGAGGGGGAACGAGAAATAAGTTTTGAAACTCATTTTCCGGTTAAACTTATGAAAATCCCTTTCTCAAACATGAATAGAACAGAAATACAAGTACAGAACAGGAATACCGGTCTTTCCTCCCCGAGGTTCTCTAGGAACCAAGCGGGAGTACTTATACACATAATAAAAAGGATACGGCGAGCTTTTGCTCTCAGATCAGTTTTAGAATCAGAAGTTGCGGCCGACTTCAAATCATTCCCCAAAACACGCCAGGTGGGTGTACTCCGGATGTACCCCAAAATCCTACGACCCAACTCTCCTAGGAAGTCTAGCCCCCAAGCGAGAGAGGGAATGAGACCATGGTGGTCACGGTAACACCGGCAAGCCCGATGCCACTCGGCGTGCGTGATCGCTACCATGCCGACAGGAAAGGTTGCAACCTTGTATGCAATGCACATTTATGACATGTAATATATCACAGTAGGAGGACAACAAAGTAGGTTGTCTCCGGACAGGCATAAGATTGCACATTGACCAAGTAAACAGGCAGGGCACGATAAAACAGGTAATATATCACAGTAGGAGGACAACAAAGTAGGTTGCCTCCGGACAGTCATAAGATTGCACATTGACAGGTAGACAAGCAAGGCACGATAAGACATGAAAATTTCACTTGAAGGCATATAGAGTTATATGAAAATTAAACGGGCAGCCATGAAACACATGTAAAACAGGCCATATAACTCATTAAAAAGTCCACGCAATCAAGTGATAAGATTATTCAACATGCAATGATATCAACATGGGTTCGGATGCAAGAAAAGCTTAATTGTCAACATGCAATGGTCAAGATCACTTTTGAAGTTATAAAACATTTACGGGCAGCCCACTAAGCTTATGATTCCAACACAATATCCAATTGATCCACACCTATTAAAACTATCGAGTCATTAGGGTTCCCATTTCTTGCTTAATCAAGTGATTAAAACCCTAAGTCCACTCAAGATCACTATCAAGTCTTGCATCATTTAATTCAACATCCTCAAGTGCTCACAACAGTCCACATAACATCCCAACACCACATTTCCACACAATTAGTGTCACAAGAGAGGTTACAACAATTTTCCAAGCACATGGCTAAATAAAACCTTTACTGCAATAGGCTGTTTTCTCACAATCAATAGGATAATCAAACAATCTCCAAATTCAGTAAATAAGATTTCAAATTAAATCTTAAGAAGTTAAATAAAATCAGAAACAAACCTTGCATCAATTGGAGTTCAGAATCATTAGTTATAGCCGAAACAGTGAGGTAGCACAAAACTGTCCAGATTTGTACACTTTTCAGAAATTGACGTTTTTGAGGTCCTTAGTGTCAGTTTTAGCTTTGGTCCATTTCTGACAAAATTGTCCATAACTGAAAAATATAGCAGCACACCAAATTTCACTAATTTTGGACAATATTTACTAAGTCAAATATGGTTCGTTCCACAAGGTCAGTGCATCTGCCAAAACCTGATTCATTTTTCCAGATATCCAGATTTGGTCACATTTTAATGATTTGCCATTTTGAGGACCTTAGAGTCAAAAGTAGCTTCGGCGTATCTCTGGGAAAAATGTTCCAAACTGTCCAAACTAGTCACCCACCAATTTTCAAGAATTTTCAACATCATTTGCTTAGCTAAACATACCTCGAACAGACTGGTCAGAGAGCTGTCATCCATTTCGACTTCACCTAGCATCATTTTCAAGCCAAGATCTTGCCATGCATGGTTGATTGAGCTTATGAACGACCATATAGCTCAAGTACAGAAGCAAATACACACATTTATGAGCATGCATGTGAGTTTTTAAAGAGTTTTCAAAAGGTTTTAACCCTCACCTTAGCAATCAACCACAAAGATGCACAAAAACTTGTTGAAGCTTCAAATCTCTTCTTCTTCTTGCTTAGCCGAGATTCCAACTTGGTTTCTCTATTTTTCCTAGCTTAGTGATCAATCTCTTAGCACATGCATGAGGTTAGAACAAGAAGAAAAGAAATGGAAGCCAAGAAAACTCACCTAGGCCGAAAATGGTGACTCAAAATGCTTGCATGTGTGTTTCTTGCATCCTAGCTTGCTTGGGTGAGTTTCTTTGCTTGTGGTTTGTCTTGATGCACCATAGGATGATGAAGATTAGCTAAGAGGTGGAGAGAACTCAGCCAAAACCGAAATGGAGAGAGAGAGTGAGAGGGAGAGAGAGAAAATGTGAGGAAAGTGAGAGAAATGAGAGAAAAATGAGGCTTTTGCAATTTTTTGAGCATGTGGTCAGCCTTGGGCTTCCAAATCTGAATTTTTGTGTCTTCAAGGTGGAATTTGAAATGTTAGCATGGGCCATGAGTGGTTTGGTCGAAAATGAGAGGAAATTGAGGTGGTTTTGGGCAATTTTTTATGCATTGATAAGTGTTTTTGTGTCATGACTTGTCTAGAATCATTTTGAATTAAACATGCATGCAAAAATCTGATTTTGTGTCATCTTTTGAATTGTTTTAACATGTGTGTAAGAGAATGTTGGGTATTTAGGGATTTTAGGTAGAATAGAATATAGTGTATGTTTAGAGGTTTGTGAGATTTTGTCTTGTAGTGAGTTTAAAATATAATATTTAGGTGTTAGTGGATTTTGTAGAGATTTGAATTAGGATTATAATAATAGTTAGTGGATTGTGTATGATTATTTTATTGTCTTGTGCTTTGTGTAGGATTCTTTCTTGATCAACGTGGTGGCACGGATTCCTAGGTCTAGGGCACGAATTACGAGGTAGACACAAACTACGAGGTAAGACACGAACTTCAAGACTAATACACGTACTTCAAGACTAATGCACAGATTTCAATGCAAATGCACGTAATTCAAGACACGACTCTTAAACCTAGGTTAAAGCACGCAGTTCAAGGTTAATGCACACGAAACGAAGAGACACACGCAAATCGAGATCTCGCACGTAAATTAAGGTCATGGTATGTTTATCTAGGTATCGCACGTATATCGAGGATTAGGGCACACAATTCTAGGTTAAGGAACGTATAACGAGGCATGCATGAAAACCAAGACAGGGCACGTAATCCAAGGTTGGTCGTACAGTTTTAGGTCTAAGGCACGCAAATCGAGGTAAGGCACGTTATTCGGGGTCGGGCCTCACATCCTCCCCTCCTTAAAAGAATTTCGTCCCGAAATTCATTCTTGCCTATTGAGGTCATTTAGACGGATTCTGACCCTTGTTATTCTTCCTACTCCGGTTCGTCCCGTGTTTGGTGATCTCTTACCATAACCAATTCACTTCCTATGTTTCTCCAATCATTTAGTTCGGTGTGACCTCTACATTTATAGTTCTTTTCTTTGAACGACTCTATTCTCCATTTGATATTAAGGTCAAGTTCATTAACTAAGGTTAGAGTCTTCAAACATAGTCATCAAAGTTGCATCGGTATTCTAACAATAGAACTGTAACTCCAAAATCATGACTCATGTTGTGTCAATCTCGCATTCATACCTCAAAAGGAATATCACAATAATTCCACGATCCTAGGGTGACATACGCTAATTTCAAGATGATAGGTCTATATCCGATTTACATATCCTATCTACTAGCTTCAGAACTGTTATCACATAGGCCATACACAAGTTACGGATCATCTCCACGATACGACTCTATTTTCAGGAAGAACTCACCAAGCAACTAATCCATCTCAAATTGTCATCTATCGGTAGTATCATAGTCCTTATCTCGTAGGTACATTAGATTAGCAAATCTTCTAATGACTAGTCTCCCGGTTATAGGCTCCTATTCATTAACATTCTTCCGCATCTTCGTTAACCTTCAAGCTCGTAATCAAGAAGAAAGACCGTTGAGATTCATTAAACTCGAATTCTAAGGTTTATCAAGTATCAGCAACAGATTGCCATCGAAATTGCATAGGTAAACTAATCATGTAACACTAGTTCAACTTTTCAAGTAAGCTTCATCAGCTTGTGATCCACAAGTTATTCCTTATTCAAGTCTCTATTTTCACATCTCGAGGCTTCAGAATTTCTTTCAATCTTTAACCAAGACTCCTAAGACGAATAGTTTCAACCTCAAATAAATTCCACTCACCTCAATCCAAGGTTACGTCATACTTAAGAAGACAATGATCCTACTCACTTAGCGACCTAGTCATTCCTTCGAACACTTAATGCCCGCCAATATATCTCCAACATTAATGTTACTAAGCTGGGTTCATAGCTATGTAAGTGATATCAATTCTCTACTAGGTTACCGGCCGTACAACAACAATCCTAGGACTATAAATGGGTACCGTAATGACCGAGCTCATAAAATACTTACACGAGATAACTTCAAGGTTGTATCAACATAAAAATTATGACCACGAGGCATCCTTCAACATAACCTAATAGAACTTCAAAAGTAATTAACCACTTATTTAACTATCACCACAAGATTCACCCTCTATTCAACAACCACGATTCAAAGTCCACCGATCGCTAGTCTCTAGATGTGAAATGGTGCACATAGATACGGTGGTCTAACAATAGTCTCTTGGGTCATTATGACTCTAATTCATCCCTATCTTAACTCTATGAAATCTTATTCTTCTCATTTATATGTTCAACTAGCTAAGAGCATCAAGACTCATCGACCTTAGGTCCTAGGGTTCACCATGAATCATCATGCATACTCACTATTAGCTATTTAGGATTTCAAATCATACCCTAACAACTCCACTTTGCAACCAGATGCTTAATATCATTTCCATGGTTTATATACTGGGCCCATCAGTCTTACTTAGGGATATATGCTATCTAACATCCTCTAGGGTATCCAAACAACGAGTGCATAGATTGACTTACTTGCATATTTACAGCTAAGTTCGAGGGACACCAAACTAATACCGTGTTTCTTAATATCGCAAATATCCAACTTAGGACCTTAGCAACGTTAGTCATCTAATGCATAATTCAATACCTTAAACTTCTATTCGACCTAACATTTAGGTGTAGTCTTCCGAACAAAAGTTCTAGCTACGTGAATTCCTCGATTCCAACATCTCTGTATCTTGTTATACCAAAGATTCATCAGCCTTGTTAAACTTAGTTTCCAAAGTTGCCTACATGTCTTGAGGTTATCCATTGTTAAGTTACTTAAACACACTATTCATGCCTTAATAATCTAACCCCTATCGTCAATTTTCACGAGTTCATCTCTTAATTTCTAGGTCACAATCTTATCATTGAGTGAACTTGAAACTCGTTAATATACACCTAATTACGTTCAACGATGCTTAATTCCAATCAAGTAAGGATTCGATCATATAAATAGTCTATTATACCATTTCAAGATATAAGAATTTGATTCAAAAGTAACTCATAAGTCAAACATCCATTATAAGCATATGAACATATATATACTATTCCACATGTCCAATAGTATATTCTTATATCTAAGGAAAGTTGTATGTCCTTAACATTTATTCTTGAACCACAATTAGGAGAACGGTTTAACAGAATCAAGAACTTTATAGCTATAAAATTGATAACTTAATCACAGGCATATGTATTCCAAATATAAGGGGATAATTTTACCTCAAAAATTATACATGTGCTACGCATTTTATACATATGCATATCCAATAATACATACTATCCATCGAGTACCTGTGAAGATGCGATAAATCTCTAACCGAGCCTTTTCGTTCATCCTGCACAAATTCACTTCCCTGAAAGTCCTAATCCTAACTATCTATATGTATAAACAGTCATTCATGGTTATATAACATGCACATGTATCAAGGAAGGAGTATAAAAGTATGCATGCATTATTGAGGTCACTAACGTGTCGGTGTGCATGACACATAATACATATGGTCCACAAAGGCACATAATATTCAATACTTAAAGCAATTAAAGCACATTAGCACACATAACACATATAAACAAGACATTATACTTACCTTAGGGCTTCTACCCATGGTCAGAGAGTTGAACCCGACTAACGCCTAGTTACTAAACTAAGCTCTGATACCATTCTAATATAAGGTGTCACGCCCCAACCCGGCCTATAAAGGTTAGACTGGGGTATGATCTAAACATTCAAGTTACGTCTCGTACTTAACCGTTCATGAAGATTTAACACTTAACGTCTTGGCCTAAACTCCAAAATTTTTCGGTAAACCGGCAACATAACGGCTGTAATTGGGCTCTTTGGTTTGACCTAATTCTCTAAACGCCTCAATTATTCCAATCATTAATCCAATTCCATTAAGGACTCCTATTTGACACCAACCGATTGGCTAACTAGTTTACCTTGAAAGTCTCGTTTGGTTAATAAGCCTAACATGATAACTGTGTCCTATTTATTTGTCAATTTCCTATCATGCAAGTACCTATTATCCTTTAGTTTGCAAATGAGCACCTAAGTGAAATTAGATAGAATTAACTGAGTTGATTGTTCATCTAGTGGTTTGAATGCCTATGATAACTACTAATTAAGAAAACGAAAGCAAACAACCAAATAAAAGTTCGTCCGGTTATAGATAGTACAATCCCAGAATTAGACCCAAATTACAATGGGGTCATTTACATCAATAAACAACGAGCAACATAAAAGAAATAGTCTTCAAGTGGCATAGTTCACAAATAGCCAAAATCACGCAAAGCACACAAGACAGGCAATCACTCCAAGGAATCATCGTTAGGCACATCGTCCTCGGGTACTTATTCTTGATCTTCTTCACCTAAGATGATAAAAGAGGGTGAGTCCTTATGAACTCATCGAGGGGGAACGAGAAATAAGTTTTGAAACTCATTTTCCGGTTAAACTTATGAAAATCCATTTCTCAAACATGAATAGAACAGAAATACAAGTACAGAAATACAAGTACAGAACAGGAATACCGGTCTTTCCTCCCCGAGGTTCTCTAGGAACCAAGCGGGAGTACTTATACACATAATAAAAAAGGATACGGCGAGCTTTTGCTCTCAGATCAGTTTCAGAATCAGAAGTTGCGGCCGACTTCAAATCATTCCCCAAAACATGCCAGGTGGGTGTACTCCGGATGTACCCCAAAATCCTACGACCCAACTCTCCGAGGAAGTCTAGCCCCCAAGCGAGAGAGGGAATGGAACCATGGTGGTCACGGTAACACCGGCAAGCCCGATGCCGCCCGGCGTGCGTGATCGCTACCATGCCGACATGAAAGGTTGCAACCTTGTATGCAATGCACATTTATGACAGGTAATATATCACAGTAGGAGAACAACAAAGTAGGTTGTCTCCGGACAGTCATAAGATTGCACATTGACCAAGTAAACAAGCAGGGCACGATAAAACAGGTAATATATCACAGTAGGAGGACAACAAAGTAGGTTGCCTCCGGACAGTCATAAGATTGCACATTGACAGGTAGACAAGCAAGGCACGATAAGACATGAAAATTTCACTTGAAGGCATATAGAGTTATATGGAAATTGAATGGGCAGCCATGAAACACATGTAAAACAGGCCATATAACTCATTAAAAAGTCCACGCAATAAAGTGATAAGATTATTCAACATGCAATGATATCAACATGGGTTCGGATGCAAGAAAAGCTTAATTGTCAACATGCAATGGTCAAGATCACTTTTGAAGTTATAAAACATTTACGGGCAGCCCACTAAGCTTATGATTCCAACACAATATCCAATTGATCCACACCTATTAAAACTATCGAGTCATTAGGGTTCCCATTTCTTGCTTAATCAAGTGATTAAAACCCTAAGTCCACTCAAGATCACTATCAAGTCTTGCATCAATTAACTCAACATCCTCAAGTGCTCACAACAGTCCACATAACATCCCAACACCATATTTCCACACAATTAGTGTCACAAGAGAGGTTACAACAATTTTCCAAGCACATGGCTAAATAAAACCTTTACTGCAATAGGCTGTTTTCTCACAATCAATAGGATAATCAAACAATCTCCAAATTCAGTAAATAAGATTTCAAATTAAAGCTTAAGAAGTTAACTAAAATCAGAAACAAACCTTGCATCAATTGGAGTCCAGAATCGTTAGTTATAGCCGAAACAGTGAGGTAGCACAAAACTGTCCAGATTTGTATACTTTTCAGAAATTGACGTTTTTGAGGTCCTTAGATTCAGTTTTAGCTTTGGTCCATTTCTGACAAAATTGTCCAGAACTGAAAAATATAGCAGCACACCAAATTTCACTCATTTTGGAAAACATGTACTAAGTCAAATATGGTTCGTTCCACAAGGTCAGTGCATCTGCAAAAACCTGATTCATTTTTCCAGATATCCAGATTTGGTCACATTTTAATGATTTTCCATTTTGAGGACCTTAGAGTCAAAAGTAGCTTCGGCGTATCTCTGGGAAAAATGTTCCAAACTGTCCAAACTAGTCACCCACCAATTTTCAAGAATTTTCAACATCATTTTTTTAGCTAAACGTACCTCGAACAGACTGGTCAGAGAGCTGTCATCCATTTCGACTTCACCTAGCATCATTTTCAAGCCAAGATCTTGCCATGCATGGTTGATTGAGCTTATGAACGACCATATAGCTCAAGTACAGAAGCAAATACACACATTTATGAGCATGCATGTGAGTTTTTAAAGAGTTTTCAAAAGGTTTTAACCCTCACCTTAGCAATCAACCACAAAGATGCACAAAAACTTGTTGAAGCTTCAAATCTCTTCTTCTTCTTGCTTAGCCGAGATTCCAACTTGGTTTCTCTATTTTTCCTAGCTTAGTGATCAATCTCTTAGCACATGCATGAGGTTAGAACAAGAAGAAAAGAAATGGAAGCCAAGAAAACTCACCTAGGCCGAAAATGGTGACTCAAAATGCTTGCATGTGTGTTTCTTGCATCCTAGCTTGCTTGGGTGAGTTTCTTTGCTTGTGGTTTGTCTTGATGCACCATAGGATGATGAAGATTAGCTAAGAGGTGGAGAGAACTCAGCCAAAACCGAAATGGAGAGAGAGAGTGAGAGGGAGAGAGAGAAAATGTGAGGAAAGTGAGAGAAATGAGAGAAAAATGAGGCTTTTGCAATTTTTTGAGCATGTGGTCAGCCTTGGGCTTCCAAATCTGAATTTTTGTGTCTTCAAGGTGGAATTTGAGATGTTAGCATGGGCCATGAGTGGTTTGGTCAAAAATGAGAGGAAATTGAGATGGTTTTAGGCAATTTTTTATGCATTGATAAGTGTTTTTGTGTCATGACTTGTCTAGAATCATTTTGAATTAAACATGCATGCAAAAATCTGATTTTGTGTCATCTTTTGAATTGTTTTAACATGTGTGTAAGAAAATGTTGGGTATTTAGGGATTTTAGGTAGAATAGAATATAGGGTATGTTTAGAGGTTTGTGAGATTTTGTCTTGTAGTGAGTTAAAAATATAATATTTAGGTGTTAGTGGATTTTGTAGAGATTTGAATTAGGATTATAATAATAGTTAGTGGATTGTGTAGGATTATTTTATTGTCTTGTGCTTTGTGTAGGATTATTTCTTGATCAACGTGGTGGCACGGATTCCTAGGTCTAGGGCATGAATTACGAGGTAGACACGAACTACGATGTAAGACACGAACTTCAAGACTAATGCACGTACTTCAAGACTAATGCACAGATTTCAATGCAAATGCACGCAATCCCTAGATAAATGTACGTAAACCAATACAAGGCACGTAATTCAAGACACGACTCTTAAACCTAGGTTAAAGCACGCAGTTCAAGGTTAATGCACACGAAACGAAGAGACACACGCAAATCGAGGTCTCGCACGTAAATTAAGGTCATGGTATATTTATCTAGGTATCGCACGTATATCGAGGATTAGGGCACACAATTTTAGGTTAAGGCATGTATAACGAGGCATGCACAAAAACCAAGACAGGGCACGTAATCCAAGGTCGGTCGTACAGTTTTAGGTCTAAGGCACGCAAATCGAGGTAAGGCACGTTATTCGGGGTCGGGCCTCACATCCTCCCCTCCTTAAAAGAATTTCGTCCCGAAATTCATTCTTGCCTATTGAGGTCATTTAGACGGATTCTGACCCTTGTTATTCTTCCTACTCCGGTTCGTCCCGTGTTTGGTGATCTCTTACCATAACCAATTCACTTCCTATGTTTCTCCAATCATTTAGTTCGGTGTGACCTCTACATTTATAGTTCTTTTCTTTGAACGACTCTATTCTCCATTTGATATTAAGGTCAAGTTCATTAACTAAGGTTAGAGTCTTCAAACATAGTCATCAAAGTTGCATCGGTATTCTAACAATAGAACTGTAACTCCAAAATCATGACTCATGTTGTGTCAATCTCGCATTCATACCTCAAAAGGAATATCACAATAATTCCACGATCCTAGGGTGACATACGCTAATTTCAAGATGATAGGTCTATATCCGATTTACATATCCTATCTACTAGCTTCAGAACTGTTATCACATAGGCCATACACAAGTTACGGATCATCTCCACGATACGACTCTATTTTCAGGAAGAACTCACCAAGCAACTAATCCATCTCAAATTGTCATCTATCGGTAGTATCATAGTCCTTATCTCGTAGGTACATTAGATTAGCAAATCTTCTAATGACTAGTCTCCCGGTTATAGGCTCATATTCATTAACATTCTTCTGCAGCTTCGTTAACCTTCAAGCTCGTAATCAAGAAGAAAGACCGTTGAGATTCATTAAACTCGAATTCTAAGGTTTATCAAGTATCAGCAACAGATTGCCATCGAAATTGCATAGGTAAACTAATCATGTAACACTAGTTCAACTTTTCAAGTAAGCTTCATCAGCTTGTGATCCACAAGTTATTCCTTATTCAAGTCTCTATTTTCACATCTCGAGGCTTCAGAATTTCTTTCAATCTTTAACCAAGACTCCTAAGACGAATAGTTTCAACCTCAAATAAATTCCACTCACCTCAATCCAAGGTTACGTCATACTTAAGAAGACAATGATCCTACTCACTTAGCGACCTAGTCATTCATTCGAACACTTAATGCCCGCCAATATATCTCCAACATTAATGTTACTAAGCTGGGTTCATAGCTATGTAAGTGATATCAATTCTCTACTAGGTTACCGGCCGTACAACAACAATCCTAGGACTATAAATGGGTACCGTAATGACCGAGCTCATAAAATACTTACACGAGATAACTTCAAGGTTGTATCAACATAATAATTATGACCACGAGGCATCCTTCAACATAACCTAATAGAACTTCAAAAGTAATTAACCACTTATTTAACTATCACTACAAGATTCACCCTCTATTCAACAACCACGATTCAAAGTCCACCGATCGCTAGTCTCTAGATGTGAAACGGTGCACATAGATACGGTGGTCTAACAATAGTCTCTTGGGTCATTATGACTCTAATTCATCCCTATCTTAACTCTATGAAATCTTATTCTTCTCATTTATATGTTCAACTAGCTAAGAGCATCAAGACTCATCGACCTTAGGTCCTAGGGTTCACCATGAATCATCATGCATACTCACTATTAGCTATTTAGGATTTCAAATCATACCCTAACAACTCCACTTTGCAACCAGATGCTTAATATCATTTCCATGGTTTATATACCGGGCCCATCAGTCTTACTTAGGGATATATGCTATCTAACATCCTCTAGGGTATCCAAACAATGAGTGCATAGATTGACTTACTTGCATATTTACAGCTAAGTTCGAGGGACACCAAACTAATACCGTGTTTAATGCCCCAAGGCCAACCACATGCTTGAAGATTGCAAAGGCTTTCATTTTTTTTTGTCATTTCTTCTTTCCTCTCACATTTTCTCTCTCTCCCTCTCATTCTTCTCTCTCCATCTCGGTTTTGGGCTGAGTTTCTTCATCCCTTAGCTCATCTTCATCATCCTATGGTGCATCAAGACAAACAACAAGCAAAGAAACTCACCCAAGTAAGCTAGGATGCAAGAATCATACATGCAAGCTTTTTGAGTCACCATTTTCGGCCTTGGTGAGTTTACTAGGTTCCATTTCTTTTCTTTTTGTTCTAACCTCATGCATGTACTAAGAGATTGATCACTAGGATAGGAAAAATAGAGAAAACCAAGTTGGAATCTCGGCTAAGCTGAAGAAGAAGAGATTTGAGCTTCAACAAGTTTTTGTGCATCTTCTTGGTTGTTTGCTAAGGTGAGGGCTAAAACCTTTTGAAAATCCTTCAAAAATTTACATGCATGCTCATAAATGTATGTCTTTGCTTCTGTACTTGAGTTATATGTTCGTTCATAATCTTAAGCAACCATGCATGGCAAGATCTTGGCTTGAAAGTGATGATTGGTGAAGTCGGATTGTTGACAACTCTCTGACCAGTTTGTTTCGAGGTAAGTTTTGCTAGGCAAATGATGTTGAAAATGCATGAAAATTGGTAGATGACTATTTTTGTCAGTTTTGAACACTTTTTGAAGAAATAGGACAAAGCTAATTTCGACTCTAAGGTCTTCAAAATGGCAAATCATTAAAATGTGTCAAAATCTGGAAATCTGGAAAAATGAAGCAGGTTTTGGCAGATGCACTGACCTTGTGGAACGAACCAGATTTGACTTTGTATATGATGTCCAAAATTCATGAAATTGGGTGTGCTGCTATAATTTTCAGTTCTGGACATTTTCTTCAGAAATGGACTAAGGCTAAAACTGACCCTAAGGACCTAAAAAATGTCAATTATCGAAACGCGTGCAAATCTGGACAGTTTTGTGCTATCTGGACATTAACGTGATATGTTAATGTCATAAATGTGCACTGCATACAAGGTTGCAACCTTTCATGTCGGCGTGGTAGTGATCATGCACACCGGGCGGCATCGGGCTTACCGGTGCACCCGTGACTACCATTGTCCCATTCCCTCTCTCGCTTGGGGGCTAGACTTCCTCGGAGAGTTGGGTCGTACGATTTCGGGGTACATCCGGAGTACACCCACCTAGCGTGTTTTGGGGATGATTTAAAGTCGGCCGCAACAACTGATTCTGAAACTGATCTGAGTGCAAAAGATCACTGTATCCTTTTTACTATATGTATAAGTACTCTCGCTTGGTTCCTAGAGAACCTCAGGGAGGAAAGACCGGTATTTCTGTTCCTGTACTTGTATTATTGTTATATTCATGCTTGCAAAAGGATTTCATAAGTTGAACCGAAAAATGAGTTTCAAAACCTATTTCTCGTTCCCCCTCACTGAGTTCATAAGGACTCACCCTCTTTTATCATCTCAGGTGAAGAAGATCCAGAACAGGTACCCAAGGACGGTGTGCCTAACGATGAATCCTTGGAGTGATTGCCTGTTTGTGTGCTTTGCGTGATTATGGCTACTTGTGAACTTTATGCTACTTGAGGACTATTTCCTTTTATGTTGCTCGATGTTGTAATGTAAAGACCCCCGTTGTAATTTGGGGTCTAATTTTGGTTTGTACTGATATTGCTAGACAGACACTAGACACTACTATGATTATTTTTGGCTATTATTACCGCTAGTATCTATCATAGGTTATGACGTACTAGTTAGGGACTAAGTAAATGAACTTATCCAATCTTAAACAGGTACTCGCTATTAAGCTAAGATCAACAGGTACTCTTGTAACGGGGATAAACAAACCAACGAGACATAGTATCATGTTAGGTTATAAATCAAACGAGACATCGAGGTAACCAATAGGCATTTCAATTGATGTTAAATAGTAATCCTAGTTGGAAATGAAACTTGAGATTGGAAAAAAATTTGAGGCGTTTAGAGAATTAGGCCAAACCAAAGAGTCCAATTACAGCCGTTATGCTGCCGGTTTTTCGAAAAACTTTGGAGTTTAGACTAAAACGATAAGTATTAAATCTTCATAAACGGTTAAGTATATGACTTGTCCTGAACGTTTAGATCACACCCTAGTCTAACCTTATAGGCCGGGTTGGGGCATGACAACGACAACCCAATACATCACATTTCTATTACCGAATCCTAGGCATCTTGGGAAAGACAACTTTGCTTCACGTAGAGGCTAGGCCCGCAAACCGAGGGCGTGAGGCTTGTGACCAGGTATCCGTCACTCCGGTGCTCATAACTTTTGATCCGTAAGGGGTTACGCAGTGCAGAACATACAGTTCGAAAGCTCTCCGAGAGCTCTACGACGGGGGCAGCAATCCTGCTCGGCTTTACCGGTTTTCGGAGCCCAAAATCGAACGTTTTCATTATTTTTGGGACATTTTTCTTCTTTTGCGCAGTTTTTCCATCCCGGATCGTACGTCGTGAGCCGCGAAAAGGGCAACAACCTAATCCATCAAATTTCTTTTACTGAATCCCACGGCACCTTGGGCAAGACAACTTCACTTCACGTAAAGGCTGGGCATGCAAACCGAGGACGTGGGGCTTGTGACCAGGTATCTATCGCTTCGGTGCCCTAACTTTTGATTCGTAAGGAGTTACGCGGCACACAGCATACCGTTGGAAAGCTCTCCGAGAGCTCTACAATGAGGGAGGCAAGCCTACTCGGCCGCGCCTTTTTTTGGAGCCCAAAATCGAACGTTTTCATTAGTTTCGGGAGACTTTTCTTCTTTTGAGCTGTTTTTCCATCCCGTATCGTACGTCATGAGCCGCGAAAAGGACAACAACCTAATCTATCACATTTCTATTATTGAATCCCACGGTACCTTGGGCAAGACAACTTTACTTCACGTAGAGGCTAGGCCCACAAACCGAGGGCGTGGGGCTTGTGACCAGGTATTCGTCGCTCCGGTGCCCATAACTTTTGATTCGTAAGGAGTTACGCGGCGCACTGCATACCGTTGGATAGCTCTCCGAGAGCTCTACGACGAGGGCAGCAAGCCTGCTCGGCTGCGCCTATTTTCGAAGCCTAAAATTGAATATTTTCATTAGTTTCGGGACACTTTTTTTCTTTTGCACTGTTTTTCCATCCCGGATTGTACATCGTGAGCCGCGAAAAGGACAATAACCTAATACATAACATTTCTATTATTGAATCCCATGGCACCTTGGGCAAGACAACTGCACTTCACGTAGAGGCTCGGTCCGCAGACCGAGGGCTTGGGGATTGTGACCAGGTATCCGTCGCTCCCGTGTCCATAACTTTTGATCCGTAAGGAGTTACGTGGTGCACAACATACCGTTGGAAAGCTCTCCAAGAGCTGTTTGACGAGGGCAGCATGCCTACTTGGCTGACCCTATATTTGGAGCCCAAAATTGAACGTTTTCATCAGTATCGGGATACTTTTCTTCTTTTGTGCTGTTTTTCCATCCTGGATCATACGTCTTGAGCCGCAAAAAGGACTACAACCTAATCCTTCACATTTCTATTACCGAATCCCACGGCACTTTGGGCAAGATAACTTCACTTCACGTAGAGGCTGGGCCCACAAACCGAGGGTGTGGGGCTTGTGACCAGGTATCCGTCACTCCACTGGCCATAACTTTTAATCCGTAAGGAGTTACGCGGCGCATAGCATGCCGTTGGAAATCTCTCTGAGAGCTCTACGACAGCTGTTGTGTGCCTGCTTGGCTGCGCCTATTTTCGGATCCCAAAATCAAACATTTTCATCAGTTTTGGGTCACTTTTCTTCTTTTGCGCTAATTTTCCGTCTCGGATTGTACGTCGTGGGCAGCGAAAAGGATGACAACCTAATCCATCACATTTCTATTACCGAATCCTAGGCATCTTGGGCAAGACAACTTTGCTTCACGTAGAGACTGGACCCGCAAACTGAGGGCGTAGGGCTTGGGACCAAGTCTCCGTCGCTCGGGTGCCCATAACTTTTGATCCGAAAGGAGTTACGCGACGCACAGCATACCATTCGAAAGCTCTCCGAGAGCTCTACGACAGGCATAGAAAACCTGCTCGGCTGCGCCTATTTTCGGAACCCAAAATTGAATGTTTTCATCAGGTTCGGGACACTTTTCTTTTTTTACGCTGTTTTTCCATCCCGGATCGTACGTCGTGAGCCGCGAAAAGGACGACATCCTAATCCATCATATTTTTATTACTGAATCCCACAGTCCCTTGGGCAAGACAACTTCACTTCACGTAGAGGCTGGGCCAGCAAACCGAGGGCGTGGGGCGTGTGACTAGGTATCCGTCGCTTCGGTGCCCTAACTTTTGATCCGTAAGGAGTTACGCAGCGCACAACATACTGTTGGAAAGCTCTCTGAGAGCTCTACGACGAGAGCAGCAAGCTTGCTTGGCTACGCCTAGTTTCAGATCCCAAATTCGAACGATTTCATCTGTTTTGGGATACTTTTCTTACTTTGCTTAGTTTTTCCGTCCCGGATCGTACGTCGTGGCCCGCGAAAATGACGACAACCCAATGCATCACATTTTTATTACCGAATCCTAGGCATCTTGGGAAAGACAACTTTGCTTCAAGTAGAGGCTATGCCCACAAACCGAGGGTGTGGGGCTTGTGACCATGTATCCGTCGCTCCTATGCCCATAACTTTTGATCCGTAAGAAGTTACCCGGCGCACAACATATAGTTGGAAAGCTCTCCGAGAGCTCTACAATGGGGGCAGGAAACTTGCTCGGCTTCGCCGGTTTTCGGAGCCCAAAATTGAACGTTTTCAGCAGTTTCGGGACACTTTTCTTCTTTTGCACTGTTTTTCAATCCCGGATCGTACGTCGTGAGCCGCGATAAGGACAACAACCTAATCCATCACATTTCTATTACTGAATCCCATGGCACCTTGGGCAAGATAACTACACTTCATGTAGAGGCTGGGCCCGTAAACCGAGGGCATGGGACTTGTGACCAGGTATCCGTCACTCCGGTACCCATAACTTTTGATCCGTAATGAGTTACGCGGTGCACAGCATTCCGTTGGAAAGCTCTCCGAGAGCTCTATAACGGGCATAGTAAGCCTACACGGCTACGCCTATTTTCGGAGCCCAAAATTGAACGTTTTCATCAGTTTCGAAACACTTTTCTTCTTTTGCCTGTTTTTCCATCCTGGATCGTACGTCGTTAGCCGTGAAAAGGACGACAACCTAATCTATCACATTTCTATTACCGAAGCACATGGTACCTTGGGCAAGACAACTTCACTTAACGTAGAGGCTGGGCCAGCAAACCGAGGGCGTGGGGCTTGTGACCAAGTATCCGTCGCTCCGATACCCATAACTTTTGATTAGTAAGGAGTTACGCGACGCACAGCATACCGTTGGAAAGCTCTCCGAGAGCTCTACGATTAGGGCAGCAAGCCTGCTTGGCTACACCTATTTTCAGAGCCCAAAATTGAACGTTTTCATCAATTTTGGTACACATTTCTTCTTTTGCGCTGTTTTTTATCCCGGATCGTACGTCATGAGTTGCAAAAAGGACAAAAACCTAATCCATCACATTTCTATTAATGAATCCCACGACACCTTGGGCAAGACAACTTCACTTCATGTAGAGGCTGGGCCCACAAACCGAGGGCTTGGGGCTTGTGACCAGGTATCCGTCACTCCGATGCCTATAACTTTTGATCCGTAAGGAGTTATGTGGCGCACAGTATACCGTTGGAAAGCTCTCCGGAAGCTCTACGACGAGGGTAGCAAGCCTACTCAGCTGCGCCTATATTTGGAGCCCAAAATAGAATATATTCATCAGTATTGGGACACTTTTCTTCTTTTGCGCTACTTTTCCATCCCGGATCGTACGTCGTGAACCACGAAAAGGACGACAACCTAATCCATCACATTTCTTTTACCGAATCACACGGTACCTTGGGCAAGAAAACTTCACTTCATGTAGAGGCTGGGCTAGCAAATCGAGGGCGTAGGGCTTGTGACTAGGTGTCCGTCGCTCCGGTACTCATAACTTTTGATCCATAAGGAGTTATGTCACACCCCAACCCGACCTATAGGGGTTAGACTAGGGTCTAATCTAAACATTCAAGTCATTTCACGTACTTAATCGTTCAGGAAGGTTTAACACTTAACGTTTTAGCCTAAACTGCACAAACTTTTCAGAAAACCGGCAACATAACGGTTGTAATTAGGCTCTTTAGTTTGACTTAATTTTCTAAAAGCCTCAAAACTTCAAATCTCAAGTTCATTTCCAACTAAGATTACTATTTGTCATCAATTGAAATGCCTACTAGTTGTCTCGAAGTCTCGTTTGATTAATAACCTAGCATGATACTATGTCTCGTTTGTTTGTTAATCCTCGTTACAAAAGTACCTGTTGATCTTAGCTTAACAATGAGTACCTGCTTAAGATTGGATGGATTCATTTTTCTTAATCCTTACTTGATACTTCATAATCCTATGATAGATACTAGCCAATAACGATAGCAAAAACGACCATAGTAGTGTCTATCTAGTTATGATCAGTACAAGCCAAAATTAGACCCCAAAATACAACGGGGGTCATTTACAATACAATAACAAGCAACATAAGAAATGAAATAGTCTTCAAGCAACATATCGTTCACAAAATGGCCATAGTCAAGTAAGGCACGTAGGGTAAGCAATCATTCCAAGGAATCATCATTAGGCACGTTGTCCTCGGGTACCTGTTCCTGGTCTTCTTCACCTGAGATAATAAAAGAGGGTGAGTCCTTACGAACTCAGCGAGGGGGAACGATAAATAAGTTTTGAAACTCATTTTTCAGTTCAACTTATGAAAACCATTCTGCAAGCATGACATTATATCACAAGTAAGTACATAATGTAATGTAAAAGTAAAAGAACACAATTACCCGTCTTTCCTCCCCGAGGTCCTCTAGGAACCAAGCGAGAGTACTTATACACATAGTAAAAAGGATATGGTGAGCCTTTGCTCTCAGTTCATTTCCAGTATCAGTTATTGGGGTCGACTTCGAATCATCCCCTTATCACGCCAAATGGGTTTACTCCGGATGTACCCCGAAATCCTACGACCCAACTCTCCAAGGAAGTCTAGCCCCCAAGCGAGAGAGAGAATTGGACAATGGTAGTCACGGTTGCACCGGCAAGCCCGATGCCACCCGGTGTGCGTGAACGCTACCACGCCAGAATGAAAGGTTGCAACCTTGTATGCAATGCACATTTATGACATTTAATATATCACGTTAGAAGGACAACAAAGTAGGTTGCCTCCGAACAGTCATAAGATTGCACATTGACAAGTAAACACGCGAGGCATGATATAACAGGTAATTTCACTTGTAAAGCACATGGAGTCATATGAATATTAAACAGGCAGCCATGTAACGCATGTAGATAAAGTCATATAACTCATTTCGAAGTTCACGTAATCAAATAATAAGGTCATACAACATGCAACAACGTTTACGTGGAACCGGGTGCAAGAATGGCCTACTTGTCAACATGTAATCATCGGAATCATATTTAGGGCTATAAGGGCAACTACAGGCAGCCTACTTATCACATAATTAAACACGATATTCATAGGATCAACACTTAGCGAGTTTACCTAGTCATTAGGGTTTCAATTCACGCTCACCTGTTCGATTAATCCCTAAGTTGTCAAGTAATTAAACTCAAGCCATGCATTGATTAATTCAAAAACCCTCAAACATTCAAAACAGTCTACACAACATCCTAATACCACAATCCCAAGCATTTAATACAACAAGAGAAGTTACAATAATTTTCAAGGCAAATCACTAGATGAAAACCTCACTGCAATGGTCTGTTTTCTCACAATTTTTAGACAAGCAAACAAACTCTAATTCCAGTGAAAAAAAGTCAAATTAAAGCTTAAGGAGTGAACTAAATCCAGAAACAAACCTCACATCATTTCGAGTTCGGTTTCAAGATTTTTAGCCAAAACCGTGAGACTACGCAAAATTGTCAAGATTTGCACACATTCAAATACTTGTCGTTTTTTAGGACCTTAGGGTCATATTTGGCCTTAGTCTATTTCTGACAACAATGTCCAGAACTGAAAAATATAGAAGTATACCAAATTTCATGCATTTTGTATGTCATTTACTAAGTTAAAACTAGTTCGTTCTACAAGGACAGTGAATCTGCCAAAACCTGCTTCATTTTTCCAGATTTTTCAGATTTGGATACATTTTGATATTTTGCCATGTTGAGGACCTTAGATTCAAAATTAGCTTTGGCCTATTTCTATGAAAAATTCTCCGAACTGGAAAAACTAGTGACCTACCAATTTTCACGCATTTTCAACATTATTTACCTAGTCAAAGTCACTTCGTTCCAACAGAACAGAAAGCTGCCAAATACGCGATTTCACCTATCTTCACATTCTAGCCAAATATCTTGCCATGCATGCTTACAAAAGCTCATGTATACACATATATCACAAGTAAAGAGGTAAAAATAGACATTTAAAGGCATGCATGTGGTTTTTGAAAGCTTTTCAAGAAGTTTTAGCCCTCACCTTAACAAGACAACAAAGAAGATGCACAAAGTCTTGATGAAGCACAATGTCGACTCTTCTCCTTGCTTAGCCGAGAGACAACCTGAGATTTCTATAATTTCCTAGCTAAGTTACCATGTTCTTAGTAGGTGCATGTGGCTAGAACAAAAAGAAAATGAAATGGAAGCTAACAAACTCACCTAAACCGAAATGAAGGTTCAATGAGCTTGCATGTGTGTCTTTTGCATTCTAGCTTTGCTTGGTTGAGTTCCTAGTAGCTTGCATGTCTTGATGAACCATTGAGTGATGAACTTAAGCTATGAAGAGTAGAGTTTCAGCTAGGGCCGTGAGAGAGAGAAGAATGAGAGAAAGAATGAGAGAAAGAGAGAAAGAATGAAAGAAAAATGAAAGGCTTGAAGGAATTGATGCATATGTCGGCCTAGGGCTTGTAAATTCAGATTTTTGTGTCTTCAAGGAGCATGTTTGAATCACCTAGCATAGGCATGGAGTGTGTGTCGAGATTGGTGGAGCTTTGGGTAGAGTTTGAGTCATTTTGTTAATGTTTTGTGTCATAACTTGTCATAGAATGTTTAGGTACAAATTTTGAAATGCAAAGCTAGTTCAATATGCAATAGTGGTCGGCCAAGCTTGTGCAAGAATCTGAATTTTTGTCTTGGTTGAGCAATTTAATATTGTGTGTTTGGGATGTACAAAAGAATAAGGAATAAAGAATAAAGAATGTCTAGTTTTTGTTGCAATTTCGTCTTCTAGTGGGTTGAATTAGCAATTTAATATAGTTAGTGAAGTTTGTTGGATTAATTAATGATCTAGTGCTTCGTGTAAGATGCTTTCTTGATTAGCTTGTGGGCACGCTTTCCTAGGTTTAGGGCACGCACTATGAGGTAGGGCACGAACTACGAGACGAATGCAGGTTTCTTAAGTAAATGCACGCAACCCTTAATGTATGCACGTAATTCAATGCAAGGTACTTAAAACAAAACATGACTCTTAAACCTAGGTTAAGGCACGCAAATCTAGATTAGGGCACACGAAACGAGGTATCGCATGCAAACCGAGGTCGGGCCTTACATCCTCCCCTCCTTACAAGAATTTCGTCCCGAAATTCAATATTACCTTTGAAATAAAGCTTGATACTGTTGCTCCATCTGGTCTCGCCTTTCCCACGTTCCTTCTTCAACTCCATGATGATCCCACAACACTTTCACCATCGGTATAGATTTGCTGCGCAACTCCCGATGTCGCTGGTCTAGGATCCAAATGGGCTTTTCTTCATAAGACAAGTTCTCCCGAAGCTGCAACGGCTCTGGCTCCAAGATATGTGATGGATCAGGGTGATACTTTCGTAGCATTTAAACATGAAAAATGTGATGAATATTGGAGAGGTTTTGGGGTAGTGCTAGGCGATACGCCAATTTGTCAACCTTCTCAACTATCTCAAATGGTCCTACAAACCTCGGGCTCAACTTTCCACCCTTGCCGTGTTTAATCAGTCCCCTCCGAGGTGATATCTTCAAGAACACCTTGTCGCCAACCTCAAACTCTAGACTCCGTCTCCTTCGGTCTGCATAACTTTTCTGCCTGCTTTAGGCGGTAAGCATCTGTTTCCGGATGAGGTGGATATTATCAACAGTCTTCATAAGTTCAGGTAGAAGGGTCGGGTCAAAAGTTTTCGTCTCACCTACTTCATCCTAGTAACTTAGGGATCGACACTTACGTCCATACAATGCCTTAAATGGGGCCATCCCGATAGTGGCCTGATAACTGTTATTGTACACGAACTCCGCTAGAGACAGATATTTCTCCCAACCTTTCCCGAAGTCTAAAACACACGCCCTCAACATATCCTCCAGAATCTGAATAGTTCTCTCAAATTGTCCATCAGTCTGAGGGTGATAAGCCGTGATGAAACTCAACTTCGTTCCCAAAGCTTCTTGTAATCTCTTCCAAAATCGGGAAGTAAAACGAGGATCCCTATCCGATACAATACTCATAAGCATCCCGTGTAATCTTACAATATCCGCCACATACATATCTCCCAATTTCTCAGGGCTATCCTCCTTGTTCATTGGTAAGAAGTGTGCTGACTTGGTCAATCTATCCACTATGACCCAAACGGCGTCATGACCCTTTTGTGACTTGGGCAGGTCCATGACAAAGTCCATAGTTATATGTTCCCATTTCCATTGAGGAATCTCCAACGGTTGAAGTAAACCTACTGGTCGTTGATGTTCCGCTTTGACTCTCTGGCAAGTCAAACACCGTGCCACAAACTCCGCAATCTCTCTCTTCATGTTATTCCACCAATAGTGTTGCTTCAAATCCTAGTACATCTTTGTTCCGCCGGGGTGAATAGTATATCTTGAGTTATGGGCTTCTTCAAGAATCTTCTTTTTCAGCTTTGGCTCATTAGGAACACAAATCCGATTCCTAAACCTCCAAATACCATCATCATGAAACTTGAAATTTGTGTTGCTTTCTTTAATCTTCTGAAACTGTTGGTCCTTCTGTTGAGCCTCTCGTAATTCAGACAACAAGGTCGATTGAACTTGTGTAGTGGCAAAAAGTAACCCTTTTTGAGTCATTTGTGGTTTCCACAAGAATGCTTCCTCTAACAACTCCTGTACCTTAACTTTCAGTTTTGCCATTCTCGCTTTTTGACTTAAGGCATCTGCAACTACATTTGCTTTACCGGGCACATAATTGATTATGCAGTTATAATCATCCAAAAGCTCCATCCACCGCCTTTGCCTCATGTTCAACTCTTTTGTGAGAACAAGTATTTCAAGCTCTTGTGATCAGTAAACACCTCGAACTTGTTACCCCACATATAGTGCCTCCACTTCTTGAGTGCAAACACAATAGTCGCTAACTCCAAATCATCTGTCGGGTAATTCAATTCATACGGCTTCGGTTTCCTAGAAGCATACGCAATTACTCTACTATTTTGCATCAACACACAACCCAGTCCTTCCTTTGAAGCATCGCTATAGATTACAAAACCTTGACTCCTTTCAGGCAATGCAAGAACAGGTACGGTAGTCAATCTTTTCTTCAATTCTTGGAAGTTATTCTCGCACTTGTCATCCCATATAAACTTCATTTTCTTTTGAGTGAGCTTTGTAAGCGGTCCTGCAATCTTTGAGAAATCCTTCACGAACCTCCGATAATAGCCGGCTAGACCAAGAAAACTCTGAACTTCTATAACGTTTTTTGACTTTTTCCAAGACATCACTGCTTCTATCTTTGCTGGATCTACCACTATTCCCTCTTGGGATATGATGTGCCCCAGAAATGCAATCTACTGCAACCAAAATTCACATTTGCAAAATTCGCATACAATTGATGCTCTCGAAGTTTCTGCAATACCAATCGCAGATGTTGTTCATGCTCAGCCTCGGATTTCGAGTATACCAAAATATCATCAATGAAGATCACCACAAATTGGTCCAAGTAGGGTTGAAACACCCTGTGCATCAAGTCCATAAAAGCTGCAGGGGCATTAGTTAGTCCAAATGGCATCACCAGATATTCATAATGCCTATATCTCGTCCTGAAAGTTGTTTTAGACACATCCTCCTTTTTGATCCGCAACTGATAGTACCATTGCCTCAAGTCGAGCTTCGAATACACTTTGGCTCCCTGAAGTTGATCAAACAACTCATCGATCAGTGGAAGTGGATATTTATTCTTGACAGTCACTTGGTTCAATCCTCGGTAATCGATGCATAGCCTCAACTTTCCGTCTTTCTTCTTTACAAATAGGACTGGTGCGCTCTCCACGGTGAAGAACTTGGTTGAACGAACCCCTTCTTCAACAATCCTTGCAATTGGTCCTTTAGTTCTTGTAGCTCGGCTGGTGCCATACGATAGGAAGCCTTAGATATTGGCTGGGTGCCAGGCAGTAATTCTATAATGAACTTGATCTCCCAATTTGGGGGTAAACCGGGCAATTCTTCTGGAAATACATCCGCATAATTTTTAATCACTGGCATCTCCTCTAACTTAGCTTTGTCCGATGGCTTGTTGATGAGGTAAGCTAACTATCCATTACATCCTTTTCTCAAGGACTTCACTACTTTTGTAGATGAAATGATGGAACTCCCTGTGAAGTCTCTTCAACCCATTACCTCCAATATTAGTTGACTAGGTATCCGGAATGTTACAATCTTCGTTCGGCAATCTAGTTGGGCTTGATGCTTTGCCAACCAGTCCATCCCTAAGATGACTTCATAGTCTCGAAAAGGTAATACAATAAGATTGACTTAGAATTCCCTATCCTTAATTTGGATTTTACATGTTTTACAAGCTGAGCTAGTAATAAGTTTAGAACCCATCGGAGTACCAACTTCTACTTCGTAAGGCAAACATACAACTTTCAGTTTCACACGTTGCACACATAAGGGAGTAATAAATGAATGAGTAGCACCTGGATCAATTAGCACCCTAACAAGTTGATTTAGTATCAAGAATGTACCTTCAACAACAACAGTCTCCTCAGGAAGCTCCTCGCACTCAATAGCATAAGCTCGGGCTTGAACTCTAGGAACTGGAGCCTTGCCTCTACCAGCTGGTTTAACTTGATTTTGTCCTCCTTGCCATTTAGGGAAATCCTTGATCTGATGCTGATCACTAATCACTGCCACACCGCACATATCGTCCTGACTTCTTCCAGCACTGGGCCTCGGTGTGACCCTTCTTGTCACAGTAAAAGCAGTTGATAGACTGAGTAGCAGGCAAACTACCTGTGGATCCGTGGGTGGAAGAGGCTGACGGTGCTTTAGTCGGGCCACGGTTATTAATTGGTCTATTCTGGCTCTGGCTCTGACTACGACTCTGGCTCTGGAATTTCCTCTGTTGACCTGAAGGCTGGTATGGTTTCTTGTTCGGCTGGCTTGAACCAGCTCCATCAAGTTTCCTCTTCTCAACTCGGGAAGCAGCAACAAGGAGAGCAGAATAGGTATCGAAGTCATGCGAAGCCAACTGGTCCTGAATTTCTGGCCTCAACCCATTCGTAAATTTTCACATCTTCGCCTCAGGGGTACTAACCATGTATGGAGCATAGCGGGACAGTCGGTCAAAATGAGCCTCATATTGGGCAACCGTCATGTTACCCTGGTTCAAGTGCATGAATTCCTCAATCCGCCTCTGCCTGGAAACTGTAGGTACATATTTCTCCTTGAATGCCTTAACGAAATTACCCCACAAGCGAGGTATCTAATCAGTTTCCCAAAGTGCCTCCACAGTGTGCCACCAATGCTCAGCATCCCCGTGCAACAGAAACACAGCGAATTCCACCTTTTCTTCATCAGTATAGTCAAGTGGCCTGAAAATCCTCTCGATCACAGACAGCCAAGCCTCTACCTTTTCATCATCAGCTTCCCCGTGGAATTTGGACGGGCAAAAGTCAAGGAACTCCCTCATTCTGCTATGTCTCCCATGGTTAACATCATTCCTGTTGTTGTTGTTGTTGTTGTTCGCTTCATGTGCATCTTGACGTTCCATTACTCGCGACACGCGATCCATGGCATACACCATCATGTTAAACATAGCCATGTCAGGATTAGTTTGATGAGCATCTCCGGTCTCTAGGGGCTCACCGCTCCTATTAGTAGTGCGGGTACTAGGGCCAGCCATCTATAGGCACAGATTACGATGCACAATTTATTGGAATACGACAAGACAAGAATTTAATGTATCAGGTATGCCACATATAATTTTATATAGATACACAATTCTAGAAACAGTTAAGACATATTAATCACATAAGCACATAGAACATAGAAGGCACAATTAACATTATCACACAAAAACAAGTCATCCTAATTACCTTAGGGCTTCTACCCATGGTCTGAGAGTTAAACCCGGTCTAAGCAATCTAAGCTCTGATACAATTAAGATAACGTGTCACACCCCAACCCGACCTATAGGGGTTAGACTAGGGTGTGATCTAAACATTCAAGTCATTTCACGTACCTAATCGTTCATGAAGGTTTAACACTTAACGTTTTAGCCTAAACTCCACAAATTCTCCGGAAAACCGGCAGCATAACGACTGTAATTAGGCTCTTTAGTTTGACCTAATTTTCTAAAGGCCTCAAAACTTCCAATCTCAAGTTCATTTCCAACTAAGATTACTATTTGTCATCAATTGAAACGCCTACTAGTTGTCTCGAAGTCTCATTTGATTAATAACCTAGCATGATACTATGTCTCATTTGTTTGTTAATCCTCGTTACAAAAGTACCTGTTGATCTTAGTTTAACAATGAGTACCTGCTTAAGATTGGATGGATTCATTTTACTTAATCCTTACCTGATACTTCATAATCCTATGATAGATACTAGCCAATAACGATAGCAAAAACGACCATAGTAGTGTCTATCTAGTTATGATCAGTACAAGCCAAAATTAGACCCCAAAGTACAACGGGGTTCATTTACAATACAATAACAAGTAACGTAAGAAATGAAATAGTCTTCAAGCAACATATCGTTCACAAAATGGCCATAGTCAAGTAAGGCACGTAGGGCAAGCAATCATTCCAAGGAATCATCATTAGGCATATTGTCCTCGGGTACCTGTTCCTGGACTTCTTCACCTGAGATGATAAAAGAGGATGAGTCCTTATGAACTCAACGAGGGGTAACGAGAAATAAGTTTTGAAACTCATTTTCCGGTTCAACTTATGAAAACCCTTTTGCAAGCATGACATTATATCACAAGTAAGTACATAATGTAATGTAAAAGTAAAAGAACACAATTACCCGTCTTTCCTCCCCGAGGTCCTCTAGGAACCAAGCGAGAGTACTTATACACATAGTGAAAAGGATATGGTGAGCCTTTGCTCTCAGTTCATTTCTAGTATCAGTTGTTGTGGCCGACTTTGAATCATCCCCTTATCATGCCAAATAGGTGTACTCCGGATGTACCCCGAAATCCTACGACCCAACTCTCCAAGGAAGTCTAGCCCCCAAGCGAGAGAGGGAATTGGAGAATGGTAGTCACGGTTGCACCGGCAAGCCCGATGCCGCCCGGTGTGTGTGAACGCTACCACGCCAGAATGAAAGGTTACAACCTTGTATGCAATGCACATTTATGACATTTAATATATCACGTTAGGAGGAAAACAAAGTAGGTTGCCTCTAAACAGTCATAAGATTGCACATTGACAAGTAAACACGCGAGGCATGATATAACAGGTAATTTCACTTGTAAAGCACATGAAGTCATATGAATATTAAACGGGCAGCCATGTAACGCATGTAGATCAAGTCATATAACTCATTTCGAAGTTCACGTAATCAAATAATAAGGTCATACAACATGCAACAACGTTTACGTGGGACCGGGTGCAAGAATGGCCTACTTGTCAACATGTAATCATCGGAATCATATTTAGGGCTATAAGGGCAACTACAGGCAGCCTACTAATCACATAATTAAACATGATATTCATAGGATCAACACTTAGCGAGTTTACCTAGTCATTAGGGTTTCAATTCACGCTTACCCGTGCGATTAAGCCTTAAGTTGTCACGTAATTAAACTCAAGCCATGCATTGATTAATTCAAACACCCTCAAACATTCAAAACAGTCTACACAACATTCCAATGCCACAATCCCAAGCATTTAATATAACAAGAGAAGTTACAATAATTTTCAAGGCAAATCACTAGATGAAAACCTCACTGCAATGTCTGTTTTCTCACAATCATTGAGACAAGCAAACAAACTCCAATTCCAGTGAACAAAATTTCAAATTAAATCTTAATGAGTGAAATAAATCCATAAACAAACCTTGCATCATTTGGAGTTCGGGTTCAAGAGTTATAGCCAAAACTGTGAGACTACGCAAAACTGTCCAGATTTGCACACATTTAAATACTTGTCGTTTTTTTGGACCTTAGGGTCAGATTTGGCCTTAGTCTATTTCTGACAACAATGTCCAGAACTGAAAAATATAGAAGTACACCAAATTTCATGCATTTTGGATGTCATTTACTAAGTTAAAAATGGTTCATTCTACAAGGACAGTAAATCTGCCAAAACCTGCTTCATTTTTCCAGATTTTCCAGATTTGGATACATTTTGATATTTTGCCATTTTGAGGACCTTAGAATCAAAATTAGCTTTGGCCTATTTCTATGAAAAATTCTCCGAACTGGCAAAACTAGTGACCTACCAATTTTCATGCATTTTCAACATCATTTACCTGGTAAAAGTTACTTCGTTCCAACAGAACAGAAAGCTACCAAATACGCGATTTCACCTATCTTCACATTCTAGCCAAATATCTTGCCATGCATGTTTACAAAAGCTCATGTATACACATATATCACAAGTACAGAGTTAAAAATAGACATTTAAAGGCATGCATGTGGTTTTTGAAAGCTTTTCAAGAAGTTTTATCCCTCACCTTAACAAGACAACAAAGAAGATGCACAAAGTCTTGATGAAGCACAATGTCGACTCTTCTCCTTGCTTAGCCGAGAGACAACTTGATATTTCTCTAATTTCCTAGCTAAGTTACCATGTTCTTAGTAGGTGCATGTGGCTACAACAAAAATAAAATGAAATGGAAGCTAACAAACTCACCTAAGTCGAAATGAAGGTTCAATGAGCTTGCATGTGTGTCTTTTGCATTCTAGCTTTGCTTGGTCGAGTTCCTAGTAGCTTGCATGTCTTGATGAACCATTGAGTGATGAACTTAAGCTATGGAGAGTAGAGTTTAAGCTAGGGCCGAGAGAGAGAGAAGAATGAGAGAAAGAAGGAGAGAAAGAGAGAAAGAATGAAAGAAAAATGAAAGGCTTGAAGGAATTTATGCATATGTCGGCCTAGGGCTTGTAAATTCAGATTTTTGTGTCTTCAAGGAGCATGTTTGAATTACCTAGCATGGGCATGGAGTGTGTATCGAGATTGGTGGAGCTTTGGGTAGAGTTTGAGTCATTTTTTTAATGCTTTGTGTCATAACTTGTCATAGAATGTTTAGGTACAAATTTTGAAATGCAAAGCTAGTTCAATATGCAATAGTGGTCGGCCAAGCTTGTGCAAGAATCTGAATTTTTGTCTTGGTTGAGCAATTTAATATTGTGTGTTTGGGATGTGCAAAAGAATTAGGAATAAATAATAAAGAATGTCTAGCTTTTGGTGCAATTTCGTCTTCTAGTGGGTTGAATTAGCAATTTAATATTAGTTAGTGGAGTTTGTAGGATTAATTAATGATCTAGTGCTTCGTGTAAGATGCTTTCTTGATTAGCATGTTGGCACGCTTTCCTAGGTTTAGGGCACGCACTACGAGGTAGGGCACGAGCTACGAGATGAATGCACGTTTTCCAAGTAAATGCATGCAACCCTAAATGTATGCACATAATTCAATGCAAGGCACTCAAAACGGAACATGACTCTTAAACACAAGTCAAGGCACGCAAATCTAGATTAGGGCACACGAAACGAGGTATGCACGTAAACCGAGGCCAGGCCTCACAAGTTACGAGGCGCACAGCATACCGTTGGAAAGCTCTCCGAGAGCTCTACGACAAGGGCAGCAAGCCTGCTCGGTTGCGCCTATTTTCGGAGTCCAAAATTGAACGTTTTCATTAGTTTCCATAAACATTTCTTCTTTTGCGCTGTTTTTCCATCCCAGATCGTACGTCATGAGCCGCGAAAAGGACAACAACCTAATCCATCACATTTCTATTACTGAATCCCACGGCACCTTGGGCAAGACAACTTCACTTCATGTAGAGGTTGGGCCCGCAAATCGAGGGCTTGGGGCTTGTGACAAAGTATCCGTCACTCCGGTGCCCATAACTTTTGATCCGTAAGGAGTTACGTGGCGCACAACATACCGTTGGAAAGCTCTTCGAGAGCTCTACGACAGGCGCAACAAGCTAGCTTTGCTGCTCCTATTTTCGGAGCCCAAAATCAAACATTTTCATCAGCTTCGAGACACTTTTCTTCTTTTGCGCTGTTTTTTCATCTCGGATCGTACTTTGAGAGCCGCGAAAAGGATGACAACCTAATCCATCACATTTCTATTACTGAATCCCATGACACCTTGGGCAAGACAACATTGCTTCACGTAGAGGTTGGGCCCGCAAACCGAGGGTGTGGGGCCTGTGACCAGGTATCTGTCGCTTTGGTGCCCTAACTTTTGATCCGTAAGGAGTTACGTGGCGCACATCATACCGTTGGAAAGCTCCCCGAGAGCTCGACAACGATGGCAACAAGCCTGCTTAGCCACACCTATTTTTGGAGCCCAATATCGAACATTTTCATCAGTTTGGGGATACTTTTCTCCTTTTGCGCTATTTTTGCATCCCTGATTGAACGTCGTGAGACGCGAAAAGGACGACAACGTAATCCATCACATTTCTATTATTGAATCCCACGGCACCTTAGGCAAGAAAATTTCACTTCACATAGAGGTTGGGCCCGTAAACCGAGGGCGTGGGGCTTGTGACCAGGTATCCGTTGCTCCGGTGTCCATAACTTTTGATCCGTAAGGAGTTACGCGGTGCATAGCATACCGTTGGATAGCTCTCCAAGAGCTCTACGACAGGGGCAGCAAGGTTGCTCGGCTGTGCTTATTTTCGGAGCCCAAAATCGAATGTTTTCATCAGTTTCGGGACACTTTTCTTCTTTGGCGCTGTTTCTCCATCCCGGATCGTACGTCGTGAGTCGCGAAAAAGACGACAACATAATCCATCACATTTCTATTTCCAAATCCCACAGTACCTTGGGCAAGACAACTTCACTTCACACAGAGGCTGGGCCAGCAAACCGAGAGCGTGGGGCAAGTGACCAGGTATCCGTCGCTCCGGTGCCCATAAGTTTGGATCCGTAAGGAGTTACGCAGCGCACAGCATACCGTTGGAAAGCTCTTTGAAAGCTCTACGACCAGGGCAACAAGCTTGCTCGGCTGCGCCTTTTTTCGAAGCCCAAAAATGAACGTTTTCATCAGTTTCAGGACACTTTTCTTCTTTTGCGCTATTTTTCCGTCACGGATCGTACGTCTAGAGCTGCAAAAAGAACAACAACCTAATAAATCACATTTTTATTACCGAATCCCAAGAATCTTGGGAAAGACAACTTTGCTTAACGTAGAGGCCGGGCTCGTAAACCTAGGGCGTAGGGCTTAGGACCAGGTCTTCGTCGCTCCGGTGCCCATAACTTTTGATCCGTAAAGAGTTACGCGGTGCACAACATATCGTTGGAAAGATCTCCGAGAGCTCTACGATGGGCGCAGCAGCTCTGCTCGGTTACGACTATTTTCGGAGCCCAAAATTGAATGTTTTTATCAGCTTCGGGACATTTTTCTTCTTTTCCGCTGTTTTTCCATCCCGGATTATACGTCGGGAGCCGCGAAAAAGACGACAACTTAATCTATCACATTTCTATTACTGAATCCCACGGCACCTTGGGCAAGATAAATTTGCTTCACGCAGAGGCTGGGCCCGCAAACCGAGGGTGTGGGGCTTGTGACTAGGTATTTGTCGCATCGGTGCCCTAACTTTTGATCCGTAAGGAGTTACGTGGCGCACAACATACCGTTGGAAAGCTCTCTGAGAGCTCTACAACAAATGCAACAAGCATGCTAGGCCGCATGTATTTTTGGAGCCCAAAATCGAACGTTTTCATTAGTTTCGGGACACTTTTCTTCTTTTGCGCTATTTTTCCATCACGAATCGTACGTCGTGAGCCTCGAAAAGGACGACAACCTAATCCATCACATTTCTATTACTGAATCCCACGGCACCTTGGGCAAGAAAAATTCAATTCACGTAGAGGTTGGGACAGCAAACAGAGGGTGTGGGGCTTGTGACTAGGTATCCGTCGCTCAGGTGCCCATAACTTTTGATCTGTAAGGAGTTACGCGGCGCACAGCATACCGTTGGAAAACTCCCCGAGAGCTCAACGACAACAGCAGCAAAGTTGCTCGGCTGTGCTTATTTTTAGAGCCCAGAATCGAACGTTTTCATCAGTTTTGGGACACTTTTCTTCTTTTGTGCTATTTTTCCATCCCGGATCGTACGTCATGAGCCGCGAAAAGGACGACAACCTAATCCATCACATTTCTATTACCGAATCCCACGGTACCTTGGGCAAGACAACTTCACTTCACGTAGAGGCTGGCCTAGCAAACCGAGGGCGTGGGGTAAGTGACCAAGTATCCGTCGCTCCGGTGCCCATAAATTTGGATCTGTAAGGAGTTACGCGGTGCACAACATACCGTTGGAAAGCTCTCCGAGAGCTCTACAACGGAGGCAACAAGCCTACTCGGCTGCGCCTATTTTTGGAGCCCAAAAAGGAACTTTTTCATCAGTTTCGGGACACTTTTCTTCTTTTGCGCTGTTTTTCCGTCACGGATCGTACGTCATGAGCTATGAAAAAGACGACAACCTAATCCATCACATTTCCATTACCGAATCCCAGGCATCTTGGGAAAAACAACTTTGCTTCACGTAGAGGTTAGGCCCGCAAACCGAGGGCCTAGGGCTTGGGACTAGGTCTCCGTCGCTCCGGTGCCCATAACTTTTCATCCGTAAGGAGTTACGCGGCGCACAACATACCGTTGGAAAGCTCTCTAAGAGCTCTACGACAGTCACAGCACGCCTACTCGTCTGCGCCTATTTTCAGAGCCCAAAATCGAATGTTTTCATCAGCTTCGAGATACTTTTCTTCTTTTGTGCTATTTTTTCATTCCGGATCGTACGTCGGGAGCCGTGAAAAGGATGACAACCTAATCCATCACATTTCTATTACTCAATCCCACGGCACCTTGGGAAAGACAATTTTGCTTCACTTAGAGGTTGGGCCCGCAAACCGAGGGTATAGGGCTTGTGACCAAATATCTGTCGCTTCAGTGCCCTATCTTTTGATCCGTAAGGAGTTACGCGGCGCACAACATACCGTTGGAAAGCTCTCCGGGAGCTCTACAACGAGGGAAACAAGCTTGCTCGGCCGCGCCTATTTTTGGAGCCCAGAATTGAACATTTTCATCAGTTTTGTGACACTTTTCTTCTTTTGAGCTATTTTTCCATCCCAGATCGTACGTCGTGAGCCGCGAAAAGGACAACAACATAATCCATCACATTTCTATTACAGAATCCCACAGTACCTTGGGCAAGATAACTTTACTTCACGTAGAGGTTGGGCCAGCAAATCGAGGGCGTGGGGCAAGTAACCAGGTATACGTTGCTCCGGTGCCCATAACTTTGGATCCGTAAGGACTTACGCGGCGCACAGTATAATGTTGGAAAGTTCTCCGAGAGCTCTACGACGGGGGCAACAAGCCTGCTCGACTGCACCTATTTTCGGAGCCCAAAATGAAAGTTTTCATCAGTTTTGAGACACTTTTCTTTTTTTGCGCTATTTTTCCATCGCGGATCGTACGTCGTGAGCTACGAAAAGGACGACAACCTAATCCATCACAATTCTATTACCGAATCCCAGGCATCTTGGGCAAGACAAATTTGTTTCACGTAGAGGCTAGGCCCGCAAACCGATGGCGTTGGGCTTGTGACCAGGTATCCGTCGCTTCGGTGCCCTAACTTTTGATCCGTAAGGAGTTATGCAGTGCACAGCATATCGTTGGAAAGCTCTCCGAAACCTCTATGACGATGGCAGCAAGCCTGCTCGGCCGCACCTATTTTTAGAGCCCAAAATTGAATGTTTTCATCAGTTTCGGGACACTTTTCTTCTTTTGCACTGTTTTTCCATCTCGGATAGTACGCCGTGAGCTGCGAAAAGAAAGACAACCTAATCCATCATATTTTTATTATTGAATCCCATGTCACATTGGGCAAGACAACTTCACTTCACGTGGAGGCTAGGCCCGCAAACCGAGGCCGTGGGGCTTGTGACCAGGTATCTGTCGTATCGGTGCCCTAACTTTTGATCTGTAAGGAGTTACGCGGCGCACAACATACCGTTGGAAAGCTCTCCGAGAGCTCTACGACGTGGGTAGCAAGCTTGCTTGGCTGCGCCTATTTCCATAGCCCAAATTTGAACGATTTCATCTATTTCGGGATACTTTTCTTACTTTGCGCTGTTTTTCCTTCTCGGATCGTACATCGTGGGCCGCGAAAAGGACGACAACCTAATCCATCACATTTTTATTACCGAATCTCAGGCATCTTGGGCAAGACAACATTGCTTCATGTAGAGGCTGGGCCTGCAAACCGAGGGCGTGGGGCTTGGGACCAGGTCTCCGATGCTCCGATGCCCATAACTTTTGATCCATAAAGAGTTACGCAGCGCACAACATACCGTTAGAAAGATCTTTGAGAGCTCTACGACAGAAGTAGAAAATCTACTTGGCTGCACTTGTTTTCAGAGCCCAAATTCGAACGATTTCATCTATTTCGGGACACTTTTCTTACTTTGCTCTATTTTTTTGTCCCGGATCGTACGTCATGGGCCGTGAAAAGGATGACAACCCAATACATCACATTTCTATTACCGAATCCCAGGCATCTTGGGAAAGACAACTTTGCTTCACGTAGAGGCTGGGCCCGCAAACCTAGGGCATGGGGCTTGTGACGAGGAATCCGCGCTCCGGTGCCCATAACTTTTGATCCGTATGGAGTTACGCGGCGCACAACATATAGTTTGAAAGCTCTCCAAGAGCTCTAAGACGGGGGTAGTAATCCTGCTCAGCTTCACAGGTTTTTGGAGCCCAAAATCGAACGTTTTCATCAGTTTCGGGATACTTTTCTTCTTTTGCGCTGTTTTTTCATCCCGGATCGTACGTCGTGAGCCGCGAAAAGGACGACAACCTAATCCATCACATTTCTATTACTGAATCCTAGAGCACCTTGGGCAAGACAACTTCACTTCACGTAGAGGTTGGGCCTGCAAATCGACGGCCTGGGGCTTTTGACTAGGTATCCGTCTCTTTGTTGCCCATAACTTTTGATCCATAAGGAGTTACGCGGTATACAACATACCGTGGGAAAGCTCTCCGAGATCTCTACGACGAGGGTAGCAATCCTGCTCGGCTGCACCTATTTTCGGATCATGAAATAGAACGTTTTCATCAGTTTGAGGACACTTTTCTTCATTTGCACTATTTTTTCATCCCGGATCGTACGTCGTGTGCCGCGAAAAGGACAATAACTTAATCTATCACATTTCTATTACTGAATCCCATGGCACTTTGGGCAAGACAACTTCACTTCACGTAGAGACTGGGCCCGCATACTGAGGGCTTAGGGTTGTGACCAGGTATCTGTCTCTCCGGTGCCCATAAATTTTGATCCGTAAGGAGTTACACGGCGCACAACATACCGTTGGAAAGTACTCCGAGAGCTCTACGATGATGGCAGCAAGCCTGCTTGGCTGCGCCTATATATGGATCCCAAAATTGAAAGTTTTCATCAATATCAGGACACTTTTCTTCTTTGCGCTGTTTTTCTATCCTGGATTGTATGTCGTGAGCCGCGAAAAGGACTAAAACATAATCCTTCACATTTCTATTACCGAATCCCACGGCACCTTGGGCAAGAGAACTTCACTTCACGTAGAGGCAGGGCCCACAAACCGAGGGCGTGGGGCTTGTGACCTGGTATCCGTCGCTCCGGTGCCCATGACTTTTGATCCGTAAGGAGTTACGTTGCGCACAGCATACCGTTGGAAAGCTCTACGAGGGCTCTACGACGGGGGCAGTGGAACTGCTCAGCTGCGCCTATTTCTGGATTCGAAAATCAAATGTTTTCATCAGCTTTAGGACACTTTTCTTCTTTTGCGCTGTTTTTCCATCATGAATCGTACGTCGTGAGCCGCGAAAAGGATGACATCCTAACCCATCACATTTCTATTACTGAATCCCATGGCACCTTGGGCAAGACAACTTCACTTCACGTAGAGGCTGGGTCCGCAAACCAAGGGCGTGGGGCTTGTGACCAGGTATCCGTCGCTTCGGTGCTCTAACTTTTGATTCGTAAGGAGTTACGCAGCGCACATCATATCATTGGAAAGCTCTCCGAGAGCACTACGACGGGGGCAGAAAGCTTGCTTGGCTGAGCCTATTTTCAGAGCCCAAATTTGAACGATTTCATCTGTTTCAGGACACTTTTCTTACTTTGCTTAGTTTTTTCGTCCTGGATCAAACGTCGTGGGCCGTTAAAAGGACGACAACCTAATACATCACATTTCTAATACCGAATCCAAGGCATCTTGGGAAAGACATACAGTTGGAAAGCTCTCCGAGAACTCTATGACGGGGGCAGCAAGCCTGCTCGGCTGCCCCTATTTTTGGATCCCAAAATCGAACGTTTTCATTAGTTTTGGGTCACTTTTCTTCTTTGGAGTTGTTTTTCCGTCGGGGATCGTACGTCGTCAGCAGTGAAAAGGATGACAACCTAATCCATCACATTTTTATTACCCAATCGCAGGCATCTTGGGCAAGACAACTTTGCTTCAACTAGAGGCTAGGCCCGCAAACCGAGGGCGTAGAGCTTGGGACCAGGTCTCTGTCGCTCCGGTACCTATAACTTTTGATCCGTAGGGAGTTACATGGCACACATCATACAGTTGGAAAGCTCTCCGAGAGCTCTACGACGAGGGCAGTAAGCTTGCTTGGCTGCTCCTTTTTTCGGAGCCCAAAATCAAACGTTTTCATCAGCTTCAGGATACTTTTCTTCTTTTGCGCTGTTTTTCCATCTCGAATCGTACGTCTTGAGCAGCGAAAAGGACGACAACCTAATTCATCACATTTCTATTACTGAATCCTACGGCACCTTGGGCAAGACAACTTCATTTCACGCAGAGGCTGGCCCTACAAACCGAGGGCGTGGGGATTGTGACCTGGTATCCGTCGCTTTGCTGCCCTAACTTTTGATCCGTACGGAGTTACGCGACGCACATCATACCATTTGAAAGTTCTCCGAGAGCTCTACGACAAGGGTAGCAAGCCTGCTTGGCCGCTCCTATTTTTAGAGCCCAAAATCGAACGTTTCATTAGTTTCGGGACACTTTTATTCTTTTGAGCTATTTTTCCATCCCATATCGTACGTCGTGAGCCGCGAAAAGGGAGACAACCTAATCCATCACATTTCTATTATTGAATCCCATGGCACCTTGGGCAAGACAACTTCACTTCACGTAGAGGCTGGGCCAGCAAACCGAGGGTGTGGGCTTGTGACCAGGTATCTGTCGCTCCGGTGCCCATAACTTTTGATCCGTAAGGAGTTACGCAGCATACATCATACCGTTGAAAAGCTCTTCGAGAGCACTACGACGGCAAGCCTGCTCAGTTGCACCTATTTTTGGTGCCCAAAATAGAACGTTTTCATCAGTTTTGGGACACTTTTCTTCTTTTGCGTTGTTTTTCTGTCCCGGATCATACGTTGTGTGCAGCGAAAAGGACAACAACCTAATCTATCACATTTCTATTACAGAATCCCACGCCACATTGGGTAAGACAACTTCACTTCATGTAGAGGCTGGGCCCGCAAACTGAGGGCTTGGCGCTTGTGACAAGGTATTCGACGCTTCGGTGCCCTAACTTTTGATCCGTAAGGAGTTACGCGGCGCACAGTATACTGTTGGAAAGCTCTTCGAGAGCTCTACGACGGGGGTAGCAAGCCTGCTTCGTTGCGTCTATTTTCAAAGCCCAAATTCAAACGATTTCATCTATTTTGGGACACTTTTCTAACTTTACGCTATTTTTCTGTCCCGGATTGTACGTCGTGGGCCGCGAAAAGGACGACAACCTAATCCATCACATTTCTATTACCGAATCCCATGCATCTTGGTCAAGACAACTTTGCTTCACGTAGAAGCTAGGCCCATAAAACCGAGGGTGTGGGGGTTGGGACCAAGTCTCCGACGCTCTGGTTTCTATAACTTTTGATCCGTAAGGAGTTACGCAGCGCACAGCATACCGTTGGAAAGCTCTCCGAGAGCTCTACAATGGGGTTAGCAAGCCTGCTCAGCTACGCCTATTTTGGGAGGCCAAAAATGAACATTTTTATTAGTTTCGGGACACTTTTCTTCTTTTGCGTTGGTTTTTCATCAAGGATAGTACGTCGTGAGCCGTGAAAAGGACGACAACCTAATCCATCACATTTCTATTACCGAATCCCAGGCATCTAGGGAAAGACAACATTGCTTCACATAGAGGATGGGTACGCAAACCGAGGGCGTGGAGCTTGTGACCAGGTATCTGTCGCTCCGGTGCCCATAACTTTTGATCCGTAATCAGTTACGCGGCGCACAGCATACCGTTGGAAAGCTCTCTGAGAGCTCTATGACGGGGGCAGCAAGCTTGCTCGACTGTGGCTATTTTCAGAGTCCAAAATTGAACGTTTTCATCAGTTTCGGGACACTTTACTTCTTTTGCCTTTTTTTTCATCCCAGATCGTACGTCGTTAGCCGCGAAAAGAACGACAACCTAATCCATCACATTTCTATTACCAAATCACACGGTACGTTGGGCAAGACAACTTCACTTCAAGTAAACGCTGGGCTAGCAAACCGAGGGCGTGGGGCTTGTGACCAGGTATCCGTCGCTCCGGTACCCATAACTTTTGATCCGTAAGGAGTTACGTGACGCACAGCATACCGTTGGAAAGCCCTCCTAGAGCTCTACGACGAGGCAGCAAGCCTACTAGGCTGCACCTATTTTCGGAGCCCAAAATTGAACGTTTTCATCAGTTTCGGGACACTTTTTTTCTTTTGCGCTGTTTTTCCATCCCGTATCGTACGTCATGAGCCGCGAAAAGGACAACAACCTAATCCATCACATTTCTATTACTGAATACCACGGCACCTTGGGCAAGAGAACTTTACTTCACGTAGAGGCTGGGCCCGCAAACCGAGGGCCTAGGGCTCGTGACCAGGTATCAGTCGCTTCGGTGCCCATAACTTTTGATTCGGAAGGAGTTACGCAATACACAGCATACCGTTGGAAAGCACTCCGAGAGCTCTACGGCGGGGGTAGCAAGCCTGCTCGGCTGCGCCTATATTGGAGCCCAAAATTAAATGTTTTCATTAGTATCGAGAGACTTTTCTTCTTTTGTTCTGTTTTTCCATACCGGATCGTACGTCGTGAGCTGCAAAAAGGACGACAACCTAATCCATCACATTTCTATTAATGAATCCCACGACACCTTGGGCAAGACAACTTCATTTCACATAGAGGCTGGGCTACAAACTGAGGGCGTGGGGCTTGTGACCAGGTATTCGTCGCTCCGAGAGCTCTACGAGAGCTCTACGATGGGGGCAACAGGCCTGCACGGTTGCGCCTATTTTCGGATCCCAAAATCGAACATTTTCATCAGTTTCGGGTAACTTTTCTGCTTTTGCGCTGTTTTTCCATCCCGGATTGTACGTCATGGGCAGTGAAAAGGACGACAACCTAATCCATCACATTTCTATTACCGAATCCCAAGCATCTTGGGCAAGACAACTTTGATTCTCATAGAGGCTGGGCCCACAAACCGCGGGCATAGGGCTTGGGACCAAGTCTCCGTCACTCCTGTGCCAATAACTTTTGATCCGTAAGGAGTTACGCGGCGCACAGCATACCGTTGGAAAGCTCTCCGAGAGCTCTACGACGAGCACAAGAGGCCTGCTCGGCTGCGCCTATTTTCAGAGCCCAAAATCGAACGTTTTCATCAGCTTCGGGACACTTTTCTTCTTTTATGCTATTTTTCCATCCCGGATAGTACGTCGTGAGCCACGAAAAGGACGACAACCTAATCCATCACATTTTTATTACTGAATCTCACGGTACCTTAGGCAAGACAACTTCACTTCACGTAGAGGCTGGGCCTGCAAACCGAGGGCGTGCGGCTTGTGACCAGTTATCCGTCAATTCGGTGCCTTAACTTTCGATCCGTAAGAAGTTACGCGGCGCACAGCATACCGTTGGAAAGCTTTCAGAGCTCTACGACGAGGGAAGCAACGATGCTCGGCCGCTTCTATTTTTGGAGCCCAAAATCGAACGCTTTCATCAGTTTCAGGACACTTTTCTTCTTTTGCGCTGTTTCTCCATCTCGGATCGTACGTCGTGAGCCGCGAAAAGGACGACAACCTAATCCATCACATTTCTATTACCGAATCCCAAGCATCTAGGGAAAGTCAACATTGCTTCACATAGAGGCTGGATACGCAAACCGAAGGCGTGGAGTTTGTGACTAGGTATCCGTCGCTCCGATGCCCATAACTTTTGATCCGTAATCAGTTACGCGGCGCACAGCACACCGTTGGAAAGCACTCCGAGAGCTCTATGATGGGGGCAGCAAGCTTGCTCGACTGTGGCTATTTTCGGAGTCCAAAATTGAATGTTTTCATCAGTTTCGGGACACTTTACTTTTTTGCCTTTTTTCCATCCCAGATCGTACGTCGTTAGCCGCGAAAAGAACGACAACCTAATCCATCACATTTCTATTACCAAATCACACGGTACGTTGGGCAAGACAGCTTCACTTCAAGTAGACGCTGGGCTAGCAAACCGAGGGCGTGGGGCTTGTGACCAAGTATCCGTCGCTCCGGTGCCCATAACTTTTGATCCGTAAGGAGTTACGCGACGCACAACATACCGTTGGAAAGCCCTCCTAGAGCTCTACGACGAGGCAGCAAGCCTACTAGGCTGCGCCTATTTTTGGAGCCCAAAATTGAACGTTTTCATCAGTTTCGGGACACTTTTTTTCTTTTGCGCTATTTTTCCATCCCGCATCGTATGTCGTGAGCCGCGAAAAGGACAACAACCTAATCCATCACATTTCTATTACTGAATCCCACGACACCTTGGGCAAGAGAACTTTACTTCACGTAGAGGCTGGGCCCGTAAACCGAGGGCCTAGGGCTCGTGACCAGGTATCAGTCGCTCCGATGCCCATAACTTTTGATTCGTAAGGAGTTACGCGATACACAGCATACCGTTGGAAAGCACTTCGAGAGCTCTACGACGGAGGCAACAAGCCTGCTCGGCTGCGCCTATATTGGAGCCCAAAATTAAATGTTTTCATCAATATGAGAGACTTTTCTTCTTTTGTTCTATTTTTCCATACCGGATCGTACGTCGTGAGCCGCGAAAAGGACGACGACCTAATCCATCACATTTCAATTAATGAATCCCACGACACCTTGGGCAAGACAACTTCATTTCACATAGAGGCTGGGCTACAAACTGAGGGCGTGGGGCTTGTGACCAGGTATCCGTCACTCCGAGAGCTCTACGATGGGGGCAACAGGCCTGCACGGTTGCGCCTATTTTCGAATCCCAAAATCGAACATTTTCATCAGTTTCGGGTAACTGTTCTGCTTTTGCGCTGTTTTTCCATCCCGGATTGTACGTCGTGGGCCGTGAGAAGGACGACAACCTAATCCATCACATTTCTATTACCGAATCCCAAACATCTTGGGCAAGACAACTTTGATTCACATAGAGGCTGGGCCCACAAACCGCGGGCATAGGGCTTGGGACCAAGTCTCCGTCACTCATGTGCCAATAACTTTTGATCCGTAAGGAGTTACGCGGCGTTCAGCATACCGTTGGAAAGCTCTCCGAGAGCTCTACGACGAGCACAGGAGGCCTGCTCGGCTGCGCCTATTTTCAGAGCCCAAAATCGAACGTTTTCATCAGCTTCGGGACACTTTTCTTCTTTTATGCTGTTTTTCCATCCCGGATCGTACGTCGTGAGCCGCGAAAAGGACGACAACCTAATCCATCACATTTCTATTACTGAATCCCACGGTACCTTAGGCAAGACAACTTCACTTCACGTAGAGGCTGGGCCTGCAAACCGAGGGCGTGCGGCTTGTGACTAGGTATCCGTCAATTCGGTGCCTTAACTTTTGATCCGTAAGAAGTTACGCGGCGCACAGCATACCGTTGGAAAGCTCTCCGAGAGCTCTACGACGAGGGAAGCAATGATGCTCGGCCGCTTCTATTTTAGGAGCCCAAAATCGAACGCTTTCATCAGTTTTAGGACACTTTTCTTCTTTTGCGCTGTTTTTCCATCTCGGATCATACGTCATGAGCCGCGAAAAGGACGACAACCTAATCCATCACATTTCTATTACTGAATCCCAAGGCACCTTGGGCAAGACAACTTCACTTCACATAGAGGCTGGGCCCGCAAACTGAGGGCGTGGGACTTGTAACCAGGTATCCGTCGCTTCGGTGCCCTATTTTGATTTATAAGGAGTTACGCGGCGTACAGTATACCGTTAGAAAGCACTTTGAGAGTTCTACGATGGGGGCAGCAAGCCTGCTTGGCTACGCCTATTTTCAGAGCCCAAATTCGAACGATTTCATTTGTTTCGGGACACTTTTCTTACTTTTCGCTATTTTTTCGTCCCAGATTGTACGTCGTGGGCCGCGAAAAGGACGACAACCTAATCTATCACATTTCTATTACCGAATCCCATGGAACCTTGGGCAGGACAACTTTGCTTCACGTAGAGACTGGGCCCGCAAACCGAGGGCGTTGGGCTTGTGACCAGGTATCCGTCGCTCCGGTGCCCATAACTTTTGATCCGTAAGGAGTTACACGGCGCACAACATATCGTTAGAAAGCTCTCCGAGAGCTCTACAGCAGGGGTAGCAATCCTACTCGGCTGCGCCTATTTTCGGAGCCTAAAATCGAACGTTTTCATTATTTTCGGGACACTTTTCATCTTTTGCGCTGTTTTTCCATCCCGGATCGTATGTCGTGAGCGGCAAAAAAGACGACAACCTAATCCATCACATTTCTATTACCGAATCCCATGGTAGCTCGGGCAAAACAACGTCACTTCACGTAGACGCTGGGCCAGGAAACAGAGGGCGTGGGGCCTGTGACCATGTATCCGTCGCTCCGGTGCCCATAACTTTGGATCCGTAAGGAGTTACGCGGCACACAACATACAATTGGAAATTCTCTGAGAGCTCTACGACTGGAGCAACAAGCCTGCCTAGCTGCGCCTATTTTTTGAGCCCAAAAATGAATGTTTTTATCAGTTTCAGGACACTTTTCTTGTATTGCGCTATTTTTTCGTCACGGATCATACGTCGTGAGTTGCAAAAAGGACGACAACCTAATCCATCAAATTTCAATTATCGAATCCTAGGCATCTTGGGCAAGACAACTTTGCTTCACATAGACGCTGGGCCCCCAAACCGAGGGTGTGGGCTTGAGACCAGGTATCCGTCGCTTCGGTGCCCATAATTTTTTATCCGTAAGGAGTTATACAGCGCACAACTTACTGTTGGAAAGCTCTCCGAGAGCTCTACGACGGTGAAAACAAGCCTGCTCGGCTGCGCCTATTTTCGCAGCCCAAAAAAGAACATTTTTATTAGTTTTGGGATACTTTTCTTCTTTTGCGCTGTTTTTCCTTCACTGATCGTACGTCATCAGCTGTGAAAAGGAGGACAACCTAATCCATCACATTTCTATTACCGAATCCCGGACATCTCGGGCAAGACAACTTTGCTTCACATAGAGGCTGGGCCCGCAAACCGAGGGTGTGGGGCTTGAAACTAGGTATCCGTCGCTTCGATACCTATAACTTTTGATCCGTTAGGAGCTACCCGGTGCACAGCATACCGTTGGAAAGCTCTTCGAGAGCTCTACGACGGGGGCAGAACGCCTGCTAGGCTGCGGCTATTTTCGGAGCCCAAAATTGAACGTTTTCATCAGTTTCAGGACACTTTTCTTCTTTTGCCTGTTTTTCCATCCCGGATCGTACGTCGTGAGCCGCGAAAAGGATAACAACCTAATCCATCACATTTCTATTACTGAATCCCATGGCACCTTGGGCAAGACAACTTCACTTCACGTAGAGGCTGGGCCCACAAGCCGAGGGCGTAGGGCTTGTGACCAGGTATCAGTCGCTTCAATACCCATAACTTTTGATCCGTAATGAGTTACGTGGCGCACAGCATAAGTTGGAAAGCTCTCCGAGAGCTCTACGATGGGGGCACCAAGCCTACTCGGCTACGCCTATTTTCAAAGCCCAAAATTGAACGTTTTCATCAATTTCGGGACAATTTTCTTTTTTTGCGCTGTTTTTCCATCCCCAATCGTACGTCGTGAGCCACGAAAATGACAACAACCTAATCCATAACATTTCTATTACTGAATCCCATGGCACCTTGGGCAAGATAACTTCACTTCATGTAGAGGCTGGGCCAGCAAACCGAGGGCTTGGGGCCTGTGACCAGGTATCCGTCGCTCTCGTGCCCATAACTTTTGATCCGTCAGGAGTTACGCGGCGCACAACATACCGTTGGAAAGCTCTCTGAGAGCTATACGATAGGGGCAGCAAGCCCGCTCGGTTGCGCCTATATTTGGAGCACAAAATTGTTCGTTTTCATCAGTATCCGGACACTTTACTTATTTTGCGCTATTTTTCCATCTCGGATCGTACGTCGTGAGCCGCAAAATGGACGACACCCTAATCGATCACATTTCTATTACCGAATGCCACGGCACCTTGGGCAAGACAACTTTACTTCATGTAGAGGATGGCCCCACAAACCAAGGGTGTGGGGGTTGTGACCAAGTATCCAGCTTTCCAGTGCCCATAACTTTTGATCCGTAAGGAGTTACCCATCGCACAACATACCTTTGGAAAGCTCTCCGAGAGCTCTACGACGTGGGTAGCAGGACTGCTTAGCTCCGGCTATTTTTGAATCCCAAAATCGAACATTTTCATCAGTTTTGGGTCACTTTTCTTCTTTTTCTCTGTTTTTCCATTCTGGATCGTACGTCGTGGGCCGCGAAAAGGACGACAACCTAATCCATCACATTTCTGTTACTGAATCCCATGCATCTTGGGCAAGACAACTTTGCTTCACGTAGAGGCTGGGCCCGCAAACTGAGGGCGTAGGGCTTGGGACCAGGTCTCTGTCGCTCTGGTGCCCATAACTTTTGATCCTTAAAGAGTTACGCGGCGCACAACATACCGTTGGAAAGCTCTCCTAGAGCTCTACAACGGACGCAGCAAGCTTGTTTGGTTGCGCCTATTTTCAGAGCCCAAATTTGAATGATTTCATTAGTTTTGGGAAACTTTTCTTACTAGGCGCTGTTTTTCCGTCCCGGATCGTACGTCGTGGGCTACGAAAAGGACGGCAACCTAATCCATCACAATTCTATTACCGAATCCCAGGCATCTTAGGCAAGACAACTTGCTTCAAGTAGAGGCTGGGCCCACAAACCGAGGGCGTGGGGCTTGGGACCAGGTCTCCGACGCGTTGGTGCCCATAACCTTTTATTCGTAAGGAGTTACGCGGCACACAACATACCGTTGGAAAGCGAGAGCTCTACTACTGGGGCAACAAGCCTACTCGGATGCGCCTATTTTCGGAGCCCAAAAATGAATTTTTTAATCAGTTTTGGGACACTTTTCTTCTTTTGCGCTATTTTTCTGTCACTGATCGTACGTCGTGAGATGCAAAAAGGATGACAACCTAATCCATCACATTTCTATTACCGAATCCCAGGCATCTTGGGCAAGACAACTTCACTTCACGTAGAGGCTGGGCCCACAAATCGAGGGTATGGGGGTTGTGACCAGGTATCCATCGCTCCAGTACCCATAACTTTTGATCTGTAAGGAGTTACCTGGCGCACAGCATACCGTTGGAAAGCTCTACGAGAGCTCTACAACGGGGGTAGCAGGACTGCTTAGCTTCGCCTATTTTCGAATCCCAAAATCAAACATTTTCATCAGTTTCGGGTCACTTTTCTTCTTTTGCACTATTTTTCCGTCTCGGATCGTACGTCGTGGGCCGCGAAAAGGACGACAACCTAATCCATCACATTTCTATTATCGAATCCCAGGCATCTTGGGCAAGACAACTTTGCTTCACGTAGAGGCTGGGCCTGCAAACCGAGGGCGTAGGGCTTGGGACTAGGACTCTGTCGCTCTGGTACCTATAACTTTTGATCCGTAAGAAGTTATGCGGCGCACAACATACTGTTGAAAAGCACTCCGAGAGCACTACAACAGGCGTAGCAAGCTTGCTTGGCGACGCCTATTTTTAGAGGCTAAATTCGAACGATTTAATCAGTTTCGGGAAACTTTTTTTACTGGGCGCTGTTTTTCATCCCGGATCGTACGTCGTGGGCCTTGAAAAAGATGACAACCTAATCCATCATATTTCTATTATCGAATCCCAGGCATCTTGGGCAAGACAACTTTGCTTCACATAGAGGCTGGGCCCGTAAACCGAAGGCTTGGGGCTTGGGACCAGGTCTCCGACGCTCCGGTGCCCATAACTTTTTATTCGTAAGGAGTTACGTGGCGCACAACATACCGTTGGAAAGCTCTCCGAGAGCTCTACGACAGGGCAACAAGCCTGCTCGACTGCGCCTATTTTCGGAGCCCAAATACGAATGTTTTTATCAGTTTCGGGACACTTTTCTTCTTTTGCGCTGTTTTTCCGTCACTGATCGTACATCGTAAGCTGCGAAAAGTACAACAACCTAATCCATCACATTTCTATTACCGAATCCCAGGCATCTTGGGCAAGACAACTTTGCTTCACATAGAGGCTGGACCCGCAAACCGAGGGTGTGGGGCTTGAGACCAGGTATCCGTCGCTCCGGTACCCATAACTTTTGATCCGTAAGGAGTTACGCGGCGCACAGCTTACCGTTGGAAAGCTCTCCGAGAGTTGTACGATGGGCGCAACAAGCCAGCTCAGCTGCGCCTATTTTTCGAGCCCAAAAATGAACGTTTTCATCAATTTCGTGACACTTTTCTTCTTTTGCGCTATTTTTTTGTCCTGGATCGTAGGTCGTGGGCCGTAAAAACGACGACAACCTAATCAATCACATTTATGTTACCGAATCCCAGCCATCTTGGGCAAGACAACTTTGCTTCACGTAGAAGCTGGGCCCGTAAACTGAGGGCGTAGTGCTTTGGACCAGGTCTTCGTTGCTCCGGTGCCCATAACTTTTGATCCGTAAGGAGTTACGTGGCGCACAACATACCGTCGAAAGCTCTCTGATAGCTCTATGACGGGCGCAACAATCCTGCTCGGCTGCGCCAATTTTCGGAGCCCAAAATCGAACATTTTCATCAGCTTCGGGACACTTTTATTCTTTTGTGCTGTTTTTCCATCCCGGATCGTACGTCGTGTGCAGTGAAAAGGACGACAACCTAATCCATCACATTTCTATTGCTGAATCCCGCGGCACCTTGGGAAAGACAACTTCACTTCATGTAGAGGCTGGCCCTGCAAACCGAGGGCTTGGGGCTTGTGACCAGATATCCGTGACTTCGGTGCCCTAACTTTTGATTCGTAAGGAGTTACACAGCGCACAGCATACCGTTGGAAAGCTCTCCGAGAGCTCTACGACGAGTGCAACAAGCCAGCTTGGCCAATCCTATTTTTTGGAGCCAAAAATCGAACGTTTTATCAGTTTCGGGATACTTTTCTTCTTTTCCACTGTTTTTCCATCCCGAATCATACGTCGTCAGCCGCGAAAAGGACGACAACCTAATCCATCACATTTCTATTACTGAATCCCACGACACCTTAGGCAAGGCAACTTCACTTCACGTAGAGTCTGGGCCAGCAAACTGAGGGCGTGGGGCTTGTGACCAGGTATTTGTCGCTTCGGTGCCCTAACTTTTGATCTGTAAGGAGTTACATAGCGCACAGCATACCGTTGGAAAGCTCTTCGAGAGCTCTACGACGTGGGCAACAAGCCTACTTAGCTGCGCATATTTTCAGAGAACAAAAACGAATGTTTTCATCCGTTTCGGGACACCTTTTTTCTTTGGCGCTGTTTTTGGATCACGAATCGTACGTCGTGAGTTGTGAAAAGGATGACAACCTAATCCATCACATTTCTATTACCGAATCCCATTCATCTTGCGCAAGACAACTTTGCTTCACATAGAGGCTGGGCCCGCAAGCCTAGGGTGTGGGGCTTGAGACCAAGTATCCGTCGCTCCAGTGCCCATAACTTTTGATCCGTAAGGAGTTACGTGGCGCACAACATACCGTTGGAAAGCTCTCCGAGAGCTCTACGACAGGGACAACAAGCCTTTCCGGCTGCACCTATTTTTGAAGCCCAAAAATGAACGTTTTCATCCGTTTCGGGACACTTTTCTACTTTTGCATTGTTTTTTCGTCCCGGATCGTACGTCGTGGGCCGCGAAAAGGACGACAACCTAATCCATCACATTTCTGTTACCGAATCCCAAGCATCTTGAGAAAGACAACTTTGTTTCACGTAGAGGCTGGGCCCGTAAACCGAGGGCGTAGGTCTTGGGACCAGGTCTCCGTCTTTCCGGTGCCCATAACTTTTGATCTATAAGGAGTTACGTAGCGCACAACATACCGTTGGAAAGCTCTCCGAGAGATCTACGACGGGTGCAGCAAGCCTGCTAGGCTGCGCCAATTTTTGGTGCCCAAAATCGAACGTTTTCATCAACTTCGGGATACTTTTCTTCTTTCGCTCTGTTTTTCCATCTTGAATCATACGTCGTGTGCCGCGAAAAGGACGACAACCTAATCCATCACATTTATATTACTGAATCCCACAGCACCTTGGGCAAGACAACTTCACTTCATGTAGAGGCTGGCCCTGCAAACCGAGGGTGTGGGACTTGTGACCAAATATCCGTCGATTCGGTGCCCCAACTTTTGATCTATAAGGAGTTACGCGGCGCACAGCATACCGTTGGAAAGCTCTCTGAGAGCACTACGATGAGTGCAACAAGGTTGCTTGGCCGCACCTATTTTTTGGAGCCAAAAATCAAACGCTTTCATCAGTTTTAGGACACCTTTCTTCTTTTGCGCTGTTTTATCATCCCAGATCGTACGTCGTGAGCCGCGAAAAGGACGACAACGTAATCCATCACATTTCTATTACTGAATCCCATAGAACCTTGGGCAACACAACTTCATTTCACGTAGAGACTGGGCCAGTAAACCGAGGGCGTGGGACTTGTGACCAGGTATTTGTCGCTTCGGTACCCTAACTTTTGATCTATAAGGAGTTGCGCGGCGCACAGCATACCGTTGGAAAGCCCTCCGAGAGCTCTAAGATGGGGGCAGCAAGCCTGCTTGGTTGTGCCAGTTTTCAGAGCCCCAATTCGAACGATTTTATCAGTTTCGGGACACTTTTCTTAATTTGCGCTATTTTTTCGTCTCGGATAGTACGTCATGGGCTGCGAAAAGGACGACAACCTAATCCATCACATTTCTATTACCGAATGCCAAGCATGTTGGGCAAGACAACTTTGCTTCACGTAGAGGCTGGGACCGCAAACCGAGGGCGTGGGGCTTGGGACCAAGTATCCAACGCTCCGGTGCCCATAACATTTTATCCGTAAGGAGTTACGTGGCGCATAGCATACCGTTGGAAAGCTCTCCGAGAGCTCTACGATGGGGGTAACAAGCCTGCACAGCAGCGCCTATTTTCGGAGCCCAAAAACCAATGTTTTCATCAGTTCTGGGACACTTTTCTTCTTTTGCGGTGTTTTTCTGTCACGGATCGTATGTCGTGTGAGGCCCAAACCCGAATTGCGTGCGATACCTCGTTTTGCGTGCCCTAACCTAAATGTGTGTGCCATAACCTAGGTTTGAGAATTGTATTTAGTTTTATGTGCCTTGCATTGAAATTCGTGCATTCATATAGGGTTACGTGCATTTACTTGAAAAACGTGCCTTGCATTGAAATTCGTGCAAACACTCGTTTTGCGTGCCCTAACCTAAATGGAAGAGTTATTGCATATGCTTCTAGGAAACTGAAGCCGTATGAGATGAATTACCCGACACATGATTTGGAGTTAGCGGCTATAGTGTTTGCACTCAAGAAATGGAGGCATTATCTGTGGGGTAACAAGTTTGAGGTATTTACCGATCATAAGAGCTTGAAATACTTGTTCTCTCAAAAGGAGTTGAATATGAGGCAAAGGCGGTGGATGGAGCTTTTGGATGATTATAACTGCTCAATTAATTATGTGCCCGGTAAGGCGAACGTAGTTGCAGATGCCTTAAGCAGAAAAGCAAGCATGGCGAAACTGGAAGTCAAGGTGCAGGAGTTATTGGAGGAAGCGTTTCTTTGGAAACCGCAATTGACTCAGAAGGGGTTACTTTTTGCCACTACCCAAGTTCAATCGACCTTGTTGTCTGAATTACGAGAGGCTCAACAGAAGGACCAACAATTTCAGAAGATTAAGGAAAGCAACGCAGATTTCAAGTTTCATGATGATGGTATTTGGAGGTTTAGAAACCGGGTTTGTGTTCCCAATGAGCCACAGCTGAAAAAGAAGATTCTTGAGGAAGCACATAATTCAAGATATACTATTCACCCCGGTGGAACAAAGATGTATCGGGATTTGAAGCAACATTATTGGTGGAATAACATGAAAAGAGAAATTGCAGAGTTTGTAGCACGGTGTTTGACTTGCCAAAGAGTCAAAGCAGAACATCAACGACCCGCAGGTTTACTTCAACCGTTGGAGATTCCCCAGTGGAAATGGGAACATATCACTATGGATTTTGTTATGGACCTGCCCAGATCACAAAAGGGTCGTGACGCCGTTTGGGTTATAGTGGATAGATTGACTAAGTCGGCGCACTTTTTACCAATAAACAAGGAGGATAGTCCTGAGAAACTGGGAGATATGTATGTGGCGGAGATTGTAAGATTGCACGGGATGCCTGTGAGTATTGTGTCGGATAGGGATCCTCGTTTTACTTCCCGATTTTGGAAGAGATTGCAGGAAGCTTTGGGAACAAAATTGAGTTTTAGCACGGCTTATCACCCTCAGACGGACGGTCAATCAGAGAGAACTATTCAGATTTTGGAGGATATGCTGAGGGCATATATTCTAGACTTCGGGAAAGGTTGGGAGAAATATCTATCTCTAGCGGAGTTCGCCTACAACAATAGTTATCAGGCCACGATCGGGATGGCCCCTTTCGAGGCACTGTATGGACATAAGTGTCGATCCCCAATCTACTGGGATGAAGTAGGTGAGGCGAAGACTTTTGACCCGACCCTTTTACCTGAACTGATGAAAACTGTTGATAACATCCACCTCATCCGGAAACGGATGCTTACCGCCCAAAGCAGGTAGAAGAGTTATGCGGACCGACGGAGACGGAGTCTCGAGTTTGGGGTTGGTGACAAGGTGTTCTTGAAGATATCACCCCGGAGGGGACTGATTAAACATGGCAAGGGTGGAAAGTTGAGCCCGAGATTTGTAGGACCATTTGAGATAGTTGAGAAGATTGGCAAGTTGGCGTATCAACTAGCATTATCCCAGAACCTCTCCAATATTCATGACGTCTTTCATGTGTCGATACTGCGGAAGTATCATCCTGACCCGTCGCATATCTTGGAGCCAGAGCCGTTGCAGCTTCGGGAGAACTTGTCCTACGAGGAAAAGCCCATTCAGATCTTAGACCAACAGGATCGGGAGTTGCGCAACAGAACCATACCTATGGTGAAAGTGCTGTGGGATCATCATGGAGTTGAAGAAGCAACGTGGGAAAGGCGAGACCAGATGGAGCAGCAATATCCAGCTTTATTTCAAGGTAAATATTGAATTTCGGGACGAAATTCTTTTAAGGAGGGGAGGATGTGAGGCCCGACCCCGAATTGCGTGCGATACCTCGTTTTGCGTGCCCTAACCTAAATGTGTGTGCCATGACCTAGGTTTGAGAATTGTATTTAGTTTTATGTGCCTTGCATTGAAATTCGTGCATTCATATAGGGTTACGTGCGTTTACTTGAAAAACGTGCATTCGTCTCGTAGTTTGTGTCCTACCTCGAAGTGCGTGCCTTAAACCTAGGAAAGCGTGTCTTCACGCTAATCAAGAAAGCATCTTTCACGAAGCACTAGACTATTAAACAATCCTACAAAATCCACTAACAATATAATAATCCAAATTCCATTCACTAGAAGACAAAAAAGGCACCAAACACTAGACATTCCTTATTCTTTATTCTTTGTTCTTTTTGCAATTTCAACACACAACAATCAACACCCAAAAGATGACACAAATTCAGCCATTTTATTAGCCTTGGCCGACCATACCATGGTCTTGCACAAGGTTTGAGCAAAATTTCTTTATTCTAATGCATGCCAAGACAACTTATGACACAAAGGCATTAAAAATTGCTCAAAAATCCTTCCACTTGCACAAATTTTCGGCCACTTCATCCTTGCCCATCCTAGCAATTTCAAAATATCACATTGGAGACACAAATTGCAGAATTTTGAAGCCCAAGGCTGACATTCTCCTTGAAGATGCAAAAGGCTCTTTGCTTGTCATTTTCTTCATTTTCTTTTCACTCATTTCTCTCCTCATCTCTCTCCTCTCATTCTTCTCTCTCCATTTCGGTCCTTGGCTGAACTCTCATCATCCTTGTTCATCTTCATCACACCTTGGTCGAACAAGGCAAGCAAACCACCAAGAAAACCAAGCAAACAAGCTAGAGTTCGAAAATTCCTCTTGCATGTGCATTTGAAGCTTCATTTCGGCCTAGGTGAGTTACTAAGCATCCATTTCTTTTCTTCATAGTTTAACATCATGCTTGTGCTAAGAGTTTCAACATTAAGCTAGGAAAAATAGAGAAAAACTAGTGAGGTTCTCGGCTAAGCAAGGGAAAGGAGAAGGTTTGAGCTTCAACAAAGGGTCTTGAGCATTTTGTGGTTGATTGCTAAGGTGAGGGTTAAAAGCTTTTGAAAACTCTTTGAAATTTCACATGCATGTTCAGAAATGAGTATATTTGCTTCTGTACTTGAGTTATGTGGTCGTCCATGAGCTTAAACAACCATGCATGGCAAGAACTTGGCTTGAAAATGATGATAGGTGAAGTCGAATTTATGTGACAGCTCTCTGACCAGTCTGTTCGAGGTAAGTTTAGCTAAGCAAATGGTGTTTAAAATGCTTCAAAATTGTTGGGTGACTAGTTTGGACAGTTTTGAACATTTTTCCCAGAAATAGGTCGAAGCAAATTTTGACTCTAAGGTCCTCAAAATGGCAAATCATTAAAATGTGACCAAATCTGGAAATCTGGAAAAATGAATCAGGTTTTGGCAGATGCACTGACCTTGTGGAACGAACCATATTTGACTTAGTAAATGTTGTCCAAAATGCATGAAAATTAGTGTACTACTATATTTTTCAGTTCTGGACAACTTCGTCAGAAATAGACCAAAGCTAAAAATGACTCTAAGGACCTCAAAAACGTCATTTTCTGAAAAGTGTGCAAATCTGGACAGTTTTGTGTTACCTCACTGTTTCGGTTATAACTAATGATTCTGAAATCCAATTGATGCAAGGCTTGTTTATGATTTTAGATAACTTCTTAAGCTTTAATTTGACATCTTATTCACTGAATTTGGAGATTGTTTGTTTATCCTATTGATTATGAGAAAACAGCCTATTGCAGTGAGTGTTCCACTTAGCTATGTGCTTGGAAAACTATTGTAACCTCTTTTGTGGCACTAGTTGCTTGGAATTGTGGTGTTGGAATATTATGTGGACTGTTTAAGCACTTGAGAATGTATGAATTGAATAATGTATGACTTGGGAATGATGTTAAGTTGACTTAGGGTTTGATCGCACGATTATGCATGAAATGGAAACCCTAATGACTAAGTATCCTTGCTAAGTGTTAACCATTGGATATTGTGAGGAAACTGTACGTTGCGTGGGCTGCCCGTAAATGTTTTATAACTTTAAAAGTGATCTTGACCATTGCATGTTGACAAATAAGCTTTTCTCGCATTTGAACCCTTGTTGATATCACTGCATGTTGAGTAATCTTATCACTTGATTGCGTGGACTTTTAATGAGTTATATGGCCTGTTTTACATGCGTTACATGGCTGCCCGTTTAATTTCCATATAACTCTATATGCCTTTCAAGTGAAATTTCCTGTCTTATCATGTCCTTCATGTTTATCTGTCAATGTGCAATCTTATGACTGTCCGGAGGCAACCTACTTTGTTGTCCTCCTTCTGTGATATATATTATCTGTCATAAATGTGCATTGCATATAAGGTTGCAACCTTTCCTGTCGGCATGGTAGCGATCACGTACGCCGGGCGGCATCGGGCTTGCCGGTGATACCGTGACCACCATGGTCCCATTCCCTCTCTCGCTTGGGGGCTAGACTTCCTCGGAGAGTTGGGTCGTAGGATTTTGGGGTACATCCGGAGTACACCCACCTAGTGTGTTTGGGGGATGATTTGAAGTCGGCCGCAACAATTGATCCTGGATCTAATCTGAGAGCAAAAGCTCATCGTATCCTTTTTGTTATATGTATAAGTACTCCCGCTTGGATCCTAGAGAACCTCGGGGAGGAAAGACTGGTGATCCTGTTTCTGTATTTGTATCTCTGTACTTGTATTTCTGTTGTATTCATGTTTGAAAAAGGGATTTTCATAAGTTTAACCGGAAAATGAGTTTCAAAACTTATTTCTCGTTCCCCCTCGCTGAGTTCATAAGGACTCACCCTCTTTCATCATTTCAGGTGAAGAAGAACAGGTACAGGAACCCGAGCTCAATGTACCTAATGATGAACCTCTGGAATGATTGATTGTTATCGTTGTTTTGCTTGAACGTGACTTCTTGTGAACTTTTGTTACTTAAGAACTATTTCCCTTACGTTGTTGTTGCTTGTGATGTAAAAGACCCCCGCTGTAATTTGGGGTCTAATTTTGGGTTGTACTTATTTTAAGTAGACTGATACTAGACATGACACTACTATGATCATTTTGCTTTTACTACCGCTAGTATCTATCACAGGTTATGATGCTTAGTTAAGAAATAGGTTAATGAACTTATCCAATCTCAGCAGGTACTCGCTAATAAGCTAAGATCAACAGGTATATTTTGAAATGAGGATAAATGGACAAACGAGACATAGTATCATGCTATGTTATAAATCAAACGGGACGTCGAATTAACCAATAGGCAATTCAATTGATGGAATAATAGAAATCTTAGCTGGAATTGAATTTGAGATGGTAAATTTTGAGGCTGTTAAAAAAAATTTAGGTCAAAACAAAGAGCTCAATTACAGCCGTCATGCTGCCGGATTTTCGGAAAGTTTTGGAGTCTAGAATAAAACGTTAAGTGTTAAACCTCCTAGAATGATTAAGAATGTGAAAGGACTTGAATGTTTAGATCACACCCTAGTCTAACCTTTATAGGCCGGGTTGGGGCGTGACACCTTAGTAGAATGGTATCAGAGCTTAGATTGCTTAAGCCGGGTTTAACTCTTGGACCGTGGGTAGAGCCCTAAGATAATTAGGATGACTTGTTTATGTGTTATTGTGTGATAAATATACCTTTTATGTTCTATGTGCTTAAGTGACTTATATGCCTTGAATGTTTTTAGAATTGTATCTATAATATGTTGCATATCTTATGCATTAGATTCTTAATTATCATATTTCAATAAATTGTGCCTATAGATGGCTGGCCCTAGTACCCGTACTACTAACAGGAGCGGTGAACCTCAAGAGACCGGGGACGCCTATCAGACTAATCCCGGTATAGCTATGTTTAATATGATGGCAACTGCCATGGATCGTGTATCACGTGTAATGGAGCGTCAGGATGCTCGTGAGACCAACAACAGCATCAACAACAGGAATGAGGGTAACTGTGGGAAACATAACAGAATGGAGGAATTCCTTGACTTTCGCCCGTCTAAATTCTACGGGGAAGCTGATGATGAGAAAGCCGAGGCTTGGCTGTCCGAAATTGAGAAGATTTTCAGGCCACTCGATTATACAGATGAAGAGAAAGTGGAGTTTGCTGTATTTCTGTTGCATGGGGATGCCGAGCATTGGTGGCACACTGTAGAGGCACTGTGGGAGACTAATCAGACACCTCGCTTGTGGGGTAATTTTGTTAAGGCGTTTAAGGAGAAATATGTACCTGCAGTTTCTAGGCAGAGGCGAATCGAGGAGTTCATGCACTTGACCCAGGGTAACATGACGGTGGCCCAGTACGAGGCACGTTTTGATCGACTGTCCCGTTACGCTCAATATATGGTTTGTACTCCGGAGGCGAAAATGTGGAAATAGGTTAATGAACTTATCCAATCTCAGCAGGTACTCGCTAATAAGCTAAGATCAACAAGTATATTTTGAAATGAGGATAAATGGACAAACGAGACATAGTATCATGCTAGGTTATAAATCAAACGGGACGTCGAATTAACCAATAGGCAATTCAATTGATGGAATAATAGAAATCTTAGCTGGAATTGAATTTGAGATGGTAAATTTTGAGGCTGTTAAAAAAAATTTAGGTCAAAACAAAGAGCTCAATTACAGCCGTCATGCTGCCGGATTTTCGGAAAGTTTTGGAGTCTAGAATAAAACGTTAAGTGTTAAACCTCCTAGAATGATTAAGAATGTAAAAGGACTTGAATGTTTAGATCACACCCTAGTCTAACCTTTATAGGCCGGGTTGGGGCGTGACATGTCGTGAGCTGCGAAAAGGACGACAACCTAATCTATCACATTTCTATTACCGAATCAAGGCATCTTGGGCAAGACAACTTTGCTTCACATAGAGGTTGGGCTCACAAACCGAGGGTGTGGGGCTTGAGACGAGGTATCCGTCGCTCCGGTGCCCATAACTTTTGATCCGTAAGGATTTACGCGGCGTACAGCATACGGTTGGAAAGCTCTCCGAGAGCTCTACGACGGAGGAAGCAAGCCTACTCGGCTGCGACTATATTTGGTTCCCAAAATTGAACATTTTCATCAGTTTTGGGACACTTTTCTACTTTTGCGTTGTTTTTCCATCACGGATCGTACCCCGTGGGCAGCGGAAAAGACAACAACCTAATCAATCACATTTCTATAACTAAATCCCATGGCACCTTGGGCAAGACAACTTCAATTCACGCAGAGGCTGGGCCCGCAAACCGAGGGCGTGGGGTTTGTGACCAAGTATCCGTCGCTCCGGTACCCATAACTTTTGATCCGTAATGAGTTACGCGGCGTACAACATACCGTTGGAATGCTGTCCGAGAGCTCTACGACAGGGAAAGCAAGCCTACTCGGTTGCGCCTATTTTTGGTGCCCAAAATTGAACATTTTCATCAATTTCGAGACACTTTTCTACTTTTGCGTTGTTTTTCCATCGCGGATCGTACGCCGTGGGCTGCGAAAAGGACAACAACCTAATCCATCACATTTCTATAACTAAATCCCGCGGCACCTTGGGCAAGACAACTTCAATTCACGTAGAGGCTGGGCCCGCAAACCGAGGGCGTGGGGCTTGTGACCAAGTATCCGTCGCTCCAGTGCCCATAACTTTTGATCCGTAATGAGTTACGTAGAGTACAACATACCGTTGGAATGCTGTCCGAGAGCTCTACGACAGGGGAAGCAAGCCTACTCGGTTGTGCCTATTTTTGGTGCCCAAAATTGAACGTTTTCATCAATTTTGGGACACTTTTCTACTTTTGCGTTGTTTTTCCATCCTAGATCGTATGCCATGGGCTGCGAAAAGGACAACAACCTAATCCATCACATTTCTATAACTAAATCCCGTGGCACCTTGGGCAAGACAACTTCATTTCACGTAGAGGCTGGGCCCGCAAACCGAGGACGTGGGACTTGTGACCAAGTATCCGTCGCTCCGGTGCCCATAACTTTTGATCCGTAATGAGTTACGCAGAGTACAACATACCGTTGGAATGCTGTCCGAGAGCTCTACGATGGGGGAAACAAGCCTACTCGGCTGCACCTATTTTTGATTCCCAAAATTGAAAGTTTTTATCAGTTTCGAGACACTTTTCTACTTTTGCGTTGTTTTTCCATCCCGGATCGTACGCCGTCGGCCGCGGAAAGGACAACAACCTAATCCATCACATTTCTATAACTAAATCCCACGGAACCTTAGGCAAGACAACTTCAATTCACGTAGAGGCTGGGCCCGCAAACTGAGGGCGTGGGGTTTGTGACCAAGTATCCGTCGCTCCGGTGCCCATAACTTTTGATCCGTAATGAGTTACGCGGCGTACAACATACCGTTGGAATGCTGTCCGAGAGCTCTATGACGGGGGAAGCAAGCCTGCTCAGCTGCGCCTATTTTCGAATCCCAAAATCGAACATTTTCATCAGCTTCGGGATACTTTTCTTCTTTTGCGCTATTTTTTCATCTCGGATCGTACGTCGTGAGCTGCGAAAATGACAACAACCTAATCCATCATATTTCTATTACCGAATCCCAGGTATCTTGGGCAAGAAAACTTTGCTTCACATAGAGGCTGGGTCCGCAAACCGAGGGTATGGGCTCGAGACCAGGTATCCGTCGCTCTGGTGCCCATAACTTTTGATCCGTAAGGAGTTACGTGGCGCACAGCATACCGTTGGAAAGCTCTCCAAGAGCTCTACGACAAGGGCAACATGACCTCTTGGATGTGCCTACTTTCGGAGCCCAAAAATGAACGTTTTCATCAGTTTCGGGACACTTTTCTTCTTTTACGCAATTTTTCTGTCACAGATCGTACGTCGTGAGTTACGAAAAGGACGACAACCTAATCCATCATATTTCTATTACCGAATCCCAGGCATCTTGGGCAAGACAACTTTGCTTCACATAGAGGTTGGGCCTGCAAACCAGGGGCGTGGGGCGTGAGACCAGGTATCCGTCGCTCCTGTACCTATAACTTTTGATCCGTAAAGAGTTACGCGGCGCAAAATATACCGTTGCAAAGCTGTCCGAGAGCTCTACGACGGGGGATGCAAGCCTGCTCGGCTGCGACTATTTTTGGTTTCTAAAATTGAACATTTTTATCAGTTTTGGGACACTTTTCTGCTTTTGCATTGTTTTTCCATTACAGATCGTACGTCGTGGGCAGCGGAAAGGACAACAACCTAATCCATCACATTTCTATAACTAAATCCCATGGCACCTTGGGCAAGACAACTTCAATTCATGTAGAGGCTTGGCCCGAAAACCGAGGGCGTGGGGCTTGTGACCAAGTATCCGTCGCTCAGGTGCCCATAACTTTTGATCCGTAAGGAGTTACGCGGAGTACAACATACCATTGGAATGCTGTCCGAGAGCTCTACGATGAGGGAAGCAAGCCTACTCGGCTGCGCATATTTTTGATGCCCAAAATTGAAAGTTTTCATCAGTTTCGGGACACTTTTCTACTTTTGCGTTGTTTTTCCATCCCGGATCGTACGCCGTGAGCCGCGGAAAAGACAACAACCTAATCCATCACATTTCTATAACTAAATCCCACGGCACCTTGGGCAAGAAAACTTCAATTCACGTAGAGGCTGGGCCCGCAAACTGAGGGCGTGGGGCTTGTGACCAAGTATCCGTCTCTCCGATGCCCATAACTTTTGATCCGTAATGAGTTACGCGGTGTACAACATACCGTTGGAATGCTGTCCGAGAGCTCTACGACGGGGGAAGCAAGCCTGCTCGGCTGCGCCTATTTTCAAATCCCAAAATTGAATATTTTCATCAGCTTCGAGATACTTTTCTTCTTTTGCGCTATTTTTCCGTCACGGATCGTACGTCGTGAGCTGCGAAAAGGACAACAACCTAATCCATCACATTTCTATTACCGAATCCCAGGCATCTTGGGCAAGACAACTTTGCTTCACATAGAGGCTGGGCCCGCAAACCGAGGGTATGGGGCTTGAGACTAGGTATCCGTCGCTCTGGTGCCCATAACTTTTGATCCGTAAGGTGTTAGACGGCGCACAACATACCGTTGGAAAGCTCTCCAAGAGCTCTACGACTAGGGCAACATGACCTCTTAGCTGCGCCTACTTTTGGAGCCCAAAAATGAACGTTTTCATCAGTTTCGAGACACTTTTCTTCTTTTGCGCTATTTTTCTGTCACGGATCGTACGTCGTGAGCTGCGAAAAGGACGACAACCTAATCCATCATATTTCTATTACCGAATCCCAAGCATCTTGGGCAAGACAACTTTGCTTCCCATAGAGGCTGGGCCTGCAAACCGGGGGCGTGGGGCGTGAGAGTAGGTATCCGTCGCTCCGGTACCTATAACTTTTGATCCGTAAGGAGTTACGCGGTGCAAAATATACCGTTGGAAAGCAGTCCGAGAGCTCTACGACAGGGGAAGCAAGCCTACTCGACTGCGACTATTTTTGGTTTCCAAAATTGAACGTTTTTATCAGTTTTGGGACACTTTTCTGCTTTTGCGTTGTTTTTCCATTCCGGATTGTACACCGTGGGCAGCGGAAAAGACAACAACCTAATCCATCACATTTCTATAACTAAATCCCATGGCACCTTAGGCAAGACAACTTCAATTCACGTAGAGGCTGGGCCCGCAAACCGAGGGCGTGGGGTTTGTGACCAGGTATCCGTCGCTCCGGTACCCATAACTTTTGATCCGTAATGAGTTACACTGCATACAACATACCGTTGGAAAGCTGTCCGGGAGCTTTACGACTGGGGAAGCAAGCCTACTCGGCTGTGCCTATTTTTGGTGCCCAAAATAGAACATTTTCATCAGTTTTGGGACACTTTTCTTATTTTGCGTTGTTTTTCCATCCCGGATCGTACGCCGTGGGCCGCGGAACGGATAACAACCTAATCCATCACATTTCTATAACTAAATCCCATGGCACCTTGGGCAAGACAATTTCAATTCACGTAGAGGCTAGAATTACAAATTGAGGGCGTGGGGCTTGTGACCAGGTATCCGTCGCTCCGGTGCCCATAACTTTTGATCCGTAATGAGTTACGCGGCGTACAACATACCGTTGGAAAGCTCTCCCAGAGCTCTACGGCAGGGGCAGTAGTCCTGCTCGGCTGTGCTTATTTTTGGAACCCAAAATAGAACATTTTCATCAGTTTCGAGGCACTTTTCTTCTTTTGCTTTTGTTTTTCCATCCCGGATCGTACGTCATGACTCGCGAAAAGGACAACAACCTAATCCATCACATTTTTATTACTGAATCCCACGGCTCCTTGGGCAAGACAACTTCACTTCACGTTGAGGCTGGGCCCGCAAACCGAGGGCGTGGTGTTTGTGACTAGGTATCCGTCATTCCGGTGCCCACAACTTTTGATCCGTAATGAGTTAAGCGGCGCACAACATATCGTTAGAAAGCTGTCCGGGAGCTCTACGATGGGGAAAGCAAGCCTGCTCGGCTGCGCCTATTTTTGGTGCCCAAAATTGAACGTTTTCATTAGTTTCAGGACACATTTCTACTTATGCGTTGTTTTTCCATCCCGGATCATACGCCGTGGGCCGCGGAAAGGACAACAACCTAATCCATCACATTTCTATAACTAAATCCCATGGCACCTTGGGCAAGACAACTTCAATTCACGTAGAGGTTGGGCCCGCAAACCGAGGTCGTGGGGCTTGTGACCAGGTATCCGTCACTTCGGTGCCCATAACCTTTGATCCGTAATGAGTTACGCGGCGTACATCATACCGTTGGAAAGCTCTCTGAGAGCTCTACGACGGGGCTAACAAGCCTGCCCAGCTGCGCCTATTTTCGCAGTCCAAAAATGAATATTTTCATCAGTTTCGGGACACTTTTATTCTTTTGATGTATTTTTCCGTCACGAATCGTACGTCGTGAGCTACGAAAAGGATGACAACCTAATCCATCACATTTCTATTACCGAATCCCAAGCATCTTGGGCAAGACAACTTTGCTTCACATAGAGGCTGGGCTCGCAAACCGAGGGTGTGGGGCTTGAGACCAAGTATCCGTCGCTCCGGTGCACATAAATTTTGATCCGTAAGGATTTACGCGGCGCACAACATACTGTTGAAAAGCTCTCCGAAAGCTCTACGACGGAGGCAACAAGCTTGCTCGGCTGTACGTATTTTCGGAGCCCAAAAGCGAACATTTTCATCAGCTTCGGGATACTTTTCTTCTTTTGTGCTATTTTTCCATCACGGATCGTACGTCGTGAGTTGCGAAAATGACGACAACCTAATCCATCACATTTCTATTACCGAATCACAGGCATCTTAGGCACGACAACTTTGCTTCACATTGAGGATGGGCCTGCAAACCGAGGGTATGGGGCTTGAGACCAGGTATCCGTCGCTCCGGTACCCATAACTTTTGATCCGTAAGGAGTTACGCGGTGCACAACATACCGTTGGAAAGCTCTCCAAGAGCTCTACGACAGGGGCAACAAGACTTATTGGCTGCGTCTACTTTCAGAACCCAAAAACGAACGTTTTCATTAGTTTCGGGATACTTTTCTTCTTTTGCGCTATTTTTCTGTCACTGATCGTACGTCGTGAGCTGCGGAAAGGACGACAACCTAATCTATCACATTTCTATTACCGAATCCTAGGCATCTTGGGCAAGACAACTTTGCTTCACATAGCCGTTGGGCTTGCAAACCGGGGGCGTGGGGCGTGAGACCAGGTACCCGTCGCTCCGGTGCCCATTACTTTTAATCGGTAAAGAGTTACGCGGCGCACAATATACCGTTGGAAAGTTGTCCGAGAGCTCTACGACAGAGGAAGCAAGCCTGCTCGACTGTGACTATTTTTGGTTCCTAAAATTGAACGTTTTCATCAGTTTCGGGACACTTTTCTGCTTTTGCGTTGTTTTTTCATCCCGGATCGTACGCCGTGGGCAGCGGAAAGGACAACAACCTAATCCATCACATTTCTATTACTAAATCCCATGGCACCTTAGGCAAGACAACTTCAATTCTCGTAGAGGCTGGGCCCGCAAACCGAGGGCGTGGGGTTTGTGACCAGGTATCCGTCGCTCCGGTACCCATAACTTTTGATCCGTAATGAGTTATGCGGCGTACAACATACTGTTGGAATGCTATCCGAGAGCTCTACTGTCACGCCCCAACCCGGCCTATAAAGGTTAGACTAGGGTGTGATCTAAACATTCAAGTCCTTTCACATCCTTAATCATTCTAGGAGGTTTAACACTTAACGTTTTATTCTGGACTTCAAAATTTTTTGGAAATCTGGCAGCATAATGGCTGTAATTGGGCTCTTTGTTTTGATCTAAATTTTCTAACAGCCTCAAATTTACCATCTCAAATTCAATTCCAGCTAAGATTACTATTACTCCATCAATTGAATTGCCTATTGGTTAATTCGACGTCCCGTTCAATTTATAACTTAGCTTGATACTATGTCTCGTTTGTCCATTTATCCTCGTTTCAAAATATACCTGCTGATCTTAACTTATTAGCGAGTACCTGTTGAGATTGGATAAGTTCATTTACCTATTCCTTAACTAAGCATCATAACCTGTGATAGATATTAGCGGTAGTAAGAGCAAAACGATCATAGTCATGTCTAGTATCAGTCTACTTAAAAGTACAAACCAAAATTAGACCCCAAATTACAGCGGGGGTCTTTTACATCACAAGCAACAATAACATAAGGGAAATAGTCTTCAAGCAGCAAAAGTACACAAGTAGTCACGTTCAAGCAAAACAACAATAACAGGCAATCACTCCAGGGGTTCATCATTAGGTACATTATCCTCGGGTTCCTGTGCCTGTTCTTCTTCACCTGAAATGATAAAAGAGGGTGAGTCTTTATGAACTCAGCGAGGGGGAATGAGAAATAAATTTTGAAACTCATTTTCCGATTCAATTTATGAAAACCCCTTTTTTAAAACGTGTCACATATTACAAATAATGTGGTAAGCAATTATAAGAAAAAAATCGAGAAACGGATACAATTACCAATCATTTCAAGGATACGGTGAGCATTTGCTCTCAATTTCAATTTCGAATCATTTGGTGCGGCCGGCTTCAATAATCCACTTATCACTCCCAAATGGGTGTACTCCGGATGTACCCCGAAACCTACGACCCAACTCTCCGAGAGTGAAATACCAAGCGAGAGAGGGAATTGGACCATGGCAGTCACGGTAACACCGGCAAGCCCGATGCCGCCCGGCGTGCGTGAAACACTACCATGCCACACGAAAGGTTGCAACCTCGTATGCAATGCACATTTATAACATTTAACATATCACATTAGGAGGGCAACAAGTAGGTTGCCTCCTAACAGTTATAAGATCGCACGTTGTCAAGTAGTCGAACAAGGCACGATAAGGCAAGTTATTTCACTTGAAAGGCATATAGAGTCATATGAACATCAAACGAGCAGCCATGTAACACATGTAAAACAGGCCATATAACTCATTAAGAAGCTCATATAATCAAGTGATACGAATTATTCAACATGCAACAACATTTACGTGGGTTCGGTAGCAAGAAAAGCTTATTTGACAACATGCAATCGTCAAAACCATAATTGAAGTTATAACACATTTACGGGCAGCCCACTAAGCATAAAATTTCCACACAATAACCAAGAGATCAACACTTAGCAAAGCTACCTAGTCATTAGGGTTTCTATTTCATGCTTATTCGTGTGATTAAAACCCTAAGTCAACTCAAAGTCATTCTCAAGTCATGCATCATTCCATTCAAGCATCCTCAAGTACTCAAAACAGTCCACGCAATATTCCAACATCATAATTCCAAGCAATTAGCACCACAAGAGAGGTTACAATAGTTTTCCATGCATATAGCTAAGTGAAACACTCACTGCAGTAGGCTGTTTTCTCACAATCAATCGGGTAAGCAAACAATCTCCAAATTCAGTGAATAAGATGTCAAATTAAAGCTTAAGAAGTTAACTAAACTCAGAAACAAACCTTGCATCAATTGGGGTTCAGAATCATTAGTTATAGCCGAAACAGTGAGGTAGCACAAAACTGTCCAGATTTGCACACTTTTCAGAAATTGACGTTTTTGAGGTCCTACAGGGGTAGCAAGCTTGCTCGGCTGCGACTATTTTCGGAGCTCAAAATTGAATGTTTTCATCAGTTTCAGGATACTTTTCTTCTTTTGCGCTCTTTTTTCGTCCCGGATCGTACGTCGCAAGCCACGAAAAGGATGACAACCAAATCCATCACATTTCTATTATCGAATCCCACCGCACCTCGGGCAAGACAACTTCGCTTCACGTAGAGGCTGGGCCTACAAACCGAGGGCGTGGGGCTTGGGACCATGTCTCCGTCGCTCCGGTGCCCATAACTTTTGATCCCTAAGGAGTTACACGGCGTACAACATACAGTTGGAAAGCACTCGAAGAGATCTACGACGGGGGCAACAAGCCTGCTCGGCTGCGCCTGTTTTCGGAGCCCAAAATTGTACATTTTCATCAGTTTCAGGACACTTTTCTTCTTTTACGCTGTTTTTTCATCCCGGATAGTACGTCGTGAGCCGCGAAAATGATGACAACCTAATCCGTCACATTTCTATTATCGAGTCCCATGGCACCTTGGGCAAGACAACTTCGCTTCACGTAGAGGCTGAGCCCGCAAACCGAGGGAGTGGGCCTTGGGACCATGTCTCCGTCGCTGCGGTGCCCATAACATTTGATCCGTAAAGAGTTACGTGGCGCTCAGCATACCGTTGGAAAGCTCTCTGAGAGCTCTACGATGAAGGCAGCAAGCCTGCTAGGCTGTGCCTATTTTCGGAGCACAAAATTGAATATTTTCATCAGTTTTGGGACACTTTTCTTCTCTTGCGCTGTTTTTCCTTCTCGGATCGTACGTCGTGAGCCTAGAACAGGAGGACAACCTAATCCATCACATTTTTATTCCTGAATCCCACGACACCTTGGGCATGACAACTTCACTTCATGTAGAGGCTGCGCCCGCAAACCGAGGGCGTGGGGCTTGGGACTATGTCTCCGTCGCTCCGATGCCCATAACTTTTAATCTGTAAGGAGTTACCGTTGGAAAGTTCTTCGAGTGCCCTACGACGGGGGCATTGAGCTTGGTTGGCTGCGCCTATTTTCGGAGACCAAAATCGAACATTTTCATCAGTTTTGGGATACTTTTCTTCTTTTGTGCTGTTTTTCCTTCCCGGATCGTACGTCGTCAGCCGCGAAAAGGACGACAACCAAATCAATCACATTTCTATTACTGAATCCCACAACACCTTGGGCATGACAACTTCACTTCACGTAGAGGCTGGGCCCGTAAACCGAGGGTGTGGGGCTTGTGACCAAGTATTTGTCGCTCCGTTGCCCATAACTTTTGATTCGCAAGGAGTTACGCGGCGCATAGCATACCGTTGGAAAGCTCTCCAAGAGCTCTATGACGGGGGTAGAAAGTCTGCTCTGCTGTGCCTGATTTCGATGCCCAAAATTGAACGTTTTCATCAGTATCGAAATATTTTTCTTCTTTTGCGGTGTTTTTTCATCCCGAATCGTACGTCGTGAGCCACGGAAAGGACAACAACCTAATCCATCACATTTCTATTATCGAATCCAACGGCACCTTGGGCAAGACAACTTCGCTTCACGTAGAGGCTGGGCCCACAAACCAAGGGTGTGGGTTTTAGGACCAGGTCTCCGTCGGTCCTTTGCCCATAAGTTTTGATCCGTAAGGAGTTACGCGGCACACAACATACCGTTGAAAAGCTCTCCAAGAGCTCAACGATGAGGGCAACAATCTTGCTCAGCTGTGCCTATTTTCAGAGCCTAAAATTGAACGTTTTCATCAGTTTCAGGACACTTTTCTTCTTTTGCGCTATTTTTCCGTCCCAGATCGTACGTCGTCAACTGCGAAAAGGATGACAACCTACTCAATCACATTTCTATTACTGAATCCCACGACACCTTGGGCATGACAACTTCACTTCACGTAGAGGCTGGGCCCATAAACAGAGGGCGTGGGGCTTGTGACCAAGTATTTGTCGCTCCAGTCCCCATAACTTTTGATCCGTAAGGAGTTACGCGGCACACAGAATACTGTTGGAAAGCTCTCCGAGAGCTCTACGATGGGGGCAGCAATCCTGCTATACTGCACTAATTTTCAGTGACCAAAATCGAATGTTTTCAACAGTTTCGGGATATTTTTCTGCTTTTGTGCTATTTTTCCGTCCCGGATCGTACGTCGTGAGCCGCAAAAAGGACGACAACCAAATCCATCACATTTCAATTATTGAATCCCCTGGCATCTTGGGCAAGGCAACTTCGCTTCAAGTAGAGGCTGTGTGAGGCCCGACCCCGAATAACGTGTATTACCTAGATTTGAGTGCCTTAGACCCAGAATTGTATGACCGACCTTAGACTATGTGCCCTGTCTTGGTTTTCATGCATGCTTCGTCATTCGTGCCTTGACCTAGAATGGTGTGCCCTAATCCCCTACTGACATACGATACCTAGATATATGTACCCTGACCTCGATGTAAGTGCGTTACCTCATTTTGTGTGCCCTAACCTTGAACTGCGTACCTTAACCTAGATATAGAGTCGTGCCTTGATTTGTATGCCTTGCATTGGTTTACGTGCATTCACCTAGGATTACGTGTATTTGTCTTGAAGTACGTGCCTTAGTCATGAAGTTCACGTCTACCTCGTGATTCGTGCCTTGTATCAATTTCTGTGCGTGTCTCATAATGCGTGTCCTAGACCTAGGAAAGCGTGCCCGCACGCTAATTAATAAAGAATCCTACACAAAGTACTAGACTATAAAATAATCCTACAAACACCACTAACTATTATTATAATCCTAATTCAAATCTCTACAAAATCCACTAACACCTAAATATTATATTTTAAACTCACTACAAGACAAAATCTCACAAACCTCTAAACATATCCTATATTCTATTCTACCTAAAATCGCTAAATACCCAGCATTCTCTTACACACATGCTAAACCCTAAGCACTTTCCTATTATCTAAACATTTCTATGACAAGTACAAAACACAATGCAACCTAGGATAGACAAATGCATGACAATACAAAAAAATAATAATAAAAACCATACCCAAACCCTTCCCATTCTTGACCAAATCACCAAGCATGCTCCTCACAATTCAAATTGCATAATTGACAAAGAAAAAATTAGATTTGAAGGCCTTAAGTCCGACACACACACACACACAACTCATCACATTTCATTTTCCTCTAAAAAATCCTCTCAAGCTCTCATTCTCTATCCTTCTCTCTCATTTTCGACCATGGCTTCTCTTGAGCTTCCAAGACCTCAAGCTCACTCTTAAGATCTCTCCCAAGGTTGGCCATAGCAGTCCAAGCAAGCAAGAAGCAAGAAAGAAGCTCCATTGGTGCATCTTCAAGAGCATTGTGCATCTTCATCTATTGTCTTGCTAAGGTAAGGGCTAAAACTTCTTGAAAATCTTTCAAAAAACCACATGCATGCCCTTAAATGTCTATCTTTACTTATGTACTTGAGATATATGTGTGTTCATGAGCTTTTATAAACATGCATGACAAGATTCTTGGCTAGAATTTGATGATAGATGAAATTGGGTATGTGACAGCTTTCTACCTTGTTGGTGCGAGGTGATTTTGACTAGGTAAATGATGTTTAAAATGTGTAAAAATTGGTAGGTAACTAGTTTTTCCAGTTTTGAACACTTTTTGAAGAAATATACCAAAGCTAATTTGGACTCTAAGGTCCTCAAAATTGATACTTATCAAAATGTGTCCAAATCTGGAAAGTCTGGAAAAATGAAGAAGGTTTTGGCAGATTCACTGACCTTGTAGAACGAACCAGTTTTGACTTAGTAAATGATATCAAAAATGCATGAAATTTGGTGTGCAGATAGATTTTTCAGGTCTGGACAATTTTGTTAGAAATGGACTAAGGCTAAATCTGACCCTAAAGCCTTCAAAAACGACAAGTATTGAAATGTGTCCAAATCTGGACAGTTTTGTGTAGTCTCACTGTTTTGGCTATAACTCTTGAACCCGAACTCCAAATGATGCGAGGTTTGTTTCTGAATTTAGTTCACTCCTTGAGATTTAATTTGACATATTATTCACTGGAATTGGAGATTGTTTTCTTGTCTTAATTATTGTGAGAAAACAGTCCATTGCAGTGAGGATTTCACTTAGTGATATGCTTAGAAAAATTATTGTAGCTTCTCTTGTTGTATTAAATGCTTGAGATTGTGGCATTTGAATGTTGTGTGGACTGTTCTGAATACTTAAGGGTGTTTGAATTAATCAATGCGTGGCTTGAGTTTAATTACGAGATGACTTGGGGCTTAATCGCACGGGTAAGCATGAATTGAAACCCTAGTGACTAGGTAAATTCGCTAAGTGTTGATCCTATGGATATCGTGTTTAATTATGTAATTAGTAGGCTGTCCGTAGTTGTCCTCATAGTCCTAAACATGATTTCGATGATTACATGTTGACAAGTAGGCCTTTCTTGTACCCGGTCCCACGTAGATGTCGTTGGATGTTGAATAATCTTATTATTTGATTACGTGAACTTCGAAATGAGTTATATGACTTGATTTACATGTGTTACATGGCTGCCCGTTTAATGTTCATTTAACTCTATGTGTTTTACAAAGTGAAAATTCGTGTTAAGCATGCCCCGTTCGTTTACTTGTCAATATGTGATCGTATACTTGCTCGGAGGCAATCTACTTTGTTGTCCTCCTAATGTGAATTGTTAAAAGACATTCTATGGCTTATTTAAACATGATTACTTGGCTGCCCGTGGAAGTTTAATTGCTTTCAAATTGATATATGAAATGATTACATGTTCTTACAATGCCTTATATGCCAATATGTCAAAATGTGATCATATACTTGTTCAGAGGCAACCTACTTTGTTGACCTCCCCATGTGAATTGTTAAATGGCATACATGTGCATTGCATTCAAGGTTGCAACCTTTCATTCTGGCGTGGTAGCGTTCACACACACCGGGCGGCATCGGTCTTGCCGGTGCAACTGTGACTACCATTGTCCAATTCCCTCTCTCGCTTGGGGGCTAGACTTCCTCGGAGAGTTGGGTCGTAGGATTTCGGGGTACATCCGGAGTACACCCATTTGGCATGATCAGGGGATGATTTGAAGTCGGCCGCACCAATTGATACTGGAAATGAACTGAGAGCAAAAGCTCACCGTTTCCTTTTCACTATGTGTATAAGTATTCTCGCTTGGTCCCTAGAGGACCTCGGGGAGGAAAGACGGGTAATTGTGTTCTTTTACTTTTACATTACATTATATACTTACTTGTGATATATGTCATGCTTGCAAAAAGAGTTTTCATAATTTACCGGAAAAAGAGTTTCAAAATGTATTTCTCGTTTCTCCTCGTTGAGTTCATAAGGACTCACCCTCTTTTATCATCTCAGGTGAAAAAGACCAGGAACAGGTACCCGAAGGAAATGTGCTAGTTGATGAACCTTTGGAACAACAATGTGCATTGCGTGCTTTTTGTTTCTCGAAGAGTTCTACGACAAGGGCAGCAAGCCTGCTCAGCTGCCCTTTTTTGGAGTCCAAAATCGAACGTTTTCATCAATTTCAGGACACTTTTTAGACTTTGCGTTGTTTTTCTGTCCCGGATCATACGTCGTGAGCCTCGGAAAGGAGGACAACCTAATCCATCACATTTCTATTATCGAATCACACGACACCTTGGGCAAGAAAACTTCGCTTCACGTTGAGGCTGGGCTCGCAAACTGAGGGCGTGGGGCTTGGCACCAGGTCTCTGTCGCTCCGGTGCCCATAACTTTTGATCCGTAAGGAGTTACGCGGCGTACAGCATACCGTTGGAAAACTCTACGAGAGCTCACCGACAAGGGTAGCAAGCTTGCTATGCTGGGCCTGTTTTCGGGGCACAAAATCAAACATTTTCATCAGTTTCGGGACACCTTCCTTATTTTGCACTGTTTTTCCATCCCGAATCATACGTCGTGAGCCGCGAAAAGGACGACAACCTAATCCATCACATTTCTATTATCGAATCTCACGACACCTTGGGAAAGACAACTTCGCTTCACGTAGATGTTGGGCCCATAAACCGAGGGCATCGCGCTTGAGACCATGTATCTGTCGCTATAGTGCCCTTAACTTTTGATCCGTAAGGAGTTACGCGGCGCACAGCATATCGTTTGAAAGCACTCCAAGATCTATACGACAGAGGCAGCAAGCCTGCTCGGTAGTGCCTATTTTCGGATCCCAAAATCAAACATTTTCATTAGTTTCGGGACACTTGTCTTCTTTTACGCTGTTTTTTCGTCCCGGATCGTACGTCGTGAGCGGTGGAAAAGACGATAACCTAATCAAGCCTACTCGGCTGCGCCTATTTTTGGAGCCCAAAATCAAACGTTTTCATCAGTTTCGGGATAGTTTTCTTATTTTGCGATGTTTTTCCATCCCAAATCGTACGTCGTGAGCGGCAAAAAGGACGACATCCTAATCAATCACATTTCTATTACCGAATCCCATGACTCCTTGGGCGTGACAACTTCACTTCACGTAGAGGCTGGGCCTGCAAACCGAGGGCGTCAGGCTTGGGACCAGGTATCTGTCGCTTCTTTGCCCATAACTTTTGATTCGTAAGGAGTTACGTAGCGCACAACATACCATTGGGAAGCTCTACAAGATCTCTATCACAGGGATAGCAAGCCTGCTCAACTGCGCCAATTTTCGGAGCCCAAAATTGAACATTTTCATCAGTTTCGGGACACTTTTCTGATTTTGCGCTGTTTTTCTGTCCCGGATCGTATGTCGTGAGCCACGAAAAGCACAACAACCTAATCCATCACATTTCTATTATCGAATCCCACAGCACCTCAGGCAAGACAACTTCGCTTCACGTAGAGTTTGGGCCCGAAATCCGAAGGCGTGGGGCTTGGGACCAGGTCTGCGTCACTCCGGTGCCCATAACTTTTGATCCATAAGGAGTTACGCGGTGCAAAGCGTATCGTTGAAAACCTCTCCGAGTTCTACGACGGGGGCAGCAAGCCTGCTCGGTTGCGCCTATTTTCAGAGCCCAAAATCGAACGTTTTCATCAATTTCGAGACACTTTTCTTTTTTTGCGCTGTTTTTCATCGCGGATCGTACGTTGTGAGCCGCAAAAAGGACGACAACCTAATCCATCACATTTCTATTATCAAATCCCACGGCACCTTGGGCAAGACAACTTCGCTTCACGTAGAGGCTGGGCATGCAAACCGAGGGGGTGAGGCTTGGGATAAGCTCTCCGTCGCTCCTTTGCCCATAACTTTTGATCCGTAAGGAGTTACGTGGCGCACAACATACTGTTGGAACGCTCTCCGAGAGCTCACCGATAGAGGAAGCAAGCTTGCTCGGCTGGGCCTCTTTTCAGAGCCCAAAATTGAACGTTTTCATCAGTTTTGGGACATTTTTCTTATTTTGCATTATTTTTTCATCCCGAATCGTACGTCGTGAGCCGCGAAAAGGATGACAACCTAATCCATCACATTTCTATTATCGGATCTCACGGCACCTTGGGCAAGACAACTTCACTTCACGTACTGGCTGGGCCCGGAAACCGAGGGTGTGAGGCTTGGGACCAAGTCTCCATCGCTCTGATGCCTATAACTTTTGATCCGTAAGGAGTCACATGGCGCACAACATACCGTTTGAAAGCTTTCCGAGAGCTCTATGAAGGGGGCAGCAAGCTTGCTCGGCGGCGTCTATTTTTAGGGCCCAAAATCAAACATTTTCATCAGTTTCGGGACACTTGATTTATTTTGTGCTGTTTCTTTGTCCCATATCATACGTCGTCAGCCGCAAAAAGGACAACAACCTAATCAATCACATTTCTATTACCAAATCCCATGACACCTTGGAAGTGAAAACTTCACTTCACGTAGAGGTTGGGCCCGCAAACTGATGGCGTGGGGCTTTGGACCAGGTATCCATCGCTCCAGTGCCCATAACTTTTGATCAGTAAGGAGTTACTTGGCGCACAGCATACTGTTGGAAAGCTCTCCGAGAGCTCTAAGACAGGGGCACCAAACCTGCTCAACTGCGCCTATTTTTGGATCCCAAAATCGAACATTTTCATCAGTTTCGGGATAATTTTCTTATTTTGCATTGTTTTTCCGTCCCGGATCGTACGTCGTGAGCGGCGAAAAGGACGACAACCTAATCAATAACATTTCTATTACCGAATCCCACGACACCTTGGGCATGACAACTTCAAGTCACGTTAAGGCTGGGCCCGCAAACCGAGGGCGTGGGGCTTGGGACAAGGCCTCCGTTTCTCCTTTGCCCATAACTTTTGATCCATAAAGAGATACGTGGCGCACAACATACCGTTGGAAAGCTCTCTGAGAGCTCTATCACAAGGGCAGCGAGCCTACTCAATTGTGACTATTTTCTGAGCCCAAAATCGAATGTTTTCATTACTTTCGAGACACTTTTCTGATTTTGCACTATTTTTCCATCCCGGATTGTACGTCGTGAGCCACGAAAAGGACGACAACCTAATCCATCACATTTCTATTATCGAATCCCACGCCACCTTGGGAAAGACAACTTCGCCTCATGTATAAGCTGGGCCCACAAACTGAGGGCGTGGGGCTTGGGACCAGGTCTCTGTCGCTCCAGTGCCCATAACTTTTTATCCGTAAGGAGTTACAGGGTGCACAACATACCGTTGGAAAGCTCTCCGGGAGCTCACCGACATGGGCAGAAGCTTGCTCGGCTGGGCATATTTTCGGAGCCCAAAATCGAACGTTTTAATCAGTTTCTAGATACTTTTCTTATCTTGCGCTATTTTTTCGTCCCGGATCGTACGTTGTCAGCCGCGATCTAATCAATCACATTTCTATTACCAAATCCCACGACACCTTGGGCTTGACAACTTCACTTCACATAAAGGCTGGGCACGCAAACTGAGGGCGTGGGGCTTGGGACCAGGTATCCGTTGCTCCGGTGCGCATAACTTTTGATCCGTAAGGAGTTACTTGGCACACAGCATACCGTTGGAAAGCACTCCGAGAGCTCTACGAAGGGAGCAGCAAGCCTGCTTGGCGGCGTCTATTTTCAGAGCCCAAAATCAAACATTTTCATCAGTTTCGGGATACTTGTCTTATTTTGCGCTGTTTCTCCATCCCAGATTGTACGTCGTCAGTCGCGAAAAAGATGATAGCCTAATCAATCACATTTCTATTATAGAATCCCACAACACCTAGGGCATGACAACTTCACTTCACGTAGAGGCTGGGCCCGCAAACTTAGGGCGTGGGGCTTAGGACTAGGTATCCGTCGCTCCGGTGCGTATAACTTTGGATCCGTAAGGAGTTACTTGGCGCACAGCATACCGTTAGAAATCTCTCTGAGAGCTCTATGATAGGGGCAGCAAGCATGCTCAGCTGCACCTATTTTTGGAAGCCAAAATGGAACGTTTTCATCAATTTCGGAACACTTTTCTTTCTTTGCGCTGTTTTTCCGTCACAGATCCTATGTCATGAGCCGTGAAAAGGACGAAAACCTAATCCATCACATTTCTATTATCAAATCCCACGGCACCTTGGGCAAGACAACTTCACTTCACATAGAGGTTAGGCCCCCAAACCGAGGGCGTGGGGCTTAGGACCAGGTCTCCATCGCTCCGGTGGCAATAACTTTTGATCTGTAAGGAGTTACGTGGCGCACAATATACTGTTGGAAAGCACTCTGAGAGCTCTATGACTGGGGTAACAAGCTTGCTCGGCTGCGCCTGCTTTTGTAGCCCAAAATCAAACGTTTTCATCAATTTTGGGATACTTTTCTTCTTTTGCAATGTTTTTCCTTCCCGAATCGTACGTCGTGAGCCTAGAAAAGGACGACAACCTAATCCATCACATGTCTATTATCGAATCCCACGGCATCTTGGGCAAGACAACTTCGCTGCATATAGAGGTTGGGCCCGCAAACCGAGGGCGTGAGGCTTGGGACCAGGTCTTCGTCGCTCATTTGCCCATAACTTTTGATCTGTAAGGAGTTACGCGGCGCACAGCATACCATTGGAAAGCTCTCCGAGAGCTCTACGACGGGGTCAGTAAGCTTGCTCGGCTTGGCCTATTTTTGAAGTGAAAAATTGAACATTTTCATCAGTTTTGGAACACTTTTCTTATTTTACACAATTTTTTTGTCCCGAATCGTACGTCGTGAGCCGCGAAAAGGATGGCAACCTAATCCATCACATTTCTATTACCGAATCCCACGACACCTTGGGCATGACAACTTTACTTCAAGTAGAGGTTGGGCCCGCAGACTGAGGGCGTAGGGCTTGGGACCAGGTATCCGTCGCTCCGTTACCCATAACTTTTGATCCGTAAGGAGTTACTTAGCGCACAGCATATCGTTGGAAAGCTCTCCGAGAGCACTACGACGGGGACAGCAAGCTTGCTCGGCTGCGCCTATTTTTGGAGCCCAAAAATGAACATTTTCATTAGTTTTGGGATACTTTTCTTAGTTTGCGCTGTTTTTTCATCCCGGATCGTACGTCGTGAGCGGCTCAAAGGGCGACAACCTAATAAATCACATTTCAATTTCCGAATCCCATGACACCTTGGGTAAGACAACTTCACTTCACGTAGAGGCTGGGTCCGCAAACTGAGGGCGTGGAGCTTGGGACTACGTCTCCGTCGCTCAGGTGCCCATAACTTTTGATCCGTAAGGAGTTACGCGGGGCATAGCATACCGTTGGAAAGCTCTCGGAGAGCTCTACGACTAGGGAAACAAGGCTGCTTGGCTGCGCCTATTTTCGGAGCCCAAATTCGAAAGTTTCCATCAATTTTGGGACACTTTTCTTCTTTAGCGTAGTTTTTTCTTCCGGAATCGTACGTTGTGAGCCGCGAAAAGGGCAACAACCTAATCCATCACATTTCTATTATCGAATCCCATGGCACCTTGGGCAAGACAATTTTGCTGCACGTAGAGGCTGGCCCCGCAAACCGAGGGCGTGGGCCTTAGAACTAGGTCTCCATCGCTCCTTTGCCTATAGCTTTTGATCCGTAAGGAGTTATGCGGCACACAGCATACCGTTGGAAAGCTTTTTGAGAGCTCTACGACGGGGGCAGCAAGATTGTTAGGCTGTGCCTATTTTCATAGACCAAAATTGAACGTTTTCAGCAGTTCTGGTTTACTTTTCTACTTTTGCGCTGTTATTCTATCCCGGATCGTATGTCGTCAGCCGCGAAAAGGACGACAACCTAATCAATAACATTTCTATTACCGAATCCCACGACACCTTGGGCATGACAACTTCACTTCACAAAGAGGCTAGGCACGCATACCGAGGGCGTGGGGCTTGCGACCAGGTATCTGTCGCTCCGGTGCCCATAACTTTTGATCCGTTAGGAGTTACGTGGCACACAGCATACCGTTGGAAAGCTCTCCGAGAGCTCTACGACGAGGGCATCAAGCCTGCTCGGCTGCGCCTATTTTCGGAGCCCAAAATTGAATGTTTTCATCAGTTTTGAGATATTTTTCTTCTTTTGCGCTATTTTTTTGTCCCGGATCGTACGTTGTGAGCCGCGAAAAGGACGACAAGCTAATCTATCACATTTCTATTATCGAATCCCATGACACTTTAGGCAAGGCAACTTCGCTTCACACAAAGGCTAGGCCTGCAAACCGAGGGTGTGGGGCTTGTGACATGGTATCTGTCTTTCCGGTGCCCATTACTTTTGATCCGTAAAGAGTTACGTAGCGCACAGCATGCCGTTGGAAAGCTGTCCGAGAGCTCTACGACGGGGGCAGGAAGCCTGTTTAGCTGCGCCTATTTCTTGAGACCAAAATCGAACGTTTTCATCAGTTTCAGGACACTTTTCTTATTTTGCGATGTTTTTCCATCCCGGATCGTACGTCGTAAGCGACCCAAAGGATGACAACCTAATCAATCACATTTCTATTATCAAATCCCATGACACCTTGGGCATGACAACTTCACTTCACGTATAGGCTGGGCCCATAAACCGAGGCCGTCGGGCTTGGGACCAACTCTTCGTCGCTCCTTTGCCCATAACTTTTGATCCGTAAGGAGTTATGTGGCACATAGCAAACCGTAGGAAAGCTCTCCAGGAGCTCTATCACAGGGGCAGCAACCCTGCTTAGCTGTGCATGATTTCGGAGCCCAAAATCGAACGTTTTCATCAGTTTCGGGACACTTTTCTAATTTTGCGCTATTTTTCGGTCCTAGATCTTACGTCGTGAGCCACGAAAAGGACGACAACCTAATCCATCACATTTCTATTATCGAATCCCACAGCACCTTGGGCAAGACAACTTCGCTTTACGTATAGGCTGGGCACGCAAACCGAGGGCGGGGGGCTTTGGACCAGGTCTCCGTCGCTCCTTTGCCCATAACTTTTGATTCGTAAGGAGTTACGTGGCGCACAGCATACCGTTGGAACGCTTTCCGAGAGCTCACCGATAGGGGCTGCAAGCTTGTTCGGCTTGGCCTATTTTCGGAGTCCAAAATCGAACATTTTCATCAGTTTCGGGAGACTTTTCATATTTTGCGCTATTTTTTTGTCCCGAGTCGTACGTCGTGAGCCGCGTAAAGGACGACAACTGAATCTATCACATTTATATTATCAAATCTCACGGCACCTTGGGCAAGACAACTTCGCTTCACGTAGAGGTTGGGCCCACAAACCGAGGGCGTGGGGCTTGGGACCAGGTCTCCGTCGCTCCGGTGCCTATAACTTTTGATCCGTAAGGAGTTATGCGGTGCACAGCATACCGTTTGAAAGATCTCCAAGAGCTCTACGATGGGGGAAGAAAGCCTGCTTGGGGTCATATATTTTCGGAGATCAAAATCAAACATTTTCATCAGTTTTGGGACACTTTTCTTCTTTTGCATTATTTTTCCATCTCGGATCGTACGTCGTCAGCCGTGAAAAGACGACAACCTAATCAATCACATTTTTATTACCGAATCCAACGACATTTTGGGCATGACAACTTCACTTCGTGTAGAGGCTGGGCCCGCAGACTGAGGGCGTAGGGCTTGGGACTAGGTATCCGTCGTTCCGGTGCCCATAACTTTTGATCCGTAAGGAGTTACTTGGCACACAGTATACCGTTGTAAAGCTCTCCGAGAGCACTACGATGGGGGCAGCAAGCCTGCTAGGCTGCGCCTATTTTTGGAGCCCAAAATCTAACATTTTCATTAGTTTCGGGATACTTTTCTTATTTTTGCTGTTTTTTCGTCTCGGATCGTAAGTCGTGAACGGCTCAAAGGGCGACAACCTAATAAATCACATTTCTATTATCGAATCCCACGATACCTTGGGCATGAGAACTTCACTTCACGTAAAGGTTGGGCCTACAAACCGAGGGAGTCATGCTTAGGACTAGCTCTCTGTCGTTCCTTTGCCCAAAACTTTTGATCCGTAAGGAGTTACGTGGCGCACAGCATACCATTGGAATGCTCTCCGAGAGCTCTATCACAAGGGCAGCAAGCTTGACTAGTTGCACCTATTTTCAGAGCCCAAAATCGAACTTTTTCATCAGTTTCGGAACACTTTTATGATTTTGCACTATTTTTTTGTCCCGGATCGTACGTCGTGAGCCACGAAAAGGACGACAACCTAATCCATCACATTTCTATTATTGAATCCCACGGTACCTTGGGCAAGACAATTTCATTTCACGTAGAGGCTGGGCCCGCAAACCGAGGCCGTGGCACTTGGGACTAGGTCTCCGTCGCTCTGGTGCCCATAACTTTTGATCTGTAAGGAGTTACGCGGCGCACAGCATACCGTTGGAAACCACTCCGATAGCTCTACGATGGGGGTAGTAAACTTCCTCAACTGCGCCTATTTTCAGAGGCTAAAATCAAACGTATTCATCAATTTCAGGACACTTTTCTTATTTTGCGCTATTTTTTCTTCCGGGATCGTACGTTGTGATCCGCGAAAAGGACGACAACCTAATCCATCACATTTCTATTATCAAATCCCAAGGCACCTTGGGCAAGACAATTTTTCTTCACGTAGAGGTTGGGCAAGCAAACCAAGGGCGCGGGGCTTGGGACCAGGTCTCTGTCGCTCTTTTGCCCATAACTTTTGATCCGTAAGGAGTTATATGGTGCACAACATACCGTTGGAACGCTCTCCGAGAGCTCACCGATAGGGGCTACAAGCTTGCTCGGCTTGGTCTATTTTCGGAGCCCAAAATCGAACGTTTTCATTAGTTTCGGGATACTTTTCTTTTTTTGCGAAGTTTTTCCGTCCCGAATCGTACGTCGTGAGCCGCGAAAAGGATGACAACCTAATCCATCACATTTCTATTATCGAATCTCACGGCACCTTGGGCATGACAACTTCACTTCACGTAGAGGCTGGGCCCGAAAACTGAGCGCGTGGGATTGGGACCAGGTATCCGTCGCTCCGGTGCCCATAACTTTTGATCTGTAAGGAGTTACTTGGCACACATCATACCATTGGAAAGCTCTCCGAGAGCACTACGACTAGGGTAGTAAGCCTGCTCGGTTGCGCCTATTTTTGGAGCCCAAAATCGAACATTTTCATTAGTTTCGGGATACTTTTTATATTTTGCATGTTTTTTTGTCCCAGATCGTACGTCGTGAGTGGCTTAAAGGGCGACAACCTAATAAATCACATTTATATTATCGAATCCCACGACACCTTGGGCATGACAACTCCACTTCACGTAGAGGCTGGGCTCGCAAACCGAGGGCATCATATTTGGACCAGCTCTCCGTCGCTCCTTTGCCCATAACTTTTGATCCGTAAGGAGTTACATGCCGCACAGCATACCGTTGGAAAGCTCTCCGAGAGCTCTATGACAGAGGCAGCAAGCTTGATTGGTTTCTCTTGTTTTTGAAGCCCAAAATCGAACGTTTTCATCAGTTTCTGGACACTTTTCTGATTTTGCGCTGTTTTTCCGTCCCGGATCGTACGACGTGAGCCACGAAAAGGACTACAACCTAATCCATCACATTTCTATTATCGAATCCCATGGTACCTCGGTCAAGACAACTTCAATTCACGTAGAGGCTGGGCCCGCAAACCGAGGCCGTGGGGCTTGGGACCAGGTCTCCGTCGCTCCGGTGCCCATAACTTTTGATCCGTAAGGAGTTACGCGGCGCACAGCATACCGTTGGAAACCACTCCGATAGCTCTATGACGGGGGAAGTAAACCTGCTCGGCTGCGCCTATTTTCAGAGGCCAAAATCAAACATTTTCATTAGTTTCGGGACACTTTTCATATTTTATGCTGTTTTTTCTTTCGGGATCGTACGTTATGAGCCGCGAAAAGGACGACAACCTAATCCATCACATTTCTATTATCGAATCCCACGGCACCTTGGGCAAGACAATTTTGCTTCACGTAGAGGTTGGGCACGCAAACCGAGGGCGGGGGGCTTGGGACCAGGTCTCCGTCGCTCCTTTGCCCATAACTTTTGATCCGTAAGGAGTTACGTGGCGCACAGCATACCGTTGGAACTCTCTCCAAGAGCTCACCGATAGAGGCTACAAGCTTGCTCGACTTGGCCTATTTTTGGAGCCCAAAATCGAACGTTTTATCAGTTTCGGGACACTTTTCTTATTTTGCGCAGTTTTTTCGTCCCGAATCATACGTCGTGAACCGCAAAAAGGATGACAACCTAATCTATCACATTTCTATTATCGAATCTCACGGTACCTTGGGCATGACAACTTCACTTCACGTAGAGGCTGGGCACGCAAATTGAGGGCGTGGGATTGGGACCAGGTATCCGTCGCTCTGGTGCCCATAACTTTTGATCTGTAAGGATTTTCTTGGCGCACAGCATACCGTTGGAAACCTCTCCGAGAGCTATACGACGGGGGTAGTAAGCTTGCTCTGCTGCGCCTATTTTTGGAGCCCAAAATTGAATGTTTTCATCAGTTTCGGGACACTTTTCTTATTTTTTTTTCATCCCGGATCGTACGTCGTGAACGGCGAAAAGGACGACAACCTAATCAATTACATTTCTATTACCGAATCCCACGACGCCTTGGGCATGACAACTTCACTTCACGTAGAGGTGGGCCCGCAAACCGAGGGCACAGGCTTGGGACCACGTCTACATCGCTCATTTGCCCATAACTTTTGATCCGTAAGGAGTTACTTGGCGCACATCATACTATTGGAAAGCTCTCCAAGAGCTCTATGACAGGGGCAGCAAGCCTGCCTGGCTGCGCCTATTTTGGGAGCCCAAAATAGAATGTTTTCATCAGTTTCGGGACACTTTTCTAATTTTGCGCTGTTTTTCCATCCCGGATCGTACGTCGTGAGCCACGAAAAGGACGCCAACCTAATCCATCACATTTTTGTTATCGAATAACACGACACCTTGGGCAAGAAAACTTCACTTCACATAGAGGCTGGCCCGATAAACCGAGGGCGTGGGGCTTGAGACCAGGTCTCCGTCGCTCCGGTGCCCATAACTTTTGATCCGTAAGGAGTTACGCGGCACACAGCAAATCGTTGGAAACCACTCCGAGAGCACTACAACGGGGGAAAAAAGCCTGCTCGGCTGCGTCTATTTTCGGAGCCCAAAATTGAACGTCTTCATCAGTTTTGGGACACTTTTCTTATTTTGCACTATTTTTTCATCCCGGATCGTACGTCGTGAGCCACGAAAAGGACGACAACCTAATCCATCATATTTCTATTATCAAATCCCATAGCACCTTGAGCAAGACAACTTCGCTTCACATAGAGGCTGGGCCCGCAAACCGAGGGCATGGGGCTTAGGACCAGGTCTCCGTCGCTCCGGTGCCCATAACTTTTGATCCATAAGGAGTTACACGGCGCACAGGTTACCGTTGGAAAGCTCTCCGAGAGCTCTACGACGAGGGAAGCAAGCTTGTGAGGCTGCGCCTATTTTCGGATCCCAAAATTGAACGTTTTCAACAATTTCAGGACATTTTTATAATTTTGCACTGTTTTTCCGTCCCGGATCGTATGTCGTGAGCCACGAAAAGGACAATAGCCTAATCCATAACATTTCTATTATCGAATCCCACGGCACCTTGGGCTAGACCACTTCGCTTCACGTAGAGGCTGGGCCCGCAAACCGAGGGCATGGGGCTTGAGACCAGGCCTCCGTCGCTCCGATGCTTATAACTTTTGATTCGTAAGGAGTTACTTGGCGCACAGCATACTATTGAAAACCTCTCCAAGAGCTCTACGAAGGGGGCAGCAAGCTTGCTCCGCTGTACCTATTTTCGGAGCCCAAAATCTAACATTTTCATCAGTTTTTGGACACTTTTATGATTTTGCGCTATTTTTCCGTCCCGGATCATACGTCGTGAGCCACGAAAAGGATGACAACCTAATCCATCACATTTCTATTATCGAATTGCACGGCACCTTGGGCAAGACAACTTCGCTGCACGTAGAGGCTGGCACCGTAAACCGAGGGCGTGTGGCTTGGGACCAGGTCTCCGTCGCTCATTTGCCCATAACTTTTGATCCGTAAGGAGTTACGCGGCACACAGCATACCGTTGGAAAGCTCTCATAGAGCTCTACGACGAAGGTAGCAAGCCAGCTATTCAGCACCAATTTTCAGAGCCGAAAATTGAACTTTTTCATCAGTTTCGGGAAACTTTTCTTCTTTCGCACTGTTTTTACATCCTGAATCGTACGTCGTGAGCTGTAAAAGTAGGACAACTAATCATCACATTTCTATTATCGAATCCCACGGCACCTTGGGTAAGACAACTTCGCTTCACGTAGAGGCTGGGCCTGCAAATCGAGGGCTTGGGGCTTGGGACCAGGTCTCCGTCGCTCCAGTGCCCATAACTTTTGATCCGTAAGGAGTTACGTGACGAACAACATACCGTTGGAAAGCTCTTTGAGAGCTCAATGATTAAGGCAGCACGCCTGCTCAGCTGCGCCTATTTTTGGAGCCCAAAATTGAATATTTTCATCAGTTTTGAGACACTTTTCTTCTTTTGCGCTGTTTTTCTGTCCCAGATCGTACTTCGTGAGCTGCGAAAAAGACGACAACCTAATCCATCACATTTCTATTACCGAATCCCATGGCACCTTGGGCAAGACAACTTCGCTTCACATAGAGGCTGGGCCCACAAATTGAGGGCGTGGGGCTTGGGACTAGGTCTCCGTCGCTCCAGTGCCCATAACTTTTGATCCGTAAGGAATTATGCTACGCATAGCATACCGTTCAAAATCTCTCAGAGAGCTCTACGACGGGGGCAGCAAGCCTGCTCGGCTGTGCCTATTTTTGGAGCCCAAAATCGAATGTTTTTATCAGTTTCGGGACACTTTTCATATTTTGCGCTATTTTTTCGTCCCAGATCGTGCGTCGTGAGCCACGAAAAGGACGACAACCTAATCAATCACATTTCTATTATAGAATCCCACGGCACCTTGGGCAAGGCAACTTCGCTTCACATAGAGGCTTGGCCTGCAAACCGAAGGCGTGGGGCTTGGGACCAAGTCTCCGTCGCTCCGGTGCCCATAACTTTTGATCCCTAAGAAGTTACATGGGGCACAACATACCGTTGGAAAGCTCTCTTAGAGCTCTACGATGGGGGCGACAAGCTTGCTCGGCTGTGTGCCTATTTTTGGTGCCCAAAATGGAACGTTTTCTTCAATTTCGGGACACTTTTCTTCTTTTGTGCTATTTTTCTGTCCCAGATCGTATGTCGTGAGCTGCAAAAGGTACGACAAAGAAATCCATCACATTTCTATTATCGAATCCCATGGTACCTTGGGCAAGACAACTTTGCTTCACATAGAGGCTGGGCCCGCAAACCGACGGCGTGGGGCTTGAGACCAGGTCTCTGTCGCTCCGGTGCCCATAACTTTTGATCTGTAAGGAGTTACGCGGGGCACAGCATACCGTTGGAAAGCTCTCTGTGAGCTCTAAGATTGGGGCAACAAGCCTACTCGGCTGTTCCTATTTTCGGAGCCCAAAATTGAACATTTTCATCAGTTTTGGTACACTTTTCTTCTTTTGCGCTGTTTTTCCTTCCCGGATCGTACGTTGTGAGCCTAGAAAAGGACGACAACCTAATCCATCACATTTCTATTATTGAATCCCACGGCACCTTGGGCAAGGCAACTTTGTTGCACGTAGAGGCTGGCCCCGCAAATCGTGGGCGTGGGGCTTGGGACCAGGTCACCGTTGCTTCTTTGCCCATAACTTTTGATCTGTAAGTAGTTAAGCGGTGCACAACATACCGTTGGAAAGCTCTCCAAGAGCTCTACCACGGGGGCAGCATGCTTGCTAGGCTGTGCCTATTTTCGGAGGCCAAAATTGAAAGTTTTCATCAATTTTGGGATACTTTTCTAATTTTGTGCTGTTATTCCATCCGGATCGTACGTCGTCAGCCGTGAAAAGGATGACAACCTAATCAATCACATTTCTATTACTGAATCCCACGACACTGTAGGTATGACAACTTCACTTCACATAGAGGCTAGGCCCGCAAACCGAGGGCGAGGGGCTTTTGACTAGGTATCTGTTACTCCGGTGCCCATAACTTTTGATCCGTCAGGAGTTACGTGGTGCACAGTATACCGTTGGAAAGCTCTCCGAGAGCTCTACGACGAGGGCAACAAGCCTGCCCGGCTGCTTTTGTTTTTTGAGCCCAAAGTCAAACATTTTCTTCAGTTTCAGGACACTTTTTCTTGTTTTGCGCTATTTTTTCATCCCGGATCGTACGTCGTGAGTCGCGAAAATGATGACAACCTAATCTATCACATTTTATTATCGAATCCTATGACACCTTGGGCAAGACAACTTCGCTTCACGTATAGTCTAGTCCCGCAAACCGAGGGCGTGGGGCTTGTGACCAGGTATCTGTCGCTCCGGTGCCTATAACTTTTTATCCGTAAGGAGTTACGCAGCGCACAACATGCCGTTGAAAAGCTCTCCGAGAGCTCTAAGACGGGGAAAACAAGCCTGCTTGGCTGCACCTATATTCTGAGACCAAAATTGAATGTTTTCTTCAGTTTCGGGATACTTTTCTACTTTTGCGCTGTTTTTACGTCACGGAACGTACGTCGTGAGCCGTGGAAAAGAGGACATCTAATCATCACAATTCTATTATCGAATTCCATGGCACCTTGGTTAAGACAACTTCGCTTCACGTAGAGGCTGGGCCAGCAAACCGAGGGCATGGGGCTTAGGACCAGGTCTCGTCGCTCCGGTGCCCACAACTTTTGATCCGTAAGGAGTTACGTGGCGCACAGCGTACTGTTAGAAAGCTCTCCTAGAGTTCAACGACAAGGGTAGCAAGCCTACTTGGCTATGCCTATTTTCGGAGCCCAAAATCGAACGTTTTCATCAGTTTCGGAACACTTTTCTTATTTTGTGTTGTTTTTCCATCCCAGATCGTACGCCGTAAGCCGCGAAAAGGACGACAACCTAATCCATCACATTTCTATTATCGAATCCCACAACACCTTAGGCAAGACAACTTCGTTCACATAGAGGCTGGGCCCGCAAACTGAAGGCGTGGGGCTTGGGACAAGGTCTCCGTCGTTCCGGTGCCCATAACTTTTGATCCATAAGGAGTTACACGACACACAGCATACCGTTGGAAAGCTCTACGAGAGCTCTATGAGGGGGGCAGCTGGCCTGCTTGCCTGCGCCTATTTTCGAAGCCCAAAATCAAACGTTTTCATCAGTTTCGGGACACTTTTCTTCTTTTGCGCTATTTTTTCGTCCCAGAGCGTACGTCGTGAGCCGTGAAAAGGACGACAACCTAATCCATCACATTTATATTATCGAATCCCATGGCACCTTGGGAAAGACAACTTCGCTTCACATAGAGGCTTGGCCCGTAAACCGAGGGCGTGGGGCTTGGGACCAAGTCTCCGTCGCTCCGGTGCACATAACTTTTGATTTGTAAGGAGTTACGCGGGGCACAACATACTGTTGGAAAGCTCTCTGAGAGCTCTACGACAGGGGCAACAAGCTTGCTCGACTGCACCTATTTTCAGAGCCCAAAATGGAATGTTTTCATCAGTTTTGGGACACTTTTATTCTTTTGTGCTGTTTTTTCATCCCAGATCGTACGTCGTGAGCTGCGAAAAGGATGATAACCTAATCCATCACATTTCTATTATCGAATCCCACGGCACCTTAGGCAAGACAACTTCGCTTCACATAGAGGCTGGGCCCGCAAACCGAGGGCGTAGGGCTTGGGACTAGGTCTCCGTCGCTCCGGTGCCCATAACTTTTGATTCGTAAGGAGTTACGCGGGGCACAGCATACCGTTGGAATGCAATCAGAGAGCTCTACGACTGGGGCAACAAGCCTCCTCTACTGCGCCTATTTTTGGAGCACAAAATAGAACGTTTTCATCAGTTTTGGGACACTTTTCTTCTTTTGCGCTATTTTTCTTTCCCGGATTGTACGTCGTGAGCCTAGAAAAGGACGATAACCTAATCCATCAAATTTCTATTATCGAAACCCACAGCACATTGGGTAAGGAAACTTCGCTACACGTAGAGGCTGGCCCCGTAAACCGAGCGTGTGGGGCTTGGGACCAGGTCTCCGTCGCTCATTTGCCCATAAGTTTTGATCCGTAAGGAGTTACACGGCGCACAACATACCGTTGGAAAGCTCTCCGAGAGCTCTACGATAGGGGCAGCAAGCATGCTAGGTTGTGCCTATTTTCAGAGCCCAAAATTGAATGTTTTCATCAGTTTCGGGTCACTTTTCTACTTTTGTAGTGTTTTTCCATCCCGGATTGTACGTCGTCGGCCGCGAAAAGGACAACAACCTAATCAATCACATTTCTATTACCGAATTCCATGACATCTTGGGCATGACAACTTGACTTCACATAGAGGCTAGGCCCGCAAATCGAGGGCGTGGGGCTTGTGGCTAGGTATCTGTCACTCCGGTGCCTATAACTTTTGATCCGTAAGGAGTTACGTGGCGCACAGTGTCACGCCCTAACCCGACCTATGGAGGCTAGACTAGGGAATGGCCTAATTCTTCTATGCTATTTGTACGACTTGGTCATTTCTTACGATTAATACTTAACGTTGATTTAGAATTCCAAAAGATTTTTCAAAAATCCGGCAGTATGACGGCTATATTTAAGACCTTTGGTTTGACCTATTTTCTAAAACGCCTCAAAACCCTTAATCATTGATTCAATTCCAACTAAAATTTCATATTTTGTTATCAATAGATATGCCTACTAATTAGCTTGAAGCCTCGTTTGACTAATAACCTAGCATGATAACTATGTCCCATTTATTTTTCAATTTACCCCTATCATGCACGTAACTATTATCCTTTAGCTTACGAATTAGTACCTAAGTAGAGTTGGATAGAGTTAACTTTGTTGATTATTCACCTAGTGGTTTAAACCCCTATAATAACTACTAATCAAGACAATAAAACAATAACCAAATAAGGAGTTTGTCCGGTTATAGATAGTACAATCCAAAATTAGACCCAAATTACAACGGGGTCATTTACATCAACAAAATAAATATTCTTCAAAGCAAACACAACGTTCACAAAACAGCCACTGTCAAGCAAGGCACATAAAGCACGTAATCACTCCAAGGATTCATCAACAAGCACATTTACTTTGGGTATCTGTTCCAAATCTGCTGCACCTGTGACAAAAAAGAGGGTGAGTCCTTATGAACTCAGCGAGGGGGACCGAGAGATAACGTTTTGAAATCCTTTTATGGTTAAACTTATGAAAAACCCTTTTTGAAAGCATGACATATAACACAAGTAAGTTTTATAATGTAATGTAAAGTAAAGAACACATTTACCCGTCTTTCCTCCCCAAGGTCCTCTACAAACCAAGCGAGAGTACTTAAACACATAGTGAAAAGGATATGGTGAGCTTTCGCTCTCAAGATCATTTTTGATAACAGTTGTTGCCGCCGGCTTCAATCATCCACTTATCACACCAAATGGGTGTACTCCGGATGTACCCCAAAATCCTACGACCTAACTCTCCGAGGAAGTCTAGCCCCCAAGCGAGAGAGGGAATTGGACAATGGTAGTCACGGTTGTACCGGCAAGCCCGATGCCGCCCGGTGTGCGTGAAACGCTACCACGCCAGAATGAAAGGTTGCAACCTTGCATGCAATGCACATGTATACCATTTAACATTTCACATTGGGAGGTCAACAAAGTAGGTTGCCTCCGAGCAAGTATATGATCACATTTTGACATATTGGCATATAAGGCATTGTAAGAACATGTAATCATTTCATATATCAATTTGAAAGCAATTAAACTTCCACGGGCAGCCAAATAATCATGTTCAAATAAGCCATAGAATGTCTTTTAACAATTCACATTAGGAGGACAACAAAGTAGGTTGCCTCCGAGCAAGTATAAGGTCACATATTGACAAGTAAACACACGAGGCATGCTTTGACATGTAATTTCACTTGTAAAACACATGGAGTTATATGAATATTAAACGGGCAGCCATGTGACACATGTAAATCAAGTCATATAACTCGTTTCGGGGTTCACGTATCAAGTAATAAGATTGTACAAGCATGTAACAACGCTTACTTTAGAACGGGTGCAAGCAAAGTCTACTTATCAACATGTAATCATCGGAATCACATTTAGGGCTATAAGGACATATACGGGCAGCCTATTAATCTTCCTCAATATTCTTCATAATTCACAAAAGAACGGTTTATGACTCGGGGAGCTACGGGGCCACTAGGGTTTGCTAGGCTGTGCTCGGGGTTAGTTTTGTTCGCTAAGCACCACAAGCAACTCTTAAACCATTTCAAGCATACTTAACATTTATTAGGCAATCCACTAATCACACAATTAAACACAATAACCATAGGATCATCGCTTAGCGAGTTTTCATAGCCGATAGGGTTTCATTTCATGCTTACACGTGCGATTAAGCCACAAGTTGACAAATAATTAAACCCAAGCCATGAATTGATCAATTAAAACATCCTCAAACATCTAAAACAGTCCACACAACATCCAAGTGCCACAATCCCAAGCATTTAATACCACAAGAGAAGTTAAATAATTTTCAAAGCATATCACTAGATACAAACCTCACTGCAATGGCCTGTTTTCCCACAATCATTTAGACAAACAAACAATCTCCAATTCCAGTGAACAAAATTTCAAATTAAATCTTATTAAGTGAAATAAATCCAGAAACAAACCTCACATCATGTTGAGTTCGGATTCAAGAGTTATAGCCAAAACCGTGAGACTGCGCAAAACTGTCTAGATTTGTACACATTTTAATACTTGTCATTTTTGAGGGCCTTAGGGTCAGATTTAGCCTTAGTCTATTTCTGACAAAAATGTCCATAACTGAAAATTATAGCAACCTACCAAATTTCATACATTTTAAATATCTTTTACTAGGCCAAATTGGTTTCGCTCTACGAGGTCAGTGAACTGCCAAAAACCTGCTCTATTTTCCCAAATTTTCCAGATTTCGACACATTTTGATATTTTGCCATTCTAGGGCTCTTAGAGTCAGAATTGGCCTTGGACTATTTCTACGAAAAATTCTCAAAACTGGCAAAAATAGACACCTACCAATTTGCAAAAAATTTTAACATCATTACCTGGCCAAATTTGCTTCGCTCCAACAAGTTAGAAAACTACTCAGATTTTGCGATTCGTCCTATCTTCAAGTTCTAGCCAAATATCTTGCCATGCATGGTTACAAAAGCTCAAGTACAAACATATATCACAAGTACAGAGGTAAATATAGACATATGAAGGCTTGCATGTGGTTTTTGAAAGCTTTTTAAAAAGGATTAACCCTCACCTCTTGAAGATTTAGCAAATGAGCACAAATGCTCTTCAAAATGCATAAAGGGAGCTTCTTCCTTGCTTCTTGCTTGCTTGGGCTGCTATGGATGAGCTTGGGAGAGATCTTGAGAGCATGCTTGAGGTCTTGGAACGTCAAGAGGCAGCCATGGTCGAAAATGAGAGAGAAGGAGAGAGAATGAGAGAGTTAGTGGGGAAATGGATGAAGTTGATTGTTTGTTTGAGTAGGTGCTTGTGTGTGTCAGCCTTGGGCTTGCAAAAATCTGATTTTGTGTCATCTTTTGAGCATTTTGAATTGTGAGGCATGCTTTGATAAGATAAAAGGGTAAGTCTTGTGTTTGGAGAAAGTGGAAAGCATAGAATAATGTAATGAATATTTTAATGCATGCATTGTCTTGAAATATCTTCAATTTTTGAGTGTTTGGTCGTGTAATGCAATGAAGAATCTGAAAATTCAGATTCATGTTACTCTATTTTGGATTATAATAAGTGTAGGTTTATAATAGTTTATTGGTTAGTTGAGTGTGTTAGGAAGAATAGAATATTTTAGTAGTTAGTTGGTTTTGTAGAGAATTTGAATTAGGAATATAATATTAGTTAGTGGATTGTGTATGATTATTTTATAGTTTAGTGCTTTGTATAGGATTCTTTATCGATTAGCGTGCGGGCACGCTTTCCTATGTCTATGGCATGCACTACGAGACATGCACAGAAATCAATACGGGGCACGAATCACAAGGTAGACACGAACTATGAGGTAAGACACGAACTTCAAGACTAATGCACGCAATCCTAGGTGAATGCACGTAAACCAATGCAAGGCACGTAATTCAATGCAATGCACACAAATCAAGGCATGACTCTATATCTAGGTTAAGGTACGCAGTTCAAGGTTAGGACACACGAAACGAGGTAACACACGTACATCGAGATCAGGGTACGTATATCTAGGTATCGCACACTAGTCGCGGATTAGGGCACACCATTCTAGGTCAAGGCACGAATGACGAAGCATGCACAAAAACCAAGACAGGGCACGTAATCCAAGGTCAGTCATATAATTCTTGGTCTATGGCACGTAAATCAAGGTAACACACGTTATTTGGTGTCGGGCCTCACACACAGCATACCGTTAGAAAGCTATCCGAGAGCTCTACGACGAGGGCAGCAAGCCTACAAGGCTGCGCCTATTTTTGGAGTCCAAAATGGAACGTTTTCATTAGTTTCAGGACACTTTTCTTCTTTTGCGCTATTTTTCCGTCCCGGATCGTACGTCGTGAGCCGCGAAAAGGACGACAACCTAATCCATCAGATTTCTATTATCAAATCCTGCGACACCTTGGGCAAGACAACTTCGCTTCACATAGAGGCTGGGCCCGCAAACCGAGGGCTTGGGGCTTGGGACCAGGTCTCCGTCGCTCCGGTGCCCATAACTTTTGATCCATAAGAAGTTACGCGGCACACAGCTTACCGTTGGAAAGCTCTCCGAGAGCTCTATGACGGGGGCAGCAAGCTTGCTCGGCTACGCCTGTTTTTGGAGCCCAAAATTGAACGTTTTTATCAGTATCGGGATACTTTTATGGTTTTGCGTTGTTTTTTGTCCCAGATCGTACGTCGTGAGCTGCGAAAAGGACGACAACGTAATCCATCACATTTCTATTATCAAATCCCACGGCACCTTGGGCAAGACAACTTCACTTCACGTAGAGGTTGGGCACACAAACCGGGGGCGTGGGGCTTGGGACCAGGTCTCTGTCGCTCCGGTGCCCATAACTTTTGATCCGTAAGGAGTTACGCGGCACATAGCATACCGTTGCAACACTCTTCGAGAGCTCACCGACAGGGGCAGCAAGCCTTCTCGGTTGCGCCTGTTTTCGGAGCCCAAAATTGTACGTTTTCATTAGTTTCGGGACACTTTTCTTATTTTGCACTATTTTTTTGTCTCGGATCGTACGTCGTGAGCCGCAAAAAAGACAACAACCTAATCTATCACATTTCTATTATCAAATCCCATGGCACCTTGGGGAAGACAACTTCGCTTCACATAGAGGCAGGGCCTGCAAAATGAGGGCGTGGGGCTTGGGACCAGGTCACCGTCGCTGTGGTGCCCATAACTTTTGATCCATAAGGAGTTATGCGGCGCACAGCTTACCGTTGGAAAGCTCTTTGAGAGCTCTACGACGGAGGCAGCAAGCTTGCTCGGCTGCGCCTGTTTTCAGATCCTAAAATCAAACATTTTCATCAGTTTCGGGACACTTTTCTTCTTTTGCGCTATTTTTTCATCCTAGATCGTACGTCGTGAGCCGCGAAAAGGATGACAACCTAATCTATCACATTTCTGTTATCGAATCCCACGACACCTTAGGCAAGACAACTTTTCTTCACATAGAGGCTGGCCCGCAAACCGAGGGCGTGGGGCTTAGGACCAGGTCTCCGTCGCTCCAGTGCCCAAAACTTTTGATCCATAAGGAGTTACGCGGGGCACAACATACCGTTGGAAAGCTCTCTGAAAGCTCTACGATGGGGGCAAGAAGCCTGCTAGGCTATGCCTGTTTTCGGAGCCCAAAATGGAACGTTTTCATCAGTTTTGGGACACTTTTCTTCTTTTGCGCTGTTTTTCAGTCCCAGATCGTACGTTATGAGCCGCGAAAAGGACGACAACCTAATCCATCATATTTCTATTATTGAATCCCATGACACCTTGGGCAAGACAACCTCACTTCACATAGAGGCTGGGCCCACAAACCGAGGGTGTGGGGTTTGGGACCAAGTCTCCGTCGCTCCGGTGCGCATAACTTTTGATCCATAAGAAGTTTCGCGCGGCACAGCATACCATTGGAAAGCTCTCTGAGAGCTCTACGACTGGGGAAAGAAGCCTACTAGGCTGCGCTTGTTTTTGGAGCCCAAAATGGAATGTTTTTATCAGTTTCGGGACACTTTTCTTCTTTTGCGCTATTTTTCATTCCCAGATCGTACGTCGTGTGTGAGGCTTGACCTCGATTTACGTGTGATACCTCGTTTCGTGTGCCCTAATCTAGATTTGTATGCCTTGACCTAGGTTTAAGAGTCTTGTTTCGTTTTAAGTACCTTGCATTGAATTACATGCATACATTTAGGGCTGTGTGCATTTACTTGAGAAACATGCATTCGTCTCGTAGTTCGTGCCCTACCTCATTATACGTGCCCTAAACCTAAGAAAGCGTGCCTACACACTAATAAAGAAAGCATCTTATACGAAGCACTAGATCATTAATTAATCCTACAAACTCCACTAACCAATATTAAATTGCTAATTCAATCCACTAGAAGACGAAATTGCACCAAAAGCTAGGCATTCTTTATTCTTTATTCCTTATTCTTTTGCACATCCCAAACACACAATATTAAATTGCTCAACCAAGACAAAAATTCAAATTCTTGCACAAGCTTGGTCGACCATTATTGCATATTGAACTAGCTTTGCATTTCAAAATTTGTACCTAAACATTCTATGACAAGTTATGACACAAAGCATTAAAAAAATGACTCAAACTCTACCCAAAGCTCCACCAATCTCGGCACACACTCCATGCCCATGCTAGGTGATTCAAACATGCTCCTTGAAGACACAAAAATCTGAATTTGCAGGCCCTAGGCCGACATATGCATCAATTCCTTCAAGCCTTTCATTCTTTCTCTCTTTCTCTCATTCTTTCTCTCATTGTTCTCTCTCTCTCGGCCCTAGCTGATACTCTACTCTCAATAGCTTAAGTTCATCACTCAATGGTTCATCAAGACATGCAAGCTACTAGGAACTCGACCAAGCAAAGCTAGAATGTAAAAGGCACACATGCAAGCTCATTGAACCTTCATTTCGCCTTAGGTGAGTTTGTTAGCTTCTATTTCATTTTCTTTTTGTTCTAGCCACTTGCACATACTAAGAACATGGTTACTAAGCTAGGAAATTAGAGAAAATCAAGTGGTCTCTTGGCTAAGCAAGGAAAAAGGGTCGACATTGTGCTTCATCAAGAGTTATGCATTTTCTTTGTTGTCTTGCTAAGGTGAGGGCTAAAATTTCTTTGAAAAGCTTTAAAAACCACATGCATTCCTTTGAATGTCTATTTTTACCTCTGTACTTGTGATATATGTGTGTACATGAGCTTTTGTAAACATGCATAACAAGATATTTGGCTAGAATGTGAAGATAGGTGAAATCGCGTATTTGGCAACTTTCTATTCTGTTGGAACGAAGTGATTTTGACTAGGTAAATGATGTTGAAAATCCGTGAAAATTGGTAGGTGACTAGTTTTGCCAGTTATGAGAAGTTTTTATAGAAATAGGACAAAGCTAATTTTGACTCTAAGGTCCTCAAAATGGCAAAATATCAAAATGTGTCCAAATCTAGAAAATCTGAAAAAATGAAGCAGGTTTTGGCAGATTCACTGTCCTTGTAGAACGAACCAGTTTTGACTTAGTAAATGACATCCAAAATGCATGAAATTTGGTGTAATACTATATTTTTCAGTTCTGGACTTTTTTTTTCAGAAATGGACTAAGGCTAAATCTGACCCTAAGGTCCTAAAAAACAGCAAGTATTAAAATGTGTGCAAATCTGGACAGTTTTGCGTAGTCTCACGGTTTTGGCTATACCTCTTGAACCCGAACTCCAAATGATATGAGGTTTGTTTCAAAATTTAGTCCACTCCTTAAGCTTTAATTTGACATCTTGTTTACTAGAATTGGAGATTGTTTGCTTGTCTCAATGATTGTGAGAAAATAGTCCATTGCAGTGAGGGTTTCATCTAGTGATATGCTATGAAAATTATTGTAACTTCTCTCGTTGTCCTAAATGCTTGGGATTGAGGCACTTGGATGTTGTGTGGACTGTTTTGAATGATTGAGGATGTTAGGATTAATCAATGCATGGCTTGAGTTTAATTACGTGACAAGTTAGGGCTTAATCACACGAGTGAGCGTGAATTGAAACCTTAATGACTAGGTAAACTCGCTAAGTGTTGATCCTATGAATATCGTGTTTAATTATGTGATTAGTAAGCTGCCCGTAGTTGCCCTTATAGCCCTAAATATGATTCCGATTATTACATGTTGACAAGTAGGCCATTCTTGCACCTAATCCCACGTAAACGTTGTTGCATGTTGTGTCACTTTATTATTTGATTATGTGAACTTCGAAATGAGTTATATGACTTGATTTACATGCATTACATGGCTGCCCATTTAATATTCATATAACTCCATGTGCTTTTCAAGTGAAATTACTTGTCATATAGTGTCTCGCATGTTACTTGTCAATGTGCAATCTTATGACTGCTCGGAGGCAACCTACTTTGTTGTCCTAATGTGATATATTAAATGTCATAAATGTGCATTGCATACAAGGTTGCAACCTTTCATTCTGGTGTGGTAGCGTTCACGCACACCGGGCGGCATCGGGCTTGTCGGTGCAACCGTGACTACCATTGTCCAATTCCCTCTCTCGCTTGGGGGCTAGACTTCCTCGGAGAGTTGGGTTGTAGGATTTCGGGGTACATCCGGAGTACACCCATTTGGCGTGATAAGGGGATGATTTGAAGTCGGCCGCAACAATTGATACTGGAAATGAACTGAGAGCAAAAGCTCACCGTATCCTTTTCACTATGTGTATAAGTACTCTCGCTTGGTTCCTAGAGGACCTCGGGGAGGAAAGATGGGTAATTGTGCTCTTTTACTTTTACATTATATTATGTACTTACTTGTGATATAATGTCATGCTTGCAAAAGGGTTTTAATAAGTTGAACCGGAAAATGAGTTTCAAAACTTATTTCTCGTTCCCCCTCGCTGAGTTCATAAGGACTCATCCTCTTTTATCATCTCAAGTGAAGAAGACTAGGAACAGGTACTCGAGGACAACGTGCCTAATGATGATTCCTTGGAATGATTACTTGCCCTACGTGCCTTATTTGACTATGGCCATTTTGTGAACGATATGTTGCTTGAAGACTATTTCGTATGTTGCTTGTTATTGTATTATAAATGACCCCCGTTGTAATTTGGAGTCTAATTTTGTCTTGTACTGATCATAACTAGATAGTCACTACTATGGTCGTTTTTGCTATCACTATTGACTAGTATCTATCATAGGATTATGAAGTATCAGGTAATGATTAAGTAAAATGAATCTATCCAATCTTAAGTAGGTACTCATTGTTAAGCTAAGATCAACAGGTACTTTTGTAACAAGGATTAACAAACAAACGAGACATAGTATCATGCTAGGTTGTCAATCAAACGAGACTTCGAGATACTAGTAGGCGTTTCGATTGGTGATAAATAGTAATCTTAGTTGGAAATGAATTTCAGATTGGAAGTTTTGAGGCCTTTAGAAAATTAGGTCAAACTAAAGAGCCTAATTACAAGCCGTTATGCTGCCGGTTTTCCAGAGAATTTGTGGAGTTTAGGCTAAAACGTTAAGTGTTAAACCTTCACGAACGATTAGGTACGTGAAATGACTTGAATGTTTAGATCACACCCTAGTCTAACCTTTATAGGTCGGATTGGGGTGTGACATCGTGAGCCGCAAAAAGGACGACAACCTAATCCATCACATTTCTATTATCAAATCCCACGACACCTTGGGAAAGACAACTTCACTTCGCATAGAGGCTGGGCTCGCAAACCTAGGGCGCGGGGCTAGGGACCAAGTCTCTGTCGCTCCGATGCCCATAACTTTTGATTCGTAAGGAGTTACACGGGGCACAACATACCGTTGGAAAGCTCTTTGAGAGCTCTACAATTGGGGCAACAAGCCTGCTAGGCTGCGCCTGTTTTCGCTGTACAAAATCAAACGTTTTCATCAGTTTTAGGACACTTTTCTTCTTTTGTGCTATTTTTCCTTCCCGGATCATATGTCGTGAGCCTAGAAAAGGATGACAACCTAATCCATCACATTTCTATTATCAAATCCCATAGTACCTTGGGTAAGACAACTTCGCTGTACGTAGAGGCTGGCCCTGCAAACCGAGGGCGTAGGGCTTGGGACCAAGTCTCTATCGCTCCTTTGCCCATAACTTTTGATCCGTAAGGAGTTATGCGGTGCACAACATACCGTTGGCAAGCTCTCCGAGAGCTCTACGACGGGGGAAACAAGCTTGCTAGGCTGTGCCTGTTTTGGGAGCCCAAAATTGAACATTTTCATCAGTTTCGAGACACTTTTCTACTTTTGCGCGATTTTTCCATCTCGGATCGTACGTCGTCAGCCGCGAAAAGGACGACAACCTAATCAATCACATTTCTATTAAAGAATCCCACGACACCATGGGCATGACAACTTCACTTCACATAGAGGCTAGGCCCGTAAATCGAGGGCGTGGGGCTTATGACCAGGTATCTGTTGCTCCGGTGCCCATAACTATTGATCCGTAAGGAGTTACGTGGCGCACAGTATACCGTTGGAAAGCTCTCCGAGAGCTCTACGACGAGGGCAGCAAGCCTGCTCGCCTGATCCTATTTTCGGAGCCCAAAATTGAACCTTTTCATTAGTGTCGGGGCACTTTTCTTATTTTGCGCTATTTTTCCGTCCCGGATCGTACGTCATGAGCTGCGAAAAGGACGATAACCTAATCCATCACATTTCTATTATCGAATCCCATGGCATCTTGGGCATGACAACTTCGCTTCACGTAGACGCTGGGCCCGCAAACCGAGGACGTAGGGCTTGTGACCAGGTATCTATCGCCCCGGTGCCCATAACTTTTGATTTGTAAGGAGTTACACAGCGCACAACATACCGTTGGAAAGCTCTCCGAGAGCTCTACGACGGCGGCAGCAAGCCTGCTTGGATGCGCCTATTTTTGGAGCCCATAATCGAACGTTTTCTTAAGTTTTGGGATACTTTTTTTCTTTTGCGCTCTTTTTACGTCTCGGATCGTACGTCGTGAGCCGCGAAAAGGAGGACAACTAATCATCACATTTCTTTTATCTAATCCCATAGCACGTTGGGCAAGACAACTTCGCTTCACGTAGAGGTTGGGCCCGTAAACCGAGGGCGTAGGGCTTGGGACCAGGTCTCCGTCGCTTCGGTGCTCATAACTTTTGATCCGTAAGGAGTTACGTGGTGCACAACATACCGTTGGAAAGCTCTCTGAGAGATCAACGACGGGGGCAACAAACCTGCTCGGCTGCACCTATTTTTGAAGCCCAAAATCTAAAGGTTTCATCAGTTTCAGGACACTTTTCTTCATTTGCTCTATTTTTCCGTCGCGGATCGTACGTCGTGAGTCGCAAAAAGGACGATAACCTAATCCATCACATTTCTATTATCGAATCTCACAGCACCTTAGGCAAGACAACTTCGCTTCACATAGAGGCTGGGCCCGCAAATTGAGGGCGTCGAGCTTGAGACCATGTCTCCATCGCTACGGTGCCCATAACTTTTGATCCGTAAGGAGTGACGCGGCGCATAACATACCGTTGGAAAGCTCCCCGAGAGCTCAACGACAGGGGCAGCAAGCTTGTTCGGCTGTGCCTATTTTCGGAGCCCAAAATCAAACATTTTCATCAGTTTAGGGACACTTGTCTTCTTTTGCGCTGTTTTTCCATCCCATATCGTACGTCGACTGCCGCGAAAAGGACGACAACCTAATCAATCACATTTCTATTACCGAATCCCACAACACCTTGGCCATGACAACTTCACTTCACGTAGAGGCTGGGCCCGCAAACCGAGGGCGTGGGGCTTGGGACTAGGTATCCGTTGCTCTGGTGCCCATAACTTTTGATCCGTAAGGAGTTACATGGCGCACAACTTACGGTTGGAAAGCTCTCCGAGAGCTCTACGAGGGGGCAATAAGCCTGCTCGGCTGTGCCTATTCTCAGAGCCCAAAATTGAACATTTACATCAGTTTTGGGACACTTTTCATATGTTGCACTATTTTTTCGTCCCTGATTGTACGTCGTGAGCTGCGAAAAGGACGACAACCTAATCCATCACATTTCTATTATCGAATCCCACGACACTTTGGGCAAGACAACTTCGTTTCACGTAGAGGCTGGGCCCGTAAACCGAGCGCGTGGGGCATGGGACCAAGTCTCCGTCGCTCCGGTGCCCATAACTTTTGATCCGTAAGGAGTTACGCAGCGCACATCGTACTGTTGGAAAGCTCTCTGAGAGCTCCACGACGGGGACAACAAGCCTGCTCGGCTGCGCCTATTTTCAGAGCCCAAAATTGAACGTTTTCATCAGTTTTGGGATATTTTTCGTATTTTGCGCTATTTTTTCGTCCCGGATCGTACGTCGTGAGCCGCGTAAAGGACGACAACCTAATCCATCTCATTTCTTTTATCGAATCCTATGGCACCTTAGGCAAGGCAACATCACTTCACGTAGGGGCTGGGCCTGCAAACCTAGGGCGTTGGGCTTTGGACCACGTCTCCGTCGCTCCGGTGCCTATAACTTTTGATCTGTAAGGAGTTACGCGGTGCACAACATACCGTTGGAAAGCTCTCCGAGAACTCTACGACATGAGCAACAAGCCTGCTCGGCTGCGCCTGTTTTCAGAGCCCAAAATCGAACATTTTCATTAGTTTTGGGACACTTTTCGTATTTTGTGCTATTTTTTCGTCCCTGATTGTACGTCGTGAGCCGCGAAAATGAGGACAACTAATCATCACCTTTCTATTATCGAATCCCATGACACCTTGGGAAAGACAACTTCACTTCACATAGAGGCTGGGCCCACAAACCTACGGCGTGGGGCTTGGGACCTGGTCTCCATCGCTCCGGGGCCCAAAACTTTTGATCCGTAAGGAGTTACACGGGGCATAGCATACCGTTGGAAAGCTCTCTGAGAGCTCTACGACTAGGGCAACAAGCCTACTAGGCTGCGCCTATTTTCATGGTCCAAAATCGAACATTTTCATCATTTTTGGGACACTTTTCTTCTTTTGCGCTGTTTTTCCTCCCTGGATCATACGTCGTGAGCCTAGAAAAGGACGACAACCTAATCCATCATATTTCTATTATCGAATCCCACAGCACCTTGGGTAAGACAACTTCGCTGCACGTAGAGGCTGGCCCTGTAAACCGAGGGCGTGGGGCATGGGACCAGGTCTCTATCGCTCCTTTGCCCATAACTTTTGATCCGTAAGGAGTTACGCGGCGCACAGCATACCGTTGGAAAGCTCTCCGAGAGCTCTACAACGGGGGCAACAAGCTTGCTAGGCTGTGCCTATTTTGGGAGCCCAAAATTGAACGTTTTCATCAGTTTTGGGACACTTTTCTACTTTTGCGTGATTTTTCCATCTCGGATCGTACGTCGTCAGCCGCGAAAAGGACGACAACCTAATCAATCACATTTCTATTACCGAATCCCATGACACCTTGGGCATGACAACTTCACTTCACATAGAGACTAAGCCCGCAAACTGAGGGCGTGGGGCTTGTGACCAGGTATTTGTCGCTCCGGTGCCCATAACTTTTTATCCGTAAGGAGTTACGTGGCGCACAGTATACCGTTGGAAAGATCTCCGAGAGCTCTACGACGAGGGTAGTAAGCCTTCTCGCCTGATCCAATTTTCGGAGCACAAAATTGAACTTTTTCATCAGTGTCGGGGCACTTTTCTTATTTTGCACTATTTTTTCATCTCGGATCGTATGTCATGAGCCGCGAAAAGGACGACAACCTAATCCATCACATTTCTATTATCGAATCCCATGGCATCTTGGGCATGACAACTTCGCTTTACGTAGACGCTGGGCCCGCAAACCGAGGACGTAGGACTTGTGACCAAGTATCTATCGCCCCGGTGCCCATAACTTTTGATCTGTAAGGAGTTACACAGTGCACAGCATACCGTTGGAAAGCTCTCCGAGAGCTCTACGACGAGGGCAGCAAGCCTGCTTGGATGCGCCTATTTTTGGAGCCCATAATCGAACGTTTTATTAAGTTTCAGGATACTTTTCTTCTTTTATGCTCTTTTTACGTCTCGGATCGTACGTCGTGAGCAGCGAAAAGGAGGACAACTAATCATCACATTTCTTTTATTTAATCCCATAGCACGTTGGGCAAGACAACTTTGCTTAACGTAGAGGCTAGGCCCGCAAACCGAGGGCGCGGGGCTTGGGACCAGGTCTTCGTCGCTCTGGTGCTCATAACTTTTGATCCGTAAGAAGTTACGTGGTGCACAACATACCGTTGGAAAGCTCTCCAAGAGCTCAACGACAGGGGCAGCAAACCTGCTCGGCTGCACCGGTTTTCGAAGCACAAAATCTAACGATTTCATCAGTTTCAGGATACTTTTCTTCATTTGCGCTATTTTTTCACCGCGGATCGTACGTCGTGAGCCGCGAAAAGCACGACAACCTAATCCATCACATTTCTATTATCGAATCTCATCGCCCCTTGGGCAAGACAACTTCACATCACATAGAGGCTGGGCCCACAAACTGAGGGCGTCGAGCTTGAGACCATGTCTTCGTCGCTACGGTGCCCATAACTTTTGATCCGTAAGGAGTTATACAGCGCATAGCATACCGTTGGAAAGCTCCCCGAGAGCTTTACGATAGGGGCAGCAAGCTTGTTCGGCTGTGACTATTTTCGGAGCCCAAAATCAAATATTTTCATCAGTTTTGAGATACTTGTCTTCTTTTGCGCTGTTTTTCCATCCCATATCGTACGTCGTTAGCCGCGAAAAGGACGACAACCTAATCAATCACATTTCTATTGCTGAATCCCACAACACCTTGGGCATGACAACTTCACTTCACGTAGAGGCTGGGCCCGCAAACCGAGGGCGTGAGGTTGGGACTAGGTCTCTGTCGCTCCGGTGCCCATAACTTTTGATCCGTAAGGCGTTACACAGCGCACATCATATCGTTACAAAGCTCTCCGAGAGCTCTACAAGGGGGCAACAAGCCAGCAATGCGTGCCTATTTTCAGAGCCCAAAATTGAACATTTTCATCAGGTTCGGGACACTTTTTGTATGTTGCACTGTTTTTCCGTCCCTGATCGTACGTCGTGAGCCACGAAAAGGACGACAACCTAACCCATCACATTTCTATTATCGAATCCCACGAGACTTTGGGCAAAACAACTTCGCTTCACGTAGAGGTTGGGCCCGTAAACCGAGCGCGTAGGGCTTGGGACCAGGTCTCCGTCGCTCCAGTGCCCATAACTTTTGATCCGTAAGGAGTTACGCGGCGCACATCGTACTATTGGAAAGCTCTTCGAGAGCTCTACGACAGGGACAACAAGCCTGCTCGACAGCGCCTATTTTCAGAGCCCAATATTGAATGTTTTCATCAGTTTCGGGACATTTTTCGTATTTTGCAATGTTTTTTTGTCCCGAATCATACGTCGTGAGCCGCGTAAAGGACAACAACCTAATCCATCTCATTTCTTTTATCGAATCCTATGGCACCTTAGGCAAGGAAACATCACTTCACGTAGGGGCTAGGCCCGCAAACCTAGGGTGTTGGGCTTTGGACCACGTCTCCGTCACTCCGGTGCCCATAAGTTTTGATCTGTAAGGAGTTACGCGGTGCACAGCATACCGTTGGAAAGCTCTCGGAGAACTCTACGACAAGAACAACAAGCCTGCTCGACTGCGCTTGTTTTCAGAGCCCAAAATCGAATATTTTTATCAGTTTCGGGACACTTTTCGTATTTTATGTTGTTTTTCCGTCCCTGATTGTACGTCGTGAGCCGCGAAAATGAGGACAACTAATCATCACATTTCTATTATCGAATCCCACGACACCTTGGGAAAGACAACTTCACTTCACATAGAGGCTGGGCCCACAAACCTACGGCGTGGGGCTTGGGACCAGGTCTCCGTCGCTCCGGTGCCCATAACTTTTGATCTGTAAGGAGTTACACGGGGCATAGCATACCGTTGGAAAGCTCTCCGAGAGCTCTACCACTAGGGCAACAAGCCTGCTAGGCTGTGCCTATTTTCGTTGTCCAAAATTGAACATTTTCATCATTTTTGGGACACTTTTCTTCTTTTGCGCTGTTTTTCCTCCCCGGAACATACGTCGTGAGCCTAGAAAAGGATGACAACCTAATCCATCATATTTCTATTATCGAATCCCACAGCACCTTGGGTAAGACAACTTCGCTGCACGTAGAGGCTGGCCCTGTAAACCGAGGGCGTGGGGCTTGGGACCAGGTCTCTATCGCTCATTTGCCCATAACTTTTGATCTGTAAGGAGTTACGCGGTGCACAGCATACTGTTGGAAAGCTCTCCGAGAGCTCTACGACAGGGGCAACAAGCTTGCTAGGCTGTGCCTGTTTTGGGAGCCCAAAATTGAACATTTTCATCAATTTTGGGATACTTTTATACTTTTGCGTGATTTTTCCATCTCGGATCGTACGTCGTCAGCCGCGAAAAGGACGACAACCTAATCAATCACATTTCTATTACCGAATCCCAAGACACCTTGGGCATGACAACTTCACTTCACATAGAGGCTAAGCCCGCAAACTGAGGGCGTGGGGCTTGTGACCAGGTATCTGTCGCTCCGGTGCCCATAACTTTTGATCTGTAAGGAGTTACGTGGCGCACAGTATACCGTTGAAAAGCTCTCCGAGAGCTCTAGGACAAGGGCAATAAGTCTGCTCGCCTGATCCTATTTTCAGAGCCCAAAATTGAACTTTTTCATTTGTGTCGGGGCACTTTTCTTATTTTGCGCTATTTTTCCGTCTCGGATCGCACGTCATGAGCTGCGAAATGGACGACAATCTAATCCATCACATTTCTGTTATCGAATCCCATGGCATCTTAGGCATGACAACTTCACTTTACGTAGACGCTGGGCCCGCAAACCGAGGACGTGGGGCTTGTGACCAGGTATTTATCGCCCCGGTGCCCATAACTTTTGATCTGTAAGGAGTTATGCAGCGCACAGCATACCGTTGGAAAGCTCTCCGAGAGCTCTACGAAGGGGGCAGCAAGCCTGCTTGGATGCGCCTATTTTTGGAGCCCATAATCGAACATTTTATTAAGTTTCGGGATACTTTTCTTATTTTGCGCTTTTTTACGTCTCAGATTGTACGTCGTGAGCCGCGAAAATGAGGACAACTAATCATCACATTTCTTTTATCTAATCCCATAGCACGTTGGGCAAGACAACTTTGTTTAACGTAGAGGTTGGGCCCGCAAACCGAGGGCGTGGGGCTTGGGACCAGGTCTCCGTCACTCTGGTGCTCATAACTTTTGATCCGTAAGGAGTTACGTGGTACACAACATACCGTTAGAAAGCTCTCCGAGAGCTCAACGACGGGGGCAACAAACATGCTCGGCTGCACCGGTTTTTGAAACCCAAAATCTAACGGTTTAATCAATTTCAGGACACTTTTCTTCATTTGTGCTATTTTTCTACCGCGGATCATACGTCGTGAGCCGCGAAAAAGACGACAACCTAATCCATCACATTTCTATTATCGAATCTCACCGCACCTTGGGCAAGACAACTTCGCTTCACATAGAGGCTGGGCCTGCAAACTGAGGGCGTCGGGCTTGAGACCATGTCTCCGTCGCTACGGTGCCTATAACTTTTGATCCGTAAGGAGTTACGCGGCGCATAGCATACCGTTGGAAAGCACCTTGAGAGCTCTATGATAGGGGCAGCAAGCTTGTTCGACTGTGCCTATTTTCGGATCTCAAAATCAAATATTTTCATCAGTTTCGGGACACTTGTCATCTTTTGCACTGTTTTTCCATCCCATATCATACGTCGTCAGCCACGAAAAGGACGACAACCTAATCAATCACATTTCTATTACCGAATCCCACAACACCTTGGGCATGACAACTTCACTTCACGTAGAGGCTGGGCCCGCAAACCGAGGGCGTGGGGCTTGGGACTAGGTATCCGTCGCTCCGGTACCCATAACTTTTGATCCGGAAGGAGTACGTGGCACACAGCATACTGTTGGAAAGCTCTCCGAGAGCTCTACGGGGGGGGGGGGGGGGGGGCAACAAGCCTGCTCGGCTGTACCTATTTTCAAAGCCCAAAATTGAACATTTTCATCAGTTTCGGGACACTTTTCGTATGTTGCACTGTTTTTCTGTCCCTGATCGTACGTTGTGAGCCGCGAAAGGGACGACAACCTAATCCATCACATTTCTATTATCGAATCCCATGACACTTTGGGCAAGACAACTTCGCTTCACGTAGAGGCTGGGCTCGTAAACCGAGCGCGTAGGGCTTGGGACCAGGTCTCTGTCGCTTCGGTGCCCATTACTTCTGATCCGTAAGTAGTTACGCGGCACACATTGTACTGTTAGAAAGCTCTCTGAGAGCTCTACGATAGGGACAACAAGCCTGCTCGGCTGCGCCTATTTTCAGAGCCCGAAATTGAACGTTTTCATCAGTTTCGGGACATTTTTCATATTTTGCGCTGTTTTTCCGTCCCGGATCGTATGTCGTGAGCCGCGTAAAGGATGACAACCTAATCCATCTCATTTCTTTTATCGAATCCTATGGCACCTTGGGCAAGGCAACTTCGCTTCACGTAGGGGTTGGGCCTGCAAACCTAGGGCATTGGGCTTTGGACCACGTCTCTGTCGCTCCGGTGCCCATAACTTTTGATCCGTAAGGAGTTACGCGGTGCACAGCATACCATTGGAAAGCTCTTCGAGAACTCTACGACAGGAACAACAAGCCTGCTCGGTTGCATGTCACGCCCTAACCCGACCTATAGAGGCTAGACTAGGGTGTGAGCTAAACGTTCAGGACATGTCACATACTTAACCATTGATGAAGATTTAACACTTAACGTTTTGGCCTAAACTCTAAAATATTCTGGAAAACCGGCAGCATAACGGTTGTAATTGGGCTTTTTAGTTTGACCTAATTCTCTAAACGCCTCAATTATTCCAATCATTAATCCAATTCCATTAAGGACTTCTATTTGACACCAACCGATTTGCCTATTGGTTTAATCTTGAAAGTCTCGTTTGGTCAATAAGCCTAACATGATAACTATGTCCCGTTTATTTGTCAATTTCCTATCATGCAAGAACCTATTATCCTTTAGGTTGCAAATGAGCACCTAAGTGAAATTAGATAGAATTAACTTAGTTGATTGTTCATCTAGTGGTTTGAATGCCTATGATAACTACTAATTAAGAAAACGAAAGCAAACAACCAAATAAAAGTTCGTCTGGTTATAGATAGTACAATCCTAGAATTAGACCCAAATTACAACGGGGTCATTTACATCAATAAAATGAACATTTTACAATCAAACACAATATCCATATAGCAACCCCTTTCAGGCAAAGCACAAAAGCACGTAGTCACTCCCAGGAATCATCAACAAGCACATTTACTTCGGGTACTTGTTCCAAATCTGCTGCACCTGTGACAAAAAAGAGGGTGAGTCCTTATGAACTCAACGAGGGGGAACGAGAAATAGGTTTTGAAAATCATTTTCCGGTTTAACTTATGAAAATCCTTTTTACAAGCATGAATATAACAATGATATAAGATACAGGAACAAGAATACTAGTCTTTCCTCCTCGAGGTTCTCTAGGGACCAAGCGAGAGTACTTATACACATAGTAAAAGGATACGATGAGCTTTTGCTCTCAGATCAGTTCCAGAATCAGTTGTTATGGCCGACTTCAAATCATCCCCCAAACACGCCAGGTGGGTGTACTCCGGATGTACCCCGAAATCCTACGACCCAACTCTCCGAGGAAGTCTAGCCCCCAAGCGAGAGAGGGAATGGGACCATGGTAGTCACGGGTGCACTGGCAAGCTCAATGCCGCCCGGCGTGCATGATCGCTACCATGCCAACAGGAAAGGTTGCAACCTTGTGTGCAATGCACATTCATGACAGGTAATATATCACAGTAGGAGGACAACAAAGTAGGTTGCCTCCGGACAGTCATAAGATTACACATTGACAGGTAACAAGCAGGGCACGATAAGACAGGTAACAAGCAGGGCACGATAAGACAGGTAACAAGCAGGGCACGATAAGACAGGTAACAAGCAGGGCACGATAAGATAGGTAACAAGCAGGGCACGATAAGACAGGTAATTTCACTTGAAAGGCATATAGAGTTATATGAAAATTAAACGGGCAGCCATGTAACACATGTAAAACAGGCCATATAACTCATTACGAAGCCCACGTGATCAAGTGATAAGATTATTCAACATGCAATGACATCAATCATGGGTTCGGGTGCAAGAAAAGCTTATTTGTCAACATGCAATGGTCAAAATCACATTTGAAGTTATAAGACATTTACGGGCAGCCCACTAAGCATAAAATTTCCACACAATTTCCAAATGATCAACACTTAGCAAGACTACCTAGTCATTAGGGTTTCCGTTTCATGCTTAACCGTGTGATTAAAACCCTAAGTCAACTCAAAATCATTCTCAAGTCATGCATCATTTGATTCAAACATCCTCAAGTTCTCAAAACAGTCCACACAACACCCCAACACCACAATTCCAAGCAATTAGTACCACAAGAGAGGTTACAACAATTTTCCAAGCATATAGCTAAGTGAAACCTTTACTGCAATAGGCTATTTTCTCACAATCAATAGAATAAACAAACAAACTCCAAATCCAGTGAGTAAGATGTCAAATTAAATATTAACAAATTAACTAAAATCAGAAACAAACCTTGCATCAATTGGAGTTCGGGATCATTAGATATAGCCGAAACAGTGGAATAGCACAAAACTGTCCAGATTTGCACACTTTTCAGAAATTGTCGTTTTTGAGGTCCTTAGGGTCAGTTTTAGCCTTGGTCCATTTCTGACAAAGTGGTCCAGAACTGAAAACTCTAGCAGCAAACCAAATTTCATGCATTTTGGACATCATTTACTAAGTCAAATATGGTTCGTTCGACAATGTCAGTGCATCTACCAAAACCTGCTTCATTTTTCCAGATTTCCAGATTTGGTCACATTTTAGTGATTTGCCATTTTGAGGACCTTATCGTCAAAATTAGCTTCGGCCTATTTCTGGGAAAAATGTTCAAAACTGTCCAAACTAGTCACCTTCCAATTTTCATGAATTTTCAACATCATTTTCCTAGCTAAACTTACCTCGAACAGACTGGTCAGAGAGCTGTCAACAATTTCGACTTCACCTAGCATCATTTTCAAGCCAAGATCTTGCCATGCATGGTTGTTTAAGCTTATGAACGACCATATAGCTCAAGCACAGAAGCAAATACACACATTTATGAGCATGCATGTGAATTTTTGAAAAGTTTTCAAAAGGTTTTAACTCTCACCTTAGCAATCAACCACAAAGATGCACAAAAAACTTGTTGAAGTTTCAAATCTCTTCTTCTTCTTGCTTAGCCAAGATTCCAACTTGGTTTCTCTATTTTTCCTAGCCTAGTGATCAATCTCTTAGCACATGCATGAGGTTAGAACAAGAAGAAAAGAAATGGAAGCCAAGAAAACTTACCTAGGCCGAAAATGGTGACTCAAAATGCTTGCATGTGTGTTTCTTGCATCCTAGCTTGCTTGGGAGAGTTTCTTTGCTTGTGGTTTGTCTTGATGCACCTTAGGATGATGAAGATGAGCTAAGAGGTGGAGAGAACTCAGCCAAAACCGAAATGGAGAGAGAAAATGAGAGGGAGAGAGAGAAAATGTGTGAGGAAAGAAGAAATGACAAAAAAAAAATGAAGTCCTTTGCATTGTTCAAGCACTTGGTCGGCCTTGGGCCATTAAATTCTGATTTTTGTGTCTTCAATGTGTGATTTTAAAATGTTTATCATGGGCAAAGGTGGTTTGGTTGAGCAAGGTAGAGGATTTAAGTGGTTTTGTGCATTTTTTTTTGCATTGTGCTAAGTGTTTGTCATAGTTTGTCTATGAATAATTCTTTATGCATTTGTGTCATTAGAATTGTCATAGGAATGTTGGGAAATTAGGGAATCTAGATAGAATAAAATATAGAAATGTTTGTTGATGAGTTGAATTATGAATAGAATAATAGATAGTAGAAAATGTAGGAATAGTTTAGTATTATTTTATTGTTAGTGGAGTTTGTAGAGAATTTGAATTAGGAATATAATATTGGTTAGTGGATTGTGTAGATTATTTTATTGTCTAGTGCTTTGTGTAGGATTCTTTCTTGATTAACGTGGTGGCACAGATTCCTAGGTCTAGGGCACGAATTACGAGGTAGACACGAACTACGAGGTAAGACACAAACTACGAGGTACAACATGTATTTCAAGACTAAGGCACATACTTCAAGATAAGTGCACGGATTCTAATGCTAACACACGCAACCCTAGGTGAATGAACGTAGATCGAAATAAGGCACGTAATTCAATGCAATGCACGCAAAATAAGGCACGGCTCTATATCTAGGTTAAGGTACGCAGTTCAAGGTTAGGACACACGAAACGAGGTAACGCACGAAATTCGAAGTCAGGGCACGTAAGCTGAGGATTAGGGCATATAATTTTAGGTCAAAGCACGAACGACGAAGCATGCACGAAAACCAAGACAGGGCATATAATCCAAGGTCAGTCATACAGTTCTGGGTCTAAGGCACAAAAATCAAGATCTCGCACGTAAATTAAGGTCATGGCACGTTATTCGGGGTCGGGCCTCACACTGCGCCTATTTTCAGAGCCTAAAATCAAACGTTTTCATCAGTTTCGGGACACTTTTCGTATTTTGTGCTATTTTTCCGTCCCTGATTGTACGTCGTGAGCTGCGAAAATGAGGACAACTAATCATCACATTTCTATTATCGAATCCCACGACACCTTGGGAAAGACAACTTCACTTCACATAGAGGCTGGGCCCACAAACCTAGGGCGTAGGGCTTGGGACCAGGTCTCCATCGCTCCGGTGCCCATAACTTTTGATCCGTAAGGAGTTACACGGGGCATAGCATACCGTTGGAAAACTCTCTGAGAGCTCTAGGACTAGGGCAACAAGCCTGCTAGGCTGCGCCTATTTTCGTGGCCCAAATCGAATGTTTTCATCATTTTTGGGACACTTTTCTTCTTTTGCGCTGTTTTTCCTTCCCAGATCATACGTCGTGAGCCTAGAAAAGGACGACAACCTAATCCATCACATTTCTAGTATTGAATCCCACGGCACCTTGGGTAAGACAACATCGCTGCACGTAGAGGCTGGCCCTGCAAATCGAGGGCGTGGGGCTTGGGACCAGGTCTTTATCGCTCCTTTACCCATAACTTTTGATCCGTAAGGAGTTACGTGGCGCACAGCATACCGTTGAAAAGCTCTCCGAGAGTTCTATGATGGGGGCAACAAGCTTGCTAGGCTGTGCCTGTTTTGGGAGCCCAAAATTGAACGTTTTCATCAGTTTCGAGACACTTTTCTACTTTTGCACGGTTTTTCCATTCAAGATCGTACGTCGTCAGCCGCGAAAAGGACGACAACCTAATCAATCACATTTCTATTATCGAATCCCATGACACCTTGGGCATGAGAACTTCACTTCACATAGAGGCTAGGCCCGCAAACCGAGGGCGTGGGGCTTGTGACCAGTTATCTGTCGCTCCGGTGCCCATAACTTTTGATCCGTAAGGAGTTACGTGGCGCACAGTATATCGTTGGAAAGCTCTCCGAGAGCTCTACGACGCTTGCACCAAGCCTGCTCGACTGAGCTTGTTTTTCAGAGACCAAAATTGAATGTTTTCATAAGTTTTTTGACACTTTTCTTATTTTGCGCTACTTTTCTGTCACGGATCGTATGTCATGAGCCGCGAAAAGAACGACAACCTAATCCATCACATTTCTATTATCCAATCCCATGGCATCTTGGGCATGACAACTTCGCTTCACGTAGACGCTGGGCCGGCAAACCAAGGGCGTGGGGCTTGTGACCAGATATTTGTCACCCCAGTTCCCATAACTTTTGATTTGTAAGGAGTTATGCAGCGCACAACATACCGTTGGAAAGCTCTCCGAGAGCTCTACGACGTTGGCAGCAAACCTACTTGGATGCGCCTATTTTTGGAGCCCATAATCGAACGTTTTCTTCAATTTCGGGATACTTTTCTTCTTTTGCACTCTTTTTATGTCCCGGATCATACGTCGTGAGCCGCGAAAAGGAGGACAACTAATCATCACATTTCTATTATCGAATCCCATAGTACCTTGGGCAAGACAACTTTGCTTCACGTAGAGGCTGGACCTGCAAACTGAGGGCGTGGGGCTTGGGACTAGATCTCTGTCGCTCCGGTACCCATAACTTTTGATCCGTAAGGAGTTACGTGGTGCACAGCATACCGTTAGAAAGCTCTCCGAGAGCTCAACGACGAGGGCAGCAAACCTGCTTGGCTGCGCCTGTTTTCGAAGCCTAAAATCTAACGTTTTCATCAATTTCAGGACATTTTTCTTCATTTGCGCTATTTTTCCGTCCTGAATCGTACGTCGGGAGCCGCGAAAAGGACGACAACCTAATCCATCACATTTCTATTAACGAATCTCACGACACTTTGGGCAAGACAACTTCGCTTCACATAGAGGCTGGGCCCGTAAACTGAGGGCGTCGGGCTTGGGACCAGGTATCTATCGCTTCTTTGCCCATAACTTTTGATCCGTAAGGAGTTACCCAGCGCACAGCATATCGTTGGAAAGCTCCACGAGAGCTCTACGATAGGGTTAGCAAGCTTGCTCGGCTGCGCCTATTTTCGGAGCCCAAAATCAAATATTTTCATCAGTTTTAGGACACTTGTCTTCTTTTGCGCTGTTTTTCCATCCCATATCGTACGTCGTCTACCGCGAAAAGGGCGACAACCTAATCAATCACATTTCTATTACCAAATCCCACAACACCTTGGGCATGACAACTTCACTTCACGTAGAGGCTGGGCCTGCAAACCCAGGGCGTGGGGCTTGGGACTAGGTATCCGTCGCTCCGGTGCCCATAATTTTTGATTCGTAAGGTGTTACGCGGCGCACAGCATACCGTTGGAAAGCTCTCCGACAACTCTACGACGGGAGCAACAAGCCTGCTCGGCTGCGCCTATTTTCAGAGCCCAAAATCGAACATTTTCATCAATTTCGGGACACATTTCATATTTTGCGCTGTTTTTCCGTCCCTGATCGTACGTTGTGAGCCGCGAAAAGGACGACAACCTAATCCATCACATTTCTATTATCGAATCTCACGGCAACTTGGGCAAGACAACTTCGCTTCACGTAGAGGCTGGGCCCGCAAACCGAGCGCGTGGGGCTTAGGACCAGGTCTCCGTCGCTCCGGTGCCCATAACTTTTGATCTGTAAGGAGTTACGCGGCGCACATCATACCGTTTGAAAGCTCTCTGAGAGCTCTACGATGGGGGCAGCAAACCTGCTTGGCTGCGCCTTTTTTCAGAGCCCAAAATTGAACGTTTTCATCAGTTTCGTGACATTTTTCGTATTTTGCGCTATTTTTTCGTCCTGGATCGTATGTCGTGAGCTAGAAAAGGACGACAACCTAATCTATCACATTTCTATTATCGAATCCCACAACACCTTGGGCGTGACAACTTAGCCTCGCGTAGAGGCTGGGCCTACAAACCGAGGGCGTCAGGCTTGGGACTAGGTCTCCGTCGCTCCTTTGCCCATAACTTTTGATCCGTAAGGAGTTTCACGTCGCACAGTATACCGTTGGAAAGCTCTCTTAGAGCTCTACAACAGGTGCAAAAATCCTGCTCGGCTGCGCCTGTTTTCAGAGCCGAATATCGAACATTTTCATTAGTTTCGGGACACTTTTCTTATTTAGCACTGTTTTTTCGTGCTGGATCGTACGTCGTGAGCCGCGAAAAAGATGACAACCTAATCAATCACATTTCTATTATCGAATCTCACGGCACCTTGGCCAAGACAACTTCGCTTCACATAGAGGCTGGGCCCGTAAACCGAGGGCGTGGGGCTTGGGACAAGGACCCCGTCGCTCATTTGCCCATAACTTTTGATCCGTAAGGAGTTACGCGACGCACATCAAACCGTTGGAAAGCTCTTTGACAGCTCTACTATGGGGGCAACAAACCTGCTCTGCTACGCCTATTTTCGGAGCCCAAAATCAAATGTTTTCATCAGTTTTGGGAAAATTTTCTTCTATTGCGCTATTTTTCCTTCTCGGATCGTACGTTGTGAGCCTAGAAAAGGATGACAACCTCATCCATCACATTTCTATTATCGAATCCCACGGTACCTTGGGCAAGACAACTTCGCCGCACGTAGACGCTGGGCTCGCAAATCGAGGGCGTGGGGCTTGGGACCAAGTCTCCGTCACTCATTTGCCCATAACTTTTGATCCGTAAGGCGTTACACGACGCTCAATATACCGTTGGAAAGCTCTTCGAGAGCTCTACGACGGGGGTAGCAAGCCTGCCAGGCTATGTATGTTTTCGGAGACCAAAATCGAACATTTTCATCAATTTCGGGACTCTTTTCTTCTTTTGCGTTGTTTTTCCGTCCCGGATCGTACGTCGTCAGCCGCGAAAAGGATGACAACCTAATTAATCATATTTCTTTTACCGAATCCCACAATACCTTGGGCATGACAACTTCACTCTACATAAAGGCTCAGCCCGCAAACCGAGGGCATGGGGCTTGTGACCAGGTATCTGTCGCTCCGGTGCATGTAACTTTTGATCCGTAAGGAGTTACGTGGCGCACAGCATACCGTTAGAAAGCTCTCCGAGAGCTCTACGACAGGGGTAGCAAGCATGCTCGGCTGCGCCTATTTTTGGAGCCCAAAATCGAATGTTTTCATCAATTTCGGGTTATTTTTCTTATTTTGCGCTGTTTTTCCGTCCCGGATCATACGTCATGAGCCGCGAAATGGACGACAACCTAATCCATCACATTTCTATTATCGAATCCTACTGCACCTTGGGCAAGACAACTTCGCTTTACATAGAGGCTGGGCCAGCAAACCAACGGCGTAGGGCTTGGGACCAGGTATCCGTCGCTCCGATGCCCATAACTTTTGATCCGTAAGGAGTTACGCGGCGCACAGTATACCGTTGGAAAGCTTTCTAAGAGCTCTACGACGAGGGCAACAAGCCTGCTCGTCTACGCCTATTTTTGGAGAACAAAATCGAACATTTTCATCAGTTTTGGGACACTTTTATTCTTTTGTACTGTTTTTCCTTCCCGGATCGTACGTCATGAGCCTAGAAAAAGGACGACATCCTAATCCATCATATTTCTATTATCGAATCCCACGACACCTTGGGCAAGACAACTTCGCTGCATGTAGAAGCTGGGCCCGTAAACCGAGGGCGTGGGGCTTGGGACCAGATCTCCGTCGCTCATTTGCCCATAACTTTTGATCCGTAAGGAGTTACATGGTGCACAACATACCGTTGGAAACCTCTTCGAGGGCTCTACAACGGGCGCAGCAAGCATGTTAGGCTGTGCCGATTCCGGAGCCCAAAATCGAACATTTTTATCAGTTTCTGGACAATTTTCTTCTTTTGCACTATTTTTCCGTCTCGGATCGTACGTCTTCAGCTGCGAAAAGGACGTCAACCTAATCAATCACATTTCTATTACCGAATCCCATGACATCTTGGGCATGACTACTTCACTTCACATAGAGGCACGACCCACAAACCGAGGGCGTGGGGCTTGTGACCAGGTTTTTGTCGCTCCGGTGCCTATAACTTTTGATCCGTAAGGTGTTACGTGGCACACAGCATACCGTTGGAAAGCTGTCCGAGAGCTCTACGACGAGGGCAACAAGCCTGCTTGGCTACGCCTATTTTTAGAGCCCAAAATTGAACGTTATCATCAGTTTCGGGACACTTTTCTTATTTTGCGCTGTTTTTTCATCCCAGATCGTACGTCGTGAGCCGCAAAAAGGATGACAACCTAATCCATCACATTTCTATTATCGAATCCCATGGCCCGTTGGGAAAGACAACTTTGCTTCACGTAGAGGCTGGGCCCACAAACCGAGGGCGCAGGGCTTGGGACCAGGTCTCCGTCGCACCGGTGCCCATAACTTTTGATCTGTAAGGAGTTATGCGGCGCACAACATACCATTGGAAAGCTCTCCGAGAGCTCTACAATAGGGGTAGCAAGCCTGCTCAGCTGTGCCTATTTTCGGAGCCCAAAATTGAACCTTTTCATCAATTTCGGGACACTTTTCTTATTTTGCGCTGTATTTCCATCCTGGATCGTACGTCGTGAGCTGCAAAACGGACGACAACCTAATCTATCACATTTATATTATCAGATCCCACGGCACCTTGGGCAAGACAACTTCGGTTCACGTAGAGGCTGGGCCCACAAATCATGGGCGTGGGGCTTGGTGCTAGGTCTCCGTCGCTCCGGTGCCCATAACTTTTGATCCGTATGGAGTTACGCAACGCACAGCATGCCGTTGGAAAGCTCTACGAGAGCTCTACGACGAGGGAAGCAAACCTGCTTGGCTACGCCTATTTTTGGATCCCAAAATTGAACGTTTTCTTCAATTTTGGGATACTTTTTCTCTTTTGCGCCGTTTTTTCATCCCGGATCGTACGTCGTGAGCTGCGAAAAGGAGGACAACCTAATCCATCACATTTCTATTATTGAATCCCATGGCACCATTGGCAAGACAACTTAGCTTCATGTAGAGGATGGGCCTGCAAATCGATGGCATGGGCCTTGGGACTAGGTCTCCGTCGCTCCCGTACCCATAACTTTTGATCCGTAAGGAGTTACGTGGTGCACAACATACCGTTGGAAAGCTCTCCAAGAGCTCAACGACGAGGGAAGCAAGCTTGCTCTGTGGTTCCTATTTTCGGAGCCCAAAATCAAACGTTTTCATCAGTTTCAGGACACTTTTCATCTTTTTCGCTATTTTTTTGTCCTGGATCGTGCGTCGTGAGCCGCGAAAAGGACGATAACCTAATCCATCATATTTTTATTATCGAATCTCATGCCACCTTGGGTAAGACAACTTCGCTTCACGTAGAGGCGGGGCCCGCAAACTGAGGGCGTCGGGCTTGAGACCATGTCTCCGTCGCTACGGTGCCCATAACGTTTGATCCGTAAGGAGTTACGCGCCGCACAACATATCGTTTGAAAGCTATCCGAGATCTCTACGACGGGGGTAGAAAGCCTACTCGGTTGTGCCTATTTTCGGAGCCCAAAATCAAACATTTCATCAGTTTTGGGACACTTGTCTTCTTTTGCGCTATTTTTCCGTCCTGGATCGTACGTCATGAGCCGCGAAAAGGACGACAACCTATTCTATAACATTTCTATTATCGAATCACACAGCACCTTGGGCAAGGCAACATCACTTCACGTAGAGGCTGGGCCCGCAAACAGAGGGCGTGGGGCTTGTGACCAGGTATCCGTCGCTCCGATGCCCATAACTTTTGATCCGTAAGGAGTTACACGGCGCACAGCATACCGTTGGAAAGCACTCTGAGAGCTCTACGACAGGGGCAGCAAGTTTGACCGGCTGCGCCTATTTTTGGAGCCCAAAATAGACCGTTTTCAAAAGTTTCGGTATACTTTTCTTTTTTTGCGCTGTTTTTGGGTCTCGGATCGTACGTCGTGAGCCGCAAAAAGGACGACAACCTAATCTATAACATTTCTATTACCGAATCCCACGGCAACTTGGGCAAAACAACTTCACTTCACGTAGAGGCTGGGCTCGCAAATAGAGGGCGAGGGGCCTTTGATCAGGTATTCGTCGCTACGGTGCCCATAACTTTTGATCTTTAAGGAGTTACGCAGCATACAACATACCTTTGGAAAGCACTCTGAGAGCTCTATGATGGGGACAACTAGTCTGCTCAGTTGTGCCTGTTTTCGGAGCCCAAATTCAAACATTTTCATAAGTTTTAGGACACTTTTCTTCTTTTGCGCTGTTTTTCCGTCCCTGATCATACATCGTGAGCCGCGAAAAGGACAACAACCTAATCCATCACATTTCTATTACCGAATTACACGAAACCTTGGGCAACACAACTTCACTTCACATAGAGGCTGGGCCCGCAAACAGAAGGCGTAGGACTTGTGACCAAGTATCCGTTGTTCAGGTGCTTATAACTTTTGATCCGTAAGGAGTTACGCGGTGCACACCATACCGTTGGACAGCTCTCCGAGAGCTCTACAACGGGGGCACCCAGCTTGCTTGGCTGCACCTATTTTCGGAGCCCAAGATTGAACGTTTTCATCAGTTTTGGGACACTTTTCTTCTTTTGCGGTATTTTTTCGTCCCGGATCGTACGTCGTGAGCAGCGAAAAGGACGACAACCTAATCCATCACATTTCTGTTACCGAATCTCATGGCACCTTGGGCAAGACAACTTCTCTTCACGTAGAGGCTGGGCCCGCCAACAGAGGGCGTGGGGCTTGTTACCAGGTATCCGTCTTTCCGGTGCCCATAACTTTTGATCCGTAAGGAGTTACGCGATGACAGCATACCGTTGGAAAGGTCTACGAGAGCTTTACGACAGGGGAACCAAGCTTGCTTGGTTGCGCCTATTTTCGGAGCCCAAAATCAAACGTTTTAATTAGTTTTGAGAAAATTTTCTTCTTTTGTGCTGTTTTTTCATCCCGAATCGTACATCGTGAGCCGCGAAAAGGACGACAACCTAATCCATCACATTTCTATTACTGAATCACACAGCACCTTGGGCAAGAAAACTTCACTTCACATAGAGGCAGGGCCCGCAAACAGAGGGCGTAGGGCTTGTGACCAGGTATTCATCGCTCCGATGCCCTTAACTTTTGATCTGTAAGGAGTTACGCGGTGCACAGCATACAATTGGAAAACTCTCTAGGTGCTCTACGAATAGGGCACCTAGCCTGCTCGGCTGTGCTTGTTTTTGGGGCCCAAAATCGAATATTTTCATAAGTTTTGGGACACTCTTCTTCTTTTACGCTATTTTTCCATTCCGGATCGTACGTTGTGAGCCGCGAAAAGGACGATAACCTAATCCATCAGATTTTTATTACTGAATCCCATGGCACTTTAGGCAAGAAAACTTCACTTCACGTAGAGGCTGGGCCCTCAAACCGAAGGCGTGGGGCTTGTGACCGGGTATCTGTTGCTTCTGTGCCCATAACTTTTGATCCGTATAGAGCTACGCGGCGCAAAGCATACCGTTGGAAAGCTGTCCGAGAGCCCAAAATAGAACATTTTCATCAGTTTCAGGACACTTTTCTTCTTTTGCGCTGTTTTTTCATCCCGGATCGTACGTAGTGAGCCGTGAAAAGGACGACAACGTAATCTATCACATTTCTATTATCGAATCCCAAGGCACCTTGGGCAAGACAACTTCACTTCACATAGAGGTTAGGCCCGCAAACAGAGGGCTTGGGGCTTGTGACCAGGTATCCGTCGCTTCGGTGCCCATAACTTTGGATCCGTAAAGAGTTACCTGGCGCACAGCATACCGTTGGAAAGCACTCTAAGAGCTCTACGACGAGGGCAGCAAGCCTGCTCGGCTGTGCCTATTTTCGGAGCCCAAACTTGAACGTTTTCATAAGTTTCGGGACACTTTTCCTCTTTTGTGCTGTTTTTGGGTCCCGGATCGTACATCGTGAGCCGCGAAAAGGACGATAACCTAATCCATTACATTTCTATTACCGAATCTCACAGCACCTTGGGCAAAACAGCTTTACTTCACGTAGAGGCTGGGCCCACAAACAGAGGGCGAGGGGCTTGTGACCAGGTATCTGTCGCTATGGTGCCCATAACTTTTGATCCGTAAGGAGTTACACAGCGCACAACATACCGTTGGAAAGCTCTCTAAGAGCTCTACGATGGGGGCACCTAGCCTGATAGGCTACGCCTATTTTCGGAGCCCAAAATCGAACATTTTCATAAGTTTTGGGACACTTTTTTTCTTTTACGCTGTTTTTCTGTCCCAGATCGTACTTCATGAGCTGCGAAAAGGATGACAACCTAATCCATCACATTTCTATTACTGAATCACATGGCACCTTGGGCAAGACAACTTCACTTCACGTAGAGGCTAGGCCTGCAAATAGAAGGCGTGGGGCTTGTGATTAGGTATCCGTCGCTCCGGTGCCTATAACTTTTGATCCGTAAGGAGTTACACGGCGCATAGCATACCGTTGGAAGGAACTCTGAGAGCTCTACGATGGGGGCACTTAGCCTGCTCGGCTGCGCCTATTTTTGGAGCCCAAAATGGAATGTTTCCATTAGTTTCGGGATACTTTTCTTCTTTTGAGCTGTTTTTTTGTCTCGGATCGTACGTCGTGAGCCGCGAAAAGGACGACAACCTAATCCATCATATTTCTATTACCGAATCACACGACACCTTGGGCAAGACAACTTCACTTCACGTAAAGGCTGGGCTAGCAAACAGAGGGTGTGGGGCTTGTGACCGGGTATTAGTCGCTCCGGTGCCCATAACTTTTGATCTGTAAGTAGTTACACGGCGCACAACTTACCGTTGGAAAGTACTCTGAGAGCTCTACGATGGGGGCCCATAGCATGCTCGGTTGCGCCTATTTTCTGAGTCCAAAATCGAATATTTTCATCAGTTTCGGGACACTTTTCTTCTTTTGCGCTATTTTTTCGTCCCGGATCGTACGTTATGAGCCACGAAAGGACGATAACCTAATCTATCACATTTCAATTAACGAATCCCCAGGCACCATGGGCAAGACAACTTCACTTCACGTAGAGGCTGGGCCCGCAAACCGAGGACGTGGGGCTTATGACCAGGTATCCGTCGCTCCGGTGCCTATAACTTTTGATCCGTAAGGAGTTACGTGGCGCACAACATACCGTTGAAAGCTCTCCGAGAGCTCTAAGATGGGGGCACCAAGCCTACAAGGCTGCGGCTATTTTCGGAGCCCAAAATCGAACGTTTTCATCAGTTTCGGGACATTTTTCTTCTTTTGTGCCATTTTCCTACCCCGGATCGTATGTCGTGTACCGCGAAAAGGATGAAATCCTAATCCATTACATTTCTATTACCGAATCCCATGGCACCTTGGGCAAGACAACTTCACTTCACGTAGAGGCTGTGCCCGCAAACAGAGGGCGTGGGGCTTGTGACCAGGTATCCGTCGCTCTGGTGCCAATAACTTTTGATCCGTAAGGAGTTACGCTGCGCACAGCATACTGTTGGAAAGCTTTCCGAGAGCTCTATGATGGTAGCAGCCAGCCTGCTCGGCTGCTGTCACGCCCCAACCCAGCCTGTATGGTTATACTAAGGCATGATCTAAACACTCAAGTCACGTCCTGTACATAATCGTTCATGAAAGTTTAACACTTAACATTTTAGCCTAAACTCCAAAATTTTCCAGAAAACTGGCAGCATAACGGCTGTAATTGAGCTCTTTGGTTTGACCTAATTCTCTAAACGCCTCAAATTTTTCAATCTCAATTTCATTTCCAACTAAGATTACTATTTACCATCAATTGAAATGCCTATTAGTTATCTCAAAGTCTCGTTGATTAATAACCTAGTATGATACTATGTCTCGTCTATTTGTTAATCCTCATTACAAAAGTACATGTTGATTTTACCTTGATAGAGAGTACCTGCTTAGATTGGATAGGTTCATTTTACTTAATCCTATGGTGGATAATAGCCAATAACAATAGCAAAACGACCATAGTAGTGTCACCTAGTTATTATCAGTACAAGCTAAGATTAGACCCCAAATTACAACGGGGGTCTTTTACATCACAAACATTAAGCAACATGAAATGAAATAATCTTCAAGTAGCATAGTGTTCACAAATAGCCATAATCACGCAAAGCACATAGGACAGGCAATCACTGCAAGGAATCAACGTTAGGCACGTTGTCCTCGGGTACCTGTTCTTGATCTTCTTCACCTGAGATGATAAAAGAGGGGGAGTCCTTATGAACTCAGCAAGGGGGGACTTGAAATAGGGTTTGGGACTCATTTTTTGGTTTAATTTATGAAAACCCTTTTTGCAAGTATGAATGTCTAACAATTAAGTACATAACAATAATATGAAGGTAAAAGAACACAATTACCCGTTTTTCCTCCCCGAGGTCCTCTAGGAACCAAGTGAGAGTACTTATACACATAGTAAAAAGGATACGGTGAGCTTTTGCTCTCAGTTCATTTCCAGTATCAGTTGTTGCGGCCGACTTCAAATCATCCCCTTATCACGCCAAATGGGTGTACTCCGGATGTACCCCAAAATCCTACGACCCAAATCTCCGAGGAAGTCTAGCCCCCAAGCGAGAGAGGGAATTGGACAATGGTAGTCATGGTTGCACCGGCAAGCTCGATGCCGCCCGGTGTGCGTGAACGCTACCACGCTAGAATTAAAGGTTGCAACCTTATATGCAATGTACATTTATAACATTTAATATATCACATTAGGAGGACAACAAAGTAGGTTGCCTCCGGATAGTCATAAGATTGCACATTGACAAGTATACAAACGAGGCACGATAAGACAAGTAATTTCACTTGAAAGGCATATAGAGTTATATGAACATTAAATGGGCAACCGTGTAACGCACGTAAATCAAGTCATGTAACTCATTTCAATGTTCACGTAATCAAATAATAAGATTATTCAACATGAAACGACAATCCACGTGGGTTCGGGTGCAAGAAAGGCCTATTTGTCAACATGCAATGATCAAAATCACATTTAGAGCTATAAGGGCAACTACGGGCAGCCTACAAAACATATAATTAAGCACAATATTCAAAGGATCGACACTTAGCAAGTTTACCTAGTCACTAGGGTTTCCATTTCGTGCTTACCCGTGCGATTAAGCCCCAAGTCAACTCAAAATCAATCTCAAGCCATGCATTAGTTAATTAAAACATCCCCAAGTATTCAAAACAGTCCACACAACATGCCAATGCCACAATCCCAAGCATTTAATACCACAAGAGAAGTTACAACAAATTTTCTAAGCATATAACTAAGTGAAACCCTCACTGCAATAGGCTGTTTTCTCACTATCATTAAGACAAGCATACAATCTCCAATTCTAGTGAATAAGATTTCAAATTAAATCTTAAGAAGTGAATTAAATTCAGAAACAAACCTCATATCATTTGGAGTTCGGGTCCACTAGTTATAGCCAAAACAGTGGGATTGCACAAAACTGTCAAGATTTGTACATATTTCAATACTTGTCGTTTTTGAGGTCCTTAGGGACAGATTTAGCCTTAGTCCTTTTCTGACAAAAATGTCCAGAACTGACAAATCTAGCAGCACACTAAATTTCATGCATTTTGGACATCATTTACTAAGTCAAAACGTGTTCTTTCTACAAGATCAGTGCATCTGCCAAAACCTGCTTCGTTTTTTCCAGACTTTCAGATTTGGACACATTTTAATGATTTGCCATTTTGAGGACCTTAGAATCAAAATTAGCTTTGGCCTATTTCTGTGAAAAATGTTCAAAACTGGCAAAACTAGTTATCTACCAATTTTCATGAATTTTCAACATCATTGGGTAGAGTTTTTGAGCTAAACATTTTATGCAATGTGTCATAAAATTGTCATAGATTGTCTAGGATTTAAATTGAATTAAGCAAGCAAGCACAAAATCCCATATGGTGGTCAGCCAAGGCATATAAAATCTGATTTTTTTGTCATCTATTGGAGATTTATTTAATTGTGTGTTGAAAGTGCAAAAGAATAAGGAATAAAGAATAAGGAATGTCTAGCTTTTTGTGAGATTTTGTCTTTTAGTGGGTTGAATTAATAATTTAATATTAGTTAGTAGAATTTGTAGGACTAATTAATGATCTAGTGCTTCGGGTAAGATGCTTTCTTGATTAGCGAGAGGGCACGCTTTCCTAGGTCTAGGGCACGCACTACGAGGTAGGATACGAACTACAAGACGAACGCACGTTTTCCAAGTAATTGCACGCAACCCTAAATGAATGTACGTAATTCAATGCAAGGCACACAAAAAGAAACACAATTCTTAAATCTAGGTCAAGGCACGCAAATCTAGATTAGGGCACACGAAATGAGGTATCGCACACAAATCGAGGTCTGGCCTCACAGCTGCGCCTATCTTCAGAGCCCAAAATTGAACATTTTCATCAGTTTTGGGACACTTTTCTTCTTTTGTACTGTTTTTCCGTCCCGAATCATATGTCGTGAGCCGCGAAAAGGACGACAACCTAATCCATCACATTTTTATTACCGAATCCCACGGCACCTTGGGCAAGACCACTTCACTTCACGTAGAGGTTGGGCCCTCAAACCGAGGGCATGGGGCTTGCGACCAGGTATCCGTCGTTCCGGTACCCATAACTTTTGATCCGTAAGGAGTTACACAGCGCACAACATACCGTTGAAAAGCCCTCCGAGAGCTCTACGACGAAGGCACCAAGTTTGCTGCACCAATTTTCGGAGCCCAAAATCGAATATTTTCATCAGTTTCGGGACACTTTTCTTCTTTTGCGCTATTTTTTCGTCCCGAATCGTACGTCGTGAGTCGTGAATAGGACGACAACCTATTCTATCACATTTCTATTACCGAATCCCACAACACCTTGGGCAAGACAACTTCACTTCACGTAGAGGCTAGGCCCACAAATAGAGGGCGTGGGGCTTGTAACCAGGTATCCGTCGCCCCGGTGCCCATAACTTTTGATCCGTAAGAAGTTGCATGGCGCACAGCATACCGTTGGAAATCACTCTGAGAGCTCTACGATAGGGGCACCTAGCCTGCTTGGTTGTACTTGTTTTTGAAGCCCAAAATCGAACATTTTCATCAGTTTCGGGACACTTTTCTTCTTTTGTGCTATTTTTTCGTCCTGAATCGTACGTCGTGAGCCGCGAAAAATATGACAACCTAATCCATCAAATTTCTATTACCTAATCCCACGGTACCTTGGGCAAGACAACTTCACTTCACGTAGAGGCTTGGCCCGCAAACCGAGGGCGTGGGGCCTGGGACCAGGTCTCCGTCACTCCGGTGCCCATAACTTTTTATCCATAAGGAGTTACGCTGCGCACAGCATACTGTTGGAAAGCTCTCCAAGAGCTCTATGATGGTAGCAGCAATCTTCTCGGCTGCGACTATTTTCAGAGCCCAAAATTGAACTTTTTCATTAGTTTCGGGACACTTTTGTTCTTTTGTACTGTTTTTCTATCCCAGATCGTACGTCGTGAGCGGCGAAAAGGACGACAACCTAATCCATCACATTTATATTACCGAATCCCACAGCACTTTGGGCAAGACAACTTCACTTCACGTAGAGGCTGGGCCCACAAACCGAGGGCATGGGGCTTGTGACCTGGCATCCGTCGCTCCGGTGCCCATAACTTTTGATCCGTAAGGAGTTACGCGGCGCACAACATACCGTTGGAAAACACTCTGAGAGCTCTATGATGGGAGCACCTAGCCTGCTCGGTTGCGCCTGTTTTCGGAATCCAAAATTGAACATTTTCATAAGTTTTAGGATACTTTTTATCTTTTACGCTATTTTTTCGTCCCGGATCGTAAGTCATGAGCTGCGAAAAGGACGACAACCTATTCTATAACATTTCAATTATCGAGTCACATGGCACCTTGGGCAAGGCAACTTCACTTCACGTAGAGGCTGGGCCTGGAAACCGAGGACGTGGGGCTTGTGACTAGGTATCCGTCGCTCCTGTGCCCATAACTTTTGATCCGTAAGGAGTTATGCGGCACACAACATACCGTTGGAAAGCACTCTGAGAGCTCTGCGATAGGGGCAGCAAGCCTGACTGGCTGCGCCTATTTTTGGAGCCCAAAATAGACCGTTTTCAGAAGTTTCGGTACACTTTTCTTCTTTTCCGCTGTTTTTGGGCCTCGGATCGTACGTCGTGAGCCGCGAAAAGGACGACAACCTAATCCATAACATTTCTATTACTGAATCCCATGGCACCTTGGGCAAGACCACTTCACTTCACGTAGAGGCTGGGCCCGCAAACAGAGGGCGAAGGGCCTTTGACCAAGTATTCGTCGCTACGGTGCCCATAACTTTTGATCTTTAAGGAGTTACGTAGCGCACAACATACCTTTGGAAAGCACTCTGAGAGCTCTACGACGGGGGTACCAAGCCTGCTCGATTGCACCTATTTTTGGAGCCCAAAATCGAACGTTTTCATCAGTTTCGGGACACTTTTCTTCTTTTACGTTATTTTTTTGTCTCGGATCGTACGTCGTGAGCTGCGAAAAAAACGACAACCTAATCCATCACATTTCTATTACCGAATCACACGGCACCTTGGGCAAGACAACTTCACTTCACGTAGAGGCTAGGCCCGCAAACAGAGGGCGTGGGGCTTGTGACCAGGTATCCATTGCTCCGGTGCCCATAAATTTTGATCTGTAAGGAGTTACGCGGCGCACAGCATACCGTTGGAAATCACTCTGAGAGCTCTACGATAGGGGCACCTAGCCTTCTCGGTTGTACCTGTTTTCGAAGCCCAAAATCGAACATTTTCATAAGTTTTGGAACACTTTTCTTTTTTTGTGCTATTTTTCTGTCCCGAATCGTACGTTGTGAGCCGCGAAAAGGACAACAACCTAATCCATCACATTTCTATTACCGAATCCCACGGTACCTTGGGCAAGACAACTTCACTTCACGTAGAGGCTGGGCCCGCAAACAGAGGGCGAGGGGCTTGTGACCAAGTATCCGTCGCTCCGGTGCCTATAACTTTTGATCCGTTAGGAGTTGCACGGCACACAGCATACCGTTGAAAGCTCTCCGAGAGCTCTAAGATGGGGGCACCAAGCCTGCAAGGCTGCGCCTATTTTTGGAGCCCAAAATCGAATGTTTTCATCAGTTTTGGGATATTTTTCTTCTTTTTCGCAGATTTTCTTTCCCGGATCGAACGTCGTGAGCCGCGAAAAGGACGACAACCTAATCAATCACTTTTCTATTATCGAATCCCATGGCACCTTAGGCAAGACAAATTCACTTCCCGTAGAGGCTGTGCCCGCAAACAGAGGGCGTGGGGCTTGTGACCAGGTATCCGTCGCTCCGGTGCCTATAACTTTTTATCCGTAAGGAGTTATGCTGTGCACAGCATACTGTTGGAAAGCTCTCCGAGAGCTCTATGACGGTAGCAGCAACCTTTTGGCTGCGCCTATTTTCAAAGCCTAAAATTGAACGTTTTCATCAGTTTTGGGACACTTTTCTTCTTTTGTGCTGTTTTTCCTTCCCGGATCGTACGTCGTGAACCGCGAAAAATACGACAACCTAATCAATCACATTTTTATTACCGAATCCCACGGTACCTTGGGCAAGAAAACTTCACTTCACGTACAAGCTAGGCCCTCAAACTGAGGGCGTGCGGCTTGTGACCAGGTATCCGTTGTTCAGGAGCTCATAACTTTTGATCCGTAAGGAGTTACGCGGCGCACAACATACCGTTGGACAGCTCTCCGAGAGCTCTACAGTGGGAGCACCCAGCTTGCTTGGTTGCGCCTATTTTCAGAGCCCAAGATTGAACGTTTTCATTAGATTCGGGATACTTTTCTTCTTTTACGGTATTTTTCCGTCCCGGATCGTACGTCATGAGCAGCGAAAAGGACGACAACCTAATCCATCACATTTATGTTACCGAATCCTATGGAACCTTGGGCAAGACAACTTCTCTTCACATAGAGGCTGGGCCCTCCAACAGAGGGTGTGGGGCTTGTTACCAGGTATCCGTTTCTCCGGTGTCCATAACTTTTGATCCGTAAGGAGTTACGTGGCGCACAGTATACTGTTGTAAAGCTCTACGAGAGATCTACGACAGGGGAACCAAGCTTGCTTGGCTGCACCTATTTTCGGAGCCCAAAATCGAACGTTTTAATTAGTTTCGAGAAAATTTTCTTCTTTTGCGCTGTTTTTTCATCCCATATCGTACGTCGTGAGCCGCGAAAAGTACGACAACCTAATCCATCACATTTCTATTACCGAATCACATGGCACCTTGGGCAAGACAACTTCATTTCACGTAGAGGCAGGGCCAGCAAACAAAGGGCGTAGGGCTTGTGACCAGGTATTCGTCGCTCCGGTGCCCATAACTTTTGATCCGTAAGGAGTTACGCGGTGCACAGCATACCGTTGGAAAACTCTCTAGTAGCTCTACGAATGAGGCACCTAGCCTGCTCGGCTGCGCTTGTTTTCGGGGCCCAAAATCGAATATTTTCATAAGTTTTGGGACACTTTTCTTCTTTTACGCTATTTTTCCATCTTGAATCGTACGTCGTGAGCCACGAAAAGGACGACAACCTAATCCAACAGATTTTTATTACCGAATCCCATGGCACCTTAGGCAAGACAACTTTACTTCACGTAGAGGCTGGGCCCTCAAACCAAAGGCGTGGGGCTTGTGACCGGGTATCCGTTGCTTCGGTGCCCATAACTTTTGATCCGTATGGAGTTACGTGGCGCACATCATACTATTGGAAAGCTCTCCGAGAGCCCAAAATAGAACATTTTCATTAGTTTCGGGACACTTTTCTTCTTTTGCACTATTTTTCCGTCCCGGATCGTACGTAGTGAGCCGTGAAAAGGACGACAACATAATCTATCACATTTCTATTACCTAATCCCAAGGCACCTTGGGCAAGACCATTTCACTTCACGTAGAGGCTGGGCCCGCAAACAGAGGGCTTGGGGCTTGTGACCAGGTATCCGTCGCTCCGGTGCCCATAACTTTTGATCCGTAAGGAGTTACCTGGCGCACAACATACCGTTGGAAAGCACTCTAAGAGCCCTACGACGGGGGCAACATGCCTGCTCTGCTGTGCCTATTTTCGGAGCCCAAAATTGAACATTTTCGTAAGTTTCGGGACACTTTTTCTCTTTTGCGCTGTTTTTGGGTTTCGAATCGTACGTTGTGAGCCGCGAACAGAATGATAACCTAATCCATCACATTTCTATTACCGAATCTCGTGGCACCTTGGGCAAGACAACTTTACTTCACGTAGAGGCTGGGCCCGCAAATCCGTCGCTACAGTGCCCATAACTTTTAATCCGTAAGGAGTTACACAGCGTACAACATACTGTTGGAAAGCTAGCCTTATAGGCTGCGCCTATTTTCAAAGCTCTACGATGGGGGCACCTAGCCTTATAGGCTGCGCCTATTTTCGGAGCCCAAAATCGAACATTTTTATAAGTTTTGGGACATTTTTCTTCTTTTACGCTGCTTTTCCGTCCCGGATCGTACTTCGTGAGCCGCGAAAAGGACGACAACCTAATCCATCACATTTCTATTACTGAGTCAAACGGCACCTTGTGCAAGACAACTTCACTTCACGTAGAGGCTGGGCCCGCAAACATAGGGCGTGGGGCTTGTGACCAGGTATCCCGTCGTTCCGGTGCCTATAACTTTTGATCCGTAAGGAGTTACACGGCGCATAACATACCTTTGGAAGGCACTCTGAGAGCTCTACGATGGGGGCACTAGCCTGCTTGGTTACACCTATTTTTGGAGCCCAAAATGGAACGTTTTCATTAGTTTTGGGATACTTTTCTTCTTCTGAGCTGTTTTTCCGTCCTGGATCGTAAGTCATGTGCCACGAAAAGGATGACAACCTAATCCATCATATTTCTATTACCAAATCACACGACACCTTGGGCAAGACAACTTCACTTCACATAAAGGCTGGGCCAGCAAACAGAGGGTGTGGGGCTTGTGACCAGGTATCCATCACTTCGGTGCCCATAACTTTTGATCCGTAAGTAGTTACGCGGCGCATAGCATACCGTTGGAAAGCACTCTGAGAGCTCTACGATGGGGGCTTGTAGCCTGCTTAGTTGCGCCTATTTTTAGAGCCCAAAATTGAACGTTTTCATCAGTTTCGGTACACTTTTCTTCTTTTGCGCTATTTTTTTGTCCCGGATCGTACTTTGTGAGCTGCAAAAAAAGGACGATAACCTAATCTATCACATTTCAATTATCGAATCCCCTGGCACCATGGGCAAGACAACTTCACTTCATGTAGAGGCTGGGCTCGTAAACCGAGGACGTTGGGCTTGTGACCAAGTATCCTTCGCTCCGGTGCCTATAACTTTTGATCCGTAAGGAGTTACGCGGCGCACAACATACCGTTGAAAGCTCTCCGAGAGCACTAAGATGCGGAAACCAAGCCTGCAAGGCTGCGCCTATTTGTGGAACCCAAAATCGAATATTTTCATCAGTTTTGGGACATTTTTCTTCTTTTTCGCAGTTTTTCTTTCCCGAATCGTACGTTGTGAACCGCGAAAAGGACGACAACCTAATCCATCACATTTCTATTACCGAATCCCATGGCACCTTGGGCAAGAGAAATTCACTTCGCATAGAGGCTGTGCCCACAAACAGAGGGTGTGGGGCTTGTGACCAGGTATCCGTCACTCCGGTGCCCATAACTTTTGATCCGTAAGGAGTTACGTTGCGCACAGCATACTGTTAGAAAGCTCTCCGAGAGCTCTATGACGGTAGGTGCAAGCCTACTCGGCTGCTGTCACGCCCCAACCCGGCCTATAAGGTTAGACTAGGGCATGATCTAAACATTCAAGTCATGTCCTGTACATAATCGTTCATGAAAGTTTAACACTTAACGTTTTAGCCTAAACTCCAATTTTTTTCAGAAAACCGGCAGCATAACGGCTGTAATTGGGCTCTTTGGTTTGACCCAATTCTCTAAACGCCTCAAATTTTTCAATCTCAATTTCATTTCCAACTAAGATTACTATTTACCATCAATTGAAATGCCTATTGGTTATCTCGAAGTCTCGTTGATTAATAACCTAGTATGATACTATGTCTCATTTGTTTGTTAATCCTCATTATAAAAGTACCTGTTGATCTTAGCTTGATATAGAGTACCTGCTTAGATTGGATAGGTTCATTTTACTTAATCCTATGGTGGATAATAGCCAATAACGATAGCAAAACGACCATAGTAGTGTCACCTAGTTATTATCAGTACAAGTCAAGATTAAACCCCAAATTACAACGGGGGTCTTTTACATCACAAACATTAAGCAACATGAAAGGAAATAGTCTTCAAGTAGCATAGTATTCACAAATAGCCATAATCACGCAAAGCACATAGGACAGACAATCTCTGCAAGGAATCAACGTTAGACACATCGTCCTTGGGTACTTGTTCTTGATCTTCTTCACCTGAGATGATAAAAGAGGGTGAGTCCTTATGAACTCAGCAAGGGGAACGAGAAATAGGTTTTGAAACTCATTTTCCGGTTTAACTTATGAAAACCCTTTTTGCAAGTATGAATGTATCACAACTAAGTACATAACAATAATATGAAGGTAAAGGAACACAATTACCCGTATATTCCTCCCGGAGGTCCTCTAGGAACCAAGCGAGAGTACTTATACACATAGTAAAAAGGATACAGTGAGCTTTTGCTCTTAGTTCATTTCCAGTATCAGTTGTTGCAGCCCACTTCAAATCATCCCCTTATCACGCCAAATGGGTGTACTCCGGATGTACCCCGAAATCCTAGGACCCAACTCTCCGAGGAAGTCTAGCCCCCAAGCGAGACAAGAAATTGGACAATGGTAGTCACGGTTACACCGGTAAACCCGATGCCGGCAAGTGTGCGTGAACGCTTCCACGCCAGAATGAAAGGTTGCAACCTTATATGCAATGCACATTTATAACATTTAATATATCACATTAGAAGGACAACAAAGTAGGTTGCCTCAGGATAGTCATAAGATTGCACATTGACAAGTAAACAAGCGAGCACGATAAGACAAGTAATTTCACTTGAAATGCATATAGAGTTATATGAACATTAAACGGGCAACCATGTAACGCATGTAAATCAAGTCATATAACTCGTTTCAACGTTCACGTAATCGAATAATAAGATTATTCAACATGCAACGACAATCCACGTGGGTTCGGGTGCAAGAAATGCCTATTTGTCAACATGCAATGATCAAAATCACATTTAGAGCTATAAGGGAAACTACGGGCAGCCTACTAAACATATAATTATGCACAATATTCAAAGGATCGACACTTAGCAAGTTTACCTAGTCACTAGGGTTTCCATTTCGTGCTTACCCGTGCGATTAAGCCCCAAGTCAACTCAAAATCAATCTCAAGCCATGGATTAGTTAATTCAAACATCCCCAAGTATTCAAAACAGTCCACACAACATGCCAATACCACAATCCCAAGCATTTAATACCACAAGAGAAGTTACAACAAATTTTCTAAGCATATAACTAAGTGAAACCCTCACTGCAATAGGCTGTGTTCTCACTATCATTAAGACAAGCATACAATCTCCAATTCCAGTGAATAAGATGTCAAATTAAATCTTAAGAAGTGAACTAAATTTAGAAACAAACCTCATATCATTTGGAGTTCGGGTCCACTAGTTATAGCCAAAACAGTGGGATTGCACAAAACTGTCCAAATTTACACACATTTCAATACTTGTCGTTTTTGAGGTCCTTAGGTTCAGATTTAGCCTTAGTGCATTTCTGACAAAAATGTCCAGAACTGACAAATCTAGAAACACACCAAATTTCATTCATTTTGGATATCATTTACTAAGTCAAAACTGGTTCATTCTACAAGGTCAGTGCATCTGCCAAAACCTGCTTCATTTTTTCCAGACTTCCAGATTTGGACACATTTTAATGATTTGCCATTTTGAGGACCTTAGAATCAAAATTAGCTTGGCCTATTTCTGCAAAAAATGTTCAAAACTGGCAAAACTAGTTACCTACCAATTTTCATGAATTTTCAACATCATTTGTGTGGAGTTTTTGAGCTAAATTATTTATGCAATGTGTCATAGAATTGTCATAGATTGTCTAGGATTTAAATTGAATTAAGCAAGCAAGCACAAAAGCCCATATGGTGGTCAGCCAAGGCATATAAAATCTGATTTTTTTGTCATCTATTGGAGATTTATTTAATTGTGTGTTGAAAGTGCAAAAGAATAAGGAATAAAGAATAAAGAATGTCTAGCTTTTTGTGAGATTTTGTCTTCTAGTGGGTTGAATTAGTAATTTAATATTAGTTAGTAGAATTTGTAGATTAATTAATGATCTAGTGCTTCATGTAAGATGCTTTCTTGATTAGCGAGAGGGCACGCTTTCCTAGGTCTAGGGCACGTACTACGAGGTAGGGCACGAATTACAAGACGAACGCACATTTTCCAAGTAAATGCACGCAACCCTAAATGAATGCACGTAATTCAATGCAAGGCACACAAAAAGAAACACAATTCTTAAATCTAGGTCAAGGCACGCAAATCTAGATTAGGGCACACGAAATGAGGTATCGCACGCAAATTGAGGTCTGGCCTCATAGCTGCGCCTATCTTCAGAGCCCAAAATTGAACATTTTCATCAGTTTTGGGACACTTTTCTTCTTTTGTACTGTTTTTCGATCCCGGATCGTACGTCGTGAGCCGCGAAAAGGACGACAACCTAATCCATTACATTTTTATTACCGAATCACACGGCACCTTGGGCAAGACAACTTCACTTCACGTAGAGGCAGGGCCCTCAAACCGTGGGCATAGGGCTTGCAACCAGGTATCCGTCGCTGCGGTACCTATAACATTTGATCCGTAAGGAGTTGCGCGGCGCATAACATACTGTTGGAAAGCCCTCCGAGAGCTCTACGACGAAGGCACCAAGTTTGCTGCACCTATTTTCAAAGCCCAAAATCAAACATTTTCATCAATTTTGGGACTCTTTTTTTCTTTTGCGCTGTTTTTCATCCCGGATCGTACGTCGTGAGTCATGAATAGGACGACAACCTATTCTATCACATTTCTAATACCCAATCCCACAACATCTTGGGCAACACAACTTCACTCCACGTAGAGGCGGGGCACACAAACAGAGGGCGTGGGGCTTGTGACCAGGTATCTGTCGCCCCAATGCCCATAACTTTTGATCCGTAAGGAGTTACACGGCGCACAGCATACCGTTGGAAAGCACTCTGAGAGCTCTAGGACGGGGGCACCAAGCCTGCTTGACGGTCCCTTTTTTGGAGCCCAAAATTGAATGTGTCCATCAATTTCGGGACACTTTTCTTCTTTTACGCTATTTTTCTGTCCCGGATCGTATGTCGTGAGCTGCGAAAAGAACGACAACCTAATCCATCACATTTCTATTACCGAATCACACAGCGCCTTGGGCAAGACAACTTCACTTCACGTAGAGGCTGGGCCCGCAAACAAAGGGCGTGGGGCTTGTAACCAGGTATCCGTTGCTCCGGTGCTCATAACTTTTGATCCGTAAGGAGTTAAGTTGCGCACAGCATACCGTTGGAAATCACTCTGAGAGCTCTACGATAGGGGCACCTAGCCTGCTCGGTTGTACCTATTTTCGAAGCCCAAAATCGAACATTTTCATAGGTTTTGGGACACATTTCTTCTTTTGTGCTGTTTTCTGTCTCAGATCGTACGTTGTGAGCCGCGAAAAGGACGACAACCTAATCCATCACATTTCTATTACCGAATCCCACGGCACCTTGGACAAGACAACTTCACTTCACGTAGAGGCTGGGCCCGCAAACAGAGGGCAAGGGGCTTGTGATCAAGTATCCGTCGCACCGGTGCCTATAACTTTTGATCCATTAGGAGTTACGCGGCGCACAGCATACCGTTGAAAGCTCTCCGAGAGCTCTAAGATGGGGGCACCAAGCCTACAAGGCTGTGCCTATTTTCGGAGCCCAAAATCAAATGTTTTCATCAGTTTTGGGACATTTTTCTTCTTTTTCGCAATTTTTCTTTCCCGGATCGGATGTCGTGAGCCGCGAAAAGGACGACAACATAATCAATCAAATTTCTATTACCTAATCCCATGGCACCTTGGGCAAGACAAATTCACTTCGCGTAGAGGCTGTGCCTGCAAACAGAGGGCGTGCGGCTTGTGACCAGGTATCCGTCGCTCCGCTGCCCATAACTTTTGATCCGTAAAGAGTTACGCCCCACACAACATACTGTTCAAAAGCTCTCCGAGAGCTCTATGATGGTAGCAGCAACCTTCTCGGCTGCGCCTATCTTCAGAGCCCAAAATCGAATGTTTTCATCAGTTTTGGGACATTTTTTTTCTTTTTCACAGTTTTTCTTTCCCGGATCGGACGTCGTGAGCCACGAAAAAGACGACAACCTAATCCGTCACATTTTTATTACCGAATCCCACGGCACCTTGGGCAAGACAACTTCACTTCACGTAGAGGCTGGGCCCTCAAACCGAGGGCATGGGGCTTGCGACCAGGTATCCGTCGCTCCGGTGCCCATAACTTTTGATCCGTAAGGAGTTACGCGGCGCAAAACATACCGTTGGAAAGCCTTCCGAGAGCTCTACGACGGGGGCACCAAGTTTGCTTAGCTGCACCTATTTTCAGAGCCCAAAATCGAACATTTTCATCAGTTTCGGGACACTTTTCTTCTTTTGCGCTGTTTTTTCATCCCGGATGGTACGTCGTGAGTTGTGAATAGGACGACAACCTATTCTATCACATTTCTATTACTGAATCCCACAGCACCTTGGGCAAGACAACTTCACTTCACATAGAGGCGGGGCCCACAAGCAGAGGGCGTGGGGCTTGTGACCAGGTATCCGTTGGTCTAATGCCCAAAACTTTTGATCCGTAAGGAGTTACACGACGCACAACATACCATTGGAAAGCACTCTGAGAGCTCTACGACGGGGGCACCCAGCCTGCTCGGCTGCGCCTATTTTTGGAGCCCAAAATCAAACGTTTTCATCAGTTTCTGGTCACTTTTCTTCTTGTACGCTATTTTTCGGTCCCGGATCGCACGTCGTGAGCCGCGAAAAGAACGACAACCTAATCCATCACATTTCTATTACCGAATCACACGGCACCTTGGGCAAGACAACTTCACTTCATGTAGAGGCTGGGCCCGCAAACAGAGGGCGTGGGGCTTGCGACTAGGTATCCGTCGCTCCGGTGCCCATAACTTTTGATCCGTAAGGAGTTACGCTGCACACAGCATACCGTTGGAAATCACTTTGAGAGCTCTACGATAGGGGCACCTAGCCTGCTCGGTTGCACCTATTTTCGAAGCTCAAAATCGAACATTTTCATAAGTTTTGGGACATTTTTCTTCTTTTATGCTATTTTTTCGTCCCGGATCGTACGATATGAGCTGCAAAAAGGACGATAACCTAATCCATCACATTTCTATTATTGAATCCCACGGCCCCTTGGGCAAGACAACTTCACTTCACGTAGAGGCTGGGCCCGCAAACAGAGGGCGAGGGGCTTGTGACCAGGTATCCGTCGCTACAGTGCCCATAACTTTTGATCCGTAAAGAGTTACGTGGCGCACAATATACCGTTGGAAAGCTCTCTAAGAGCTCAACGATGAGGGCACCTAGCCTGCTAGGCTAGGCCTGTATTCAGAGCCCAAAATCGAACATTTTCATAAGTTTTGGGACACTTTTCTTCTTTTGCGCTGTTTTTCTGTCCCGGATCGTACGTCGTGAGCATCGAAAAGGACGACAACCTAATCCATCACATTTCTATTACCGAATCACACGACACCTTAGGCAAGACAACTTCACTTCACGTAGAGGCTAGGCCCGCAAACAGAGGGTGTGGGGGTTGTGACTAGGTATCTGTCGCTCCGGTGCCCATAACTTTTGATCCGTAAGGAGTTACGTGGTGCACAGAATATCGTTGGAAAGTACTCTGAGAGCTCTACAATGGTGGCACCTATCCTTCTCAGTTACGCCTATTTAAAGAGCCCAAAATTGAATATTTTCATCTATTTCGGGATACTTTTCTTCTTTTGCGCTGTTTTTTCGTCCCGGATCTTATGTCGTGAGCCATAAAAAGGACGACAACCTAATCTATCGCATTTCTATTACTGAATCACATGACACATTGGGCAAGAAAATTTCACTTCACGCAGAGGCTGGGCCAGCAAATAGAGGGCATGGGGCTTGTGACCAGGTATTCGTCGCTCTGGTGCCCATAACTTTTGATTTGTAAAGAGTTACACGGCGCGCAACATACCGTTGGAAAGCAATCTGAAAGCTCTACGATGGGGGCACTAAGCCTGCTCGGTTGCACCTATTTTCGAAGCCCAAAATCGAACATTTTCATTAGTTTCGGGACACTTTTCTTCTTTTATGCTATTTTTCCATCCCGAATCGTACGTCGTGAGCCGCAAAAAAGGACGACAACCTAATCCATCACATTTCTATTACCAAATCAAACAGCACCTTGGGCAAGACAACTTCACTTCAGGTAGAGGCTGCGCCCACAAACAGAGGGCGTGGGGCTTGTGACCAGGTATCCGTCGCTACGGTGCCCATAACTTTTGATCCGTAAGGAGTTAAGCGGCGCACAACATACCGTTGGAAAGCTCTCTAAGAGCTCTACGATGGGCGCACCTAGCCTGCTAGGCTGCACCTGTTTTTGCAGTCCAAAATCAAATATTTTCAAAAGTTTTGGGACACTTTTATTCTTTTATGCTGTTTTTTCTTCCCAAATCGTACGTCGTGAGCCGCAAAAAGTACGACAACCTGATCCATCACATTTCTATTACCGAATCACACGGTACCTTGGGCATGACGACTTCACTTCACGTAGAGGCTTGGGTCGTAAACAGAAGGCGTGGGGCTTGTGACCAGGTATCCGTTGCTCCGGTGCTCATAACTTTTGATCCGTAAGGAGTTACGCAGCGCACAGTATACTGTTGGATAGCTCTCAGAGAGCTCTACGATGGGGGCACCATGCTTGTTTGGTGGCACCTATTTTCGGAGTCTAAAATCAAACATTTTCATTAGTTTGGAGATACTTTTCTTCTTTTACGCTATTTTTTCGTCCTGGATCGTACGTCGTGAGCCGTGAAAAGGACGACAACGTAATTTATCAAATTTCTATTACCGAATCCTACACCACCTTGGGCAAGACAACTTCACTTCACGTAGAGGTTGGGCTCGCAAACAGAGGGCTTGGGGATTGTGACCTGGTATCCGTCGCTCCGGTGCCCATAACTTTTGATCCGTAACGAGTTTCCTAGCGCACAGCATACCGTTGGAAAGCACTCTAAGAGCTCTACGATGAAGGCAGCAAGCCTGCTTGGCTGTGCCTATTTTCGATTCCCAAAATTGAATGTTTTCAACAGTTTTGTGACACTTTTCCTCATTTGCGCTGTTTTTTAGTCCCGGATCGTACGTTATGAGCCGCGAAAAGGACGACAACCTAATTCATCACATTTCTATTACCGTATCCCACGGTACCTTGGGCAAGACAACTTTACTTCAACTAGAGGCAGGGCTTGCAAGCAGAGGGCGAGGGGCTTGTGACCAGGTATCCGTCGCTACGATGCCAATAACTTTTGATCCATAAGGAGTTAAGCGGCGCACAACATACCGTTGGAAAGATCTCTATGAGCTCTACGTTAGGTGCACCTAGCTTGCTAGGCTGCGCCTGTTATTGGAGTCCAAAATCGAACATTTTCATAACTTTTAGGACACTTTTCTTTTTTTACGTTATTTTTCTGTCTCGGATCGTACGTGGTGAGCCGCAAAAAGGACAACAACCTAATCCATCACATTTCTATTACTGAATCATATGGTACCTTGGGCATGACGACTTCACTTCACGTAGAGGCTTGGGCCGTAAACAGAGGGCGTGGGGCTTGTGATCAGGTATCCGTTGCTCCGGTGCTTATAACTTTTGATCCGTAAGGAGTTACGCGGCGCACAGCATACCGTTGGACATCTCTCCGAGAGCTCTACAGCGGGGGCACCCAACTTGCTTGGCTGTGGCAATTTTCGGAGCCCAAAATTAAAAGTTTTCATTAGTTTCGGGACACTTTTCTTTTTTTACGGTATTTTTTCATCCCGGATCGTACGTTGTGAGCCGCGAAAAGGATGATAACCTAATCCATCACATTTTTATTACCGAATCCCATGGCACGTTGGACAAGACAACTTCACTTCATGTAGAGACTGGGCCCGCAAACAGAGGGCGTAGGGTTTGTGACCAGGTATCCGTCGCTCCGGTGCCCATAACTTTTGATCCGTAAGGAGTTATGAGGTTGGAAAGCTCTCTGAGAGCTCTACGACGGGGGTACCAAGCCTGCTCGGCTGTGCCTGTTTTCATACCCCAAAATCGAACGTTTTCATCAGTTTCGGGACACTTTTCTTCTTTTTCGCTATTTTTTCGTCCCAGATCGTACGTCGTGAGCTGCGAAAAGGACGACAACCTAATCCATCACATTTCTATTACCGAATCACACGACACCTTAGGTAAGACAACTTCACTTCACGTAGAGGCTGGGCCCTCAAACCGAGAGCTTGGGGCTTATGACAGGGTATCCGTCGCTCCGGTGCCCATAACTTTTGATCCGTAAGGAGTTACATGGTGCACAACATACTATTGGAAAGCTCTCTGGGAGCTCTACGATGGGGGCACCTAGCCTGCTTGGCTGCTCTTGTTTTTGGAGCCCAAAATCAAATATTTTCATAAGTTTTGGGACACTTTTCTTCTTTTACGCTATTTTTCAATCTCGGATCGTACGTCGTGAGCCGCAAAAAGGACGACAACCTAATCCATCACATTTTTATTACCGAATCCCACGGTACCTTGGGCAAGACAACTTCACTTCATGTAGATGCTTGGCCCTCAAACCGAGGGCATGCGGTTTGTGACTAGGTATCCGTTGCTCCGGTTGCCATAACTTTTGATCCGTAAGGAGTTACGCGGCGTACCGTATACCGTTGAAAAGCTCTCCGAGAGCTCTACGACAGAGGCACCAAGCTTGCTTGGTTGCACCTATTTTTGGAGCCCAAAATCGAATATTTTCATCAGTTTTGGTACACTTTTCTTCTTTTGCAATGTTTTTCTGTCCCGGATCATACGTTGTGAGCTGTGAAAAGGACGACAATCTAATCTATCACATTTCTAGTACCGAATCGCATGGCACCTTGGGCAAGAAAACTTCACTTCACGTAGAGGCTGGGCCCGCAAACAGAGGGGGTGGGGCTTGTGACCAGGTATCCCTCGCTCCGGTGCCCATAACTTTTGATCCGTAAGGAGTTACCTGGCGTACAGCATACCGTTGGAAAGTACTCTGAAAGCTCTACGATGGGCGCAGCAAGCCTGCTCAGCTCCACTAGTTTTCGGAGCCAAAAATTGAATGTTTTCATAAGTTTCGGGACACTTTTCCTCTTTTGCGATACTTTTCGTTCACGGATCGTACGTCGTGAGCCGCGAAAAGATTGACAACCAAATCCATCACATTTCTATTATCGAATCCCATGGCACCTTGGGCAAGACAACTTTACTTCACGTTGAGGCTGGGCCAGCAAACAGAGGGCAAGGGGCTGGTGACCAGCTCTCCGTACCAACGGTGCCCATAACTTTTGATCTGTAAGGAGTTACGAAGAGCACAGCATACCGTTGGAAAGCTCTCTAAGAGCTCTACGATGGGGGCACCTAGCTTGCTAGGTTGCGCCTATTTTTGAAGCCCAAAATCGAACAGTTTCATATGTTTTGGGACACTTTACTTCTTTCACGCTGTTTTCTGTCCCGGATCGTACGTCGTGAGCCGCGAAAAGGACGGCAACCTAATCCATCACATTTCTATTACCTAATGACACGGCACCTTGGGCAAGACTACTTCACTTCACGTAGAGGCTGGGCCCGCAAGCAGAGGGATGGGGCTTGTGACCAGGTATCGATCGCTCCGGTGCCCATAACTTTTGATCCGTAAGGAGTTACGCGGCGTAGAGCATACCGTTGGAAAGCACTCTGAGAGCTCTACGATGGGGGCACCTAGCCTGCTTGGTTACGCCTGTTTTCGAAGCCCAAAATTGAACAATTTCATAAGTTTTGGGACACTTTTCTTCTTTTGAGCGATTTTTTCATCCCGGATCATACGTCGTGAGCTGCGAAAAAGACGACAACCTAATCCATCACATTTCTATTACTGAATCATGCGGCACCTTGGGCAAGAAAACTTCACTTCGCGTAGTGGCTGGGCCCGCAAACAGAGGGCGTAGGGCTTGTGACCAGGTATCCGTCGCTCTGGTGCCAATAACTTTTGATCCGTAAGGAGTTCGCGGCGCACAACATATCGTTGGAAAGCCCTCCGAGAGCTCTATGATAGGGGCACCAATCCTGCTCGGCTGCTCCTATTTTTGGATCCCAAAATCGAATGTTTTCATATGTTTCGGGATACTTTTATTCATTTGCGCTGTTTTTCGGTCCCAGATCGTACGTCGTGAGTCGCGAAAAGGATGACAAACTAATCCATCACATTTCTATTACCGAATCCCATGGCACCTTGGGCAAGACAACTTCACTTCACGTAGAGGTTGGGCCTACAAATAAAGGGCGAGGGGCTTGTGACCAGGTATCCGTCACTACGGTGCCCATAACTTTTGATCCGTGAGGAGTTACGCGGCAGACAACATACCGTTGGAAAGCTCTCTAAGAGCTCTACGATGGGGACACCTATTCTGCTAGGTTGCGCCTATTTTCAGAACCCAAAATCGAACATTTTCATAAGTTTTGGGACACTTTTCTTCTTTTATGCATTTTTTTTTATCCCGGATCGTACGTCGTGAGCCGCGAAAAGGACGACAACCTAATCCATCACATTTCTATTACCGAATCACACTGCACCTTGGGCATGACAACTTCACTTCACATAGAGGCTAGGCCCGCAAACAGAGGGCTTGGGGCTTGTGACCAGGTATCTGTCGTTTCGGTGCCCATAACTTTTGATCCGTAAGGAGTTACGCGGCGCACAGCATACCGTTGGAAAGCACTCTAGGAGCTCTACGATGGATAGCCTACTCGATGGTGCTTGTTTTTGGAGCCCAAAATAGGACATTTTCATAAGTTTCAGGACACTTTTCTTCTTTTACATTATTTTTTCGTCCCAGATCGTAAGTCGCGAGCCGCAAAAAGGACGATAACCTAATCCATCACATTTCTATTACCGAATCACACGACACCTTGGGCTTGACAACTTCATTTCATTTAGAGGCTGGGCCCGCAAACAGAGGGCTTGGGGCTTGTGACCTAGTATCTGTCGCTCCGGTGCCCATAACTTTTGATCCGTAAGGCGTTACGCGGTGCACAACATACCTTTGGAAAGCACTCTGAGAGCTCTACGATGAGGGCACCTAGCCTACTCGGTGGCACTTGTTTTTGGAGCCCAAATTAGAACATTTTCATAAGTTTTGGGACACTTTTCTTCTTTTACGCTATTTTTTCGTCCCGGATCGTACGTCGTGAGCCGCGAAATGGACGACAATCTAATCCATCACATTTCTATTACCGAATCACACGGCGCCTTGGGCATGACAACTTCACTTCACGTAGAGGCTGGGCTCACAAACAGAGGGCTTGGGCCTTGTAACCTGGTATCCGTCGCTCTGGTGCCCATAACTTTTGATCCGTACGGAGTTACACGGTGCACAACATACGGTGGGAAAGCTCTCTGAGAGCTCTACGATGGGGGCACCTAGCATGCTCGGTTGCACCTATTTTCGAAGCCCAAAATCAAACATTTTCATATGTGTTTGGACATTTTTCTTCTTTTGCGCTGTTTTTCTGTCTCGGATCGTACCTCGTGAGCCGCGAAAAGGACGACAACCTAATCCATCACATTTCTATTACGAATCACACGACACCTTGGGCAAGATAACTTCACTTCACGTAGAGGCTGGGCCCGCAAACATAGGACGTGTGGCTTATGATCAGGTATTCGTCGCTCCGGTGCCCATAGCTTTTGATCCGTAAAGAGTTACGCGATGCACAGCATACCGTTGGAAAGCTCTCCGAGAGCTCTTCGATGGAGGCACCTAGCCTGCTCGGTAGCGCTTGTTTCTGGATCCCAAAATAGGACATTTTCATATGTTTTGGTACATTTTTCTTCTTTTGAGCTCTACGATGGGGGCTCCTTCCTTCGAAGCATCGCTATAGATTACAAAACCTTGACTCCCTTCAGGCAATGCAAGAATAGGTACAGTAGTCTCAACGTTCCGTCTTTCTTCTTTACAAATAGGGCTGGTGCACCCCACGGAGAAGAACTTGGTTGAACAAACCCCTTCTTCAACAATCCTTGCAATTGGTCCTTCAATTCTTGTAGCTCGGCTGGTGCCATACGATAGGGACCTTTAGATATTGGATGGGTGCCAGGCAGTAATTCTATAATGAACTCGATCTCCTGATTTGGGGTAAATCGGGCAATTCTTATGGAAACACATCCACATAATCTTAATCACTGGCATCTCCTCCAACTTAGCTTTGTCTGACGACTTATTGATGAGGTAAGCTAAGTATCCACTACATCCTTTTGTCAAGGACTTCACTACTTTCATAGATGAAATGATGGAACTTCCAGTGAAGTCTCTTCGACCCATTACCTCCAATATTGGCTGACCAGGTATTCAGAATGTTACAATCTTCATCCGGCAATCTAGTTGGGCATGATGCTTTGCTAACCAGTCCATCCCTAAGGTGACTTCATAGTCTTGAAAGGGTAATACAATAAGATTGGCTGAGAATTCCCTATCTTTAATTTGAATTTTACATGCTTTACAAGCTGAGCTAGTAACAAGTTTAGAACCCATCGGAGTACCAACTTCTACTTCGTAAGGCAAACATACAACTCGTAGTTTCACACGTTGCACACATAAGGGAGTAATAAATGAATGAGTAGCACCTAGATCAATTAGTACCCTAACAGGTTGATTTAGTATCAGGAATGTACCTTCAACAACAGCAGTCTCCTCTGGAAGCTCCTCGCACTCAATAGCATAAGCTCGGGCCTGAACTCTAGGAACTGGAGTCTTGCCTCTACCAGCTGGTTTAACTTGATTTTGTCCTCTTTGCCATTTAGGGCAATCCTTGATCTGATGCTGATCACTGCTACACCGCACACATCGTCCTGACTTCTTCCAGCACTGGGCCTCAGTGTGACCCTTGTTGTCACAGTAAGAACAGTTGATAGACTGAGTAGCAGGTGAACTACTTGTGGATCCGCGGGTGGAAGAGGCTGATGGTGCTTTAGTCGGGCCACGGTTCTTAACTGGTCTGTTCTGGCTCTGGCCCTGACTGCGACTCTGAGTCTGGAATTTCTTCTATTGACCTGGAGGTTGATATGGTTTCTTGTTCGGCTGGCTTGAACCAGCTCTATCAAGTTTACTCTTCTCAACTTGGGAGGCAGCCGCAAGGAGAGCAGAATAGGTAGCAAAGTCATGCGAAGCCAATTGGTCTTGAATTTCTGACCTCAACCGATTTGTAAATTTCCACGTCTTTGCCTCAGGGGTACTGACCATGTATTGAGCATAACGGGACAGTCGCTCAAAATGAGCCTCGTACTGGGTCACCGTCATGTTACCCTAGTTCAAGTGCATGAATTCCTCAATTCGCCTCTGCCTGGAAACTGCAGGTACGTATTTCTCCTTGAATGCCTTAACAAAATTACCCTACAAGCGAGGTGTATGATCAGTTTCCCAAAGCGCCTCCACAGTGTGCCACCAATGCTCAGCATCCCAGTGCAATAGAAACACAGCGAACTCCACCTTTTCTTCATCAGTATAGTCAAGTGGCCTGAAAATCCTCTCGATCTCAAACAGCCAAGCCTCTGCCTTTTCATCATTAGCTTCCCCGTGGAATTTGGACGGGCGAAAGTCAAGGAACTCCCACATTCTGCTATTCCTCCCATGGTTACCATCATTCCAATTGTCGTTGTTGTTTGCTTCACGTGCATCTTGACGTTCCATCACTCACGACACGCGATCCATGGCATTCGCCATCATGTTAAACATAGCCATGCTGGGATTAGTTTGATGAACATCTTCGGTCTTTTGGGACTCACCGCTCCTATTAGTAGTACGGGTACTAGGGCCATCCATCTATAGGCACAGATTACGATGCACAATTTATTAGTATACGACAAACAAGAAATTAATGCATAAGATATGCAACATATAATTTTATATAGATACACAATTCTAGAAACAGTTAAGACATGTTAATCACACAAGCACATAGAGATAGAGAAGGCACACTTGACATTGTCACACAAAAATACATATAAACAAGTCATCTAAATTACATTAGGGCTTCTACCCATGGTCCGAGAGTCAAACCCGGCTTAAGCAATCTAAGCTCTAATACCATTTATATAAGGTGTCACGCCCCAACCCGACCTATAGAGGTTAGACTAGGGTGTGAGCTAAACATTCAAGTCTTTTCACGTACTTAATTATTCATGAAGGTTTAATACTTAACGTTTAGCCTAAATTCCACAAATTCTCTGGAAAACCGGCAGCATAACGGCTGTAATTCGGCTCTTTAGTTTGACCTAATTTTTTAAATGCCTCAAAATTTCCAATCTCAATTTCATTTCCAACTAAGATTACTATTTATCACCCATCGAAACGCCTACTAGTTATCTCGAAGTCTAGTTTGACTAATAACCTAGCATGATACTATGTCTCATTTGTTTGTTAATTCTTGTTACAAAAGTACCTATTGATCTTAGCTTAACAATGAGTACCTGCTTAAGATTGGATAGATTCATTTTACTTAATCCTTACCTGATACTTCATAAGCCTGTGATAGATACTAACCAGTAGCGATAGCAAAAACGACCATAAGAGTATCTATCTAGTTATGATCAATACAACCCAAAATTAGACCCCAAAATACAACGGGGGTCATTTACAATACACTAACAAGCAACATAAGAAATAGTCTTCAAGCAACATATCGTTCACAAAATGGCCATAGTCAAGTAAGGCACGTAGGGCAAGCAATCATTCCAAGGAGTCATCATTAGGCACGTTGTCCTCGGGTACCTATTCCTGGTCTTTTTCACCTGAGATGATAAAAGAGGGTGAGTCCTTATGAACTCAGCGAGGGGGAACGAGAAATAAGTTTTGAAACTCTTTTTCCGGTTCAACTTATGAAAACCCTTTTATAAGCATGACATATATCACAAGTAAGTTCATAACGTAATATAAGAGTAAAAGAGCACAATTATCCGTCTTTCCTCCCCGAGGTCCTCTAGGAACCAAGCGAGAGTACTTATACACCTAGTGAAAAGGATACGGTGAGCTTTTGCTCTCAGTTTACTTCTAGTATCAGTTGTTGCGGCCGACTTCAAATCGTCCCCTTATCACACCAAATGGGTGTACTCCGGATGTACCCCGAAATCCTACAACCTAACTCTCCGAGGAAGTCTAGCCCCCAAGCGAGAGAGGGAATTGGACAATGGTAGTCATAGTTGTACCGACAAACCCGATGCCGCCCGGTGTGCGTGAACGCTACCACGCTAGAATGAAAGGTTGCAACTTTGTATGCAATGCACATTTATGAAATTTAATATATCACATTAGGAGGACAACAAAGTAGGATGCCTCTGAACAGTCATAAGATTGCACATTGACAAGTAAACACGCGAGGCATGATATGACAGGTAATTTCACTTGTAAAGCACATGGAGTTATATGAATATTAAACAGGCAGCCATGTAACACATGTAAATCAAGTCATATAGCTCATTTCGAAATTCACGTAATCAAATAATAAGGTCATACAACATGCAACGACGTTTACGTGGCACTGGGTGCAAGAAAGGCCTACTTGTCAACATGTAATCATCGGAACCACATTTAGGGCTATGAGGGAAACTACGGGAAGCCTACTAATCACATAATTAAACACGATATTCATAGGATCAACACTTAGCGAGTTTTCCTAGTCATTAGGATTTCAATTCATGCTCACCCGTGCGATTAAGCCCCAAGTTGTCATGTAATTAAACTCAAGCCATGCATCAATTAATTAAAACATCGTCAAGAATTAAAAAAAGTCCACACAACATCCAAGTGCCACAATCCCAAGCATTTAATACAACAAGAGAAGTTACAATAATTTTCAAAGCATATCACTAGATGAAAACCTCACTGCAATGGTCTGTTTTCTCACAATCATTGAGACAAGCAAACAATCTCCAATTCTAGTGAACAAAATTTCAAATTAAATCTTAAGGAGTAAACTAAATCCAGAAACAAAGCTCGCATCATTTGGAGTTTGGGTTCAAGAGTTATAGCCAAAACCGTGAGACTACGCAAAACTGTCCAGATTTGTACACATTTCAATGCTTGTCGTTTTTGAGGACCTTAGGGTCAGATTTAGCCTTAGTCTATTTCTGACAAAAATGTCCAGAACTGAAAAGTATAATATCACACCAAATTTCATTTATTTTGGATATCATTTACTAAGTCAAAACAGGTTCGTTCTACAAGAACAGTGAATCTGCCAAAACCTGCTTCATTTTCCCAGATTTTCCAGATTTTGACACCTTTCGATGTTTTGCCATTTTGGGGACCTTAGAGTAAAAATTAACTTTGGCCTATTTCTATGAAAAATTCTCATAACTGGAAAAACTAGTTACCTACCAATTTTCACGCATTTTCAACATCATTTACTTGGTCAAATTCACTTTTCTCCAACATAACAGAAAGCTGCCAAATACGCGATTTCACCTATCTTCCCATTCTAGCCAAATATCTTGCCATGCATGTTTACAAAAGCTCATGTACACACATATATCACGAGTACAGAGGTAAAAATAGACATTTAAAGGCATGCATGTGGTTTTTGAAAGCTTTTCAGAAGAGTTTTAGCCTTCACCTTAGCAAGACAACAATGAAGATGCACAAAACTCTTGATGATGCACAAGGTCGTCCTTTTTCCTTGCTTAGTGGAGAGACAACTTGAGATTCTCTAATTCCTAGCTTAGTAACCATGTTCTTAGTATGTGCAAGTAGCTAGAACAAAAAGGAAATGAAATAGGAGCTATCAATCATACCGAAGGGCCGAATGAACTTGCATGTGTGTCTTTTGCATTCTAGCTTGCTTGGTCGAGCTTCCTAGTATCTTGAATGCCTTGATGAACCTTAGGATGATGAACTCAAGCTATGGAGAGTAGAATTGCAGCCAAGGGCCGAGAGAGAGAGAGAAGAAATGAGAGAGTGAGAGAAAAATGAGAGAAAGAGAGAAAGAATGAAAGAAAATGAAAAGCTTGAAGAATTTGATGCATGTGTCGGCCTAGGGCTTGCAAAATTCAGAATTTGTGTCTTCAAGGAGCATAATTTGAATTGTCTAGCATGGGAAATTTGAGTGTGTCGAGATTGTGGAGCTTTGGTTTCATTTTTTAATGCATTTTTGAAGTGATTTGTCATGAACTTGTCATAGGATGTCTAGGTTTAATTTTGAATTATGCAAAGCAAGCACAAATGCAAAAAGTGGTCGGACAAGGCTTGCAAAATTCTGAATTTTTGTCATCTTTTGAGTATTATTTAATTGTGTGTTTGGGATGTGCAAAAGAATAAGGAATAAAGAATAAGAATGTCTAGCTTTTTGTGAGATTTCATCTTCTAGTGAGTTGAATTGGCATTTTAATATCAGTTAGTGGAATTTGTAGGATTAATTAATGATTTAGTGCTTCGTGTAAAATACTTTCTTGATTAGCGTGTGGGCACACTTTCCTAGGTCTAGGGCACGCACTACGAGGTAAGGCACGAACTACGAGACGAATGCACGATTCCCAAGTAAATGCATGCAACCCTAAATGTATGCACGTAATTCAATGCAAGGAACACAAAACAAAACATGACTCTTAAACCTAGGTCAAGGCACGCAAATCTAGGTTTAAGGCACATGAAACGAGGTATCGTACGCAAATCGAGGTCGGGCCTTACATCCTCCCCTCCTTAAAAGAATTTTATCCCGAAATTCGATATTACCTTTGAAATAATGCTGGATACTATTGCTCCATCTGGTCTCGCCTTTCCCACGTTGCTTCTTCAACTCTATGGTGATCCCACAACACTTTCACCATCGGTATAGATTTGTTGCGCAACTCTCGATCTTGCTGGTCTAGGATCCGAACGGGCTTCTCTTCATAAGACAAGTTCTCCCAAAGCTGCAACGGCTCTGGCTCCAAGATATGCGATCGATCAGGGTAATACTTTCGTAGCATTGAAACATGAAAGACGTTGTGAATATTGGAGAGGTTTTGGGGTAGTTCCAGGCAATACGCCAATTTGCCAACCTTCTCAATTATCTCAAATGGTCCTACAAACCTCGGGCTTAACTTTCCACCCTTGTCGTGCTTAATCAGTCCCCTCCAAGGTGATATCTTCAAGAACACCTTATCGCCGACCTCAAACTCTAGACTCCGTCTCCGTCAGTCTGCATAGCTTTTCTGCCTGCTTTGGGCGGTAAACATCCGTTTCCGGATGAGGTGGACATTATCAACAGTCTTCATAAGTTCAGGTAGAAGGGTCGGGTCAAAAGTCTTCGTCTCACCTACTTCATCCCAGTAAATTGGGGATCGACACTTACGTCCATACAACGCCTCAAAAGGGGCCATCCCGATAGTGGCCTGATAACTGTTATTATGAACGAACTCCGCTAGAGACAGATATTTCTCCCAACCTTTCCTGAAGTCTAAAACATACGCCCTCAGCATATCCTCTAGAATCTGAATAGTTCTCTCAGATTGTCCATCTGTCTGAGGGTGATAAGCTGTGCTGAAACTCAACTTCGTTCCCAAAGCTTCTTGCAATCTCTTCCAAAATCGGGAAGTAAAACGATGATCCCTATCCGATACAATACTCACAGGCATCCTGTGCAACCTTACAATATCCGCCACATACATATCTCCCAATTTCTCAGGACTATTTTCCTTGTTCATCGGTAAGAAGTGTGCTGACTTAGTCAATCTATCCACTATGACCCAAACGACGTCATGACCCTTTTGTGACCTGGGCAAGTCCATGAAAAAGTCCATAGTTATATGTTCCCATTTCCATTGAGGAATCTCCAACGGTTGAAGTAAACCTGCTGGTCGTTGATGTTATGCTTTGACTCTCTGGCAAGTCAAACACCATGCCACAAATTCCGCAATCTCTTTCTTCATGTTATTCCACCAATAGTGTTGCTTCAAATCCCAGTACATCTTTGTTCCGCCGGGGTGAATAGTGTATCTTGAATTATGGGCTTCTTCAAGAATCTTCTTTTTCAGCTCTGACTCATTAGGAACACAAATCTGATTCTTAAACCTCCAAATACCATAATCATGAAGCTTGAAATCTGTGTTGCTTTCTTTAATCTTCTGAAACTGTTGGTCCTTCTGTTGAGCCTCTCGCAATTCAGACAACAAGGTCGATTGAACTTGTGTAGTGGCAAATAGTAATCCTTTTTGAGTCAATTGTGGTTTCCACAAAAATGCTTCCTCTAACAACTCCTGCACCTTAACTTCTAGTTTTGCCATGCTCGCCTTCCGACTTAAGGCATCTGCAACTACATTTGCTTTACCGGGCACATAATTGATTGTGCAGTTATAATCATCCAAAAGCTCCATCCACCATATTTGCCTCATGTTCAACTCTTTTTGTGAGAACAAGTATTTCAAGCTCTTGTGATCAATAAACACCTTGAACTTGTTACCCCACAGATAGTGCCTCCATTTCTTGAGTGCAAACACAATAGCCGCTAACTCCAAATCATGCGTCGGGTAGTTCAATTCATACGGCTTCGGTTTCCTAGAGGCATACGCAATCACTCTACCATTTTGCATCAATACACACCCTAATCCTTCCTTCGAAGCATCGCTATAGATTACAAAACCTTGACTCCCTTCAGGCAATGCAAGAACAGGTGCAGTAGTCTCAACATTCCGTCTTTCTTCTTTACAAATAGGACTGGTGCAGCCCACAGAGAAGAACTTGGTTGAACAAATCCCTTCTTCAACAATCCTTGCAATTGGTCCTTCAATTCTTGTAGCTCGGCTGGTGCCATATGATAAGGAGCTTTAGATATTGGCTGGGTGCCAGGTAGTAATTCTATAATGAACTCGATCTCCCGATTTGGGGGTAAACCGGGCAATTCTTCTAGAAACACATCCGCATAATCTTTAATCACTGGTATCTCCTCCAACCTAGCTTTGTCCAACGACTTGTAGATGAGGTAAGCTAAGTATCCGCTACATCCTTTTCTCAAGGACTTCACTGCTTTCGTATACGAAATGATGGAACTCCCGGTGAAGTCTCTTCGACCCATTACCTCCAATATTGGTTGACCAGATATTCGAAATGTTACAATCTTCGTCCGGCAATCTAGTTGGGCTTGATGCTTTGCTAACCAGTCCATCCCTAAGATGACTTCATAGTCTCGAAAGGGTAATACAATAAGATTGGCTGAGAATTCCCTATCTTTAATTTGAATTTTACATGCTTTACAAGCTAAGCTAGCAACAAGTTTAGAACCCATCGGAGTACCAACTTCTACTTCGTAAGGCAAACATACAACTCGTAGTTTCACACGTTGCACACATAAGGGAGTAATAAATGAATGAGTAGCACCTGGATCAATTACCACCCTAACAGGTTGATTTACTATCAAGAATGTACCTTCAACAATAGCGGTCTCCTCTGGAAGCTCCTCACACTCAATAGCATAAGCTCGGGCCTGAACTCTAGGAACTAGAGTCTTGCCTCTACCACCTGGTTTAACTTGATTTTGTCCCCCTTGCCATTTAGGGCAATCCTTGATCTGATGCTGATCACTGCCACACTGCACACATCGTCCTGACTTCTTCCAGCATTGGGCCTCAGCGTGACCCTTCTTGTCACAGTAAGAACAGTTGATAGATTGAGTAGTAGGTGAACTATCTGTGGATCCGCAGGTGGAAGAGGCTGATAGTACTTTAGTCGGGCCACGGTTATTAACTGGTATGTTCTGGCTCTGGCCCTAACTGCAACTCTGAGTCTGGAATTTCCTCTGTTGACCTGGAGGCTGATATGGTTTCTTGTTCGACTGGCTTGAACCGGCTCTATCAAGTTTCCTCTTCTCAACTCGAGAGGCAGCCGCAAGGAGAGCAGAATAGGTAGCAAAGTCATGCGAAGCCAATAGGTCTTGAATTTCTGGCCTCAACCCATTCGTAAATTTCCACATCTTCGCCTCAGGAGTACTGACCATGTATTGAGCATAACGGAACAGTCGGTCAAAACGAGCCTCGTACTAGGCCACCGTCATGTTACCCTAGTTCAAGTGCATGAATTCCTCAATTTGCCTCTGCTTGGAAACTGTAGGTACGTATTTCTCCTTGAATGCCATAACAAAATTACCCTACAAGCGAGGTATATGATCAGTTTCCCAAAGCGCCTCCACAGTGTGCCACCAATGCTCAGCATCCCCGTGCAACAGAAACAAAGCGAACTCCTCATTTTCTTCATTAGTATAGTCAAGTGGCCTGAAAATCCTCTCGATCTCAGACAGCCAAGCCTTTGCCTTTTCATCATCAGCTTCCCCGTGGAATTTGGACGGACGAAAGTCAAGGAACTCCCGCATTCTGCTATTCCTCCCATGGTTACCATCATTCCAGTTGTTGTTGTTGTTTGCTTCACGTGCATCTTGACGTTCCATCACTCACGACACGCGATCCATGGCATTCGCCATCATGTTAAACATAGCCATGCCGGGATTAGTTTGATGAGCATCTTCGGTCTCTTGGGGCTCACCGCTCCTATTAGTAGTGCGGGTACTAGGGCCAGCCATCTATAGGTACAGATTACGATGCACAATTTATTGGAATACAACAAACAAGAATTTAATGCATAAGATATGCAACATATAATTTTATATAGATACACAATTTCTAGAAACAGTTAAGACATGTTAATCACATAAGCACATAGAAACAGAGAAGGAACAATTGATATTGTCACACAAAAACACATATAAACAAGTCATCTAAATTACATTAGGCTTCTACCCATGGTCTGAGAGTTAAACCCGGCTTAAGCAATCTAAGCTCTAATACCATTTATATAAGGTGTCACGCCCCAACCCGACCTATAGAGGTTAGACTAGGGTGTGAGCTAAACATTCAAGTCTTTTCACATACTTAATTGGTCATGAAGGTTTAATACTTAACGTTTAGCCTAAACTCCACAAATTCTATGGAAAATCGGCAGCATAACGGCTGTAATTGGGCTCTTTCGTTTGACCTAATTTTTTAAACGCCTCAAAATTTTCCATCTCAATTTCATTTCCAACTAAGATTACTATTTATCACCCATGGAAACGCCTACTAGTTATCTCGATGTCTCATTTGACTACTAACCTAGCATGATACTATGGCTCGTTTGTGTGTTAATTCTTGTTACAAAAGTACCTGTTGATCTTAGCTTAACAATGAGTACCTGCTTAAGATTGGATAGTTTCATTTTACTTAATCCTTTACTTGATACTTCATAAGCCTGTGATAGATACTAACCAATAGAGATAGCAAGAGCGACCATAAGAGTATCTATCTAGTAATGATCAGTACAACCCAAAATTAGACCCCAAATTACAACGGGGGTCATTTACAATACACTAACAAGCAACATAAAAAATTGTCTTCAAGCAACATATCGTTCACAAAATGGCCATAGTCAAGTAAGGCACGTAGGGCAAGCAATCATTCCAAGGAGTCATCATTAGGCATGTTGTCCTCGGGTACCTGTTCCTAGTCTTCTTCACCTGAGATGATAAAAGCTGGTGAGTCCTTATGAACTCAGCGAGGGGGAACGAGAAATAAGTTTTGAAACTCTTTTTCCTGTTCAACTTATGAAAACCCTTTTGTAAGCATGACATATATCACAAGTAAATTCATAATGTAATATAAGAGTAAAAGAACACAATTACCCGTCTTTCCTCCCTGAGGTCCTTTAGGAACCAAGCGAGAGTACTTATATACATAGTGAAAAGGATACGGTGAGTTTTTGCTCTCAGTTTACTTCCAGTATCAGTTGTTGTGGCCGACTTCAAATCATCCACTTATTACGCCAAATGGGTGTACTCCAGATGTACCCCGAAATCCTACGACCCAACTCTCCAAGGAAGTCTAGCCCCCAAGCGAGAGAGGGAATTTGACAATGGTAGTCACGGTTGCACCGGCAAGCCCAATGCCGCCCGGTGTGCGTGAACGCTACCACACCAGAATAAAATGTTGTAACGTTGTATGCAATGCACATTTATGACATTTAATATATCACATTAGGAGGACAACAAAGTAGGTTGCCTCCGAACAGTCATAAGATTGTACATTGACAAGTAAACACGCGAGGCATGATATGACATGCAATTTCACTTGTAAAGCACATGGAGTTATATGAATATTAAACGGGCTGCCATGTAACACATGTAAATCAAGTCATATAACTCATTTCGAAGTTCACGTAATCAAATAATAAGGTCATACAACATGCAACGACGTTTACGTGGCACTGGGTGCAAGAAAGGCCTACTTGTCAACATGTAATCATCGGAATCACATTTAGGGCTATAAGGGCAACTACGGACAGCCTACTAATCACATAATTAAACACGATATCCATAGGATCAACACTTAGCGAGTTTTCCTAGTCATTAGGGTTTCAATTCATGCTCACCCGTTCGATTAAGCCCCAAGTTGTCATGTAATTAAACTCAAGCCATGCATCAATTAATTAAAACATCCTCAAGCATTCAAAACAGTCCACACAACATCCAAGTGCCACAATCCCAAACATTTAATACAACAAGAGAAGTTACAATAATTTTCAAAGCATATCACTAGATGAAAACCCTACTGCAATGGTTTGTTTTCTCACAATCATTGAGACAAGCAAACAATCTATAATTCTAGTGAACAAAATGTCAAATTAAATGTTAAGGAGTGAACTAAATCCAAAAACAAACCTCGCATCATTTGGAGTTCAGGTTCAAGAGTTATAGCCAAAACCGTGAAACTACGCAAAACTGTCTAGATTTGTACACATTTCAATGCTTGTCGTTTTGGAGGACCTTAGGTTCAGATTTAGCCTTAGTCTATTTCTGAAAAAAATGTCCATAACTGAAAAATATATCCACACACTAAATTTCATGCATTTTGGATATCATTTACTAAGTCAAAACCGGTTCGTGCTACAAGAACAGTGAATTTGCCAAAACCTGCTTCATTTTCCCAGATTTTCCAGATTTTGACACCTTTCGATGTTTTGCCATTTTGGGGACCTTAGACTCAAAATTAGCTTTGGCCTATTTCTACAAAAAATGCTCAGAACTGGAAAAACTAGTCACTTACCAATGTTCACATATTTTAAACATCATTTACTTGGTCAAATTCACTTCGGTCCAACAGAACAGAAAGCTTCCAAATACGCAATTTCACCTATCTTCACATTCTAGCCAAATATCTTGCCATGCATGTTTACAAAAGCTCATGTACATACATATATCACGAGTACAGAGGTAAAAATAGACATTTAAAGGCATGTATGTGGTTTTTGAAAGCTTTTCAAAAGAGTTTTAGCCCTCACCTTAGCAAGACAACAATGAAGATGTACAAAACTCTTGATGATGCACAAGGTCGTCCTTTTTCCTTGCTTAGTGGAGAGACAACTTGAGATTCTCTAATTCCTAGCTTAGTAACCATGTTCTTAGTATGTGCAAGTGGCTAGAACAAAAAGGAAATGAAATAGGAGCTATCAACTATACCTAAGGGCCGAATGAACTTGCATGTGTGTCTTTTGCATTCTAGCTTGCTTGGTCGAGCTTCCTAGTATCTTGAATGCCTTGATGAACCTTAGGATGATGAACTCAAGCTATGGAGAGTAGAATTGCAGCCAAGGGCCAAGAGAGAGAGAGAAGAAATGAGAGAGTGAGAGAAAAATGAGAGAAAGAGAGAAAGAATGAAAGAAAATGAAAAGCTTGAAGAATTTGATGCATGTGTCAGCCTAGGGCTTGCAAAATTCAGAATTTGTGTCTTCAAGGAGCATAATTTGAATTGTCTAGCATGGGTAATTTGAGTGTGTTGAGATTGTGGAGCTTTGGTTTCATTTTTTTAATGCATTTTTGAAGTGATTTGTCATGAGCTTGTCATAGGATGTCTAGGTTTAATTTTGAATTATGCAAAGCAAGCAAAAATGCAAAAAGTGGTCGGCCAAGGCTTGCAAAATTTTGAATTTTTGTCATCTTTTGAACATTATTTAATTGTGTGTTTGGGATGTGCAAAAGAATAAGGAATAAAGAATAAGAATGTCTATCTTTTTGAGAGATTTCGTCTTCTAGTGAGTTGAATTGGCATTTTAATATTAGTTAGTGGAATTTGTAGGATTAATTAATGATTTAGTGCTTCGTGTAAGATGCTTTCTTGATTAGCGTGTGGGCACGCTTTCTTAGGTCTAGGGCACGTACTACGAGGTAAGGTACGAACTACGAGATGAATGCACGATTCCCAAGTAAATGCACGCAACCCTAAATGTATGCACGTAATTCAATGCAAGGCACACAAAATGAAACACGACTCTTAAGCCTAATTCAAGGCACGCAAATCTAGGTTTAGGGCACACGAAATGAGGTATCGTACGCAAATCGAGGTCGGGTCTCACGGCTTGAACTCTCATTCTAAGACTCTCCTAGACATTCAAGACTCTAAGGAACTCGACCAAGCTAGCAAGAAGCAAGGAGATTTCCATGCAAGCTTATAGAACACTCATTTCGGCCTTAAGTATGTTTGATAGCTTTTCTTTTATCTCCCTTTTGTTCTAACCACATGCACATACTAAGGACATGGTAACTCAGCTAGGAATTAAGGAATCAAGCAATATCTCTCGGCCAAACAAGGAGAGAGGACCATTTGTGCATCTTCAAGAGTTTTGAGCATCATTTGTTGTCAATAGGCTAAGGTGTGGGTTAATCTTTTTATTAAGATTTCAAAAACCACATGCATGCCTTCATATGTCTATTTTTACCTCTGTACTTGTGGTATATGTGTGTACATGAGCTTTTTTAACCATGCATGGCAAGATATTTAGCTAGAACTTGGAGATAGGTAAAATCGCGAAAATGGCAGATTTCTGACTTGTTAGAGCGAAGTGAATTTGGCCTGGTAAATGATGTTGAAAATGCATGAAAATTGGTTGGTGGCTAATTTTTCCAGTTCTGAGCATTTTTCGTAGAAATATGCCAAGGCCAATTTTGATTCTAAGGTCTCCAAAATGGCAAAACATCGAAGGGTGTCTAAATCTAGAAAATCTGGGAAAATGGAGCAGGTTTTTGGCAGTTCACTGTCCTTGCAGAACAAAACAGTTTTTACCTAGTAAATGATATCCAAAATGCATGAAATTTGGTATGTTGCTATATTTTTCGGTTATGGACATTTTTTCAAGAAATAGACCAAAGACAATTCTGACCCTAAGACCCTCAAATATAGCAAAAATTGTAATGTGTCTAAAACTGGACAATTTTGCGTAGTCTCACGGTTTTGGCCATAACTCCTAAGTCTGAGCTCTAAATGAGGTGAGATTTGTTTCTGGATTTAAGTAATTCATTAAGATTTAATTTGACATTTTTTTTCACTGGAATTTGAGATTTTTTTCTTATCTAAATGATTGTGGGAAAACAGACCATTGCGGTGAGGTTTTTACCTAGTGATATGCTTTGAAAATTATTGTAACTTCTCTTGTGGTATTAAATGCTTGGGATTGTGGCACTTGGATGTTGTGTGGACTGTTTTGGATGATTGAGGATGTTTTAATTAATCGATGCATGGCTTGGGTTTAATTACGCGACAACTTGTGGCTTAATCGCACGTGTAAGCATGAATTGAAACCCTAGTGATTATGAAAACTTGCTAATTGTTGATCCTATGGTTATTGTGTCTAATTATGTGATTGGTGGGCTGCCCGTAGTTGTCCTTATAGCCCTAAATGTGATTTCCGATGATTACATGTTGATAAGTAGACCTTTCTTGCACCTGGTCCCACGTAGACGTCGTTGCATGCTTGTATAAACTTATTATCTGATTACGTGAACCCCGAAATGAGTTATATGACTTGATTTACATGTGTTACATGGCTGCCCGTTTAATATTCATATAACTCCACGTGCTTTACAACTGAAATTATATGTCAAAGCATGCCTCGTGTGTTTACTTGTCAATGTGCAATCTTATGACTACTCGGAGGCAACCTACTTTGTTGTCCTCCTAATGTGATATGTTAAATGTTATAAATGTGAATTGCATACAAGGTTGTAACCTTTCATTTTGGCGTGGTAGCGATTCACGCACACCGGGCGGCATCGGGCTTGCTGGTGCAACCGTGACTACCGTTGTCCAATTCCTTCTCTCGCTTGGGGGCTAGACTTCCATGAAGAGTTGGGTTGTAGGATTTCGGGGTACATCCGGAGTACACCCATTTGGCATGATAAGTGGATGATTTGAAGTCAGCCGCAACAACTGATATTGGAAATGAAATGAGAGCAAAAGCTCACCGTATCCTTTTCATTATGTGTATAGGTACTCTCGCTTGGTTCCCAGAGGACCTCGGGGAGGAAAGACGGGTAATTGTGTTCTTTTACTTTTATATTACATTATGAACTTACTTGTGTTATATGTCATGCTTTCAAAAAGGGTTTTTCATAAGTTGAACCAGAAAAAGAGTTTCAAAACGTATTTCTCGTTCCCCTCGTTGAGTTCATAAGGACTCACCCTCTTTTATCATCTCAGGTGAAGAAGATCAGGAACAGGTACCTGAGGATAATGTGCCTATCGATGACTCCTTGGAGTGATTTCCTGCCCTACGTGCCTTACTTGACTGTGGCTATTTTGTGAACGATATGTTGTTTTGAAGACTATTTCTTATGTTGCTTGTTATCGTTATTGTAAATGACCCCCATTGTAATTTGGGGTCTAATTTTGATTTGCACTGTTTATAACTAGACATACACCCTATTTGCTCGTTAAGTAAAATGAATCTATCCAATCTTAAGCAGGTACTCTTTGGTAAGCTAAGATCCACACGTACTTGTGTAACAGGGATTGACAAATAAAGGAGACATAGTTATCATGCTAGGTTGTAAGTCAAACGAGACTTGAGATAAATAGTGGACATATCAATTGGTGATAAATAGTAATCTTAGTTGGAATCGAATTTGAGATTGAAAGTTTTGAGGCGTTTAGAAAATTAGGTCAAACTAAAGAGCCAATTACAGCCGTCATGCTGCCGGTTTTTCAAAAATCTTTTGGAGCTTCTAGGCTAATATTAAGTGTTAAATCTTAATGAATGATTAAGTATGTGAAATGGTATAAATGATTAGATCACACCCTAGTCTAGCCTCTATAGGTCGGGTTGGGGCATGATACCTTTTAGAAATGGTATCAGAGCTTAGATTGCTTAAGCCTGGTTTAACTCTCGGACCATGGGTACAAGCCCTAAGGTTACTGTGATGACTTGTTTATGTGTTAATGTGTGACAATATCAGTTGTTCCTTTTTTGTTTCTATGTGCTTATGTGATTAACATGTCTTAATTGTTTCAAGAATTGTATATCTATATAAAATTATATGTTGCATACCTTATACATTAAATTTTTGTCTTGTCCTATTCCAATAAATTGTGCATCATAATCTATGCCTATAGATGGCTGGCCCTAGTACCTGCAATACCAATAAGAGCGATCAGTCTCAACGAGTCGGAGATGCTTATCAAACTAATATTGGCATGGTCATGTTTAACATGATGGTGAATGCTGTGGATCGCATGTTGCGAGTGATGGAACCTCAAGATGCACGTGAACCGAACAACAACAACAACAACAACATGAATGGTGGCAACAATGGGAGAAATAGCAGAATGCGAGAGTTCCTTGACTTTCGCCCGTCCAAATTCTACGGGGAAGCTGATGATGAAAAGGCAGAGGCTTGGCTGTCTGAGATTGAAAGGATCCACTTGACTATACTAATGAGAAAAAGATTGAGTTCGCTGTGTTTCTGTTGCACGGGGATGCTGAGCATTAGTGGCACACTGTGGAGGCACTTTGGGAAACTGATCATACACCTCACTTGTGGGGTAATTTCGTTAAGGCATTCAAGAAAAAATACGTACCTGCAGTTTCCAAACAGAGGCAAATTGAAGAATTCATGCACTTGAACTAGGGTAACATGACGGTGGCCCAGTATGAGGCTCGTTTTGACCGACTGTCCAATTATGCTCAATACATGGTCAGTACCCCTGAGGCAAAGATGTGGAAATTTACGAATGGGTTAAGGCCAGAAATTCAAGATTAGTTAGCTTCGCATGACTTCACTACCTATTCTGCTCTCCTTGTTGCTGCCTCCCGAGTTGAGAAGAGGAAACTTGATAGGGCCGGTTCAAGTCAGCTGAACAAGAAACCATATCAGCCTCCAGGACAACAGAGGAAATTCTAGACTCAGAGTCGTAGTCAAGGCCAGAGCCAGAATAGACCAATCAATAACCGTTGCCCGACTAAAGCACCATCAGCCTCTTCTACCCGTGGATCCACAGGTAGTTCACCTGCTACTCAGTCTATCAACTGTTCTTACTGTGACAAGAAGGGTCACACCAAGACCCAGTACTGGAAGAAGTCAGGACGATGCGTGCAGTATGGCAGTGATCAGCATCAGATCAAGGATTGCCCTAAATGGTAATGGGGACAAAATCAGATTAAACTAGCTGGTAGAGGCAAGACTCCAGTTCCTAGAGTTCAGGCTTGAGCTTATACTATTGAGTGCGATGAGCTTCCTGAGAAGACTGCTATTGTTGAAGGTACATTCTTGATACTGAATCAACCTGTTAGGGTGTTAATTGATCCAGGTGCCACTCATTCGTTTATTACTCCCTTATGTGTGCAACGTGTGAAATTACGAATTGTATGTTTGCCTTACGAAGTAGAAGTTGGTGCTCCGATGGGTTCTAAACTCGTTACTAGCTCAGCTTGAAAAGCATGTAAAATCCAAATTAAGGATAGGAAATTCTCAGCCATTCTTATAGTGTTACCCTTTCGAGACTATGAAGTCATCTTAGGGATGGACTGGTTGGCAAAGCATCATGCCTAACTAGATTGCCGGATGAAGATTGTAACATTCCAGATGCCTGGTCAACCAATATTGGAGGTAATGGGTCGAAAAGTCTTCACGGGGAGTTCCATCATTTTTTCTACGAAAGTAGTGAAGTCCTTGAGAAAAGGGTATAGTGGATACTTAGCTTACCTCATCAACAAGCCATCGGACAAAGCTAAGTTGGAGGAGATGCGAGTGATTAAAGATTATGCTGACGTGTTTCCAGAAGAATTGCCGGGTTTGCCTCTGGATCAGGAGATCGAGTTCGTAATAGAATTACTGCCTGGCACCCAGCCGATATCTAAAGTTCCCTATCGTATGGCACCAGCCAAGCTACAAGAATTAAAGGACCAATTGCAAGGATTGTTGAAGAAGGGGTTTGTTCAACCAAGTTCTTCTCCGTGGGGTGCACCAGTCCTATTTGTAAAGAAGAAAGACGGAACGTTGAGGCTCTGCATCGATTACTGAGGATTGAACCAAGTGACCGTCAAGAATAAATACCCACTTCCACTGATTGATGAGTTGTTTGATCAATTTCAAGAAGCAAAAGTGTATTCGAAACTCGACTTGAGACAAGGGTATTATCAACTACAGATCAAAAAGGAGGATGTACCTAAATCGGCTTTCAGGATGAGATATGTGCATTATGAATTTGTGGTGATGCCATTTGGGCTAACCAATGCCCCTGTAGCTTTTATGGACTTGATGCATAGGGTGTTTCAACCCTACTTGGACCAATTTATGGTGATCTTTATTGATGATATTTTGGTATACTCGAAATCCGAGGTTGAGCATGAACAATATCTGCGATTGGTATTGCGGAAACTTCGAGAGCATCAATTGTATGCAAAGTTTAACTAATACGAATTTTGGTTGTGGCAGATTGCATTCCTGGGGCACATCATATACAAAGAGGGAATAGCGGTGGAAACAGCAAAGATAGAAGTGGTGATGTCTTGGAAGAAGCCGAAAAATATTACGGAAGTTTGGAGTTTTCTCGGTTTAGCCGGCTATTATCGGAGGTTCGTGAAGGATTTCTCAAAGATTACAGGACCGCTTACAAAGCTCACTTAGAAGAAAACAAAGTTCGTGTGGGATGACAAGTATGAGAACAACTTTCAAGAATTGAAGAAAATATTGACAACCGCACCTGTTCTTGTATTGCCTGAAGGGAGTCAAGGCTTTGTAATCTATAGTGATGCTTCTAAAGAAGGACTGGGTTGCGTGTTAATGCAGAATGGTAGAGTGATCGCGTATGCCTCTAGGAAGCCCAAGCCGTACGAATTGAATTACCCGACGCATGATTTGGAGTTAACGGCTATTGTGTTTGTACTCAAGAAATGGAGGCACTATCTGTGGTGTAACAAGTTTAAGGTGTTTCTGATCACAAGAGCTTGAAATACTTGTTCTCACAAAAAGAGTTGAACATGAGGCAAAGACGGTGGATGGAGCTCTTGGATGATTATAACTGCACAATCAATTATGTGTCCGGTAAAGCAAATGTAGTTGCAGATGCCTTAAGTCGGAAAGCGAGCATGGCAAAACTGGAAGTTAAGGTGCAGGAATTGTTAGAGGAAGCATTTTTGTGGAATCCACAATTGACTCAAAAATGTTTACTTTTTGCCACTACATAAGTTCAGTCGACCTTGTTGTCTGAATTACGAGAGGCTCAACAGAAGGACTAACAGTTTCAGAAGATTAAAGAAAGCAACACAGATTTCAAGTTTCATAATGATGGTATTTGGAGGTTCAAGAATCGGATTTGTGTTCCTAGTGAGCCACAGTTGAAAAAGAAGATTCTTGAAGAAGCCCATAATTCGAGATACACTATTCACCCCGGCGGGACAAAGATGTACCTGGATTTGAAGCAATACTATTGGTGGAATAACATGAAGAGGGAGATCGCGGAGTTTGTGGCACGATGTTTGACTTGCCAGAGAGTCATAGCAGAACATCAATGACTGGCAGGTTTGCTTCAACCGTTGGAAATTCCCCAATGGAAATGGAAGCATATAACTATGGACTTTGTCGTGGACCTGCCCAGGTCACAAAAGGGTTATGACACCGTTTGGGTCATAGTGGATAGATTGACCAAGTTAGCGTACGTCTTACCGATGAACAAGGAGGATAGCCCAGAGAAACTAAGAGATATTTATGTGGTAGATATTGTAAGGTTGCACGGGATGCCTGTGAGTATTGTGTCGGATAGGGATCCTCGTTTTACTTCCCGATTTTGGAAGAGATTGCAAGAAGCTTTGGGAACGAAATTGAGTTTCATACAACTTATCACCCTCAGACGGACAGACAATCTGAGAGAACTATTCAGATTCTGGAAGATATGCTGAGGGCGTGTGTTCTAGACTTCGGAAAAGGTTGGGAGAAATATCTACCCCTAGCGGAGTTCGCTTATAATAACAACTATCAGGCCACTATCGGGATGGCCCCATTTGAGGCATTGTATGGGCGCAAGTGTCGATCCCCAATTTACTGGGATGAAGTAGGTGAGATGAAGACTTTTGACCCAACCCTGCTACCAGAACTTATGAAAACTGTTGATAATGTCCACCTCATCTGGAAACGGATGCTTACCGCCCAAAGCATGCAGAAAAGTTATGTAGACCGACGGAGATGGAATCTAGAGTTTAAGGTCGGCGACAAGGTGTTCTTGAAGTTATCACCTCGGAGGGGACTGATTAAACATGTCAAGGGTGGAAAGTTGAGCCCGAGGTTTGTAGGACCATTTGAAATAGTTGAAAAGGTTGGAAAATTAGCATATCGCCTAGAACTACCCCAAAACCTCTCCAATATTCATAATGTCTTTCATGTTTCAATGCTATGGAAGTATCACCCTGATCCATCGCATATCTTGGAGCCAGAGCCGTTGCAGCTTCGGGAGAACTTGTCTTATGAAGAGAAGCCCATTGGGATCCTAGACCAGCAAGATCGGGAGTTGCGCAACAAATCTAAACCGATGGTGAAAGTGTTGTTGGATCACCATGGAGTTGAAGAAGCAACGTGGGAAAGACGAGACTAGATGGAGCAACAGTATCCAGTATTATTTCAAAGGTAATATTGAATTTTGGGACGAAATTATTTTAAGGAGGGGAGGATGTGAGGCCCAACCTCGATTTGCGTGCGATACCTCATTTCATGTGCCTTAACCTAGATTTACGTGCCTTGACCTAGGTTTAAGAGTCATGTCTCATTTTATGTGCCTTGTATCGAATTACGTGTATTCATTTAGGGTTGTGTGCATTTTCTTGAGAAACGTGCATTCATCTCGTAGTTCGTGCCTGATCTCATAGTGCGTGCCCTAAACCTAGGAAAGCGTGCCCGCATGCTAATCAAGATAACATCTTACACGAAGCACTAGATTATTAACTAATCCTACAAACTCCACTAACTAATATTAAAATGCTAAGTCAATGCACTAGAAGACAAAATTTCACCAAAAGCTAAACATTCTTATTCTTTATTCTTTATTCTTTTGCAAACTCCAAGCACCTACAATAAAATAATGCTCAAAACATGACAAATTCAGATTTGAGCTTTGTCTTGGCCGACCATGTGAAGAGCTTTTGACATGCTTTGCAATTTCAAAAATCAAGTTTAGACATTCTATGACACAATGCAAAAAAAAAATTGAGAACCAAGCATTATTTTATCTACCACCATGCTCCATATTCTCAGCCCACTCAATACCCATACTAAGACAATTCAAAACATGCTTTAGATGACACAAAATCAGAAATTTTAGAAGCTCAAGGCCGACACATGCTCACACCAACATTTCATTCTTTTCAAACTTCTCATTCTCTCATTTACACTCTCTATCTCTCGGCCTTGGCTGCAACCTTAGTCTCCATAGCTTGAACTCTCATTCAAAGACTCTCCTAGACATTCAAGACCCTAAGGAACTCGACCAAGCTAGCAAGAAGCAAGGAGATTTGCATGCAAGCTCATAGAACATTCATTTCGGCCCTAGGTATGTTTGATAGCTTTTCTTTCATCTCCCTTTTGTTCTAACCACATGCACATACTAAGGACATGGTAACTCAGCTAGGAATTAAGGAAATCAAGCAATATCTCTCGGCCAAACAAGGAGAGAAGACTATTTGTGCATCTTCAAGAGTTTTGAGCATCATTTGTTGTCAATAGGCTAAGGTGAGGGTTGATCTTTTTTTTAAGGTTTTAAAAACAACATGCATGCCTTCATATGTCTATTTTAGCTCTGTACTTGTGGTATATGTGTGTACATGAGCTTTTGTAACCATGCATGGCAAGATATTTAGCTAGAACTTGGAGATAGGTAAAACCACGAAAATGGCAGATTTCTGACTTGTTAGAGCGAAGTGCACACGAAATGAGGTAATGCACGTACATCGAGGTCACACAAGTATATCTAGGTATCGCACGTTTGTCGGGGATTAGGGCACACTATTCTAGGTCAAGGCACGTATGACGAGGTATGCACGAAAACCAAGACAAGGTACGTAATCCAAGGTCAGTCATATCATTCTTGGTCTATGGCACGCAAATCAAGGTAATATATGTTATTCGGGGTCGGGCCTCATAGACACTTCCACTGATCGACGAGTTGTTTGATCAACTTCAAGGAGCTAAAGTGTATTCAAAGCTCGACTTGAGGCAAGTGTACTACCAGTTGCGGATCAAAAAGGAGGATGTGCCTGAAATGGCTTTCAGGATGAGATATGGGCATTATGAATTTGTGGTGATGCCATTTGGGCTAACTAATGCCCCTGCAGCTTTTATGGACTTGATGCACTAGGTGTTTCAACCCTACTTGGACCATTTTGTGGTGATCTTTATTGATGATATTTTGGTATACTCGAAATTCGAGGCTGAGCATGAACAACATCTGCGATTGGTATTACAGAAACTCCGAGAGCATCAATTGTATGCGAAGTTTAGCAAATGCGAATTTTGGTTGCGGCAGATTGCATTCTTGGGGCATATCATATCCCAAGAGGGAATAGCAGTGGACCCAGCAAAGATAGAAGCAGTGATGTCTTGGAAGAAGCCGGAAAATGTTACGGAAGTTCGAAGTTTTCTCGGTCTAGCTGGCTATTATCGGAGGTTCGTGAAGTATTTCTCAAAGATTGCAGGACCGCTTACAATACTCACTCAAAAGAAAACAAGTTTGTGTGGGATGACAAGTGTGAGAACAGCTTTCAAGAACCGAAGAAAAGATTGACTACCGCACCTGTTCTTGCATTGCCTGAAGGGAGTCAAGGTTTTGTAATCTATAGCGATGCTTCGAAGGAAGGACTGGGTTGTGTGTTGATGCAAAATGGTAGAGTGATTGCGTATGCCTCTAGGAAACCGAAACTGTATGAATTCAACTACCCGATGCATGATTTGGAGTTAGCGGCTATTGTGTTTGCACTCAAGAAATGGAGGCACTATTTGTGGGGTAACAAGTTCGAGGTGTTTACTGATCACAAGAGCTTGAAATACTTGTTCTCACAAAAAGAGTTGAACATGAGGCAAAGACGGTGGATGGAGCTTTTGGATGATTATAACTGCACAATCAATTATGTGCCCGGTAAAACAAATGTAGTTGCAGATGCCTTAAGTCGGAAAGCGAGCATGGCAAAACTGGAAGTTAAGGTGCAGGAGTTGTTAGAGGAAGCATTTTTGTGGAATCCACAATTGACTCAAAAAGGGATACTTTTTTCTACTACACAAGTTCAGCCGACCTGGTTGTCTGAAGTACGAGAGGCTCAATAGAAGGACCAACAGTTTCAGAAGATTAAAGAAAGCAACACAGATTTCAAGTTTCATGATGATGGTATATGGAGGTTCAAGAATCGAATTTGTGTTCCTAATGATCCAAAGTTGAAAAAGAAGATTCTTGAAGAAGCCCATAACTCAAGATATACTATTCACCCCGGCGGAACAAAGATGTACCGGCATTTGAAGCAACACTATTGGTGGAATAACATGAAGAGGGAGATCGCAGAGTTTCTGGCACGATGTTTAACTTGCCAGAGAGTCAAAGCAAAACATCAACGACCGGCAGGTTTACTTCAGCCATTGGAAATCCCTCAATGGAAATGGGAGCACATAACTATGGATTTTGTCATGGATTTGCCTAAATCACAAAAGGGTCATGATGCCGTTTGGGTCATAGTGGATAGATTGACCAAGTCAGCACACTTCTTACCGATGAACAAGGAGGATAGCCCTGAGAAACTGGGAGATATGTATGTGGCGGATATTGTGAGGTTGCACGGGATGCCTGTGAGTATTGTGTCAGATAGGGATCCTCGTTTTACTTCCCGATTTTGGAAAAGATTGCAAGAAGCTTTGGGAACGAAGTTGAGTTTCAGCACGGCTTATCACCCTTAGACTGATGGACAACCTGAGAGAACTATTCAGATTCTGGAGGATATGCTGAGGGCGTGTTTTAGACTTCGGAAAAGGTTGGGAGAAATATCTGCCTCTAGCGGAGTTCACTTATAATAACAGCTATCAGGCCACTATCGGGATGGCCCCTTTTGAGGCATTGTATGGACGTAAGTGTCGATCCCCAATATACTGGGATGAAATAGGTGAGACGAAGACTTTTGACCTAACTCTTCTACCTGAACTTATGAAGACTGTAGAAAATGTCCATCTCATCCGGAAACAGATGCTTACCGCCCAAAGCAGGCAGAAAAGCAGACCGACGGAGACGGAGTCTAGAGTTTGAGGTCGGCGACAAGGTGTTCTTGAAGATATCACCTCGGAAGGGACTGATTAAACACAGCAAGGGTGGAAAGTTGAGCCCGAGGTTTGTAGGACCTTTTGGGATAATTGAGAAGGTTGGCAAATTGGCGTATCGCCTGGAACTACCCCAAAACCTCTCCAATATTCACGACGTCTTTCATGTTTCAATGCTACGAAAGTATCACCCTGATCCATCACATATCTTGGAGCCAGAGCCGTTGCAGCTTCGGGAGAACTTGTCTTATGAAGAAATACTCATTCGGATCCTAGACCAACAAGATCGGGAGTTGCGCAACAAATCTATACCGACGGTGAAAGTGTTGTGGGATCACCATGGAGTTGAAGAAGCAACGTGGGAAAGGAGAGACCAGATGGAGCAACAGTATCCAGCGTTATTTCAAAGGTAATATTGAATTTTGGGATGAAATTTTTTTAAGGAGGGGAGGATGTGAGGCCCGACCTCGATTTGCATGCAATACCTTGTTTCGTGTGCCCTAACCTAGATTTGCGTGCCTTGACCTAGGTTTAAGAGTCGTGTTTTGTTTTATGTGCCTTGCATTGAATTACGTGCATTCATTTAGGGTTACGTGCATTTGCTTGGGAAACGTGCAGTCGTCTCGTAGTTCGTGCCTTATCTCATAGTGCATGCCCTAAACCTAGAAAAGCATGCCCGCACGCTAATCAAGAGAACATCTTACACGAAGCACTAGATTATTAATTAATCCTACAAACTCCACTAACTAATATTAAAATGCTAATTCAACTCACTAGAAGACGAAATTTTACCAAAAGCTAATCATTCTTATTCTTTATTCTTTATTCTTTTGCACATCCCAAGCACACAATAAAATAAGCTCAAAACTAGACAAAAAAATTCAGAATTGAGCATGCTTGGCCGACCACTTCTTGCATTTTAACAAGCTTGCATAATTCAAAAATCATTCCTAGACAAGCCTATGACACAAAGCATAAAAAATTCCCTAACATCCTACCCAATGCTTCACTCCCTCGACCAAATCACCTTATGTCTCCTCACAATTCAAAATATGTTTTTGAAGACACAAAAATCAGATTTGTAGAAGCCCAAAGCCGACCATATGCTCAAGCTTTTCATTTCTTTCTCTCATTTTCTCATCCTCTCATTTTCTCTAACCCTCTCGGCCTAGGCTGCTTCATCACTCTCCATAGCTTAATATCATCATCCTAAGGTTCATCTAGACACTCAAGAACTCTAGCAAGCTCAACCAAGCAAGCTAGAAGCAAGAAAAGTTTCATGCAAGCTCAGAGCACACTCATTTCGGCCCTAGGTATGTTGATAGCTTTTCTTTCATCTCCATTTTGTTCTAACCACATGCACCTACTAAGGACATGGTAACTCAGCTAGGAATTAAGGAAATCAAGAAATATCTCTCGGCCAAACAAGGAGAGGAGACCATTTGTGCAACTTCAAGAGTTTTGAGCATCATTTGTTGTCAATAGGCTAAGGTGAGGGTTAATCTTTTTTTAAGAGCTTTCAAAAACCACATGCATGCCTTCATATGTCTATTTTTATCTCTTTACTTGTGGTATATGTGTGTACATGAGCTTTTGTAACCATGCATGGCAAGATATTTAGTTAGAATTTGAAGATAGGTGAAATCGCGAAAATGGCAGATTTCTAACTTGTTAGAGCGAGGTGAATTTGACCTGGTAAATGATGTTGAAAATGCATGAAAATTGGTAGGTGACTAATTTTGCCAGTTCTGAGAATTTTTCATAGAAATAGGCCAAGTCCAATTTTGACTCTAAGGTCTCCAAAATGGCAAAACATTGAAGGGTGTCTAAATCTGGAAAATCTGGGAAAATGGAGCAGGTTTTTGGCAGTTCACTGTCCCTGTAGAACGAACCAGTTTTGACTTAGTAAATGATATATAAAATGCATGAAATTTTTATGGTTGCTAGATTTTTCAGTTCTGGACATTTTTTCCAGAAATAGACCAAAGCCAATTCTGACCCTAAGACCCTCAAAATTAGAAAATATCGTAATGTGTCTAAAACTGGACAATTTTACGTAGTCTCACGGTTTTGGCCATAACTCTTAGGTATGAACTCCAAATGAGGTGACGTTTGTTTCTGGATTTAAATCACTCCTTAATATTTAATTTGACATTTTTCTCACTTGAATTGGAGATTTTTTGCTTGTCTAAATGATTGTGGGAATACAGACCATTGCAGTGAGATTTTTGTTTAGTGATATGCTTTGAAAATTATTGTAAATTCTCTTGTGGTATTGAATGCTTGGGATTGTGGCACTTGGATGTTGTGAGGACTGTTTTGGATGATTGAGGGTGTTTTAATTAATCGATACATGGCTTGAGTTTAATTACATGACAAATTGAGGCTTAATCGCACGTGTAAGCATGAATTGAAACCCTATTAACTATGAAATCTCGCTAAGTGATGATCATATGATTAATGTGTCAAATTGTGTGATTAGTGGGCTGCCTAAGAAATATTAAGTAGACTTTTCTTGCACCCGGTCTCATGTGGACGTCGTTGCATGCTTGTATAAATTTATTACTTGATTGCGTGAACTCCGAAATGAGTTATATGACTTGATTCACATGTGTTACATGGTTGTCCGTTTAATATTCATATCACTTCATGTGCCTTACAAGTGAAATTACCTGTCATAGCATGCCTTGTGTGTTTACTTGTCAACGTGCGATCTTCTAACTGCTCGGAGGCAACCTACTTTGTTGACTTCCTAATGTGAGATGTTAAATGGCATAAATGTGCATTGCATACAAGGTTGCAACCTTTCAATGTGGCATGGTAGCGTTTCACGCACGCCGGGCGGCATCGGGCTTGCCGGTGCTACCATGACTACCATGGTCCAATTCTCTCTCTCGCTTGGCATTCCACCCTCGGAGAGTTGGGTCGTAGGTTTTTGGGGTACATCCGGAGTACACCCTAATTGGAGAGATAAGTGGATTATTGAAGTCGGCCGCAACAATCGTATCGAAATTGATATTGAGAGCAAATGCTCGCCGTATCCTTGAAATGATTAGTAATTGTATCTGTTGCTCAATTTGATTCTTATACTTTGCGTACCTTATTACCTGCAATACGTGACATGTTTTCAAAAAAGGGGTTTTCATAAGTTATCCGAAAAAAGAGTTTCAAAATGTAATTCTCGTTCCCCCTCGCTGAGTTCATAAGGACTCACCCTCTTTTATCATCACAGGTGAAGAAGATCAGAAACAGGTACCCGAGGATAACATGCCTATTGATGACTCATTGGAGTGATTGCTTGCCCTACGTGCCTTACTTGACTATGGCTATTTTGTGAACGATATGTTGTTTTGAAGACTATTTCTTATGTTACTTGTTATCGTTATTGTAAATGACCCCCGTTGTAATTTGGGGTCTAATTTTGATTTGTACCGATATTAACTAGACAGACGCCCTATTTGCTTGTTTTGCTACTTTGATTGGTAACTACTGCAGGCTTATGAAGTACTAGATAAGAGTTAAGTAAAATGAATCTATCCAATCTTAAACAGGTACTAATTGGTAAGCTAAGATCAACAAGTACTTTTGTAACAGGGATTGACAAACAAATGAGACTTCGAGACAACTAGTGTCCATTTCAATTGGTGATAAATAGTAATCTTTGTTGGAATCGAATTTGAGATTGAAAGTTTTGAGGTGTTTAGGAAATTAGGTCAAACTAAGGAGCCAATTACAGCCGTTATGCTGCCGGTTTTTCGGAGACTTTTTTTTCAAAGTTCTAGGCTAACATTAAGCGTTAAACCTTAATGAACGATTAAGTACGTGAAATGATTTGAATGTTTAGATCACACCCTAGTCTAACCTCTATAGGTCAGGTTGGGGAGTGACAGCTACGCCCATTTTCGAAGCCCAAAATCGAACATTTTCATCAGTTTCGGGACAATTTTCTTCTTTTGCGCTGTTTTTTCATCCTGAATCATACGTCCTGAGCTGCAAAAAGGACGACAACCTAATCCATCACATTTCTATTACCGAATAACACGACACCATAGGCAAGACAACTTTGCCTCACGTAGAGGCTGGGCCCGCAAACCGAGGGCGTGGGGCTTGAGGCCAGGTCTACGTCGCTCCGGTGCCCATAACTTTTGATCGTAAAGAGTTACGTGGTGCACGACATATCGTTGGAAAGTTCTTCGAGAGCCCTACGACGGGGGCGACAAGTTTGCTCGGTTGCTGTGAGGCCCAATCTCGATTTGCGTGTGATACCTCGTTTCGTGCGCCCTAATCTAGATTTGCGTGCCTTGACCTAAGGTTAAGAATTGTGTTCGTTTTATATGCCATGCATTGAATTACGTGCATTCATTTAGGGTTGCGTGCATTTACTACAAAAATGTGCATTCGCTTGTTGTTCGTGTCTTACCTCGTAGTGCGTGCCCTAGACCTAGGAAAGCGTGCCCTCACGCTAATCAAGAAAGCATCTTGCACGAAGCACTAGGTCATTAATTAATCCTACAAAATCCACTAACTATTATTAAATTACTAATTCAACCCACTAGAAGACAAAATCTCACAAAAAGCTAGACATTTCTTATTTTTTATTCCTTATTCTTTTTGCACTTTGAACACACAATTAAATAATGCTCAAAAGATAACACAAAATCAGATTTTCTATAGCCTTGGCCGACCACCACACGAGTTTTGTGCTTGCTTGCTCAATTCAATTTAATTCTAGACAACTTATAACAACTCTATGACACAAATGCATAAAAAAAAAATAGCTCAAAATCCTTTGCAAAAGCTTCCAATTCTCGACCAACTACTCCTTGCCCATGCTAGGACTTTCAAAATACATCTTGAAGACACAAAAAAAAAAGCTGAATTTTTGCTGCCCAAGGCCGAATATGCTTCATCAATTGCAAGGCTTCTATTTTTTTTTTTCATTTCTCTCATTTTCCTCTCACATTTCTCTCTCTCCCTCTCATTCTTGTCTCTCTCTCTCAGCCTTGGCTGAGTTTCTTCCTTTCATAGCTCATCTTCATCATACCATAGTTAATCAAGACAAGCCACAAGCAAAGGAACTCGACCTAGCTAGCTAGGATGCAAGAATCACACATGCATGCTCCTTGAGTCACCATTTCGGCCTTGGTGAGTTTACTATCTTCCATTTCTTTTCTTCTTGTTCTAACCACTTGCATGTACTAAGAACTTGGCCACTATGCTAGGAAAAATAGAGAAAATTGAGTTGGAGTCTCGGCTAAGCAAGGAAGAAGAAGAAATTTGTGTTTCATCAAAGTTTTGTGCATCTTCTTGTTAATTTGCTAAGGTGAGGGCTAAAACTTCTTGAAAACCTTTCAAAAATCCACATGCATGCTCTTAAATTTATGTCTTTGCTTCTGTACTTGAGTTATTTGTGTGTTCATAAGCTTTTACAACCATGCATGGCAAGATTTTGGCTTGAAGATGATGATAGATGAAATCGGGTTTGGTGACAACTCTCTCTCTTGTTGTTCCGAGGTGAGTTTGGCTAGGCACATGATGTTTAAAATGCATGAAAATTGGTAGGTAACTAGTTCTTCCAGTTTTGAACATTTTTTTGCAGAAATAGGCCAAAGCTAATTTTGACTCTAAGGTCCTCAAAATGGCAAATCATTAAAATGTGTCCAAATCTGGAAGTCTGAAAAAAATGAAGCTGCTTTTTCCAAATGCACTGACCTTGTGGAACGAACCAGTTTTGACTTAGTAACTTATGTCCAAAATGAATGCAATTTGGTGTGCTGCTATATTTTTCAGTTCTAGACATTTTTATTAGAAATGGACTAAGGCTAAATCTGACCCTAAGGATCTCAAAAATGACTATTATTGAAATGTGTGCAAATCTGGACAGTTTTGTGCAATCCCACTGTTTTGGCTATAACTATTGATCTCGAACTCCAAATGATGCAAGGTTTGTTTTTGATTTTAGTTCAATTCTTAAGCTTTAATTTGAAATCTTATTTACTGGAATTGGAGATTGTTTTCTTGACTTAATGATTGTGAGAAAACAGCCTATTGCAGTGAGGTTTCACTTAGTTATATGCTTAGAAATTTGTTGTAACTTCTCTTGTGGTATTAATTGCTTTGGATTGTGGCATTGGGATGTTGTGTGGACTGTTTTGAGTACTTGGAGATGTTTATTTTAATTGATGCTTGGCTTGAGATTGATTTTGAGTGGACTTGGGGCTTAATCGCACGGGTAAGCACGAAATGGAAACCCTAGCAACTAGGTAAACTTGCTAAGTGTTGATCCTTTGAATATTGGGTGTAATTAGATGCTTAGTATTCTGCCCGTAGTTGCCCTTATAGCCCTAAATGTGATTTTGATCATTGCATGTTGACAAATAGGCCTTTCTTGCATCTGAACCTACGTAGATTGTTGTTGCATGTTAAAGAACCTTATCATTTGATTACATGGACGTTGAAATGAGTTATATGACCTGATTTACGTGCGTTACATGGCTGCCCGTTTAATGTTCATATAACTCCATATGTCTTTCAAGTGAAATTACCTGTCTTATCGTGCCTCGCTTGTTTACTTGCCAATGTGCAATCTTATGACTGTCCGGAGGCAACCTACTTTGTTGTCCTCCTAATGTGATATATTAAATGTCATAAATGTGCATTGCATATAAGGTTGCAACCTTTTATTCTGGCGTGGTAGCGTTCACGCACTCCGGGCAGCATCGGGCTTGCCGGTGCAACCGTGACTACCATTATCCAATTCCCTCTCTCGCTTGGGGGCTAGACTTCCTCGAAGAGTTTGGTCTTAGGATTTCGGGGTACCTCCGGAGTCCACCCTCTTGGCGTGATAAGGGGATGATTTGAAGTCAGCTGCAACAACTGATACTGGAAATGAACTGAGAGCAAAAGCTCACCGTATCCTTTTTACTATGTGTATAAGTACTCTCGCTTGGTTCCTAGAGGACCTCGGGGAGGAAAGACTGGTAACTGTGTTCCTTTACTTTATATTGTTGTTATGTACTTAATTGTGTTTATTCATGCTTGCAAAAGGATTTTCATAAGTTAAAATGAGTTTCAAAACCTATTTCTCGTTCCCATTTGCTAAGTTCCTAAGGACTCACCCTCTTTTATCATCTCAGGTGAAGAAAATCAAGAACAGGTACCTGAGGACGATGTGCCTAACGATGATTCCTTGGAGTGATTGCCTGTCCTATGTGCTTTGCGTGATTATGGCTATTTGTGAACTATGCTACTTGAAGACTATTTCTTTTTATGTTGCTTAATGTGTAATGTAAAAGATCCCCGTTATAATTTGGGATCTAATTTTGGGTTGTACTGATATTAACTAGACAGACACTAGACACTACTATAATCGTTTTGCTATTATTACTGCTAGTATCTATAATAGGATTATGAAGTATTAGGTAAAGGCTAAGTAAAATGAACCAACCAAATCTTAAGCAGGTACATGTTATTAAGCTAAGATCAACAGGTACTTTCGTAACGAGGATTAACAAACAAACGAGACATAGTATTATGCTAGGTTATTAACCAAACGAGACATCGAGACAACCAGTAGGCATTTCAATTGATTATAAATAGTAATCTTAGTTGGAAATGAATTTGAGATGGTAAATTTTGAGGCGTTTAGAGAATTAGGTCAAACCAAACAGCCCAATTACAGCCGTTATGCTCCGGTTTTCCGAAAAATTTTGGAGTTTAGGCCAAAATGTTAAGTGTTAAATTTTCATGAACGGTTAAGTACGAGACGTGACTTGAATGTTTAGATCACACCCTAGTCTAACCTTTATAGGCCGGGTTGGGGCGTGACAACTTATAAGTAAAGAATGGTATCGGAGCTTAGATTGCTTAAGCTGGGTTTAACTCTCGAACCATGGGTAGAGCCCTAAGATAATTAGGATGACTTGTCTATACGTTATTGTGTGATAATGTTAAATGTGCCTTCTATGTTTTATGTGCTTAAGTGATTAACATGCCTTAATTGTTTCTAGAATTATGTTGCATTAAATTCTTGTTTGTTGTATTTCAATAAATTGTGCATCATAATCTGTGCCTGTAGATGGCTGGCCCTAGTACCCGCACTACTAATAGGAGCGGTGAACCCTAAGAGACCGGAGATGCCTATCAAACTAATCCCGGCATAGCTATGTTTAACATGATGGCGAATGCCATGGATCGTATATCACGAGTGATGGAGCGTCAAGATGCACGTGAAGCCAACAACAACAACAGGAATGATGGTAACCATGGGAGACATAGCAGAATGAGGGAGTTTCTTGACTTTCGCCCGTCCAAATTCCACGGGGAAGCTGATGATGAGAAAGCAGAGGCATGGCTGTCCGAGATCGAGAAGATTTTCAGGCCACTTGATTATACTGATGAAGAAAATGTGGAGTTTGCCATGTTTCTATTACACGGGGATGCTGAACATTGGTGGCACACTATGGAGGCACTGTGGGAAACTGATCAGACACCTCGCTTGTGGGGTAATTTCATTAAGGCATTCAAGGAGAAATATGTACCTGCAGTTTCTAGGTAGAGGTGGATTTAGGAGTTCATGCACTTGACCCAGGGTAACATGACGGTAGCCCAGTACGAGGCTCGTTTTGACCGACTGTCCCGTTATGCTCAATATATGGTCAGTACTCCGGAGGCGAAGATGTGAAAATTTATGACTGGATTGAGGCCAGAGATTCAAGACCAGTTGGCTTCTCATGACTTCGATACCTATTCTGCTCTCTTTGCTGCTGCTTCCCAAGTTGAGAAGAGGAAACTTGATAGAGCTGGTTCGAGTCAGCCGAACAAGAAACCATACCAGCCTCCAGGTCAGCAGAGGAAATTCCAGAGTCAGAGTCGTAATTAGGGCCAAAGCCAGAATAGACCAGTGAATAACCGTGGCCCGATGAAAGCGCCATCAGCTTCTTCCACCCGCGGATCCACAGGTAGTTCACTTGCTACTCAGTCTGTCAACTGTTCTTACTGTGACAAGAAGGGTCATACCGAGGCCCAGTGCTGGAAGAAGTCAGGACGATATGTGAGATGTGGCAGTGATCATCATCAGATCAAGGATTGCCCTAAATGGCAGGCAGGACAGAATCAGGGTAAACCAGCTGGTAGAGGCAAGACTCCAGTTCCCAGAGTCCAGGCTCGAGCTTATGCTATCGAGTGCGAGGAACTTCCAAAGGAGACCGCTGTTGTTGAAGGTACATTCTTCATACTGAATCAACCTGTTAGGGTGCTAATTGATCCCTGTGCTACTTAGTCATTTATTACTTCCTTATGTGTGGAACGTGTGAAACTGAAAGTTGTATGTTTGCCATACAAAGTAGAAGTTCGTACTCCGATGGGTTCTAAGCTAGTTACTAGCTCAGCTTGTAGAGCATGTAAAATCCAAATTAAGGATAGGGAATTCTCAGCCAATCTTATTGTATTACCTTTTTGAGACTATGAAGTCATTTTAGGGATGGACTGGCTGACAAAACATCATGTCCAACTAGATTGCTGGACGAAGATTATAACATTCCGGGTACTTGGTCAACCAATACTGGAGGTAGTAGGTCGAAGAGATTTCACCGGGAGTTCCATCATTTCATCTACAAAAGCAGTGAAGTCCTTGAGAAAAGGGTGTAGCGGATACTTAGCTTACCTCATCAACAAGCCGTCGGACAAAGCTAAGTTGGAGGAAATGTTTGTGATCAAAGACTATGCGGATGTGTTTCCAGAAGAATTGCCCGGTTTACCCCCAAATCGGGAGATCGAGTTCATTATTGAGTTACTGCCTGGCACCCAGCCGATATCTAAAGCCCCCTATCGTATGGCACCGGCCGAGCTACAAGAATTGAAGGACCAATTGCAAGGATTGTTGAAGAAGGGATTTGTTCAACCAAGTTCTTCACCGTGGGGCGCCCCAGTTCTATTTGTGAAGAAGAAAGACGGAACGTTGAGGCTATGCATCGATTACCGAGGATTGAACCAAGTGACTGTCAAGAATAAATACCCACTTCCACTGATTGACGAGTTGTTTGATCAACTTCAAGGAGCCAGTGTATTCGAAACTCGACTTGAGGCAAGGGTACTATCAGTTGCGGATCAAAAAGGAAGATGTGCCTAAAATAGCTTTCAGGACAAGATATGGGCATTATGAATATGTGGTGATGCCATTTGGACTAACTAATGCCCTTGCAGCTTTTATGGACTTGATGCACAGGGTGTTTCAACCCTACTTGGACCAATTTGTGGTGATCTTCATTGATGATATTTTGGTATACTCGAAATCCGAGGCGGAGCATGAACAACATCTGTGGTTAGTACTGCAGAAACTTCGAGAGCATAAGTTGTATGCAAAGTTTAGCAAGTGTGAATTTTGGTTGCAACAGATTGCATTTTTGGGGCATATCATATCCCAAGAGGGAATAGCGGTGGATCCAGCTAAGATAGAAGCGGTGATGTCTTAGAAGAAGCCGAAAAACGTTAGGGAAGTTCGGAGTTTTCTTGGTCTAGCCGGCTATTATCAGAGATTCGTTAAGGATTTCTCTAAGATTGCAGGACCGCTTACAAAGCTCACTCAAAAGAAAACAAAGTTCGTGTGGGATGTTAAATGTGAGAACAGCTTCCAAGAGTTGAAGAAAAGATTGACTACCGCACCTGTTATTGCATTGCCTGAAGGAAGTCAAGGTTTTGTAATCTATAGCGATGTTCGAAAGAAGGATTGGGTTGTGTGCTGGTGCAAAATGGAAGAGTGATTGCATATGCTTCTAGGAAACCGAAGCCGTATGAATTGAACTACCCGACATGATTTGGAGTTAGCGGCTATTGTGTTTGCACTCAAGAAATGGAGGCATTATCTGTGGGGTAACAAGTTTGAGGTATTTACTGATCACAAGAGCTTGAAATACTTGTTCTCTCAAAAAGAGTTGAATATGAGGCAAAGGCGGTGGATGGAGCTTTTGGATGATTGTAACTGCACAATCAATTATGTGCCCGGTAAAGCAAATGTAGTTGCAGATGCCTTAAGTAGGAAAGCAAGCATGGCAAAACTGGAAGTCAAGGTGCAGGAGTTGTTAGAGGAAGCATTTCTGTGGAAACCACAATTGACTCGGAAATGGTTACTTTTTGCCACTACACAGGTTCAATCGACCTTGTTGTCTAAGTTACGAGAGGCTCAACAGAAGGACCAACAATTTCAGAAGATTAAGGAAAGCAACGCGGATTTCAAGTTTCATGGTGATGGTGTTTGGAGGTTTAGGAATCGAATTTGTGTTCCTAATGAACCAGACTGAAAAAGAAGATCCTTGAAGAAGCCCATAATTCAAGATACACTATTCACCCCGGCGGAACAATGATGTACCGGGATTTGAAGCAACACTATTGGTGGAATAACATGAAGAGAGAGATTGCGGAGTTTGTGGCACGGTGTTTGACTTGCCAGAGAGTCAAAGAGAACATCAACGACCCGCAGGTTTACTTCAGCCGTTGGAGATCCCTCAATGGAAATGGGAACATATAACTATGGACTTTGTTATGGACCTGCCCAGGTCACAAAATGGTCATGACGCCGTTTGGGTCATAGTGGATAGATTGACTAAGTCGGCACACTTTTTACCGATGAACAAGGAGGATAGTCCTGAGAGATTGGGAGATATGTATATGGCGGAGATTTTAAGATTGCACAGGATGCCTGTGAGTATTGTATCGGATAGGGATCCTCGTTTTACTTCCCAATTTTGGAAGAGATTGCAAGAAGCTTTGGGAACGAAGTTGAGTTTCAGCACAGTTTATCACCCTTAGACTGACGGACAATCAGAGAGAACTATTCAGATTCTGGAGGATATGCTGAGGGCGTGTGTTTTAGATTTCAGAAAAGGTTGGGAGAAATATCTGTCTCTGGCGGAGTTCGCTTATAATAACAGCTATCAAGCCACTATCGGAATGGCCCCATTTGAGGCATTGTATGGACGTAAGTGTCGATCCCCAATTTACTGGGATAAAGTAGGTGAAACGAAGACTTTTGACCCGACCCTTCTACCTGAACTTATGAAGACTGTTGATAATATCCACCTCATCCAAAAACGGATGCTTACCGCCCAAAGCAGGCAGAAGAGTTATGCAGACCGACGGAGACGGAGCCTAGAGTTTGAGGTCGGCGACAAGGTGTTCTTGAAGATATCACCTCGGAGGGGACTGATTAAACATGGCAAGGGTGGAAAGTTGAGCCCGAGGTTTGTAGGACCATTTGAGGTAATTGAGAAGGTTGGCAAGTTGGCGTATCGCCTGGCACTACCCCAAAACCTCTCCAATATTCACGACGTCTTTCATGTTTCAATGCTGCGGAAGTATCATCCTGATCCGTCGCATATCTTGGAGCCAGAGCCGTTGAAGCTTCGGGACAACTTGTCTTACGAGGAGAAGCCCATTCGGATCCTAGACCAGCAAGATCAGGAGTTGCGCAACAAAACTATACCGATGGTGAAGGTGCAGTGGGATCATCATGGAGTTGAAGAAGCAACGTGGGAAAGGCGAGACCAGATGGAGCAGCAATATCCAACTTTATTTCAAAGGTAATATTGAATTTCAGGACGAAATTCTTTTAAGGAGGGGAGGATGTGAGGTCCGACCTCGATTTGTGTGCGATACCTCGTTTCGTGTGCCCTAATCTAGATTTGCGCGCCTTGACCTAGGTTTAAGAATTGTGTTTGTTTTGTGTGCCATGCATTGAATTACGTGCATTTGTTTAGGGTTGCGTGCATTTACTAGAAAAATGTGCATTCGCTCGTAGTTCGTGTTCTACCTCGTAGTGCGTGCCCTAGACCTAGAAAAGCGTGCCCTCACGCTAATCAAGAAAGCATCTTGCACGAAGCACTAGGTCATTAATTAATTCTACAAAATCCACTAACTATTATTAAATTACTAATTCAACCTACTAGAAGACAAAATCTCACAAAAAGCTAGACATTCCTTATTCTTTATTCCTTATTCTTTTTGCACTTTCAACACACAATTAAATAATGCTCAAAAGATGACACAAAATCAGATTTTCTATAGCCTTGGCCGGCCATCACATGAGTTTTGTGCTTGCTTGCTCAATTCAATTTAATTCTAGACAACTTATGACAATTCTATGACACAAATGTATTAAAAAAAAAATTAGCTCAAAAACCTTTGCAAAAGCTTCCAATTCTCAACCAACTACTCCTTGCCCATGCTAGGAATTTCAAAATACATCTTGAAGACACAAAAAAGCTGAATTTTTGCTTCACAAGGCCGAATATGCTTCCTCAATTGCAAGGCTTCTATTTTTTTTTCATTTCTCTCATTTTCCTCTCACATTTCTCTCTCTCCCTCTCATTCTTCTCTCTCTCTCTCGGCCTTGGCTGAGTTTCTTCCCTTCATAGCTCATCTTCATCATACCATAGTTAATCAAGACAAGCCACAAGCAAAGGAACTCGACCAAGCTAGCTAGGATGCAAGAATCACACATGCATGCTCCTTGAGTCACCATTTCGGCCTTGGTGAGTTTACTATCTTCCATTTCTTTTCTTCTTGTTCTAACCACATGCATGTACTAATAACTTGGCCACTAAGCTAGGAAAAATAGATAAAATAGAGTTGGAGTCTCGGCTAAGCAAGGAAGAAGAAGAAATTTGTGTTTCATCAAAGTTTTGTGCATCTTCTTGTTAATTTGCTAAGGTGAGGGCTAAAACTTCTTGAAAACCTTTCAAAAATCCACATGTATGCTCTTAAATTTATGTCTTTGCTTCTGTACCTGAGTTATTTGTGTGTTCATAAGCTTTTACAACCATGCATGGCAAGATTTTGGCTTGAAGATGATGATAGATGAAATCGGGTTTGGTGACAGCTCTCTCTCTTGTTGTTCCAAGGTGAGTTTGGCTAGGTACATGATGTTTAAAATGCATAAAAATTGGTAGGTAACTATTTCTTCCAGTTTTGAACATTTTTCGCAGAAATAGGCCAAAGCTAATTTTATCTCTAAGGTCCTCAAAATGGCAAATCATTAAAATGTGTCCAAATCTGGAAGTCTGGAAAAAATGAAGCAGGTTTTGGCAGATGCACTCACCTTGTGGAACGAACCAGTTTTGACATAGTAAATGATGTCCAAAATGCATGAAATTTTGTGTGATGCTATATTTTTAAGTTCTTAACATTTTTGTAAGAAATGGACTAAGGCTAAATCTGACCCTAAGGATCTCAAAAATGACAATTATTGAAATGTGTGCAAATCTGGACAGTTTTGTGCAATCCCACTGTTTTGGCTATAACAATTGATTTCGAACTCCAAATGATGCAAGGTTTGTTTCTGATTTTAGTTCACTTCTAAAGATGTAATTTGACCTCTTATTTACTGGAATTGGATATTGTTTTATTGACTTAATGATTGTGAGAAAACAGCCTATTGCAGTGAGGATTTCACTTAGTTATATGCTTAGAAATTTGTTGTAACTTCTCTTGTGGTATTAATTGCTTGCGATTGTGGCATTGGGATGTTGTGTGGACTGTTTTGAGTACTTGGGGATGTTTGAATTAATTGATGCATGGCTTAAGATTGATTTTGAGTTGACTTAGGGCTTAATCGCACGGGTAAGCACGAAATGGAAACCCTAGCAACTAGGTAAACATGCTAAGTGTTGATCCTTTGAATATTGGGTGTAATTATATGCTTAGTAGGCTGCCCGTAGTTTCCCTTATAGCCCTAAATGTGATTTTGATCATTGCATGTTGACAAATAGGTCTTTCTTGCATCTGAACCTACGTAGATTGTTGTTGCATGTTAAATAACCTTATTATTTGATTACGTGGACGTTGAAATGAGTTATATGACCTGATTTACGTGCGTTACATGGCTGCCCGTTTAATGTTCATATAACTCCATATGCCTTTCAAGTGAAATTACCTGTCTTATCGTGCCTCGCTTGTTTACTTGCCAATGTGCAATCTTATGACTGTCCGGAGGCAACCTACTTTGTTGTCCTCCTAATGTGATATATTAAATGTCATAAATGTGCATTGCATATAAGGTTGCAACCTTTCATTCTGGCGTGGTAGCGTTCACGCACACCAGGCGGCATCGGACTTGCCGGTGCAACCGTGACTACCATTGTCCAATTCCCTCTCTCGCTTGGGGGCTAGACTTTCTCGGAGAGTTGGGTCCTAGGATTTCGGGGTACATCTGGAGTACACCCACTTGGCGTGATAAGGGGATGATTTGAAGTCGGCCACAACAACTGATACTGGAAATGAACTGAGAGCAAAAGCTCACTGTATCCTTTTTACTATGTGTATAAGTACTCTCGCTTGGTTCCTAGAGGACCTCGTGGAGGAAAGACTGGTAACTGTGTTCCTTTACTTTATATTGTTGTTATGTACTTAATTGTGTTTATTCATGCTTGCAAAAGGATTTTCATAAGTTGAACCGGAAAATGAGTTTCAAAACCTATTTCTCGTTCCCCTTTGCTAAGTTCATAAGGACTCACCCTCTTTTATCATCTCAGGTGAAGAAAATCAAGAACAGGTACCTGAGAACGATGTGCCTAGTGATGATTCTTTGGAGTGATTGCCTGTCCTATGTGCTTTGCGTGATTATGGCTATTTGTGAACTATGCTACTTGAAGACTATTTCTTTTTATGTTGCTTAATGTGTACTGTAAAAGACCCCCGTTGTAATTTGGGGTCTAATTTTGGGTTGTACTGATATTAACTAGACAGACACTAGACACTACTATGATCGTTTTGCTATTATTACTGCTAGTATCTAAAATAGGATTATGAAGTATTAGGTAAAGGCTAAGTAAAATGAACCAACCAAATCTTAAGCAGGTACACGTTATTAAGCTAAGATCAACAGGTACTTTTGTAACGAGGATTAACAAATAAACGAGATATAGTATCATGCTAGGTTATTAACCAAACGAGACATCGAGACAACCAGTAGGCATTTCAATTGATGATAAATAGTAATCTTAGTTGGAAATGAATTTGAGATGGCAAATTTTGAGGCGTTTAGAGAATTAGGTCAAAACAAAGAGCCCAATTACAGCTGTTATGCTGCCGGTTTTCTGGAACATTTTGGAGTTTAGGCCAAAACGTTAAGTGTTAAATCTTCATGAACGGTTAAGTACGAGACGTGACTTGAATGTTTAGATTACACCCTAGTCTAACCTTTATAGGCCGGGTTGAGGCATGATAGCTGCGCCCATTTTTGGAGCCCAAAATCAAACGTTTTCATCAGTTTTGGAACAATTTTCTTCTTTTGCGCTGTTTTTCCTTCCGGGATCATACGTCGTGAGCCGTGAAAAGGACGACAACCTAATCCATCACATTTCTATTACCGAATAACATGGCAGCTTCTGTAAGACAACTTTGCCTCACGGAGAGGCTGGGCCCGTAAACCGAGGGCGTAGGGCTTGGGACCAGGTCTCCGTCGCTCCGGTGCCCATAACTTTTGATCCGTAAGGAGTTACGCGGCGCACAACATACCGTTGGAAAGCTCTCCGAGAGCTTTACGACCGGGGCAGCAAGTTTGCTCGGCTGCACACATTTTCGGTGCCCAAAATCGAACGTCTTCATCAATTTTGAGATAATTTTCTTCTTTTCCGCTGTTTTTTTGTCCCAGATCGTACGTCGTGAGCCGCGAAAAGGATGACATCCTAATCCATCACATTTCTATAACCGAATAACATGGCACCTTGGGCAAGACAATTTCGCCTCACGTAGAGGCTGGGCCCACAAACCGCGGGCGTACGGCTTGGGACCAGGTCTCATTCGCTCCGGTGCCCATAACTTTTGATCCATAGGGAGTTAAGCGGCGCACGACATACCATTGGAAAGCTCTCCAAGAGCTCTACGACGGGGGCAGCGAGCTTGCTCTGCTACGCCCATTTTCAGAGCCCAAAATCAAACATTTTCATCAGTTTCGGAATAATTTTCTTCTTTTGCGCTGTTTTTCCGTCCCGGATCACAAGTCGTGAGCCACGAAAAGGACGACAACCTAATCCGTCACATTTCTATTACCGAATAACATGGCACCTTGGGCAAGACAACTTCGCCTCACGTAGAGGCTGGCCTTGCAAACCGAGGGCGTGGGGCTTGGGACCAGGTCTTCGTCGCTCCGGTGCCCATAACTTTTGATCCGTAAGGAGTTACGTGGCGCACAGCATATCGTTAAAAAGCTCTCCGAGAGCTCTACGACGGGGGCAGTAAGCCTCTTATGCTGCGCCAATTTTCGGAGCCCAAAATCAAACGTTTTCATCAGTTTCGGGATAATATTCTTCTTTTGCGCTATTTTTCCGTCCCGGATCATACGTCCTGAGCCGCGAAAAGGATGACAACCAAATCTATCACATTTCTATTACTGAATAACATGGCACCTTAGGCAAGACAAATTTGCCTAACGTAGAGGTTGGGCTGGCAAACCGAGGGCGTGGGGCTTGGGACCAGGTCTCCGTCGCTCCGGTACCTATAACTTTTGATCCGTAAGGAGTTACGCAACGCACAACATACCGTTGGAAAGCTCTCCCAGAGCTCTACGACGAGGGAAACAAGCTTGCTTCGCTGCGCCAATTTTTGGAGCCCAAAATCTAACGTTTTCATCAGTTTCGGGATAATTTTCTTCTTTTGTGCTGTTTTTCCGTCCCGGATCGTACGTCGTGAACCGCGAAAAGGACGACAACCTAATCCATCACATTTCTATTACCTAATAATATGGAACCTTGGGCAAGACAACTTCGCCTCACGTAGAGGCTGGGCCCGCAAACCGAGGGCGTAGGGCTTGGGGCCAGGTCTCCGTCACTCCGGTGACCATAACTTTTCATCCGCAAGGAGTTAAGCGGAGCAAAGCATTCTGTTGGAAAGCTCTCCGAAAGCTCTACGACGGGGGCCGCAAGCTTGTTCAACTGCACCCATTTTTGGAGCCCAAAATTGAAAATTTTCATCAGTTTCAGAACAATTTTCTTCTTTTGTGCTGTTTTTCCGTCCCGGATCATACGTCGTGACCCGCAAAAAGGACGACAACCTAATTCATCACATTTCTATTACCGAATAACATGGCACCTTGTGCAAGACTACTTCGCCTCACGTAGAGGCTGGGCCCGTAAACCGAGGGCGTGGGGCTTGGGACCAGGTCTCCGTCGCTCCGGTGCCCATAGCTTTTGATCCGGAAGGAGTTACGCGCTGCACAGCATACCGTTGGGAAGCTCTCCTAGAGCTCTACGACGGGGGCAGCAAGTTTGCTTGGCTGCGTCCATTTTTGGAGCACAAAATCGAACGTTTTCATCAGTTTCAAGATAATTTTCTTCCTTTGCCCTGTTTTTCCGTCACTGATCATACGCCGTGAGCCGCAAAAAGAATGACAACCTAATCCATCACATTTCTATTACCGAATAACATGGCACCTTGGGCAAGACAACTTCGCCTCACGTAGAGGCTGGGCCAGCAAACCGAGGGCGTGGGGCTTGGGACCAGGTCTCCGTCGCTCCGGTGCACATAACCTTTGATTTGTAAAGAGTTACGCAGTACACAGCATACCATTGGAAAGCTCTCTGAGAGCTCTACGACGGGGGTAGCAAGCCTGCTCGGCTGCGCCCATTTTTAGATCCCAAAATCGAACGTTTTTATCAGTTTCGGGACAATTTTCTTCTTTTGCGCTGTTTTTCCGTCCCTGATCGTACGTTGTGAGCCGCAAAAAGGACGACTACCTAATCCATCAAATTTCTATTACCGAATCCGTAGACACCTAGGTCCAGACAACTTTGCCTCACGTAGAGGCTGGGCCCGCAAACCGAGGGCGTGGGGCTTGAGACTAGGTCTCCGTCGCTCCGGTAGCTATAACTTGTGATCCGTAAAGATTTACGCAGTGCACAGCATACCGTTGGAAAGCTCTCTGAGAGCTCTACGATGGGGATGGCAAGCCTACTAGGATAAACCTATTTTCGGACCCCAAAATCGAACATTTTCATCAGTTTTGGGACACTTTTCTTCTTTTGCGTTGTTTTTACTTCCCGGATCGTACGTCGTGAGTCTAGATAAGGACGACAACCTAATCCATCACATTTCTATTACTGAATAACACGGCACCTTAGGCAAGACAACTTCGCCTCACGTAGAGGCTGGGCCCGCAAATCGAGGGCGTAGGGCTTGGGACCAGGTCTCCGTCGCTCCGATGCCCATAACTTTTGATCCGTAAGGAGTTACGCGGCGCACAACATACCGTTGGAAAGCCCTCCGAGAGCTCTACGACGGGGGCAGCAAGCTTGTTCAGTTGCGTCCATTTTCGGAGCCCAAAATCAAACTTTTTCATCAATTTTGAAACAATTTTCTTCTTTTGCGCTGTTTTTCCGTCCCTGATCATACATCGTGAGCCGCGAAAAGGACGACAACCTAATCCATCACATTTCTATTATCGAATAACATGGCCCCTTGGGCAAGACAACTTCACTTCACGTAGAGGCTGGGCCCGCAAACCGAGGGCGTGGGGCTTGGACCAGGTATCCGTCGCTCTGATGCCCATAACTTTTGATCTGTTAGGAGTTACACAGCGCACAGCATACCGTTGGAAAGCTCTCCAAGATCTCTACGACGGAGGCAGCAAGCCTGTTCGGCTACACCCATTTTCGAAACCCAAAATCGAATAATTTGATCAGTTTCGGGATAATTTTCTTTTTTATGCTGTTTTTTAGTCCCGGTTCGTACGGCGTGAGCCGTGAAAGAGACAACAACCTAATCTATCAAAATTATATTACCGAATAACATGGCACCTTGGGCAAGAAAACTTCGCCTGACGTAGAGGCTGGGCCGGCAAACCGAGGGCGTGGGGCTTGGGACCAGGTCTCCGTCGTTCCAGTGCCCATAACTTTTGATCCGTAAGGAGCTACGCGGCGCAGAGTATACCATTAGAAAACTCTCTGGGAGCTCTACGAAGCGGCCTGCAAGCCTGCTCGGCTGCGCCCATTTTTGGAGACCAAAATCGAACATTTTCATCAGTTTCGGGACAATTTTCTTCTTTTGCGCTGTTTTTTCGTCCCGGATCATATGTCGTGAGACGCGAAAAGGACAACAACCTAATCCATCACATTTCTATTAACGAATCTCATGGCACCTTGGGCAAGACAACTTCGCCTCATGTAGAGGCTGGGCCCGCAACCCGAGGGCGTGGGGCTTGGGACTAGGTCTTTGTCGCAACGGTGACCATAACTTTTGATCTGTAAGGAGTTACACGGCGCACAGCATACCGTTGGAAAGCTTTCTGAGAGGTCAACGACTTGGGCAGCTAGCCTGCTCGGCTGCGTCCATTTTCTTAGCCCAAAAATGAACGTTTTCTTCAATTTTCGGACATTTTTCTACTTTTATGCTGTTTTCCTTCCCGGATCGTACGTCGTGAATCGCAAAAAGGACGACAACCTAATCCATCAAATTTCTATTACCGAATAACATGGCACCTTGGGCAAGACAACTTCGCCTCACGTAGAGGCTGGGCCCACAAACCGAGGGCTTAGGGCTTGGGACCAAGTCTCCGTCGCTCTGTTGCCCTTAACTTTTGATCCATAAAGAGTTATGCGGCGCACAACATACCTTTGGAAAGCTCTCCGAGAGCTCTACGACGGGGGTAGCAAGCCTGCTCGGCTACACCCATTTTCGGAGCCTAAAATCGAACATTTTCATAAGTTTCGGGACAATTTTATTCTTTTGCGCTATTTTTCCGTCCCGGATCGCATGTCATGAACCGCGAGAAGGACGACAACCTAATCCATCACATTTCTATTACCAAATAACACGGCACCTTTGGCAAGACAACTTCGCCTAACATTGAGGCTGGGCCCGTAAACCGAGGGCGTGGGGCTTGGGACCAGGTGTCCGTCATTCCGGTACCCATAACTTTTGATCAGTAAGGAGTTATGCGGCGCACAGCATACCGTTGGAAAGCTATCTGGGAGCTCTACGACGGGAGCTACAAGCCTGCTTGGATACGCTCCTTTTCGAAGCCCAAAATTGAACATTTTCATCAGTTTCAGGACAATTTTCTCCTTTTGCCCTGTTTTTTCGTCCCAAATCGTATGGCGTGAGCCGCGAAAAGGACAACAACCTAATCCATCACATTTCTATTACCAAATAACATGGCACCTTGGGTAAGACAACTTCACCTCACGTAGAGGCTGGGACTGCAAACCGAGTGCGTGGGCTTGGGACCAGGTCTCCGTCGCTTCGGTGCCCATAACTTTTGATTTATAAGGAGTTACGTAGCACACAGCATACCGTTGGAAAGCTCTCCCAGAGCTCTATGACGGGGGAACCAAGCTTGCATAGTTGCACCCATTTTTAGAGCCCAAAATTGAACGTTTTCATCAGTTTTGGGATAATTTTCTTCTTTTGTGTTATTTTTCCGTCGCAGATCGTACGTCGTGAGCTGCGAAAAGGACGATAACCTAATCCATCACATTTCTATTACCGAATCCCTCGGTACCTTGGGCAAGACAACGTCGCCTCACGTAGAGGCTGGGCCCGCAAACCGAGGGCGCGGGGCTTGGGACAAGGTCTCTGTCGCTCCGGTGCCCATAACTTTTGATCCGTAAAGAGTTACGCGACACACAGCATACCGTTGGAAAGCTATCCGAGAGCTCTACGACGACGGTAGCAAGCCTGCTTGGGTGTGCCAATTTTCGGAACCCAAAATCGAACGTTTTCATCAGTTTCGGGATAATTTTCTTCTTTACCGCTGTTTTTCAGTCTCGAATCGTATGGCGTGAGCCGCGAAAAGGACAATAACCTAATCCATCAAATTTCTATTACCGAATTACATGGCACCTTGGGCAAGACAACTTCGCCTGACGTAGCGGCTGGGCCTGCAAACAGAGGGCGTGGGTCTTGGGACCAGGTCTTCGTCGTTCCGGTGCCCATAACTTTTGATCCGTAAGGAGTTACGTGGCGTACAGCATACCGTTGGAAAGCTCTCCGGGAGCTCTACAAAGAGGGCAGCAACCCTGCTCGGCTAGTTCCATTTTTGGAGCCAAAAATCAAACATTTTCATCAGTTTCGGGATAATTTTCTTCTTTTACGTTGTTTTTTCATCCCGGATCGTACGGCGTGAGCTGCGAAAAGGACAACAGCCTAATCCATCACATTTCTATTACCAAATAACATGGCACCTTGGGCAAGACAACTTTGCCTCACGTAGAGGCTGGGCCCGTAAACCGAGGGCGTGGGGCTTGGAACAAGTCTCCGTCGCTCCGATGCCCATAACTTTTGATTCGTAAGGAGTTACACGGCGCACAGCATACCGTTGCAAAGCTCTCCGAGAGCTCTACAACTTGGACAGCTAACCTTCTCGGCTACGCCCATTTTTGGATCCCAAAAATGAATGTTTTCATCAATTTCACAACATTTTTCTTCTTTTGTGCTATTATTCCGTCCAGGATCGTACGTCGTGAGCTACGAAAAGGACGACAACCTAATCCATCACATTTCTATTACCGAATCCCTTGCTACCGTGGGCAAGACAACTTCGCCTCACGTTGAGGCTGGGCCTGCAAACCGAGGGCATGGGGCTTGGGACCTGGTCTGCGTCGCTCCGGTGCCCCTAACTTTTGATCTGTAAGGAGTTATACGGTGCACAGCATACCTTTGGAAAGATCTACGGTAGCTCTACGATGGGGGCAGCAAGCTTGCTTGGTTGCGCCCATTTTCTCAGTCCAAAATCAAATATTTTCATCTATTTCGGCACAATTTTCTTCTTTTGTGCTGTTTTTCAGTCCCGGATCGCACGGCGTGAGCCGCGAAAAGGACAACAACTTAATCCATCACATTTCTATTACCGAATATCATGGCACCTTAGGCAAGACAACTTCGCCTCACGTAGAGGCTGGGACTGTAAACCGAGGGCGTGGGGGCTGGGACCAGGGCTCCGTCACTCTGGTGACCATAACTTTTGATTTGTAAGGAGTTAAGCAGTGCACAGCATACCGTTAGAAAGCTCCTCGAGAGCTCTACGACGGGGGAAGCAAGCTTGCTTAGCTACGCCCATTGTTGGAGCCCAAAATTGAACGTTTTCGTCAGTTTCAGGACAATTTTCTTCTTTTTTGCTGATTTTCTGTCCCGGATCGTAAGTCGTGAGTAGCGAAAAGGATGACAACCTAATCCATCACATTTCTATTTCTAAATCCCGCGGCTCCTTGGGCAAGACAACTTCGCCTCACGTAAAGGCTGGGCCCGCAAACTGAGGGCGTGGGGCTTGGGACCAGATCTTCGTCGCTCCGATGCCCATAACTTTTGATCCGTAAAGAGTTACGCGGCGCACAACATACCGTTGGAAAGCTCTCCGAGAGCTCTACGACGGGGGTAGCAAGCCTGCTCGGCTGTGCCAATTTTTGGATCCCAAAATCGAACGTTTTCATCAGTTTCGGTACAATTTTCTTCTTTTTCGCTATTTTTCGGTCCCGAAACATACGGCGTGAGCCGTGAAAAGGACAACAACCTAATCCATCAAATTTCTATTACCAAATAACATGGCACCTTGGGCAAGACAACTTCGCCTGACGTAGAGGCAGGGCCTGCAAACCGAGGGCGTGGGGCTTGGGACCAGGTCTCTATCGTTTCGGTGCCCATAACTTTTGATCCGTAAGGAGTTAGGTGTCGTACAGCATACCGTTGGAAAGCTCTCCGGGAGCTCTATGAAACGGGCAGCAAGCCTACTTGGCTGCGTCCATTTTTGGATCCAAAAATTGAACATTTTCATTAGTTTCTGGAAAATTTTCTTCTTTTGCACTGTTTTTCCGTCCCGGATCATACGGCGTGAGCCATGAAAAGGATAACAACCTAATCCATCCCATTTCTATTACAAAATAACATGGCACCTTGGGCAAGACAACTTCGCCTCACGTAGAGGTTGGGCCCGCAAACCGAGGGCGTGGGGCTTAGAACAGGTCTCCATCGCTCTAGTGCCCATAACTTTTGATTCGTAAGGAGTTACACGACGCACAGCATACCGTTGGAAAGCTCTCCGAGAGCTCTACGACTTGGGCAGCTAGCCTGCTCGGTTGCGCCCATTTTCAGAGCCCAAAAACGAACATTTTCATCAATTTCGGGACACTTTTTTTCTTTTGCGCTGTTTTTCCGTCCTAGATCGTACGTCGTGAGCCATGAAAAGGACGACAACCAAATCCATCAAATTTCTATTACCGAATCCCTCGGCACCTTGGGCAAGACAACTTCACCTCACCTTGAGGTTGGGCCCGCAAACCGAGGGCGTGGGGCTTGGGACCAGGTCTCCGTCGTTCCAGTGCCCATATAAATTTTGATCCGCAAGGAGTTACGTGGCCCACAGCATATCGTTGGAAAGCTCTCCGAGAGCTCTACGACGAGGGCAACAAGCCTGCTCGGCTGCGCCCATTTTCGGAGCCCAAAATTGAACATTTTCATCAGTTCCGGCACAGTTTTCTTCTTTTGCGCTGTTTTTTCGTCCCGGATCGTACGACGTGAGCCGCGAAAAGGACAACAACTTAATCCATCACATTTCTATTACCGAATAACATGGCACCTTGGGCAAGACAACTTCGACTCATGTAGAGGCTGGGACCGCAAACCGAGGGCGTGGGGCTTTGGACCAAGTCTCCATCGCTCCGGTGCCCATAACTTTTGATCCGTAAGGAGTTACACGGCGCATATCATACTGTTGGAAAGGTCTCCGAGAGCTCTATGACTTGGGCAGCTAACCTGCTCGGCTGCACCCATTTTCAGAGACCAAAAATGAATGTTTTCATCAGTTTCGGGATACTTTTCTTCTTTTGTGCTGTTTTTCCGTCCCAGATCGTACGTCGTGAGCCGCGAAAAAGTTGACGGCCTAATCCATCACATTTCTATTACTGAATCCCTCAGCAACTTGGGCAAGACAACTTCGTATCACGTAGAGGCTGGGCCCGAAAATCGAGGGCGTGGGGCTTGGGACCAGGTCTCCGTCGCTCAGGTGCCCATAACTTTTGATCCGTAAAGAGTTACGCGACGCACAGCATACCGTTGGAAAGCTCTCAAAGAGCTCTACGACGGAGGTAGCAAGCCTGATCGGCTGTGCCCATCTTCGGGAATCCAAAATCAAACGTTTTCATTAGTTTTGGGACAATTTTCTTCTTTTCTGCTGTTTTTCAGTCCCAAATCGTACGGCGTGAGCCGCGAAAAGGACAACAACCTAATCCATCAAATTTCTATTACTGAATAGGATGGCACCTTAGACAAGACAACTTCACCTGACGTAGAGGCTGGGCCCACAAACCGAGGGCGTGGGGCTTGGGACCAGATCCCCGAAGCTCCAGTGCCCATAACTTTTGATCCGTAAGGAGTTACATGGCGCACAGTATACCGTTGGAAAGTTCTCCGAGAGCTCTACAACTTGGGCAGCTAGCCTGCTCGGCTGCGCCCATTTTCGGGGCCCAAAAAGGAACGTTTTCTTCAATTTTAGGACATTTTTATTCTTTTGCGTTGTTTTTTCATCCCGGATCGTACGTCGTGAGCGGCGAAAAGGACGACAACCTAATCCATCACATTTCTATTACCGAATCCGTCGGCAACTTTGGCAATACAACTTCGCCTCACGTAGAGGCTAGGCCCGCAAACCGAGGGCGTGGGGCTTGGGGCCAGGTCAGCATTGCTCCTGTGCCTATAACTTTCGATCCGTAAGGTGTTACGCGGCGCACAGCATACCGTTGGAAAGCTCTCCGAGAGCTCTACGATAGGGGCAGCAAGCCTGCTTGGTTGCATCCATTTTCGGAACCCAAAATTGAATGTTTTCATCAGTTTCGGGATAATTTTCTTCTTTGCGCTATTTTTCTGTCCCGGATTGTACGTCATGAGCCGCGAAAAGGACGACAACCTAATCCATCACATTTCTATTACCGAATCCCTCGGCACCTTAGGCAAGACAACTTCGCCTCACGTTGAGGCTGGGCCGGCAAACTGAAGGCGTGGGGCTTGGGACTAGGTCTCCATCGTTCCGGTGCCCATAACTTTGTATCCGTAAGGGGTTACCCAGCGCACAGCATAACGTTAGAAAGCTCTCCGAGAGCTCTACGACGGGAGAAGCAAACCTGCTCTGCGGTGCCCATTTTAGGAGCCCAAAATTGAACATTTTCATCAGTTTCGGGACAATTTTCTTCTTTTGCGCTGTTTTTCCATCCCGGATCATACGTCGTGAGCCGCGACAAGGACAACAACCTAATCCATCACATTTCTATTACCGAATAACATGGCACCTTAGGCAAGACAACTTTGCCTCACGTAGAGGCTGGGCCCGCAAACCGAGGGCGTAGGGGCTTGGGACCAGGTCTCCGTCGCTCCGGTGCCCATAATTTTTGATCCATAAATAGTTACGCGGTGCACAGCATACAGTTGGAAAGCTCTCCGAGAGTTATACGATGGGGGTAGCAAGTCTGCTCGGTTGCGCCAATTTTCAGTCCCCAAAATCGAACGTTTTCATCAGTTTCGGGACACTTTAATTCTTTTGTGCTGTTTTTTCATCCCGGATCGTACGTCCTGAGCCGCAAAAAGGACGACAACCTAATCCATCACATTTCTATTACCGAATCACTCGGCACCTTGGGCAAGACAACTTCGCCTCACGTTGAAGCTGGGCCCGCAAATCGTGGGTGTAGGGCTTGGGACCAGGTCTCCGTCGTTCCGGTGCCCATAACTTTTGATCCGTAAGAAGTTACGCGGCACACAGCATACCGTTGGAAAGCTCTCCGAGAGCTCTACGATGGGGGCAAAAAGATTGCTCGGCTGCGCCCATTTTCATAGCCCAAAATTGAACATTTTCATCAATTTTGGGATAATTTTTTTCTTTTGCGCTGTTTTTTTGTCCCGGATCGTACGGCGTGAGCTGCGAAAAGGACAACAACCTAATCCATCACATTTCTATTATCGAATAACATGGCACCTTGGGCAAGACAACTTCGCCTCACTTAGAGGCTGGGCCCGCAAACCGAGGGCGTGGGGCTTGGGACCAGGTGTCCATCGCTCCGTTGCCCATAACTTTTGATCCGTAAGGAGTTACGCGGAGCACAACATACCATTGGAAAGCTCTCCGAGAGATCTACGACGGGGGTAACTAGCCTGCTCAGCTGCGCCTATTTTCGGAGTGCAAAAATGAACGTTTTCATTAGTTTTGGGACACTTTTCAATGGCAATTTGTCGGTGGTACCTAATAAACCTTAGAGTTTGAGTTGAACGAATCTCGACTATCTTCCTTCTTGATTTCAAGCTTGAAGGTTAATGAAGCTGAGGAAGAATGTCAATGAATAGGAGCCTATAATCAGGAGACTAGTCATTAGAAGATTTGCTAATCTAATGTACCTACGAGATAAGGACTATGATACTATCGATAGACGACGACTTGAGATGGATTAGTTGTTTGATGAGTTCAACCTAAAAATAGGGTCGTATGTGGAAATGATCCATAAGTTGTATATGTCCTACATGTTCACAGTTTTGAAACTGGTAGATAGGATATGTAAATCGGATATAGACTTGTTATCTTGAAATTAGCGTATGTCACCAAAGGATCATGGTATTATGGTGATATTTCTTTTTGAGGTATGAATGCGAGATTGATACAACATGAGTCATGATTTTGGAGTCATAGTTAGAATACCGATGCAGCTTTGATTACTATATTTGTAGATTCTAACCTTAGCTAATAAAATTGACCTTAAGATCAAATGGAGAATAGAGTCGTTCAAAGGAAAGAACTGTAAATGTAGGGGTCACACCGAATTAAATGATTGGAGAAAGCTAGGAAGTGAATTGGTTGTGGTAAGAGAGATCACTGAACACGAGACGACCTAAAGTGGGAAATAACAAGGGTCAGAATCGGTCTAAATGACCTCAATACGCAAGAATGAGTTTTAGGACGAAATTCTTTTAAGGAAGGGAGGATGTGAGGCCCGACCCCGAATAACGTGTCATATCTTGATTTGCTTGCCATAGACCCCTAATTATATGACCGACCTTGGATTACGTGTCCTGTCTTGGTTTCGTGCATACCTTATCATACGTGCCTTGACCTAGAATAGTGTGCCCTAATTCCTAACTAACGTGCAATACCTAGATATACGTGCCCTGACTTCGATTAGCGTGCGATACCTCGTTTCGTGTGTCCTAATCTAGAGTTGCTTGCCTTGACCTAGGATTAAGAATTGTGTTCATTTTATGTGCCATGCATTGAATTACGTGCATTCATTTAGGGTTGTGTGCATTTACTTGAAAAATGTGCGTTTATCTCATAGTTCGTGTCCTACCTCGTAGTGTATGCCCTAAACCTAGGAAAGTGTGCCCTGACGCTAATCAAGAAAGCATCTTACACAAAGCACTAGACTATTAAACAATCCTACAAAATCCACTATCAATATTATAATCCTAATTCAACTCACTAGAAGACAAAAATTCACCAAACACTAAGCATTCCTTATTCTTTATTCCTTATTCTTTTTGCACTTCCAACACTCAATTAAATAACATCCAAAACATGACAAAAATTCAGATTATTGAGAAGCTTTGGCCGACCACTATGTGGTTCTTTGCATGCATGTTTAATTCAAAATGATTCTAGACAAGTCATGACACAAAAACACTTATCAATGCATAAAAAAATGCTCAAAACCACCTCAAATTCCTACCTTGCTCGACCAAACCACCATTTCCCATGCTAGCATTTTAAAATCACATCTTGAAGACACAAAATCAGGAATTTTGGAAGCCCAAGGCCGAACATGCTCAACAAACTTCAATGCCTTTGTTTTTTTTTGTCATTTCTTCTTTCCTCTCATATTTCTCTCTCTCTCCCTCTCATTTTCCCTCTCTCTCTCTCGGCCTTGGCTGAGTTCTCACCATCCCTTGCTCATCTTCATCAATTCTTGGTGCATCAAGACAAGCAACCATCGAAGAAGCTCAACCAAACTAGCTAGAGTTCAAAAATCACACATGCATGCCCTTTGAAACCTTCATTTCGACCTTGGGTAAGTTCTTGGCTTCCATTTCTTTTCTTCTTGTTCTAACCTCATGCATGTACTAAGAGCTTGGTCACTAAGCTAGGAAAAATAGAGAAAATCTAGTTGGAACCTCGGCTAGGAAAAGGAGAAGAAGAAAAGTTTGCTTCAACAAGTTTTGTGCATCCTCTTGATTGATTGCTAAGGTGAGGGCTAAAACCTTTTGAAAATCCTTCAAAAATCCACATGCATGCTCATAAATGTATGTCTTTGCTTCTGTAATTGAGTTATATGTTCGTTCATAAGCTTAAACAACCATGCATGGTAAGATTTTGGCTTGAAAGTGATGATAGGTGAAGTCGGATTGTTGACAGCTCTCTGACCAGTTTGTTTAGAGGTAATGTTTGCTAGGAAAATGATGTTGAAAATGCATGAAAATTGGTAGGTGACTATTTTTGCAAGTTTTGAACATTTTTTGCAGAAATAGGCTGAAGCTAATTTTGACTCTAAGGCCCTCAAAATAGCAAAGCTTTAAAATGTGCCCAAATCTGGAAATCTGGAAAAATGAAGCAGGTTTTGACAGATGCACTGACCTTATAGAACGAACCAGATTTGACTTAGTAAAGGATTTCCAAAATGTATGAAATTTGGTGTGCTGCTAGATTTTTCAGTTTTGGACATTTTTGTCAAAATGGACTAAGGCTGAATCTGACCCTAAGGACCTCAAAAACGTCACTTATCGAAATGTGTGCAAATCTGGACAGTTTTGTGCTATCCCACTGTTTCGGCTATATCTAATGATCCTGAACTACAATTGATTCAAGGTTTGTTTCTGATTTTAGTTAAGTTCTTAAGCTTTAATTTGACATATTATTCACTGGAAGCGGAGATTGTTTTCTTATCTTAATGTTATGAGAAAACAGCCTATTGCAGTGAGGGTTTCACTTAGTTATATGCTTGGAAAAATTGTTGTAACCTCTCTTGTGGTGCAAATTGCTTGGAATTGTGGTGTTGGGATGTTGTGTGGACTGTTTGAGAACTTGAGGATGTTTGAATTAAATGATGCATGACTTGAGATTGACTTTGAGTTGACTTAGGGTTTAATCACACGGTTAAGCATGAAACGGAAACCCTAATGACTAGGTAGTCTTGCTAAGTGTTGATCATTTGGATATTGTGTGGAATTATATGCTTAGTAGACTGCCCGTAGATGCCCTTATAGTCCTAAATGTGATTTTGACCATTGCATGTTGACAAATAGGCTTTTCTTGCATCCGAGCCTACGTAGATGTTGTTGCATGTTGAATAATCCTGTCACCTGATTACGTGGACTTCGAAATGAGTTATATGGCTTGATTTACATGTGTTACATGACTGCCCGTTTAATGTTCATATGACTCTATATGCCTTTCAAGTGAAATTACCTGTTTTATCATGCCCTGCCTGTTTATTTGTCAATGTGCAATCTTATGACTGTCCGGAGGCAACCTACTTTGTTGTCCTCCTAACGTGATATGCTAATGTCATAAATGTGCACTGCATACAAGGTTGCAACCTTTCTTGTCGGCGTGGTAGCGATCACGCACACTGGATGGCATCGGGCTTGCCGGTGCACCAGTGACTACCACTGTCCCATTCCCTCTCTCGCTTGGGGGCTAGACTTCCTCGGAGAGTTGGGTCGTAGGATTTCGGGGTACATCCGGAGTACACCCACCTGGCATGTTAAGGGGATGATTTGAAGTCGGCCGCAACAACTGATTCTGAATCTGATCTGAGAGCAAAAGCTCACTGTATCCTTTTTACTATGTGTATAAGTACTGTATAAGTACTCTCGCTTGGTTCCTAGAGAACCTCGGGGAGGAAAGACTGGTATTTTTGTTCCTGTACTGATATTAGTGTTATATTCACGCTTGCAAAAAGGATTGCATAAGTTGAACCGGAAAATGAGTTTCAAAACCTATTTCTCGTTCCCCCTCGCTGAGTTCATAAGGACTCACCCTCTTTTATCATCTCAGGTGAAGAAGATCCAGAACAGGTACCCGAGGACAGTGTGCCTAACGATGAATCCTTGGAGTGATTGCCTGTCTTGTGTGCTTTGCGTGATTGTGGCTACTTGTGAACTCTATGCTACCTGAAGACTATTTCTTTCTGTTGCTTGCTATTTGTAATGTAAAAGACCCCCGTTGTAATTTGGGGTCTAATTTTGGTTTGTACTGATATTGCTAGACAGACACTAGACACTACCATGATCGTTTTGCTATTATTACCGCTAGTATCTATCGTAGGTTATGACGTATTAGTTAAGGACTAAGTAAATGAACCTATCCAATCTTAAACAGGTACTTTTGTAACGAGGATAAACAAACAAACGAGACATAGTATCATGCTAGGTTATAAATCAAACGAGACATCGAGATAACCAACATGCATTTCAATTGATGTTAAATAGTAATCCTAGTTGGAAATGAAACTTAAGAGTAGAAAATTTTGAGGCGTTTAGAGAATTAGGCCAAACCAAAGAGTCCAATTACAGCCGTTATGCTGCCGGTTTTTCGGAAAACTTTGGAGTTTAGACTAAAACGATAAGTGTTAAATCTTCATAAAATGGTTAAGTATGTGACATGTCCTGAACGTTTAGATCATACCCTAGTCTAACCTTATAGGCCGAGTTGGGGCGTGTCAAACCGGCAACATAACGGCTATAATTGGGCTCTTTAGTTTGACCTAATTCTCAAAACGCCTCAAAATTTCCAATCTCAATTTCATTTCCAACTAAGATTACCATTTACCATCAATTGAAACGCCTACCAATCATCTCGAAGTCTCGTTTGATTAATAACCTAGCATGATACTATGTCTCATTTGTTTGTTAATCCTCATTACAAAAGTACCTGTTGATCTTAGCTTAACAATGAGCACCTGCTTAAGTTTGGATAGGTTCGTTTTACTTAATCCTTACCCGATGCTTCATAATCCTATGATAGATACTAGCCAATAACAATAGCAAAACGCCCATAGTAGTGTCTATCTAGTTATTATCAGTACAAGCCAAAATTAGACCCCAAATTACAACGGGGGTCTTTTACATTACAACAACAAGCAAAATAAGAAACGAAATAGTCTTCAAGCAACATATTGTTCACAAGATGGCCATAGTCAAGCAAGGCACATAGGACAAGCAATCATTCCAAGGAATCATCATTAGGCACGTCGTCCTCGGGTACCTGTTCCTGGTCTTCCTCACCTGAGATGATAAAAGAGGGTGAGTCCTTATGAACTCAGCGAGGGGGAACGAGAAATAGGTTTTGAAACTCATTTTCCGATTCAACTTATGAAAACCCTTTTTGCAGGCATGAATATATCACAAGTAAGTACATAACATAATATAAAATTAAAGGAACAAAATTACCGTCTTTCCTCCCCAAGGTCCTCTAGGAACCAAGCGAGAGTACTTATACACATAGTAAAAAGGATACGGTGAGCTTTTGCTCTCAGTTCAATTCCAGTATTAGTTGTTGCGGCCGACTTCAATTCATCCCCTTATCACGCCAAATGGGTGTACTCCGGATGTACCCCGAAATCCTACGACCCAACTCTCCGAGAAAGTCTAGCCCCCAAGCGAGAGAGGGAATTGGACAATGGTAGTCACGGTTGCACCAGCAAGCCCGATGCCGCCCAGTGTGCGTGAACGCTACCATGCCAGAATGAAAGGTTGCAACCTTGTATGCAATGCACATTTATGACATTTAATATATCACATTTGGAGGTCAACAAAGTAGGTTGCCTCCGAGCAGTCATAAGATTGCACATTGACAAGTAAACAAGCGAGGCACGATATGACAAGTAAATTCACTTGAAAAGCACATGGAGTTATATGAATATTAAATGGGCAGCCATGTAACGCATGTAAATTAAGTCATATAACTCATTTTGAAGTTCACGTAATCAAATAATAAGATTATTCAACATGCAACGACATCTTCGTGGGACCGGGTGTAAGAAAAGCCTACTTATCAACATGTAATCATCGAAATCATGTTTAGGGCTATGAGGGCAACTACGGGCAGCCTACTAAATACATAATCAAACACAATATCCAAAGGATCAACACTTAGCGAGTTTACCTAGTTACTAGGGTTTCAATTCGTGCTTACCCGTGCGATTAAACCCCAAGTCATCTTGTAATTAAGCTCAAGCCATGCATTGATTAATTCCAACACCCTCAAGCATTCAAAACAGTCCACACAGCATCCAAATTTCACAATCCCAAGCATTTAATAAACAAGGGAACCTACATTAATTTTTCTGAGCATATCAATAGGTGAAACCCTTACTACAATGGACTGTTTTCTCACAATCATTAAGACAAGCAAACAATCTCCAATTCCAGTGAACAGGATTTCAAATTAAATCTTAAGGAGTGAACTAAATTTAGAAACAAACCTCGCATCATTTGGAGTTCGGGTTCAAGAGTTATAGCCAAAACAGTGAGACTACAGAAAACTGTCCAGATTTTCACACATTTCAATGCTTGTCGTTTTTGAGGGCTTTAGGATCAGATTTAGCCTTGGTCCATTTCTGACAAAAATGTCCAGAACTGAAAAATATAGCATCACACCAAATTTCATCCATTTTTGATGTCATTTACTAAGTTAAAAGAGGTTCGTTCTACAAGGTCAGTGAATCTGCCAAAACCTGCTTCATTTTTCCAGACTTTCCAGATTTGGACACATTTTGATAATTAGTCATTTTGAGGACCTTAGAGTCAAAATTATCTTTGGCCTATTTCTGCGAAAAATGCTCAAAACTGGTAAAACTAGTTACCTAGCAATTTCACGCATTTACAACATCTTTTACCTAGCCAAAATCACCTCGCACCAACAAGACAGAAGGCTGTCACATACACGATTTCATCTATCATCACATTCTAGCCAAGAATCTTGCCATGCATGTTTATAAAAGCTCATGAACACACATATATCTCAAGTACAGAAGTAAAGATAGACATTTTAAGGGCATGCATGTGGTTTTTTGAAATATTGTCAAGAAGTTTTAGCCCTCACCTTAGCAAAACAATAAGAAGATGCACAAGACTCTTGATGGTTGCACAAGATTGACTCTTTTCCTTGCTTAGCCGAGACACCACTCGATTTTCTCTAATTTCCTAGCTTAGTAACCAAGTTCTTAGCAGGTGCATGTGGTTAGAACAAGAAGAAAAGAAATGGAAGCTAGCAAACTCACCTAAGCCGAAATGGAGGTTCAAAGAGCTTGCATGTGTGTTTATTGCAACCTAGCTTGCTTAGTCGAGCTCCCTAGCTTCTTGCATGCCTTGATGAACCATGGAGTGATGAAGATAAGCTATGGAGTGTAGAAACTCAGCCAAGGCCGAGAGAGAGAGAGAAGAATGAGAGGGAGAGAGAAGAATGAGAGGAAATGAGAGAAAATGAAGAAAAAATAAAAGTTTTGCAAAGTTTGAAGCATATGTCGGCCTTGAGCCTTGCAATTTCAGATTTTTGTGTCTTCAAGGAGCATTTTTTGAATCCTTAGCATGGGCAATTGAGAATGGGTCGAGAATGGTGCATTGGGGAGAGTTTTTTGAGCCATTTTTTTATGCATTGTGTCATTAAATTGTCATAGAATGTTTGAGGAATAAATTTTGACATTGGATTGCATGCTCAAAGCTCCTAGTGGTCGGCCAAAGATGTGTCCAAATCTGATTTTTTTTTTTTTTTTTGTCTTGTTGAGCATTATTTAATTAAGTGTTTGGGATATGCAAAGTGTAATACCCCGATCCCTCTCGAGACCGGGAGTTCTATCAATCGATCTAAACACAACCCAAACCAAACCTGGGCATAAATTTTCAGGGAAAACGGACGGAGTCTCCCCTATTCCTAGGCGAAAAGTAAAACCTGCGACAGCATATAAGTGGACCAATACCAGGTCCAAACATTCAACCACCTCAAGGCCATCCGAGCCTTGGTTCACAACAAGCAAAACACAAGTAAATATACATTCAAGCTTAGCAATTAAACTACACCAACCTATATCATAAGCTAGACTATCATACCTTTCTATCTCTTTTCCTTTATCATTACAAATATACATTGAAGTTAAGCAACATTAACTAAATACATAATCTAGTGAAACTTAAATTACATCCCCTTTAACATTAAATACATATAATACATAAAAGCATACAACTTTACAATTTTGACAACTCAAGTCACATAGGCACACAGGACAACTCTTCAAGCACGGACTTTCACGAAATCACGAACTTTCCAGCTAACATGGCATTTCCTGAAATGTGGTGGTGAGGAGTGAGTATACACAACACGTATACTCAGTGAGGGCGAGACAGATATCGAATTGGAGAGAAAGAAAGTCGTGCAATGCAAATAAGACAGTTAAGCAATATAACTGATAAATAAGCAATCAAAACAAATAATCAATACAATAAGCAATTACTGAAAGCATTAACACAACCATTCAAAGCTATACCACACTCTGAAGGCTATGGTTCACTCATACGAGCAAAGTACCATTTCACGAGCGATACATCAATCTCGAGCTTGATGTTGACAACGATGACAATCAGCGCGCATCCACCTTATAACACCAGTTTGGAATACCCCGAAAGTATCCATCAATCTACGACCCAAATCTCCCTGGGAGGCAGCCCAAGTGAGAAGAGGGAATAGCTACGGAGCTAGAGCAACCAACACTGGCAACCCGAGGCTACCCAGAGAGGCCCATCACTCACGTGCTGACACTATGCAATGCAAGACTCGATACAAGGCAATAAACGAGCGATAGCACAACAATACAAACTAGTGACAACAAACGAGATAACAAGCAATCACAATCAATACTAGCATTCAACTAACTTTTCAAGCATAACAAGCAATAATAAGCAACAATAACACCAATTAAACAAGTATATCAAGCAACCCTAAGCATTCTATAGGCATAATATCAAGATAACAAGCAAAATCACAAATCGGCCCCAACTATCAAAACACTACCATTTCCAAACGAGCCACGAGTTCTGGAAACCGACTTCGCCAATCCTCCTAGGTCACCATAAGGCACGTCCAAGGACCCCGAAACCCTACTTTACCCTAGAATTCGCGCAAAGCCCCGATTTTCCCCTTTGCTCGTTTGAACTACAACTATACCAACCAAACACCCAACCAATGCCATAATCGCACCAAAAGTGCTTCCATGGCCTCCCGAAAAAATGCCAACACGCAAAATGAGAAAACGCCAAACTCGACCTAAACGACCCCGACTTTCACTAAGCCGTTTTTCTCCGTTTTTCCATTACACATTCCAATTAAACCACACATTTAGGCATTCTAGCATATCTAGCATCTTCCTACATCAACAGAACGCGTAACGGAGCAACTTCATCGAAACGAGGGTTTACTATTCATAATTTACTATTCATCACAAAATTTATATTTCAATTCCAATATTTAACCGCATAAAATGTTAAAAAGCTATAAATACATGTTCTACAATCAACAAGGAACATTCTTTAAGCAACAAAATGATTAAAACAACAATCTACGCATAAAATCCAAAAATCAAAGTTTAGATACAAATATTTCAAATGCGCAAATAATGATGAAACCCTCACCTTAGACGCTCCTAGACGCTAGGAAAACCTCGTAGAGTGCCTCGGAAACCACCCCGCACAAGCCCACGCGAAGAATCGAAGATTTGAAGTTGATATTTTATTTTTTTTTTCTCCTTTTCCTCATGGTTTCAAGTTTTTTTTCTCTGTTTTTTTCGTGCACATTCTGCTTATTTAAAAAAAAAATGACAAGAAGTCAAAGGTCAAAATTTGGTCAACCTGCTAAACCAAAACAGCTATGCGCGACCTTACGAAAACGGCCATAACTTCTTCTAGAAAACTCCAATTCACGAACGGTTTGAAGCCTCAGAAACTAGACTCATAGAGCTTTCCAACCATATATAATTTGCTACCTAACTCTTCCCCAATTGGTTCAGATTTAATTTCAAAGTTGACCCAAAATTTAACTAACTTAACATTGATTTTTTTTATTTCTAATCCCAAGTGTGCTTTTTATTAAACATTTCAAAAATTTTCACCTTGTCCTAGTTGGTCAATGTAGATGAAAAGTCAACTAGTTTGGTCAAAGAAGGTGAAAGGTCAATAAAATGCAATTTAAATGAACTTTAAATGCTATTGAATACATGCCAGGTTCGGGGTATCACATCCTTCCCCCCTTAAAACAATTGCGTCCTCGCAATTCTTCTTCCAATAGGATTCTGCATCATCTACAATCCAACTCTGACTAGTCTTCATTAGCTACTGAAAAAGTATTTAATCAAGATGACCAATAGGAAAGTTCAAGTAGAAATGCCAAGTAGTAACGCCAAATAGAAGCTCAAATGCAGATACGGTACAAGAATCCCGTTGACACGAATACCGAAGAAGAATAAATTCCAATCAGAAACGCCGAGATAATACCAATAAAAACTAAAGCAAAGATACTGTAGATGTCATTAATACCACACAATAACGACAAGAAGAATACCTCATGCTCGAATCTCCAATAGAAGTCTAACTGTTACTGCCCGAGAATTCCCAAGCAAGAAGCCAAATAAAAGCTCAAACAAAGGTTCTATCTAGAGGTCCAAAGAAGTACCCCGCTGGTCATGGATTTCATAGAAGAATTCCCTATTAAGAGTGCTGAAGAAAATACCAAGAACCCAATCAAATATATTTCCAAAGTTCCAAAGAAGCCTTCCAAATAATAACCCCATGGAACAACCAATTAGATTCCGAGTTTTGCTATCAAATGCTGAGAGGAATGTCAAAGGAAATAACAGAGAAAATATAATGTGCCCAATAAGACAACCAAGTTGAATAACAAACATAGTTTCCCAGATGGACGAAAACTCCAAGGATAAACACCGAACAGATGAACAATATACCGAGACCAAACTCTGAGGCCTCTTCACTGTTTGCCAAGTGAGAACTTCATACAACTTTGCCAACAAGGAAAATACCAAGAGAACGCCTAATAAGAATTTCAAAGAATACCATAAGTAGTATTATTCAATAAGTTTGATAGGAACTCCAAATACTAAACCTACTGAGGAACACTGAAGAAGATATCCGAGACAATGCTCCAATAAGAAAGTAGCCAAGTTTGCCAAATAAATAAATACTAAATAATTGGCCACTGAGAATTCCAGAAATTACCATTGAAGAATTTCCAATCAGGGATGCCAGTATCATACCAATAAAGACAGAGACACATATACCCTAGATAATACTGTGCAGTAAGGCTGATTGAAATCCCAATAGCCAAATCCACCGAGAAATGCCAACAGAAGTCTCCAAAGAATACCCATTAAGAAAACCAAAGAATGCTCCAAAGACCAACCAAATAAACCCCAAGAGAAAGCTATTCTTTCACAACCGTTAAGCACAGAGGAAGACCATAGAGATTCGCCAATAACCGAGCTCCAAAAGCAAACACCAATTCCCAAATAAAGGCTAGTCAAATGCCATTCATTTCCTGCCAATCCATACACCTTGAAAAGCCAGCGATGAACCACTTTCTTCAGGGGAGGAAGATGACTTACTTACCATTTCAATAGGACATGTATGAATGCCAATATATCACAGTTATACATATGCCTTAAGCTATTATGCCAGCAAGTTTACAAAATAGTTTATTCAACAAGGTCACTCAAGCATAACAATCAAGTCAAGCACAGCATAATCAATTCAAATCACAGCATAGCTAATTCAAGACATTTCAGTACACACATTACAAGCAATACTTCAAGCAAATAACAATCCACGAGGTCGATTCGATAGGTCAATTCAATGCACAACTAGACACTTTACTTCACTTAGCACACAATTAACACATAACACATAACTATATCACATAGGAGCACACATTCATATCGAGACACATAATCTCACATACAAGCATACACTTTCAAGACACACTTAGTAAGCACACATTCAAGGACCACTACCCACCAGACCGAGGACCCTGTCCCGGCTTATGAGCTAAACAAGCTCTGATACCACCTGTAATACCCCGATCCCTCTCGAGACCGGGAGTTCTATCAATCGATCTAAACACAACCCAAACCAAACCTGGGCATAAATTTTCAGGGAAAACGGACGGAGTCTCCCCTATTCCTAGGCGAAAAGTAAAACCTGCGACAGCATATAAGTGGACCAATACCATGTCCAAACATTCAACCACCTCAAGGCCATCCGAGCCTTGGTTCACAACAAGCAAAACACAAGTAAATATACATTCAAGCTTAGCAATTAAACTACACCAACCTATATCATAAGCTAGACTATCATACCTTTCTATCTCTTTTCCTTTATCATTACAAATATACATTGAAGTTAAGCAACATTAACTAAATACATAATCTAGTGAAACTTAAATTACATCCCCTTTAACATTAAATACATATAATACATAAAAGCATACAACTTTACAATTTTGACAACTCAAGTCACATAGGCACGCATGACAACTCTTCAAGCACGGACTTTCACGAAATCACGAACTTTCCAGCTAACATGGCATTTCCTGAAATGTGGTGGTGAGGAGTGAGTATACACAACACATATACTCAATGAGGGCGAGACATATATCGAATTGGAGAGAAAGAAAGTCGTGCAATGCAAATAAGACAGTTAAGCAATATAACTGATAAATAAGCAATCAAAACAAATAATCAATACAATAAGCAATTACTGAGAGCATTAACACAACCATTCAAAGCTATACCACACTCTGAAGGCTATGGTTCACTCATACGAGCAAAGTACCATTTCACGAGCGATACATCAATCTCGAGCTTGATGTTGACAACGATGACAATAAGCGCGCATCCACCTTATAACACCAGTTTGGAATACCCCGGAAGTATCCATCAATCTACGACCCAAATCTCCCTGGGAGGCAGCCCAAGTGAGAAGAGGGAATAGCTACGGAGCTAGAGCAACCAACACTGGCAACCCGAGGCTACCCAGAGAGGCCCATCACTCACGTGCTGACACTATGCAATGCAAGACTCGATACAAGGCAATAAACGAGCGATAGCACAACAATACAAACTAGTGACAACAAACGAGATAACAAGCAATCACAATCAATACTAGCATTCAACTAACTTTTCAAGCATAACAAGCAATAATAAGCAACAATAACACCAATTAAACAAGTATATCAAGCAACCCTAAGCATTCTATAGGCATAATATCAAGATAACAAGCAAAATCACAAATCGACCCCAACTATCAAAACACTACCATTTCCAAACGAGCCACGAGTTCTGGAAACCGACTTCGCCAATCCTCCTAGGTCACCATAAGGCATGTCCAAGGGCCCCGAAACCCTACTTTACCCTAGAATTCGCGCAAAGCCCCGATTTTCCCCTTTGCTCGTTTGAACTACAACTATACCAACCAAACACCCAACCAATGCCATAATCGCACCAAAAGTGCTTCCATGGCCTCCCGAAACAATGCCAACACGCAAAATGAGAAAACGCCAAACTCGACCTGAACGACCCCGACTTTCACTAAGCCGTTTTTCTCCCTTTTTCCATTACACATTCCAATTAAACCACACATTTAGGCATTCTAGCATATCTAGCATCTTCCTACATCAACAGAACGCGTAACGGAGCAACTTCATCGAAACGAGAGTTTACTATTCATAATTTACTATTCATCACACAATTTATATTTCAATTCCAATATTTAACCGTAGAAAATGTTAAAAAGCTATAAATACATGTTCTACAATCAACAAGGAACATTCTTTAAGCAACAAAACGATTAAAACAACAATCTACGCATAAAATCCAAAAATCAAAGTTTAGATACAAATATTTTAAATGCACAAATAACGATGAAACCCTCACCTTAGACGCTCCTAGACACTAGGAAAACCTCGTAGAGTGCCTCGGAAACCACCCCGCACAAGCCCACGCGAAGAATCGAAGATTTGAAGTTGAGATTTTCTTTTTTTTTTCTCCTTCTTTTCCTCATGGTTTCAAGTTTTTTTTCTCTGTTTTTTTCGTGCACATTCTGCTTATTAAAAAAAAAATGACAAGAAGTCAAAGGTCAAAATTCGGTCAACCCGCTAAACCAAAACAGCTATGCGCGACCTTACGAAAACGGCCATAACTTCTTCTAGAAAACTCCAATTCACGAACGGTTTGAAGCCTCAGAAACTAGACTCATAGAGCTTTCCAACCATATATAATTTGCTACCTAACTCTTCCCCAATTGGTTCAGATTTAATTCCAAAGTTGACCCAAAATTTAACTAACTTAACATTGCATTTTTTTATTTCTAATCCCAAGTTTGCCTTTTATTAAACATTTCAAAAATTTCCACCTTATCCTAGTTGGTCAATGTAGATGAAAAGTCAACTAGTTTGGTCAAAGAAGGTGAAAGGTCAATAAAATGCAATTTAAATGAACTTTAAATGCTATTGAATACATGCCAGGTTTGGGGTATCACACAAAGAATAAAGAATAAAGAATAAAGAATGTCTAGCTTTTGTGAGATTTTGTCTTCTAGTGTGTTGAATTAGCAATTTAATATTAGTTAGTGGGATTTGTAGGATTAACTAATGATCTAGTGCTTCGTGTAAGATGCCTTCTCGATTAGCATGAGGGCACGCTTTTCTAGGTTTTGGGCACGCACTAAGAGGTAAGGCACAAATTACGAGATGAATGCACGTAATTCAATACAAGGCACACAAAACGAAACACAATTCTTAAACCTAGGTCAAGGCACGCAAATCTAGGTTAGGCACACGAAACGAGGTATCGCACACAAATCGAGGTCGGGCCTCACATCTGCGCCCATTTTCGGAGCCCAAAATCGATAGTTTTCATCAGTTTCGGGACAATTTTCTTGTTTTGCGCTGTTTTTAGTCCCGGATCGTACGTCGTAAGCCGCGAAATCGACGACAACCTAACCCATCACATTTCTATTACCGAATAACATGGCACCTTGGGCAAGACAACTTCGCCTAACGTAGAGGCTGGGCCAGCAAACCGAGGTCGTGGGGCTTGGGACCAAGTCTCCGTCGCTCCGGTGCCCATAACTTTTGATCCGTAAGGAGTTACGCGGCGCAAAGCATAACGTTGGAAAGCTCTCCAAGAGCTCAACGATGGGGGCAGCAAGCTTGCTCGGCTGCACCCATTTTCGGAGCCCTAAATCGAACATTTTCATTAGTTTTGGGATAACTTTATTCTTTTGCGCTGTTTTTCTGTCCCGGATCCTACGTCCGGAGCCGCAAAAAGGACGACAACCTAATCCATCACATTTCTATTACCGAATAACATAGCACCTTAGGCAAGACAACATCGCCACACGTAGAGGCTAGGCCCGCAAACCGAGGGCGTGGGGCTTGGGACCAGGTCGCCGTCGCTCCGGTGCCCTTAACTTTTGATCCATGAGGAGTTACACGGCGCAAAGCATACCGTTGGAAAGCCCTCCGAGAGCTCTACGCCTTGGGCAGCTAGCCGGCTTGACTGAGCCCATTTTCGGAGTCCAAAAACGAACATTTTCATCAATTTTTGGACACTTTTCTTTTTTTGCGCTATTTTTCCTTCCTGTATCGTACGTCGTGAGCCGCGAAATGGACGACAACCTAATCCAACACTTTTCTATTATAGAATCCCTCGGCACCTTGGGCAAGACAACTTCACCTCACGTTGAGGCTGGGCCCACAAACCGAGGACGTGGGGCTTGAGATTAGGTCTCCGTCGTTCCGGTGCCCATAACTTTTGACCCGTAAGGAGTTACATGGCGCACAGCATACCGTTGGAAAGCTCTCTGAGAACTCTATGATGGGGACAACAACCTGCTCGGCTGCACTCATTTTCGGACCCAAAATCGAATATTTTCATCAGTTTCGGGACAATTTTCTACTTTTGCGCTGTTTTTTCATCCTAGATCGTACGGTGTCAGCCGTGAAAAGGACAACAACCTAATCCATCACATTTCTATTACCGAATAACATGGTACCTTGGGCAACACAACTTTGCCTCATGTAGAGGCTGGGCCCGCAAACCGAGGGCGTGGGGCTTGAGACCAGGTCTCCGTCGTTCCGGTGCCCATAACTTTTGATCCATAAAGAGTTACACGGCACACAACATACCGTTGGAGAGCTCTCTGAGAGCTGTACGACCTGGGCAACTAGCATGGTCAGCTGTGCCCATTTTTGGAGTCCAAAATCGAACATCTTCATCAGTTTTGGGATAATTTTCTGCTTTTGCGCTGTTTTTTCATCCCGGATCGTACGGCGTGAGCCGCGAAAAGGACAATAACCTAATACATCATACTTATATTACCGAATAACAAGCCTCCTTGGGCAAGACAACTTTGCCTCACGTAGAGGCTGGGCCCGCAAACCATGGGCGTAGGGCTAGGGACAGGTCTCCGTCATTCCGGTGCCCATAACTTTTGATCCATAAGTTGTTACACGGCGCACAGCATAACGTTGGAAAGCTCTCTGAGAGCTCTACGATGGGGGCATCTAGCCTACTCGGTTGCGCCCAGTTTCGGAGCCCCAAAAATGAATGTTTTCATTAATTTTGGGATACTTTTCTTCTTTTGCGTTGTTTTTCTGTCCCGGAACGTACGTCGTGAGCAGTGAAAAGGACGACAACCTAATCCATCACATTTCTATTACCGAATCCCTCGGCACCTTGGGCAAGACAACTTCGCCTTATGTAAAGGCTGGGCCAGCAAACCGAGGGCGTGGGGCTTGGGACCAGGTCTCCGTCGCTCCGGTGCCCATAACTTTTGATCCGTAAGGAGTTACGCGGCGCACAATATACCGTTGGAAAGCTCTCTGAGAGCTCTACGATGGGGGCAGCAAGCCTGCTATGCTGCACCCATTTTCAGAACCCAAAATCGAATGTTTTCATTAGTTTCAGGACAATTTTCTTCTTTTGGCTTGTTTTTCCATCCCGGATCGTACGTCGTGAGTCGCAAAAAAGATGACAACCTAATCCATCACATTTCCATTACCGAAGCCCTCTGCACCTTGGGCAAGACAAGTTCGCCTCACATAGAGGTTGGGCCCGCAAACCGAGGGCGTGAGGCAACCTACTTTGTTGACCTCCAAATGTGAAATGTTAAATGGCATAAATGTGCATTGGATACAAGGTTGCAACCTTTCATTCTGGCGTGGTAGCGTTCACGCACACCGGGCGGCATCGGGCTTGCCGGTGCAACCGTGACTACCATGGTCCAATTCCCTCTCTCGTTTGGGGGCTAGACTTCCTCAGAGAGTTGGGTTGTAGGATTTCGGGGTACATCCGGAGTACACCCACTTGGCGTGTTAAGGGGATGATTTGAAGTCGGTCGCAACAATTGAGAGCAAAAGCTCACCGTATCCTTTTTACTATGTGTATAAGTACTCTCGCTTGGTTCCTAGAGGACCTCGGGGAGGAAAGACGGGTAATTGTATTCCTTTACCTTTGTATTATTGTTCTGTACTTAATTGTGTTATATTCATGCTTGCAAAAGGATTTTCATAAGTTGAACCAGAAAATGAGTTTCAAAACTTATTTCTTGTTCCCCCTCGCTGAGTTCATAAGGACTCACCCTCTTTTTTGTCACAGGTGCAGCAGATTTGGAACAAGTACCCGAAGTAAATGTGCTTGTTGATGACTCCTTGGAGTGACTACGTGCTTTGTGCTTTGCCTGAAAGTGGTTGCTATATGGATATTGTGTTTGATTGCAAACTGTTCATTTTATTTATGTAAATGACCCCGTTGTAATTTGGGTCTAATTTTGGCTTGTACTGATTGTAGCCGGACGAACTCTTTATTTGGTTGTTTACTTTCGTCATTTAATTAGTAGTTATCGTAGGCGTTTGAACCACTAGGTGAAGAAGTAAATAATGTAACTCTACTTAATCTCACCTAGTGATCATGTACAAGCTAAAAGATAATAAGTATTTGCATGATAGGAAATTGACAAATAAATAGGACATAGTTATCATGTGAGGCTTATTAACCAAACGAGACTTTCAAGATAAACCAGTAGGCAAATCGGTTGGTGACAAAATAGGAGTCCTTAATAGAATTGGATTAATGATTGGAATAATTGAGGTGTTTAGAAATTAGGTAAAACTAAGGAGCCAATTACAGTCGTTATGCTGCCGGTTTTTTGGAAACTTTTGGAGTTCTAGGCTAACGTTAAGCGTTAAACCTTAATAAACGATTAAGTACATGAAATGATATGAACATTTAGATCACACCCTAGTCTAATCTCTATAGGTCGGGTTGGGGCGTGACAGTTGCGCCCATTTTCGGAACCCAAAATCGAACATTTTAATCAGTTTTGGGATAATTTTCTTCTTTTGCCCTGTTTTTCCGTCCCGGATCGTACGGCGTGAGCCGCGAAAAGGACAACTACCTAATCCATCTCATTTCTATTACCGAATAACATCGCACCTTTGGCAAGACAACTTCGCCTCACCTAGAGGTCGGGCCCGCAAACCGAGGGCGTGGGGCTTGGGACCAGGTCTCCATCGCTCCGGTACCCATATCTTTTGATTCGTAAGGAGTTATGCGGCAAACAGCATACCGTTGGAAAGCTCTCCGAGAGCTCTACGACAGGGGCAGCATGCCTGCTCGACTGCGCCCATTTTTGGAGCCCAAAATCGAACATTTTCATCAGTTTCGGTATAATTTTCTTCTTTTGCCCTGTTTTTCCGTCCCAGATCGTACGACGTGAGCCGCGAAAAGGACAACTACCTAATCCATCACATTTCTATTACCGAATAACATCGCACCTTTGGCAAGACAACTTAGCCTCACGTAGAGGCCGGGCCCGCAAACTAAGGGCGTGGGGCTAGGGACCAGGTCTCCGTCGCTCCGGTACCCATAACTTTTGATCCGTAAGGAGTTACGCAGCGCACAGCATACCGTTGGAAAGCTCTCCGAGAGCTCTACGATGAGGGCAGCCATTTTTCTTAGCTGCACTTGTTTTCGGAGCTCAAAATCAAACATTTTCATCAGTTTCGGGATAATTTTCTACTTTTGCGCTGTTTTTTCGTCCCGGATCGTACGGCGTGAGCCGCAAAAAGGACAACAACCTAATCCATCACATTTCTATTACCGAATAACATGGCACCTTGGGCAAGACAACTTCACCTCACGTAGAGGCTGGGCCCGCAAACCGAGGGCGTGGGGCTTGGGACCAGGTCTCCGTCGCTCCGGTGCCCATAACTTTTGATCCGTAAGGAGTTACACGGCGCACAGCATACCGTTGGAAAGCTCTCCGAGAGCTCTACTACTTGGGCAGCTAGCCTGCTCGGCTGCGCCCATTTTTGGAGCCCAAAAATGAACGTTTTCATTAGTTTCGGGACAATTTTCTTCTTTTGCGTTATTTTTTCATCCCGGATCGTACGTCGTGAGCCGCGAAAAGGACGACAACCTAATGCATCACATTTCTATTCCCAAATCCCTCGGTACCTTGGTCTAGAAAACTTCGCCTCCCGTAAAGGCTGGGTCCGAAAACCGAGGGCGTAGGGCTTGGGACCAAGTCTCCGTCGCTCCGGTGCCCATAACTTTTGATCCGTAAGTAGTTACACGGCGCACAGCATACCGTTGAAAAGTTCTCCGAGAGCTCTACGACGGGGGCAACAAGCCTGCTGGGCTGTGCCCATTTTCGGAACCCAAAATCAAATGTTTTCATTAGTTTCGAGACAATTTTCTTCTTTTGCGCTGTTTTTCCGTCCCGGATTGTACGTTGTGAGCTGTGAAAAAGACGACAACCATATCCATCACATTTCTATTTTCGAATCCCTCGGCACCTTGGGCAAGACAATTTGCCTCACGTTGAGGCTGGGCCCGCAAACTGAGGGCGTGGGGCTTGAGACGAGGTCTCCGTCGTTCTGGTGCCCATAACTTTTGATTTGTAAGGAGTTACATGGCGCACAGCATACCGTTGGAAAGCACTCCGAGAGCTTTACGATGGAGGTAGCAAGACTGCTCAGCTGCGCCCATTTTCGGATCTCAAAATCGAACATTTTGATCAGTTTCAGGATAATTTTCTTCTTTTGCGCTGTTTTTTCATCCCGGATCGTACGACATGAGCTGCGAAAATGACAACAACCTAATCCATCACATTTCTATTACCGAATAACATGGCATCTTAGGCAAGAAAACTTCGCCTCACGTAAAGGCTGGGCATGCAAACCGAGGGTGTGGGGCTTGGGACAAGGTCTCCGTCGCTTCGGTGCCCAAAACTTTTGATCCGTAATGAGTTACGTGGCACACATCATACCATTGGAAAGCTCTCTGAGAGCTCTACGACGGGGACAGCAAGTGTGCTCGGCTACGCCCATTTTCGGAGCCCAAAATCGAACATTTTCATAGGTTTCGCAACAATTTTCTTCTTTTGCACTATTTTTCCGTCCCGGATCGTACGGCGTGAGACTCGAAATGGAAAACAACCTAATCCATCACATTTCTATTAAGGAATAACATGGCACCTTGGGCAAGACAACTTCGCCTCACGTAGAGGCTGGGCCCGCAAACCGAGGGCGTGGGGCTTGGGACGAGGTCTCCGTCTCTCCGGTGCCCATAACTTTTGATCTGTAAGGTGTTACACGGTGCACAACATACCATTGGAAAGCTCTCTAAGAGCTCTACGACTTGGGCAGCTAGCCTTCTCAGCTGCGCCTATTTTTGGCACCCAAAAATGAATGTTTTCATTAGTTTCGGGACACTTTTCTTCTTTTGTGTTATTTTTCCATCCCGGATCGTACGTCGTGAGTCGCAAAAAGGACGACAGCCTAATCTATCACATTTCTATTACTGAATCCCTCGGCACCTTGGGCAATACAATTTCGCCTCACGTTGAGGTTGGGCCCGTAAACCGAGGGCGTGGGGCTAGGGACCAAGTCTCCATCGTTCCGGTGCCCATAACTTTTTATCCGCAAGGAGTTATGCGGCGTACAACATACCGTTGGCAAGCTCTCTGAGAGATCTACGATGGGGGCAGCTATCCTGCTCAGTTATGCCCATTTTTGAAGACCAAAAATGAACGTTGTCATCAATTTTGGGATACTTTTCTTCTTTTGCGCTATTTTTTTGTCTCGGATCGTACGTCGTGAGCCGTAAAAAGGACGACAACCTAATCTATCACATTTCTATAACCGAATCCTTCAGTACATTGGGCAAGATAACTTTGCCTCACGTAGAGGCTGGGCCAGCAAACCGAGGGCGTGGGGCTTGGGACCAGGTCTCCGTCGCTCCGGTGCCCATAACTTTTGATCCGTAAGGAGTTACACGGCGCACAGCATACCGTTGGAAAGCTCTCCGAGAGCTCTACGACTTGGGCAGCTAGCCTGCTCGGCTGCGCCCATTTTTGGAGCCCAAAAATGAACGTTTTCATTAGTTTCGGGACACTTTTCTTCTTTTGCGTTGTTTTTCCGTCCCGGATCGTACGTCGTGAGCCGTGAAAAGGACGACAATCTAATCCATCACATTTCTATTCCCGAATCGCTCGGCACCTTGGGCAAGACAACTTCGCCTCACATAGATGTTGGGCCCGCAAATCGAGGGCGTGGGGCTTGGGACCAGGTCTCCGTCGCTCCGGTGCCTATAACTTTTGATCCGGAAGTAGTTACACGGCGCATAGCATACCGTTGGATAGTTCTCCGACTGCTCTACGACGGGGGCAGCAAGCCTGCTCGGCTGTGCCCATTTTCGTAGTCTAAAAATGAACGTTTTCATCAATTTTGGGACACTTTTCTTCTTCTGCGGTGTTTTTCTATCCCGGATCGTATGTCATGAGCCGCGAAAAGGACGGCAACCTAATCCATCACATTTCTATTACCGAATCCCTAGGTAACTTGGGCAAGATAATTTCGCCTCACGTTGTGGCTGGGCCAGCAAACCGAGGGCGTGGGGCTTGGGACCAGGTCTCCGTCTCTCCGGTGCCCATAACTTTTGATCCGTAAGGAGTTACGCGGCGCACAGCATACCGTTGGAAAGCTCTCCAAGAGCTCTACGATAGGGGCAGCTAGACTACTCGGCTGTGCCCATTTCAGTATCCCAAAAATGAACGTTGTCATCAGTTTTGGGACACTTTACTTCTTTTGCGCTGTTTTTGGGTCCCGGATCATACGTCGTGAGGTGCGAAAAGGAAGACAACCTAATCCATCACATTTCTATTACCGAATCCCTCGGCACCTTGGGCAAGACAACTTAGCCTCACGTAGAGGCTGGGCCAGCAAACCGAGGGTGTGGGGCTTGGGACCATGTGAAGCGTTACCCCGAATAACGTGTCTTACCTCGATTTGCGTGCCTTAGACCCAGAATTGTGTGACTGACCTTGGATTACATGCCTGTCTTAGTTTTCGTGCATGCCTCGTCATACGTGTCTTGACCTAGAATTATGTGTCCTAATCCTCGACTTACGTGCCCTAACTTCGATTTACGTGCGATACCTCGTTTCGAGTGCCCTGACCTTGAATTGTGTGTCTTAACCTTGATTTAAGTGCCATGCCTTGATTTACGTGTATTGCATTGAATTACGTGCCTTGCATTGGTTTACGTGCATTCACTTAGGGTTGCGTGCATTTTTCTTCGAATCCGTGCATTTGCCTTAAAGTGTGTGCCTGACCTCGTAGTTCGTGTCTACCTCATGATTCGTGCCCCATATTAATTTATGTGCGTGTCTCGTAGTGCGTGCCCTAGACCTAGGAAAGTGTGCCTGCACGCTAATCAATAAGGAATCCTACACAAAGCACAAGACAATAAAATAATCATACACAATCCACTAACCAATATTATATTCCTAATTCAAATTCTCTACAAAACCCACTAACTAATAAAATATTCTATCACACTCAACTAACCAATAAACTATTATAAACCTACACTTATTATAATCCAAAATATACTAACTTGAATCTGAAATTTCATATTCTCCCTTGCATTACATGGCCAAAACAAGGCAATTTGATCAACTTTGCACAATTAAATTAAAGCCTAGACATTCTATGACACATGCACTAAGCACAATGCATAAAAAATTCACCTACACCCTACCCAAGCATCTCATTTTCAACCCTCTCAATGCCATGCTTCATTTCAACTCAAAAAAAATGCTAAAAATGACACAAAATTCAGATTTGAAAGGCTCAAGGCCAATGCACACACACACAAGCATCATTTCTCTCTCAAACTCTCTCTTTCCTCACAAACTCTCTCATTCTCTCTCCTTCTCTCTCATTTTTGACCATGGCTGCCTCTTGACCTTCCAAGACCTCAAGCATGCTGTCAAGATCTCTCCCAAGCTCGGCCATAGCAGCCCAAGCAAGCAAGAAGCAAGGAAGAAGCTCCATTTATGCATTTTGAAGAGGATTTGTGCTCATTTGCTAAATCTTCAAGATGTGAGGGCTAAAACTTCTTGAAAATCTTTCAAAAAACCACATGCATGCCCTTAAATGTCTATCTTTACTTCTGTACTTGAGATATATGTGTGTTCATGAGCTTTTATAAACATGCATGGCAAGATTTTTGGCTAGAATGTGATGATAGATGAAATCGTATATGTGACAGCCTTCTGTCTTGTTGGTGCGAGGTGATTTTGGCTAGGTAAATTATGTTGAAAATGTATGAACATTGGTAGGTAACTCGTTTTTCCAGTTCTGAACATTTTTTGCAGAAATAGGCCAAAGCTAATTTTGACTCTAAGGTCCTCCAAATGGCAAATTATCAAAATGTGTCCAAATCTGGAAAGTCTGAAAAAATGAAGCAGGTTTTGGCAGATTCACTGACCTTGTAGAACGAACCAGTTTTGACTTAGTAAATGATATCCAAAATGCATTAAATTTGGCATATTGCTATATTTTTCAGTTCTGGACATTTTTGTCAGAAATGGACTAAGGCTAAATCTGACCCTAAGGCCCTAAAAAATGATAAGTATTGAAATGTGTGCAAATCTGGACAGTTTTATGTAGTCTTACTTTTTTGGCTATAACTCTTGAACCCGAACTCCAAATGATGCGAGGTTTGTTTCTGAATTTAGTTCACTCCTTAAGCTTTAATTTGAAATTTTGTTCACTGGAATTGGAGATTGTTTGATTGTCTCAATGATTGTGAGAAAACAGTCCATTGCAATAAGGTTTTCATCTAGTGATATGCTTAGAAAAATTATTGTAGCTTCTCTTGTTGTATTAAATGCTTGGGATTGTGGCATTGGGATGTTGTGTGGACTGTTTTGAATACTTGAGAGTGTTTGAATTAATCGATGCAAGGCTTGAGTTTGATTTCAAGATGACTTGGGGCTTAATTGCACGGGTAAGCGCGAATTGAAACCCTAGTGACTAGGTAAATTCACTAAGTTGTTGATCCAATGGATATCGTATTTAATTGTGTGATTAGTAGGCTGTCGTAGTTGCCGTCATAGCCCTAAACATGATTTCAATGATTACATGTTGACAAGTAGGCCTTTCTTGCACCCGGTTCCATGTAGATGTTGTTGCATGTTGAATAATCCTATTATTTGATTACGTGAACTTCGAAATGAGTTATATGACTTGATTTACACTACCCGTTTAATGTTCATATAACTCCATGTGCTTTTCAAGTGAAATTTCTTGTCATATCGTGCCTCGCTTGTTTACTTGTCAATGTGCAATCTTATGACTGCTCAGAGGCAACCTACTTTGTTGTCCTCCTAATGTGATATATTAAATGTCATAAATGTGTATTGCATACAAGGTTGCAACCTTTCATTCTGGCGTGGTAGCGTTCACGCACACCGGGCAGCATCGGGTTTGCCGGTGCAACCGTGACTACCATTGTCTAATTCCCTCTCTCGCTTGGGGGCTAGACTCCCTCGGAGAGTTGGGTCGTAGGATTTTCGGGTACATCCGAAGTATACCCATTTGGCGTGAAAAGTGGATGATTGAAGCCGGCCGCAACAACTGTTACTGAAAATGAACTTGAACAGCAGGAAGTAAGTGCTATGTGGGGGAAAGTGCTACACCTAAATGTGGTGGGAGCTACCTCTTGAGCCCGTATGAGCTACCTCTAGAGTCTTGTACGTATTAAACCATATCCTTTTTTTTTACTATGTGTTTAAGTACTCTCGCTTGGTTCCTAGAGGACCTCGGGGAGGAAAAACAGGTAAATGTGTTAATTTATATTTATGTTATGTTATGAACTTATTTATTCTAATTGACATGTTTTCAAAGGAGTTTTCACAAGATTAACTGGAAAAGAGTTTCAAAATGTTATCTCTCGTTCCCTCTCGCTGAGTTCATACAGGTAAAGAAGATTTGGAACAGGTACACGAAGAGAATACGTTTGTCGATGATTTCTTGGAGTGATTATGTGCTTTATGTGCCTTTCTTGACAGTGACTGTTTTGTGAACGTTGTCTTTGCTTGAAGAATACTTATTTTGTTGATGTAAATGATCCCGTTGTAATTTGGGTCTAATTTTGGCTTGTACTGATTATAACCGGACGAACTCTTTATTTGGTTGCTTTGATTTCATTATCTTGGTTAGTAGTTATCGTAGGCATTTAAACCACTAGGTGAAAAATCAAACAAGTTAACTCTATCTAATTTCACTTAGGTACTCATTGTAAGCCAAAGGATAATAGGTGCTTGCGTAATAAGAATCGATGAATAAACGGGACATAGTTATCATGTTAGGCTTATTAAACAAACGAGACTTTCAAGATAGACTAATAGGCATATCGGTTGATGACAAAATAGGAGTCCTTAATGGAATTAGATTAATGATTGGAATAATTGAGGCGTTTAGAAATTAGGTCAAACTAAAAGGTCTTAAATACTGCCGTTATGCCGCCGATTTTCCGGAAAAACTTTTGGAGTTCTAGGCTAACGTTAAACATTAATCATAGTGAATCAGTTAAGGACGTAAAATAACGATAATGAGAAGCTCACACCCTAGTCTAGCCTCTATAGGTCGGGTTGGGGCGTGACAGACCAAGTCTCCGTCATTCCGGTGCCCATAACTTTTGATCCGTAAGGAGTTACGCGGCGCACAGCAAACCGTTGAAAAGCTCTCCAAGAGCTCTACGATGGGGGCAGCTAGCCTGCTCAGCTGCACCCAATTTCGGACCCCAAAAACGAACGTTGTCATTATTTTTGGGACACTTTTCTTCTTTTGCGCTGTTTTTCCATCCCGGATCGTATGTCGTGAGCCGTGAAAAGGACAACAAGCTAATCCATCACATTTCTATTACCAAATCCCTCGGCACCTTGGGCAAGACAATTTCGCCTCACGTAGATGCTGGGCCCGCAAACCGAGGGCGTGGGGCTTGAGACCAGGTCTCCGTCGCTCCGGTGCCCATAACTTTTGATCCGTAAGTAGTTACACGGCGCACAGTATACCGTTGGAAGGTTCTCTAAGAGCTCTACGACAGGGGTAGCAAGCCTACTTATCTGCACCCATTTTTGGAGCCCAAAATCGAACATTTTCATTAGTTTCGGGACAATTTTTTTCTTTTGCAATGTTTTTCCGTCCTGGATCGTACGGCGTGAGCTGCGAAAAGGACAACAACCTAATCTATCACATTTCTATTACCGAATAACATGGCACCTTGGGCAAGACAACTTCGCCTCACGTAGAGGCTAGGCCCGCAAACTGAGGGCGTCAGGCTTGTGACATGTCTCTGTCGCTCCAGTGCCCATAACTTTTGATCTGTAAGGAGTTACACGGCGCACAGCATACCGTTGGAAAGCTCTACAAGAGCTCTACGACAAGGGCAGCTAGCCTGCTCAGCTGCACCCATTTTCGGAGCCCAAAAATGAACATTTCATCAGTTTTGGGACACTTTTCATCTTTTGCGCTGTTTTTCCGTCCCGGATTGTACGTCGTGAGCCCTGAAAAGGAAGACAACCTAATCCATCACATTTCTATTACCGAATCCCTCGGCACCTTGGGCAAGACAACTTCGCCTCATGTAGAGGCTAGGCACGCAAACTGAGGGCGTGGGGCTTGGGACCAGGTCTCCGTCGTTCCGGGGCCCATAACTTTTGATCCGTAAGGAGTTACGCGGTGCACAGCATACCGTTGGAAAGCTCTCCGAGAGCTCTACGACGGGAGTAGTAAGACTGCTTGGCTGTACCCATTTTCGGAACCCAAAATCGAACATTTTCATCAGTTTCAGGATAATTTTCTTCTTTTGCGCTGTTTTTCCGTTCCGGATCGTACAGCGTGAGCTGCGAAAAGGACAACAACCTAATCCATCACATTTTTATTACCGAATAACATGGCACCTTGAGCAAGACAACTTCGCCTCACGTTGAGGCTGGGCCCGTAAACCGAAGGCGTGGGGCTTGGGACCAGGTCTCCGTCGTTCCGGTGCCCATAACTTTTGATCCGTAAGGAGTTACGTGGCGCACAGCATACCGTTGGAAAATACTCCGAGAGCTCTACGACGGGGGCAGCAAGACTGCTCGGCTGCGACCATTTTCGGAGCCCAAAATTGAACATTTTCATCAGTTTCCTAACAATTTTCATCTTTTGCGCTGTTTTTTCATCCTCGATCGTACCGCGTGAGCCGCGATAAGGACAACAACCTCATCCATTACATTTCTATTACCTAATAACATGGCACCTTGGGCAAGGCAACTTCGCCTCACATAGTGGCAGGGCCCGTAAACCGAGGGCGTGTGGCTTGGGACCAGGTCTCCGTCGCTCCGGTGCCCAAAACTTTTGATCCGTAAGGAGTTACATGGCGTATAGCATACCGTTGGAAAGCACTCTGAGAGCTCTATGACTGGGGCAGCTAGTATACTTGGCTGCGCCCATTTTCAGAGCCCAAAAACAAACGTTTTCATCAGTTGTTTTTCCGTCCCGATCGTACGTCCTGAGCCACGAAAAGGACGACAACCTAATCCATAACATTTCTATTACCGAATCCCTCGGCACCTTGGGCAAGACAACTTCGCCTCATGTAGATGCTGGGCCCGCAAACCGAGGGTGTGGGGCTTGGGACCAGGTTTCCGTCGTTCCGGTGCCCATAACTTTTGATCTGTAAGGAGTTACGTGGCGCACAGCATACCGTTGGAAAGCTCTCCGAGAGCTCTACGACGGGGGCAGCAAGACTGCTCAGCTATGCCTATTTTCAGAGCCCAAAATCGAACATTTTCTTCAGTTTCGGGATAATTTTTTTCTTTTGCGCGGTTTTTCCGTCCTGGATCGTACGGCGTGAGCCGCGAAAAGGACAACAACCTAATCCATCACATTTCTATTACTGAATAACATGGCACCTTGAGCAAGAAAACTTCGCCTCACGTAGAAGCTGGGTCCGCAAACCGAGGGCGTGGGGCTTGGGACCAGGTCTCCGTTGCTCCGTTGCCCATAACTTTTGATCCGTAAGGAGTTACGCGGCGTATAGCATACAGTTGGAAAGCTCTACAAGAGCTCTACGATGGGGGCGTCTATCCTGCTCGGCTGCACCCTTTTTCAGAGCCCAAACACGAATGTTTTCATAAGTTTTGGGACACTTTTATTCTTTTGCGCGGTTTTTCTGTCCCGGATCGTTTGTCGTGAGCCTCGAAAAGGACGAAAAACTAATCCATCACATTTCTATTACCGAATCCCACTGCACATTGGGCAAGACAACTTCACCTCACGTAGAGGCTAGGCCCGCAAACCGAGGGCGTGGTGCTTGGGACCAGATCTCCGTCGCTCCGGTGCCCATAACTTTTGATTCGTAAGGAGTTACATGAAGCACAGCACACTGTTGGAAAGCTCTCCGAGAGCTCTACGACGGGGGCAGTTAGCCTGCTCGGTTGAGCCCATTTTCGAAGCCCAAAAACAAACGTTTTCATGAACTATTTTTTCATCCCGGATCGTACGTCGTGAGCCGCGAAAAGGACGATATCCTAATCCATCACATTTCTATTACCGAATCCCTCGGCACCTTGGGCAAGACAACTTTTCCTCACGTAGAGGCTGGGCCCGCAAACCGAGGGCGTGGGGCTTGGGACAAGGTCTCCGTCGCTCCGGTGCCCATAACTTTTTATCCGTAAGGAGTTACACGGCGCACAGCATACCATTGGAAAGCTCTCCAAGACCTCTACGACTTTGGCAGCTAGCCTGCTCGGCTACATCCATTTTTGGAGCCCAAAAATGAACGTTTTCATTAGTTTCGGGACAATTTTCTTCTTTTGCGCTGTTTTTCCGTCCCGGATCGTACGTCGTGAGCCACGAAAAGGATGACAACCTAATCCATCCCATTTCTATTACCGAATCCCTTGGCACCTTGGGCAAGACAACTTCGCCTCACATAGAGGTTGGGCCCGTAAACTGAGGGCGTGGGGCTTGTGACCAGGTCTCTGTCGCTCCTATGCCCATAACTTTTGATCCGTAAGGAGTTACGCAGTGCTCAGCATACCGTTAGAAAGCTCTCTAAGAGCTCTACGACGGGGGTAGTAAAATTGCTCAGCTGCGCCCATTTTCTGAACCCAAAGTCGAACGTTTTCATCAGTTTCGGGACAATTTTTCTTCTTTTTGGCTGTTTTTCAGTCCCGGATCGTACGGCGTGAGTTGCGAAAAGGACAACAACCTAATCCATCACATTTCTATTACCAAATAACATAGCACCTTAAGCAAGAAAACTTCGCCTCACATTGAGGCTGGGCCCGCAAATCGAGGGCGTAGGGCTTGGGACCAGGTCTCCGTCGTTTCGGTGCCCATTGCTTTTGATCCGTAAGGAGTTGCGAGGCGCAAAGCACACCGTTGAAAGCGCTCCGAGAGCTCTACGACGGGTCAGTAAGACTGGTTGGCTGCGCTCATTTTCGGAGCCCAAAATTGAACATTTTCATCAGTTTCCTGACAATTTTCTTCTTTTGCGTTGTTTTTCCATCCCGGATCGTACCGCGTGAGCCGCGAAAAGGACAACAACCTAATCCATCTCATTTCTTTTACCGAATAACATTGCACCTTCGGCAAGGCAACTTCACCTCACGTAGAGGCTAGGCCCGCAAACCGAGGGCGTGGGGCTCAAGACCAGGTCTCCGTTGTTCCGGTGCCCATAACTTTTGATTCGTAAGGAGTTACATGACGCACAGCATACTGTCGGAAAGCACTCAGAGAGCTCTACGACGGGGGCAACTAGCCTGCTCGGCTGTGCCCATTTTCGGAGCCCAAAAACAAACGTGTTCATCAACTATTTTTCCATCCTTGATCGTACGACCTGAGCCGCGAAAAGGATAACAACCTAATCCATCACATTTCTATTACCGAATCCCTCGGCACCTTGGGCAAGACAACTTCGCCTCACGTAGAGGCTGGGCCTGCAAACCGAGGGTGTCGGGCTTGGGACAGGTCTCCGTCGCTCCGGTGCCCTTAAGTTTTGATCCGTAAGGAGTTACACGGCGCACAGCATACCGTTGGAAAGCTCTCCAAGAGCTCTACGACGGAGGCAGCTAGCCTGCTCGGCTGCACCCATTTTCGGAGCCCAAAAATGAATGTTTTCATCAGTTTTAGGGCACTTTTCTTCTTTTGCGCTATTTTTCTGTCCCGAATCGTACGTCGTGAGCCGTGAAAAGGACGACAACCTAATCCATCACATTTTTATTACCGAATCCCTTGGCACCTTGGGCAAGACAACTTCGCCTCACATAGAGGTTGGGCCCATAAACTGCGGGCGTGGGGCTTGTGACCAGGTCTCTGTCGCTCCTATGCCCATAACTTTTGATCCGTAAGGAGTTACGCACTGCTCAACATACCGTTGGAAAGCTCTCTAAGAGCTCTACGACGGGGGTAGTAAAATTGCTCAGCTGCGCCCATTTTCTGAACCCAAAGTCGAACGTTTTCATCAGTTTCGGGACAATTTTTCTTCTTTTTGGCTGTTTTTCAGTCCCGGATCGTACGGCGTGAGTTGCGAAAAGGACAACAACCTAATCCATCACATTTCTATTACCAAATAACATAGCACCTTAAGCAAGAAAACTTCGCCTCACATTGAGGCTGGGCCCGCAAATCGAGGGCGTAGGGCTTAGGACCAGGTCTCCGTCGTTTCGGTGCCCATTGCTTTTGATCCGTAAGGAGTTGCGCGGCGCACAGCACACCGTTGAAAGCGCTCCGAGAGCTCTACGACGGGTCAGTAATACTAGTTGGCTGCGCTCATTTTCGGAGCCCAAAATTGAACATTTTCATCAGTTTCCTGACAATTTTCTTCTTTTGCGTTGTTTTTCCATCCCGGATCGTACCGCGTGAGCCGCGAAAAGGACAACAACCTAATCCATCTCATTTCTTTTACCGAATAACATTGCACCTTGGGCAAGGCAACTTCGCCTCACGTAGAGGCTGGGCCCGCAAACCGAGGGCATCGGGCTTGGGACCAGGTCTCCGTCGTTCCGGTGCCCATGACTTTTGATCCGTAAGGAGATACGTGGCGCACAGCATACCGTTGGAAAGCACTCCGAGAGCTCTACGACGGGGGTAGCAAGACTACTAGGCTACGCACATTTTCGGAGCACAAAATCGAACATTTTAATTAGTTTCCTGAAAATTTTCTTCTTTTGCGCTGTTTTTCCATCTCGTATCGTACCGCGTTAGCCACGAAAAGGACAACAACCTAATCCATCGCATTTCTATTACCGAATAACGTGGCACCTTGGGCAAGGCAACTTCGCCTCACGTAGAGGCTGGGCCCGCAAACCGAGAGCGTGGGGCTTGGGACCAGGTCTCCGTCACTCCAGTGCCTATAACTTTTGATCCATAAGGAGTTACATGGCGCACAGCATACCGTTGGAAAGCACTCCGAGAGCTCTACGACGTGGGCAGCTAGCCTGCTCAACTGCGTTCATTTTCAGAGCCCAAAAACAAACGTTTTCATCAGTTATTTTTCTGTCCCGGATCTAGCGTCCTAAGCTGCGAAAAAGACGACAACCTAATCCATCACATTTCTATTACCGAATCCCTCGGCACCTTGGGCAAGACAACTTCGCCTCACGTAAAGGTTGGGCCCACAAACCGAGGGCGTGGGGCTTGGGCCCAGGTTTCTGTTGCTTCGGTCCCCATAACTTTTGATCCGTAAGGCGGTACGCGACGTATAACATACCGTTGGAAAGCTCTCCGAGAGCTCTACGATGGGGAGCAGCAAGCCTGCTTTGCAGCGCTTATTTTTGGAGCCTAAAATCGAACATTTTCATCAGTTTTGGAAAATTTTTCTTCTTTTGTGCTATTTTTCTGTCCCGAATCGTACGTCGTGAGCCGCGAAAAGGACGACAACCAAATCCATCACATTTCTATTACCAAATCTCTCGGCACCTTGGTCAAGACAACTTCGCCTCATATAGAGGCTGGGCTCGCAAACTGAGTGCGTTGGGCTTGGGACAGGTCTCCGTCGCTCCGGTGCCCATAACTTTTGATCCGTAAGGAGTTACACGGCGCACAGCATACTGTTGGAAAGCTCTCCAAGAGCTCTACGACGGGGGCAGCTAGCCTGCTCGGCTGCACCCATTTTTGGAGCCCAAAAAAGAACTTTTTAATCAGTTTTGGAGCACCTTTCTTCTTTTGCGCTGTTTTTCCGTCCCGGATCGTACGTTGTGAGCCGCGAAAAGGATGACAGCCTAATCCATCACATTTCTATTACCGAATCCCTCGGCACCTTGGGCAAGACTACTTCGCCTCACGTAAAGGCTGGGCCCGCAAACCGAGGGCGTCGGGCTCAGAACCAGGTCAACGTCGCTCCGGTGCCTATAACTTTTGATCCATAACGAGTTGCGCGGTTCACAACATACCGATGGAAAGCTCTTCGAGAGCTCTATAACGGGGGTAGTAAGACTGCTTAGTTGCGCCCATTTTCGAAACCCAAAATCGAACGTTTTCATCAGTTTCAGGATAATTTTCTTTTTTTGCGCTGTTTTTCCGTCCCTGACCGTATGGCGTGAGCTGCGAAAAGGACAACAACCTAATCCATCACATTTCTATTACCGAATAACATGGCACCTTGAGCAAGACAACTTCACCTCACGTTAAGGCTGGGCTTGCAAACCGAGGGCGTGGGGCTTGGGACTAGGTCTCCGTCGTTCCGGTGCCCATAACTTTTGATCCGTAAGGAGTTACGCGGCGCACAGCATACCTTTGGAAAGCACTCCGAGGGCTCTACGACGGGGGCAGCAAGACTGCTCGGCTGCGCCCATTTTCAGAGCCCAAGATCGAATGTTTTCAACAATTTCTTGACAATTTTCTTCTTTTGCACTATTTTTCCATCCCGGATCGTACCGCGTGAGCTGCGAAAAGGACAACAACCTAATCCATCACATTTCTATTACCGAATAACATGGCACCTTGAGCAAGACAACTTCGCCTCACGTTGATGCTGGGCCTGCAAACCGAGGGCATGGGGCTTGGGACTAGGTCTCCGTCGTTCCGGTGCCCATAACTTTTGATCCGTAAGGAGTTACGCGGCGTACAGCATACCCTTGGAAAGCACTCCGAGGGCTCTACGAAGGGGGCAGCAAGACTGCTCGGCTGCGCCCATTTTCAGAGCCCAAAATCGAACGTTTTCATCAGTTTCTTGATAATTTTCTTCTTTTGCGCTATTTTTCCATCCCGGATCGTACCGCGTGAGCCGCAAAAAGGACGACAACCTAATCCATCACATTTCTATTACCAAATAACATGGCACCTTGAGCAAGACAACTTGGCCTCACGTTGAGGTTGGGCCCGCAAACCGAGGGCGTGGGGCTTGGGACCAGGTCTTCGTCGTTCTGGTGCCTATAACTTTTGATCCGTAAGGAGTTACGCAGCGTACAGCATACCGTTGGAAAGCACTTCGAGCGATCTACGACGGGGGCAACAAGATTGCTCGGCTGCGCCCATTTTTTGAACCCAAAATCGAATGTTTTCATAAGTTTCGGGACAATTTTCTTCTTTTCTGCTATTTTTCCGTCCTGGATCGTACGACGTGAGCTGCGAAAAGGACAACAACCTAATCCATCACATTTCTATTACCGAATAAGATGGCACCTTGGGCAATACAACTTCGCCTCACACAGAGGTTGGGCCCGCAAACCGAGTGCGTAGGGCTTGGGACTAGGTCTCCGTCGCTACGGTGCCCATAAGTTTTGATCCGTAAGGGGTTACGCGGCGCACAGTATACCATTAGAAAGCTCTCTGAGAGCTCTACGACGAGGGAAGCAAGCCTGCTCGGCAGCGCCCATTTTCAGAGCCCAAAATTGAACATTTTCATCAGTTTCGGGACAATTTTCTTCTTTTGCACTGTCACCTCACGTAGAGGATGGGCTTGCGAACCGAGGGCGTGGGGCTAGGGACCAGGTCTCCGTCGCTCCAGTGCCCATAAATTTTGATCCGCAAGGAGTTAGGCGGCGCACAGCATACCATTGGAAAGCTCTCCGAGAGGCCTACGATGGGGACAGCAAGCTTGCACGGCTACGCCCATTTTCAGAACCCAAAATCGAACGTTTTCATCAGTTTTGGGTTAATTTTCTTCTTTTGCGCTATTTTTTTGTCCCGGATCGTACGTCGTGAGCCGCAAAAAGGACGACAACTTAATCCATCACATTTCTATTACCTAATCCCTCGACACCTTAGGCAAGACAACATCGCCTCACATTGAGGCTGGGCCCGCAAACCGAGGGCGTGGGGCTTGGGACCAGGTGTCCGTCGTTCCGGTTCCCATAACTTTTGATCCGTAAAGAGTTACGCGGCGCACAGCATACCGTTGAAAAGCTCTCCGGGAGCTCTACAACGGGACAGCAAGACTGCTCGGTTGTATCCATTTTCGGAGCACAAAATCTAACCTTTTCATCAGTTTTGCGATAATTTTCTTCTTTTGCATTGTTTTTCTGTCCCGGATCGTGCGGCGCCAGCCACTAAAAGGCAACAACCTAATCCATCACATTTCTATTACCGAATAATATGGCACCTTGGGCAAGACAACATCGCCTTATGTAGAGGCTGGGCCCGCAAACCTAGGGTGTGGGGCTTGGAACCAGGTCTCCGTCATTCCGGTGCCCATAACTTTTGATCCGTAAGGAGTTACGCGGCACACAGCATGCCGTTGGAAAGCTCTCCGAGAGCTCTACAACGGGGCAGCAAGACTGCTCAGTTGCGTCCATTTTCGGAGACCAAAATCTAACATTTTCATCAGTTTCGGGGCAATTTTCTTCTTTTGCGCTGTTTTCAGTCCTAGATCGTACGGCGTGAGCCGCTAAAAGGGCAACAACCTAATCCATCACATTTCTATTACCGAATAATATGGCACCTTGGGGAAGACAACATTGCCTCACATAGAGGCTGGGCCCGCAAATCGAGGGTGTGGGGCTTCGGACCAGGTCTCCGTCGTTACGGTGCCCATAACTTTTGATCCGTAGAGAGTTACGCGGCGCACAGCATAATGTTGGAAGCTCTCCGAGAGCTCTACGACGTGGGCAACAATCCTGCTCTACTGTGCCATTTTTTGGAGCCCAAAAATGAACGTTTTCATCAATTTCGGGACACTTTTCTTCTTTTGCGCTGTTTTTCCGTCCCAGATCGTACGTCGTGAGCCGTGAAAAGGACGACAACCTAATCCATCACATTTCTATTACCGAATCCCACGGCACCTTGGGCAAGACAACTTCGCCTCACGTAGAGGCTGGGCCCGCAAACCGAGGGCGTGGGGCTTGGGACCAGATCTCCGTCGCTCCGATACCAATAACTTTTGATCCGTAATGAGTTATGCGGCGCACAACATACCGTCAGAAAGCTCTCCGAGAGCTCTACGATGGGGGCAGCAAGCCTGCTCAGCTAGGTCCATTTTTAGAACCCAAAATCGAACGTTTTCATCAGTTTCGAGACAATAATATTCTTTTGCGCTGTTTTTCCTTCCCGGATCGTACGTCGTGCGCCGCGAAAAGGACGACAATCTAATCCATCATATTTCTATTACCGAATCCCTCGGCACCTTAGGCAAGACAACTTTGCCTCACGTTGAGGGTGGGCCCGCATACCGAGGGCGTGGGGCTTGGGACCAGGTCTCTGTCGTTCCGGTGCCCATAACTTTTGATCCGTAAGGAGTTACGGGGCGTACAGCATACCGTTGGAAAGCTCATCGAGAGCTCTACGACGGGGGCGCAAGGTTGCTCAGTGGCGACCATTTTCGGAGCCCAAAATTGAATATTTTCATCCGTTTTGGGACAATTTTCATCTTTTGCTCTATTTTTTCGTTCCGGATCGTACGGCGTGAGCCGCGAAAAGGACAAAAACCTAATCCATCACATTTCTATTACCGAATAACATTGAACCTTGGGCAATACAACTTCGCCTCACGTAGAGGCTGGGCTCGCAAACCGAGGGCGTGGGGCTTAGGACAAGGTCTCCATCGCTCCGGTGCCCATAACTTTTGATCCGTAAGGAGTTACACGGAGCACAACATACTGTTGGAAAGGTCTCCTAGAGCTCTACGACGTGGGCAGTTATCCTGCTCGGCTACGCCTATTTTCGGAGCCCATAAGTGAACGTTTTCATCAGTTTCGGGGTAATTTTTTTTTTGTGCTTTTTTTCGGTCCCAGATCGAACGTCGTGAGCCGTGAAAAGGACGACAACCTAATCCATCACATTTCTATTACCGAATAACATGGCACCTTGGGCAAAACAACTTCACCTCACGTAGAGGCTAGGCCCGCAAATCGAGGGCATCGGGCTTTAGACCAGGTCTCCGTTGCTCCGGTGCCCATAACTATTGATCCGTAAGGAGTTACGCGGCGCACAGCCTACCGGTGGGCCCGTAAACCGAGCGCGTGGGGCTTGTGACCAGGTCTCTGTCGTTCCGGTGCCCATAACTTTGGATCCGTAAGGAGTTACAAGGCGCACAGCATACCGTTCTAAAGCTCTCCGACAGCTCTACGACGAGGGAAGCAAGCCTGCTCAACTGCGTCCATTTTCGAAAACCAAATTCGAGCATTTTCATCAATTTTGGGATAATTTTCTTCTTTTGCGTTGTTTTTTCGTCCCAGATCATACGTCGTGAGCAGCGAAAAAGACGACAACCTAATCCATCACATTTCTATTACCGAATCCCATGGCACCTTGGGCAAGGCAACTTCGCCACCCGTTGACGCTGGGCTCACAAACCGAGGGCGTGGGGCTTTGGACCCGGTCTTCGTCACTCCGGTGCCCATAACTTTTGATCTGTAAGGAGTTATGCGGCGAACAGCATACCGTTGAAAAGCTCTCCGAGAGCTCTACGACGAGGGCCGCAAGCTTGCTCGATTGCGCAAATTTTTGGAGCCCAAAATGGAACGTTTTCTTCAGTTTTGGGACAATTTTCTTCTTTTGCACCATTTTTTCGTCCCGGATCATACGTCGTGAGCCGCGAAAAGGACGACAACCTAATCCATCACATTTCTATTACCGAATAACATGGCACCTTGGGCAAAACAACTTTGCCTCACGTAGAGGCTAGGCCCGCAAATCGAGGGCATCGGGCTTTAGACCAGGTCTCCGTTGCTCCGGTGCCCATAACTATTGATCCGTAAGGAGTTACGCGGCACACAGCCTACCGGTGGAAAGCTCTTCGAGTGCTTTATGACGGGGGTAGCAAGCCTGGTTGGCTGTGCGTATTTTCGGAGCTCAAAATTGAACGTTTTCATCAGTTTCAGGATAATTTTCTTCTTTTGCGCTATTTTTCCGTCCCGGATCATACGTCGTAAACCGCGAAAAGGAGGACAACCTAATCCATCACATTTCTATAACTGAATATCATGGCACCTTGGGCCAGACAACTTCGCCTGACCTAGAGGTTGGGGCCACAAACTGAGGGCATTGGGCTTAGGACCAGGTCTCCGTCGCTCCGGTGCCCATAACTTTTGATCCGTAAGGAGTTACGCGGTGCACAGTATATTGTTGGAAAGCTCTCCGAGAGCTCAACGACGGGGGTAGCAAGCCTGTTCGGCTACGCCCATTTTTTGAGCCCAAAATCGAACGTTTTCATCAATTTCGAGAAAAATTTCTTCTTTTGCGCTGTTTTTTCGTCCCGGATCCTACGCCCTGAGCCGCGAAAATGATGACAACCTAATCCATCACATTTATATTACCGTATAACACGGAACCTTGGGCAAGACAACTTGACCTGACGTAGAGGCTGAGCCCGTAAACCGAGGGCGTGGAGCTTGGGACCAAGTCTCTGTCGCTCCGGTGCCCATAACTTTTGATTCGTAAGGAGTTACGCAGCGCACAATATACCGTTGGAAAGCTCTCCGAGAGCTCTACGACGGGGGCAGCAAGCTATTTTTGGTTGCATCCATTTTCGGAGCCCAAAATCTAACATTTTCATCAGTTTCGGGATAATTTTCTTCTTTTGCGTTATTTTTTCGTGTCGGATCGTACGTCGTGAGCTGCGAAAAGGACGACAACCTAATCCATCACATTTCTACTACTGAATAACACGGCACCTTGGGCAAGACAACTTCACCTCACGTAGAAGCTGGGCCCGCAACCGAGTGCGTGGGGCTTCGGACCAAGTCTCCATCGCTCCGGTGCCTATAACTTTTTATCCGTAAGGCATTACGCGGCGCACAGCATACCGTTGGAAAGTTCTTCGAGAGCTCTACCACGGGGGTAGCAAGCTTGCTCGGTTGCCCCCAATTTCGGAGCCCAAAATTGAATATTTTCATCAGTTTTGGTACAATTTTCTTCTTTTGCACTGTTTTTCGGTCCCAGATCATATGTCGTGAGCCGCAAAAAGGGCGACAACCTAATCCATCACATTTCTATTACCGAATCCCCCGGTACCTTGGGCAAGACAACTTCACCTCACGTAGAGGCTGGGCCCGCAAACCGAGGGCGTTGGGCTTAGGACCAGGTCATCGTCGCTCCGGTGCCCATAACTTTCGATCTGTAAAGAGTTTCGCGGCGCACAGCATACCGTTGGAAAACTCTCCGAGAGCTCAATGACCGGGGTAGCAACCTGCTAGGCTGCATCCATTTTTAGAGCCCAAAATCGAATGTTTTCATCAGTTTTTGGACAACTTTCTTCTTTTGCGCTGTTTTTTCGTCCCTGATCCTACGTCCTGAGCCGTGAAAAGGACAACAACCTAATCCATCACATTTCTATTACCGAATAACACGGCACCTTAGGCAAGACAACTTCGCCTCACGTAGAGGCTGGGCCCACAAACCGAGGGCGTAGGGCTTGAGACCAAGACTCTGTCACTCTGGTGCCCATAACTTTTGATTCGTAAGGAGTTACGCGGCGCACATCGTACTGTTAGAAAGCTCTCTGAGAGCTCTACGACGGGGGTAGCAAGCTTGCTCGGCCATGCCCATTTTCAAGGCTAAAAATTGAACATTTTCTTCAGATTCGGGATAATTTTCTTCTTTTGCGTTGTTTTTCAGAACCAGATTGTACGTCGTGAGTCGCGAAAAGGACAACAACCTAATCCATCATATTTCTATTACCGAATAACACGGAACCTTGGGCAAGACAACTTCGCCTGAAGTAGAGACTGGGCCCGCAAACCGAGGGCGTGGGGCTTGGGACTGGGTCTCCGTCGCTCCGGTGCCCATAACTTTTGATCCGTAAGGAGTTACTCGGCGCACAACACACTGTTGGAAAGCTCTCTGAGAGCTCTACGACGGGGGCAGCAAGGTTACTTGGCTGCGCCCATTTTCGGAACGCAAAATTTAAAGTTTTCATCAGTTTCGAAACAATTTTCTTCTTTTGCGCTGTTTTTCCATCTCGGATCATACGTCGTGAGCCGCGAAAAGGACAACAACCTAATCCATCACATTTATATTACCGAATCCCATGGCACCTTGGGCAAGACAACTTCGCCTCACATAGAGGCTGGGCTTGTAAAATGAGGGCGTGGGTCATTGGACAAGGTCTTCGTCGCTCCGGTGACCATAACTTTTGATCCGTAATGAGTTATGCAGCGAACAGCATACCGTTGGAAAGCTCTTTGAGAGCTCTACCTCGGGGGCAGCAATTCTGCTCGAGTGCGCCCATTTTCGATGCCCAAAATGGAACATTTTCATCAATTTCGGGAAAATTTTATTCTTTTGCGCTGTTTTTTCTTCCTGGATCGTACGTTGGGAGCCGCGAGAAGGACGACAACCTAATCTATCACATTTCTATTACCGAATAACATGGCACCTTGGGCAACACAACTTCGCCTCGTGTAGAGGCTAGGCCCGCAAACTGAGGGCATCGGGCTTTAGACCAGGTCTCCGTTGCTCCGGTGCCCATAACTATTGATCCGTAAGGAGTTACGCGGCGCACAGTCTACCAGTGGAAAGCTATCTGAGAGCTCTATGATGAGGGTAGCAAGCCTGGTCGGCAGCGCCCATTTTCGGAGCCCAAAATCGAATGTTTTCATCAGTTTCGGGAGAACTTTCTACTTTTGCGTTGTTTTTCCGTCCCGGATCCTACGTCCTGAGCCGCGAAAAGGACGACAACCTAATCCATCACATTTCTATTACCGAATAACACGGCACCTTGGGCAAGACAACTTCACCTCACGTAGAGGCTGGGCCCGCAAATCGAGGGTGTGGGGCATGGGACCATGTCTCCGTCGCTCCAGTGCCCATAACTTTTGATCCGTAAGGAGTTACGCGGTGCACAACATACCGTTAGAAAGCTCTCCGAGAGCTCTACGACGCGGGCAGCAAGCTTGCTCGGCTGTGCCCATTTTCAAGGCTAAAAATTGAACGTTTTGATCAGATTCGGGATAATTTTCTTCTTTTACGTTATTTTTCCGTCCCGGATCGCACGTCATTAGCCGCAAAAAGGACAACAACCTAATCCTACACATTTCTATTACCGAATAACATGGCACCTTGGGCAAGACAACTTCGCCTGAACTAGAGGCTGGGCCCGCAAACCGAGGGCGTAGGGCTTGGGACCGGGTCTCCGTCGCTCCGGTGCCTATTACTTTTGATCTGTAAGGAGTTACGCGGCGCACAGCATACCGTTGGAAAGCTCTCCGAAAGTTCAACGACGGGGGTAGCAATCCTGCTCAGCTACGCCTATTTTCGGAGCCCAAAATCAAATGTTTTCATCAGTTTCGAAACAACTTTCTTCTTTTGCGCTGTTTTTCCGTCCCGGATCCTACGTTCTGAGCCGCGAAAAGGACGACAACCTAATCCATCACATTTCTACTACCGAATAACACGGAATCTTGGGCAAGACAACTTCACCTCATGTAGAGGCTGGGCCTGCAAACCGAGGGCATGGGGCTTGGGACCAGGTCTCTGTCGCTCCGGTGCCCATAACTTTTGATCCGTCAGGAGTTACGCGACGCACAACATACAGTTGGAAAGCTCTCCGAGAGCTCTACGACAGGAGCAGCAAGCTTTCTCAGCTGCGCCCATTCTCGTAGCCCAAAATCTAACATCTTCATCAGTTTCGGTATAATTTTCTTCTTTTGCGTTGTTTTTCTATCCCAGATCGTATGTCGTGAGCCGCGAAAATGACGACAACCTAATCCATCACATTTCTATTACAGAATAATACGGTGCCTTGGGCAAGACAACTTCGCCTCACGAAGAGGCTGGGCCAGCAAACCGAGGGTATGGGGCTTGGGACCAGGTCTCCGTCGCTCCGATGCCCATAACTTTTGAACCGTAAAGAGTTACTTGGCGCGCAACATACCATTGGAAAGCTCTTTGAGAGCTCTACGAAGGGGGCAACAAGCCTGCTCAGCTACGCTCATTTTCGGAGCCAAAAATCTTACATTTTCATCAGTTTTGGGACAATTTTCTTCTTTTGCGCTATTTTTCCCTCGCGGATCATACGTTGTGAGCCGCGAAAAGGTCGACAACCTAATCCATCACATTTCTATTACCGAATCCCACGGCACCTTGGGCAAGACAACTTCGCCTCATGTAGAGGCTAGGCTAGCGAATCAAGGGCATTGGGCTTTGGACCAGGTCTTCGTTGCTCTGGTGCGCATAACTTTTGATCCGTAAGGCGTTACGTGGCGTACAACATGCCGTTGGAAAGCTCTTCGGGAGCTCTACGACGGGGGTAGCAAACTTTCTTGGCTGTGCCCATTTTTGAAGCCTAAAATCTAACGTTTTCACCAGTTTCGGGACAATTTTCTTCTTTTGCGTTGTTTTTCAGCCCCAGATCGTACGACGTGAGCCGCGAAAAGGACAACAACCTAATCCATCACATTTCTATTACCGAATCCCACGGCACCTTGGGCAAGACAATAGAGGCGGGGCCAGCAAACCGAGGGCGTGGGGCTTTGGACCAGGTCTTCGTCACTCCGGTGCCCATAACTTTTGATCCGTAAGACGTTACGCGGCGCAAAGCATTCCGTTGGAAAGCTCTCCGAGAGCTCTACGTCGGGGGCAGCAAGCTTTCTCGGTTGCGCAAATTTTCGGAGCCCAAAATTTAACATTTTCATCAATTTCGGGACAATTTTCTTCTTTTACGTTGTTTTTCCGTCCTAGATCGTACGTCGTGAGCCCGAAAAAGACGACAACCTAATCCATCACATTTCTATTAACGAATCCCACGGCACATTGGGCAAGACAACTTCGCCTCATGTAGAGGTTGGGCCCGCAAACTGAGGGCATAGGGCTTTGGACCAGGTCTTCATCGCTCCAGTGCCCATAACTTTTGATGCGTATGGCGTTACACGGCGCACAACATGCCGTTGGAAAGCTCTCCGAGAGCTCAACGACGGGGGTAGCAAGCCTGCTTGGTTACGCCCATTTTCGGAGCCCAAAATCGAATGTTTTCATTAGTTTCGAGACAACTTTCTTCTTTGGCGCTGTTTTTTCGCCCCGGATCCTACGCTTTGAGCTGCAAAAATGACGACAACCTAATCCATCACATTTCTATTACCGAATAAAACGGCACCTTGGGCAAGACAACTTTGCCTCACGTAGTGGCTGGGCCCACAAATCGAGTGCATGGAGCTTGGGACCAGGTCTCTGTCGCTCCGGTGCCCATAACTTTGGATCCGTAAGGAGTTACACAGTGCACAGCATACCGTTGGAAAGCTCTCCGAGAGCTCTACGACGGGGGCAGCAAGCCTACTCATTTTCACCTATTTTCGGAGCCCAAAATCTAACGTTTTCATCAATTTTGGGACAATTTTCTTATTTTACGTTGTTTTTCCGTCGCAAAGCGTACGTCATGGGCCACGAAAAGGATGACAGCTTAATCCATCACATTTCTATTACCGAATAACACGGCACCTTGGGAAAGACAACTTCGCCAGAAGTAGAGGCTGGGCCCACAAACCGAGGGCGTAGGGCTTGGGACCGGGTATCTGTCGCTCCGGTGCCCATTACTTTTGATCCGTAAGGAGTTACGCGGCGCACATCATACCGTTGGAAAACTCTCGGAGAGCTCTACGACGCGGGCAGCAAGCTTGCTCGGCTGCGCCCATTTTCAAGACTAAAAATCGAACATTTTGATCAGATTCTGGATAATTTACTTCTTTTATGTTGTTTTTCCGTCCCGGATCGCACGTCGTGAGCCGCGAAAAGGACAACAACCTAATCTATCACATTTCTATTACCGAATAACATGGCACCTTGGGCAAGACAACTTCGCCTGAAGTAGAGGCTGGGCCTGCAAACCGAGGGCGTAGGGCTTGGGACCGGGTCTCCGTTGCTCCGGTGCTCATTACTTTTGATCCGTAAGGAGTTTTGCAGCGCACAACATACTATTGGAAAGCTCTCCGAAAGTTCTACGACGGGGGTAGCAAGCCTGCTCAGCTTCGCCCATTTTCGGAGCCCAAAATCAAACGTTTTCATCAGTTTCAAAACAACTTTCTTCTTTTGCGTTGTTTTTCCGTCTAGGATCCTATGTCCTGAGCCGCGAAAAGGACGACAACGTAATCCATCACATTTCTATTTCTGAATAACACGGTATCTTGGGCAAGACAACTTCACCTCACGTAGAGGCCGGGCCTTTAAACAGAGGGCGTGGGGCTTGGGACCAGATCTCCGTCGCTCCGATGCCCATAACTTTTGATTCGTAAGGAGTTACGTGACGCACAGCATACCGTTGGAAAGCTCTCCGAGAGCTCTACGACAGGAGCAGCAAGCCTGCTCGGCTACGCCTATTTTCAGAGACCAAAATTGAACATTTTCATTAGTTTCGGTATAATTTTCTTCTTTTGGGTTGTTTTTCCGTCCCAGATCGTATGTCGTGAGCCGCGAAAAGGACGACAACCTAATCCATCACATTTCTATTACCAAAAAACACCGCACCTTGGGCAAGACAACTTCGCCTCATGTAGAGGCTGGGCCTGCAAATCGGGGGCGTAGGGCTTGGGACAAGGTCTCCTCGCTCCGATGCCCATAACATTTGATCCGTAAGGCGTTACGCGGTGCACAGCATACCATTGGAAAGCTCTTTGAGAGCTCTACGATGGGGGCAGCAATCCTGCTCGGCTACGCTCATTTTCGGAGCCAAAAATCTTACATTTTCATCAGTTTTGGGACAATTTTCTTCTTTTTCGCTGTGTTTCCGTCGCGGATCATACGTCGTGAGCCGCGAAAAGGTCGACAACCTAATCCATCACATTTCTATTACCGAATCCCTCGGCACCTTGGGCAAGACAACTTCGCCTCACGTAGAGGCTGGGCTAGCGAACCGAGGGCGTTGGGCTTTAGACCAGGTCTTCGTCATTCCGGTGCCCATAACTTTTGATCCGTAAAGCGTTACGTGGCGTACAACATACCGTTGGAAAGCTCTCCGGGAGCTCTACGACGGGGGTAACAAGCCTGCTCGGCTACGCCCATTTTCGGAGCCCAAAATTGAATATTTTCATCAATTTCGAGACAACTTTTTTCTTTGGTGCTGTTTTTTAGCCCCAGATCCTACGCCTTGAGTCACGAAAATGACGACAACCTAATCCATCACATTTCTATTACCGAATAATACGGCACCTTGGGCAAGACAACTTCGCCTGACGTAGAGGCTGGGCCCGCAAACCGAGGGCATGGGGCTTTGGACCAGGTCTTCGTCGCTCTAGTGCCCATTACTTTTGATGCGTAAGGCGTTACACGGCGTACAACATGCCGTTGGAAAGCTCTCCGAGAGTTCAACGACGGGGTTAGCAAGCCTGCTCGGCTACGCCCATTTTTGGAGCCCAAAATCGAATGTTTTCATCAGTTTCGAGACAACTTTCTTCTTTGGCGCTATTTTTTTACCCTGGAACCTACGCTCTGAGCCGCAAAAATGACGACAACCTAATCCATCACATTTCTATTACAGAATAATACGGCACCTTGGGCAAGACAAGTTCGCCTCACGTAGTGGCTGGGCCTACAAACCGAGTGCAAGGGGCTTGGGACCAAGTCTCTATCGCTCCGGTGCCCATAACTTTTGATCCGTAAGGAGTTACACAGCGCACAGCATACCGTTGGAAAGCTCTCCGAGAGCTCTACGACGGGGGCAGCAAGCCTACTCGATTTGCACCCATTTTCGGAGCCCAAAATCTATCGTTTTCATCAGTTTAGGGACAATTTTCTTCTTTTGCATTGTTTTTCCGCCCCAAATCGTACGTCGTGGGCCACGAAAAGGATGACACCTTAATCCAGCACATTTCTATTACCGAATAACATGGCACCTTGGGCAAGACAACTTCGCCTCACGTAGAGGCTGGGCCCGCAAACCGAGGGCGTGGGGCTTGGGACCAGGTCTCCGTCTCTTCGGTGCCCATAACTTTTGATCCGTAAGGCGTTATGCGGTGCACATCAAACTGTTGGAAAGCTTTCCGAGAGCTCTACGACGGGGGCAGCAAGCCTGCTCGGCTGTGCCAATTTTTGGATCCCAAAATTGAACATTTTCATCAGATTTGGGATAATTCTCTTCTTTTGCGCTCTTTTTCCGTCCCGGATCATACGTCATGAGCCGCGAATAGGACGACCACCTAATCCATCACATTTTTATTACCGAATCCTACGACACCTTGGGCAAGACAACTTTGCCTCACGTAGAGGCTGGGCCTACAAACCGAGGTCGTGGGGCTTACGACCAGGTCTCCGTCCCTCCGGTGCCCATAATTTTTGATCCGTAAGGAGTTACGCGGGGCACAGCATACCGTTGGAAAGCTCTCTGAGAGCTCTACGACGGGGGTAGCAAGCTTTCTTGGCTGCGCCTATTTCAGAGCCCAAAATCAAACGTTTTCATCAGTTTCGAGACAATTTTTTTCTTTTACGTTGTTTTTCCGTCCTAGATCGTACGTCGTGAGCTGCGAAAAGGACGACAACCCAATCCATCACATTTCTATTACCGAATAACAGGAAAGCTTGGGCAAGACAACTTCGCCTCATGTAGAGGCTGGGCCAGCAAACCGAGGGCGTGGGGCTTGGGACCAGGTCTCCGTCACTCCAATGCCCATAACTTTTGATCCGTTAGGCGTTACGTGGTGCACAACATACCGTTGGAATGCTCTCCGAGAGCTCAACGACGGGGTTAGGAAGCTTTCTTGGCTACACTCATTTTCGGAGCCCAAAATTGAATGTTTTCATCAGTTTTGAGACAACTTTTTTCTTTTGCGCTGTTTTTCAGGCCCGGATCCTACGCCCTAAGCAGCGAAAAGGACGACAACCTAATCCTTCATATTTCTATTACCGAATAACAATGCACCTTGGGCAAGACAACTTTGCCTCACGTAGAGGCTGGGCCCGCGAACCAAGGGCGTGGGGCTTGGGACCAGGTCTCCGTCGCTCCGGTACTCATAACTTTTGATCTGTAAGAAGTTACACGGTGCACAGTATACCGTTGGAAAGCTCTCTGAGAGCTCTACGATCAGGGCAACAAGCTTTCTCGGTTGTGCCCATTTTCAAAGCCCAAAATCTATCGTTTTCATCAGTTTTGGGACAATTTTCTTCTTTTGCGTTGTTTTTCCGTCAGAAATCGTACGTCGTGAGCCGTGAAAAGGACAACAACCTAATCCATCACATTTCTATTATCGAATAACACGTCACCTTGGGCAAGACAACTTCACCTCACGTAGAGGCTGGGCCCGCAAACCAAGGGCGTGGGGCTTGGGACCTGGTCTCCTTCGCTCTAGTACCCATAAGTTTTGATCTGTAAGGCGTTGAGTGGCGTACAGCATACCGTTGGAAAGCTCTCCGGGAGCTGTACGACGGGGGCAGCAGGCTTTCTCGGCTATGCCCATTTTTGGAGCCCAAAATCTAACATTTTCATTAGTTTCGTGACTTTTTTTTTCTTTTGCGCTGTGTTTCCGTCCCGGATCATACGTCGTGAGCCGTGAAAAGGACGACAACCTAATCCATCACATTTCTATTACCGAATAACACGACAACTTAGGCAAGATAACTTCGCCTCACATAGAGGCTGGGCCCGCAAACCGAGGGCGTGGGGCATGGGACCAGGTCTCCGGCGCTACGGTGCCCATAAGTTTTAATCCGTAAGGCATAATGTGGTGCACAGCATACCATTGGAAAGCTCTCTGGGATCTCTACGACGAGGGCAGCAAGCCTGCTCGGCCGCGCCCATTTTCAGAGCCCAAAATCGAACATTTTCATCACTTTTGGGATAATTTTCTTCTTTTGTGCTGTTTTTCCGTCGCGGATCATACGTCGTGAGCCGCGAAAAGGACGACAACCTAATCTATCACATTTCTATTACCGAATCCCACGGTACCTTGGGCAAGACAACTTTGCCCCACGTAGAGGTTGCCCTTGCAAACCGAGGGCGTTGGGCTTTGGACAAGTCTTCGTCGCTTCGATGCCAATAACTTTTGATCCGTAAGGCGTTACGCGGCGCACAGCGTACTGTTGGAAAGCTCTCCGAGAGCTCTACGATGGGGCATCAAACTTTCTCGGCTGCGCCTATTTTCGAATCCCAAAATTGGACATTTTCATCTGTTTCGGGATAATTTTCTTCTTTTGCGTTGTTTTTCCGTCCCGGATCGTACATCGTGAGCCGCAAAAAGGACGAGAACCTAGTCCATCACATTTCTATTACCGAATCTCTTGGCACCTTGGGCAAGACAACTTCGCCTCTCGTAGAGGCTGGGCCCGCAAACCGAGGGCGTGGGTCTTTGGACCAGGTCTCCGTCGTTCTGGTGCCCATAACTTTTGATCCGTAAGGAGTTACGCTGCGCACAGTATACCGTTGGAAACCTCTCCGAGTGCTCTACGACGGGGGCATAAAGCTTGCTCGGCTGCGCCTATTTTTGGAGCCCAAAATCGAACGTTTTCATCAGATTCATGATAATTATCTTCTTTTACGCTATTTTTTCGTCCCAGATCGTACATCGTGAGCCGCGAAAAGGACGATAACCTAATCCATCACATTTCTATTACCGAATAACATGGAACCTTTGGCAAGACAACTTCAACTCACATAGAGGCTAGGCCGACAAACCGAGGGCGTGGGGCTTTGGACAAGGTCTCCGTCGCTCTGGTGCCCATAACTTTTGATCCGTAAAGATTTACGCGGCGCACAGCATACAGTTGAAAAGCTCTCTGGGAGCTCTACGACGGGGGCAGCAAGCATGCTTAGCTGCGCTCATTTTCGTGACCCAAAATTTAATGTTTTCATCAGTTTCAGAACAATTTTCTTCTTTTAAGCTGTTTTTCCGTCCCAGATCATACGTCGTGAGCCGCGAAAAAGACGAGAACCTAATCCATCACATTTCTATTACCGAATCCCATGGCACCTTGGGCAAGACAACTTCGCCTCACGTAGAGGCTGGGCCCACAAACCGAGGGCGTGGGGCTTTGGACCAGGTCTTCATCGCTCCGGTGCCCATAACTTTTGATCCGAAATGCGTTATGCGGTGAACAGCATACCGTTGGAAAGCTCTCCGAGAGCTCTATGACGGGGGCAGCAACTCTGCTCAAGTGCGCTGATTTTCAGAGCCCAATATGGAACATTTTCATCAGTTTCTGGAAAATTTTCTTCTTTTGCGCTATTTTTTCGTCCTGGATCGCACGTCGTGAGCCACGAAAAGGACGACAACCTAATCCATCACATTTCAATTAACGAATAACATGGCACCTTGGGCAAGACAACATCACCTCACGTAGAGGCTGGGCCTGCAAACCGAGGGCGTGGGGCTTTGGACCAGGTCTCCGTTGCTCCGGTGCCTATAACTTTTGATCCGTAAGGAGTTACGTGGCGCACAGCCTACCGGTGGAAAACTCTCCGAGAGCTCTATGACGAGGGTAGCAATCCTAGTCGGCTGCACCCATTTTCAGAGCCCAAAATCATATGTTTTCATCAGTTTCGGGACAATTTTCTTCGTTTGCGCTCTTTTTCCATCCCGGATCCTACGTCGTGAGCCGCGAAAAGGACGATAACCTAATCCATCACATTTCTATTACCGAATATCATGACACCTTGGGCAAGACAACTTCGCCTAATGTAGAGTCTGGGCTCGCAAACCGAGGGTGTGGGGCTTGGGACCAGGTCTCCGCCGCTCCGATGCCCATAACTTTTGATCCGTAAGGAGTTACGCGGTACACAACATACCGTTGGAAAGATCTCCGAGAGTTCAACGACGGGGTTGGCAAGCTTGCTCGGCCACGCCCATTTTTGGAGTCTAAAATTGAACGTTTTCATCAATTTCGAGATAACTTTCTTCATTTACCCTGTTTTCTCGCCCCGGATCTTATGCCCTGAGATGCCAAAAAGATGACAAACTAATCCATCACATTTCTATTAGTGAATAACATGGCACCTTAGGCAAGATAACTTCGCCTCACGTAGAGGCTGGGCCCGCAAACCGAGGGCGTAGGGATTGGGACCAGGTCTCTGTCGCTACAGTGCCCATAACTTTTGATCCGTAAGGAGTTACGCGGCGCACAACATACCATTGGAAAGCTCTCCGAGAGCTCTACAACGGGGGCAGCAAGTTTTCTCGGCTGCGCCCATTTTCGAAACCCAAAATCTAACGTTTTCATCATTTTTGGGATAATTTTCTTCTTTTTCGTTATTTTTCCATCCCATATCGTACGTCATGAGCCGCGAAATGGACAACAACCTAATCCTTCACATTTCTATTTTCGAATAACGCGGCACCTTGGGCAAGACAACTTCACCTCAAGTAGAGGCTGGGCCCGCAAACCGAGGGCGTGGGGCTTGGGACCTGGTCTCCGTCGCTCCGGTGCCCATAACTTTTGATCCGTAAGGCGTTACGCGGTGCACAGTATACTGTTGGAAAGCTCTCCGAGAGCTATACAACGGTGGCCGCAAGCATGCTCGGCTGCGCCAATTTTCGGAGCCCAAAATCGAACATTTTCATTAGTTTTGGGATAATTTTCTTCTTTTGCGCTATTTTTCTGTCACGGATCATACGTCGTGAGCCGCGAAAAGGACGACAACCTAATCCATCACATTTCTATTACCGAATCCCATGGCAACTTGGGCAAGACAACTTCGCCTCACGTAGAGGCTGGGCCCGCAAACTGAAGGCGTGGCTCTTGGGACTAGGTCTCCGTCACCCCGGTGCCCATAACTTTTGATCCGTCAGGAGTTACGCGGCACACACCATACCGTTGGAAAGCTCTTCGAGAGCTCTATGACCGGGGCAGGAAGCCTGCTTGTCTGCGCCCATTTTCAGAGCCCAAAATCAAACCTTTTAATCAGTTTTGGGATAATTTTCTTCTTTTGCACTATTTTTCCGTCCTGGATCATACGTCGTGATCCGCAAAAAGGGCGACAACCTAATTCATCACATTTCTATTACCGAATAACACGGCACCTTGGGCAAGATAACTTCGCCTCACGTAGAGGCTGGGCCCGTAAACCGAGGGCGTGGGCTTTAGACCAAGTCTTCGTCGCTACGGTGCCTATAACTTTTGATCCGTAAGGCGTTATGCAGTGCACAGCATACCGTTGGAGAGCTCTCCGAGAACTCTACGACGGGGGCGGCAAGCCTGCTTGGCTGTGCCGATATTTGGAGCCCAAAATCGAACATTTTCATCAGTTTTGGGATAATTTTTTTTATTTTGCGCTATTTTTTCATCATGGATCGTACGTCGTGAGCCGCAAAAAGGACGACAACCTAATCCATCACATTTCTATTTCCAAATAACATGGCGCCTTGGGCAAGACAACTTCGCCTCACGTAGAGGTTGGGCCCGCAAACCGAGGGCGTGGGGCTTTAGACCAGGTCTCCGTTGCTCTGGTGCCCATAACTTTTGATTCGTAAGGAGTTATGCGGCACACAGCTTACCGGTGGAAACCTCTCCGAGAGCTCTATGACAAGGGTAGCAAGACTTGTCGGCTGCGCTCATTTTCGGAGCCCAAAATTGAACTTTTTCATCAATTTCGGGACAATTTTCTTCTTTTGCGCTGTTTTTTCGTCCCGGATCGTACGTCGTGAGCTGCAAAAAGGACAACAACCTAATCCATCACATTTCTATTCCCGAATCCCACGGCACCTTGGGAAATACAACTTCGCTTCACGTAAAGGCTGGGCCCGCAAACCGAGGGCGTGGGGCTTTGGACCAGGTCTCTGTTGCTCTGGTACCCATAACTTTTGATTCGTAAGGAGTTATGCGGTGCACAGCTTACCGGTGGAAAGCTCTCTGAGAGATCTATGACAAGGGTAGCAAGCCTTGTCGGTTGCGCTCATTTTTGGAGCCCAAAATTGAACGTTTTTATAAATTTCGGGACAATTTTCTTCTTTTGCGCTATTTTTTCGTCCCGGATCGTACGTCGTGAGCCGTGAAAAGGACGACATCCTAGTCCATCACATTTCTATTACCGAATATCATGGCACCTTGGGCAAGACAACTTCTCCTAACGTGGAGGCTGGGCCCGCAAACTGAGGGGGTGGGGCTTGGGACTAGGCCTCTGTTGCTCCGGTGCCCATAACTTTTGATCCGTAAGAAGTTACGCGGCGCACAGCATACCGTTGGAAAGCTCTCCGAGAGCTCTATGGCGGGGACAACAAGCTTTTTTGGCTGCGCCCATTTTCAGAGCACAAAATCTAACGTTTTCATCAGTTTCGTGACAATTTTCCTCTTTTGTGTTGTTTTTCCGTCCCAGATCGTACGTCGTGAGCTGCGAAAAGGATGACAACCTAATCCATCACATTTCTATTTCCGAATAACATGACACCTTGGGCAAGACAATTTCAACCAAAGTAAAGGCAGGGCCCGCAAACCGAGGGCGTGGGGCTTAGGGAGTTACATTGCGTACTGCATACCGTTGGAAAGCCCTTCAAGAGCTCTACGACAGGGTAACAAGCCTGCTCGGCTGCGCCCATTTTCGGAGCCCAAAAACGAACGTTTTCATCAATTTTCGGAGATTTTCTTCTTTTGCGCTGTTTTTCCGTCCCAGATCGTACGTCTTGAGCCGCGAAAAGGACAACAACCTAATCCATCACATTTTTATTACCGAATCCCTTGGCACCATGGGCAAGACAACTTCGCCTCACGTAGAGGCTGGGCCCGCAAACTGAGGGCGTGAGGCTTGGGACCCGATCTCTGTCACTCCGGTGCCCATAACTTTTGATCTGTAAGGAGTTACGCGACGCACAACATACCGTTGTAAAGCTCTCCGAGAGCTCTACGACTGGGGCAGCAAGCTTTCTCGGCTGCGCCAATTCTCGGAGCCCAAAATCTAACATTTTCATCAGTTTTGGTATAATTTTCTTCTTTTGCATTGTTTTTCTGTCACAGATCGTACGTCGTGAGCGGCGAAAAGGATGACAACCTAATCCATCACATTTCTATTACCGAATAACAAGGCACCTTGGGCAAAACAACTTCGCCTCACGTAGAGGCTGGGCCCGCAAACCGAGGGTGTGGGGCTTGGGACCAGGTCTCCGTCGCTCCGGTGCCCATAACTTTTGATCCATAAGGCGTTACGCAGTGCACAGCATACCGTTGGAAAGATCTTCGAGAGCTCTACGACGGGGGCAGCAAGCCTGCTCAGCTGCACCCATTTTTGGAGCCCAAAATTGAACATTTTCATCAGTTTTGGGACAATTTTCTTCTTTTGTGCTATTTTTTCGTCACGGATCATACGTCGTGAGCCGCGAAAAGGTCAACAACCTAATCCATCACATTTCTATTACCGAATCCCATGGCACCTTGGGCAAGACAACTTCGCCTCACGTAGAGTCTGGGCCCGCAAACCGAGGGCGTGGGGCTTTGGACCAGGTCTTCGTCGCTCCAGTGCCCATCACTTTTGTTGCGTAAGGCGTTACGCAGCGCACAACATGCCGTTGGAAAGCTCTCCGAGAGCTCAACGACGGGGGTAGCAAGCCTGCTCTGCTACGCCAATTTTCGGAGCCCAAAATCGAACGTTTTCATCAGTTTCGAGACAACTTTCTACTTTGGCTCTGTTTTCTCCTCCCGAATCCTACGCCCTGAGCCGCGAAAACGACGACAACCTAATCCATCACATTTCTATTACCGAATAACACAGCACCTTCGGCAAGACAACTTCGCCTCACGTTGTGGCTGGGCCCACAAACCGAGTGCATGTGGCTTAGGACCAGGTCTCTGCCGCTCCGGTGCCCATAACTTTTGATCCGTAAGGAGTTACACGGAGCAAAGCATACCGTTGGAAAGCTTTCCGAGAGCTCTATGACGGGGGCAGCAAGCCTACTTGGCTGTGCCCATTTTCGGAACCCAAAATCTAACGTTTTCATCAGTTTTTGGATAATTTTCTTCTTTTTCATTATTTTTCTGTCCCAAATCGTACGTCGTGAGCCGCGAAAAGGACGACAACCTAATCTTTCACATTTCTATTACTGAATAACACGGCACCTTGGGCAAGACTACTTCGCCTCACGTAGAGGCTGGGCCCGTAAACCGAGACGTGGGGCTTGGGACCAGGTCTCCGTCGCTCCGATGCCCATAACTTTTGATCCGTAAGGCGTTACGCGGTGCATAGCATACCATTGGAAAGCTCTCCGAGATCTCTACGACGGGGGCAGCAAGCCTGCTCAGTTGCGCCCATTTTCAGAGCCCAAAATCAAACGTTTTCATCAGTTTTGAGACAATTTTCTTCTTTTGCAATGTTTTTCTGTCGCGGATCATACGTCGTGAGCCGCGAAAAGGTCGACAACCTAATCCATCACATTTCTATTACCGAATCCCATGGCACCTTAGGCATGACAACTTCGCCTCACGTAGAGGCTAGGCCAGCGAACCAAGGGCGTGGGGCTTTGGACCAGGTCTTCGTCGCTCCGGTGCCCGTAAATTTTGATTCGTAAGGAGTTACGTGACGTACAACATACAGTTGGAAAGCTCTCCGGGAGCTCTACGACGGGGGTAGCAGGCTTTCTCGACTGAACCCATTTTCGGAGCCCAAAATCTAACATTTTCATCAGTTTCATGACAATTTTTTTCTTTTGAGTTGTTTTTTCGTCCCAGATTATACGTCGTGAGCCTTGAAAAGGACAACAACCTAATCCATCACATTTCTATTACCAAATAACAGGGCACCTTGGGCAAGACAACTTCGCCTGACGTAGAGGCTGGGCCCGCAAACCGAGGGCGTGGGGCTTGGGACCAGGTCTCCTTCGCTCCGGTGCCCATAACTTTTGATCCGTAAGGCGTTACGCGGCGCAAAGCATTCTGTTGGAAAGCTCTCCGAGAGTTCTACGACGGGGGCAGCAAGCTTTCTCGGTTGCGCCAATTTTCGGAGCCCAAAATATAACATTTTCATCAGTTTTGGGACAATTTTCTTCTTTTACGTTGTTTTTCCGTCCCTGATCGTACGTCGTGAGCCGCAAAAAGGACGACAACCTAATCCATCACATTTCTATTAACGAATCCCATTGCACCTTGGGCAAGACAACTTCGCCTCACGTAGAGGCTGGGCCCGCAAATCGAGGGCATGGGGCTTTAGACTAGGTCTTCGTCGTTCCAGTGCCCATAAATTTTGATGCGTAAGGCGTTACGCAGCGCACAACATGCCGTTGGAAAGCTCTCCAAGAGCTCAACGACAGGGGTAGCAAGTCTGCTCGGCTACGCACATTTTTCGGAGCCCAAAATCGAACGTTTTCATCAGTTTCGAGACAACTTTCTTCTTTGGCGCTGTTTTTTAATCCCGGATCCTACGCCTTGAGCCGCGAAAATGACGACAACCTAATCCATCACGTTTCTATTACCGAATAACATGACACCTTGGGCAAGGCAACTTCGCCTCACGTAGTGGCTGGGCCCACAAACCGAGTGCATGGGGCTTGGGACCAGGTCTTTGTTGCTCCAGTGCCCATAACTTTTGATCCGTAAGGAGTTACACGGCGCACAGCATACCGTTGGAAAGCTCTCCAAGAGCTTTACGACGGGGGTAGCAAGCCTACTCAGCTGCGCCCTTTTTCGGAGCCCAAAATCAAACATTTTCATTAGTTTCGGGACACTTTCCTTCTTTTGCACTGTTTTTCTGTCCTGGATCATACGTCGTGAGCCGTAAAAAGGACGATAACCTAATCCATCTCATTTCTATTACCGAATATCATGACACCTTGGGCAAGACAACTTCGCTTCACGTAGAGGCTGGGCCTAGAAACCGAGGGCATGGGGCTTGTGACCAGGTATAAGTCGCTCCGGTGCCCATAACTTTTGATCCGTAAGGAATTAAGCCGTTGGAAAGCTCTCCTAGAGCTCTACGATGGGGGCAGCAAGCCTGCTCGGCTGTGCCCATTCTTGGATCCCAAAATTGAACATTTTCATCAGTTTTGCGACAATTTTCTTCTGTTGTGCTGTTTTTCCATCGCGGATCATACGTCGTGAGCCGCGAAAAGGACGACAATCTAATCCATCACATTTCTATTACCGAATCCCACGGTACCTTGGGCAAGACAACTTCGCCTCACGTAGAGGCTGGGCCTGCAAATCGAGGGCGTGGGGCTTTGGACCAAGTCTTCGTCGCTCCGGTGGCCATAACTTTTGATGCGTAAGGCATTACGCGGCGCACAGCATACCGTTGGAAAGCTCTCCGAGAGCTCTACGACGGGGGTAGCTAGCTTGCTCGGCTACGCCCATTTTCGGAGCCCAAAATTGAATATTTTCATCAGTTTCGAGACAACTTTCTTCTTTTGCACTGTTTTTTTGTCCCGGATCCTAAGCCCTGAGCCGCGAAAAGGACGACAACCTAATCCATCACATTTATTTTACCGAATAACATGGCACCTTGGGCAAGACAACTTCGCCTCACGTAAAGGCTGGGCGAGCAAACCAAGGGCGTGGGGCTTGGAACCAAGTCTCCGTCGCTCCGATGCCCATAACTTTTGATCCGTAAGGAGTTACGTGGCGCACAGCATACCGTTGGAAAGCTCTCCGAGAGCTCTACGACGAGGGTAGCAAGCTTGCTCGGCTGTGCCCATTTTCGGAGTCCAAAATCTAACATTTTCATCAGTTTCAGGATAATTTTCTTCTTTTGCGCTGTTTTTCCGTCCCGGATCGTATGTTGTGAGCCGCGAAAAGGACGACAACCTAATCCATCACATTTCTATTACTGAATAACACGGCACCTTGGGCAAGACAACTTCGACTCACATAGAGGCTGGGCCCACAAACCGAGGGCGTGGGGCTTGGGACCAGGTCTCCGTCGCTCCGATGCCCATAACTTTTGATTCGTAAGGCGTTACGCGATTCACAGCATACCGTTGGAAAGCTCTCTGAGAGCTCTACGATGGGGGTAGCAAGCCTGCTCAGCTGCGCCCTTTTTCGGAGCCCAAAATCGAACATTTTCATCAGTTTTGGGACAATTTTCTTCTTTTGCGCTATTTTTTCATCGCGGATCATACGTCGTGAGCCGCGAAAAGGTCGACAACCTAATCCATCACATTTCTATTACCGAATCCCATGGCACTTTGGTCAAGACAACTTCGCTTCACGTAGAGGCTGGGCTAGCAAACCGAGGGCGTGGGGCTTTGGACCAGGTCTTCGTCGCTCCGGTGCCCATATATTTTGATCCGTAAGGCGTTACGTGGCGTACAGCTTACCGTTGGAAAGCTCTCCGGTAGCTCTACGATGGGGGCAGCAGGCTTTCTCGACTGTGCCCATTTTCGGAGCCCAAAATCTAACGTTTTCATCAGTTTCGTGATAATTTTTTTCTTTTGCGTTGTTTTTCTGTCCCAGATTATACGTCCTGAGCCGTGAAAATGACGACAACCTAATCCATCACATTTCTATTACCGAATCCCATGGCACCTTGGGAAAGACAACTTCGTCTCACGCAGAGGCTGGGCCAGCAAATCGAGGGCGTGGGGCTTTGGACCAGGTCTTCGTCCCTCTGGTGGCCATCACTTTTGCTCCGTCAGGCGGTACGCGGTGCAAAGCATTCTGTTGGAAAGCTCTCCTAGAGCTCTACGACGGGGGCAGCAAGCTTTCTCGGTTGCACCAATTTTCGGAGCCCAAAATATAACGTTTTCATCAGTTTTGGAACAATTTTCTTCTTTTACGTTGTTTTTCCGTCCCAGATCGTACGCCGTGAGCCGCGAAAAGGACGACAACCTAATCCATCACATTTATATTAATGAATCCTATGGCACCTTGGGCAAGACAACTTCGCCTCACGTAGAGGCTAGGCCCACAAACCGAGGGTGTGGGGCTTTGGACCAGGTTTTCGTCGCTCCAGTGCCTATTACTTTTGATGCATAAGGCGTTACGCGGCGTACAGCATGCCGTTGGAAAGCTCTCCGAGAGCTCAATGATGGGGGTAGCAAGCTTGCTCGGCTACGCCCATTTTTCAGAGCCCAAAATCGAACGTTTTCATCAGTTTCGAGACAACTTTCTTCTTTGGCGCTGTTTTTTCATCACGGATCCTACGCCCTGAGCCGCGAAAACGTCGACAACCTAATCCATCACATTTCTATTACCGAATAACATGGCACCTTGGGCAAGGCAACTTCGCCTCACGTAGTGGCTGGGCCCACAAATCGAGTGCATGGGGCTTGGGACCAGGTCTCTGTCGCTCTGGTGCCCATTACTTTTGATCCGTAAGGAGTTACACGGCGCACAGCATACCGTTGGAAAGCTTTCCGAGAGCTCTAAGACAAGGGGCAACAATCTTGTTCGGCTGCGCGCATTGTCGGAGGCCAAAATCGAACGTTTTCATCAGTTTCGGGACAATTTTCTAGTTTTGCGCTGTTTTTTCATCCCGGATCGTTCGTTGTGAGCCGCGAAAAGGACGACAACCTAATCCATCACATTTCTATTACCGAATAACAATGCACCTTAGGCAAGACAACTTCGCCTCACGTAGAGGCTAGGCTCGTAAACCGAGGGTGTGGGGCTTGGGACCAGGTCTCCGTTGCTCCGGTGCCCATAACTTTCAATCCGTAAGGCGTTACGCCGTGCACAGCATACCGTTGGATAGCTCTCCGAGAGATCTACGACGGGGGCTGCAAGCCTGCTCGGCTGTGCCCATTCTTGGATATCAAAGTTGAACATTTTCATCTATTTTGGGATACTTTTCTTCTTTTGCGCTGTTTTTCCGTCCCGGATCGTATGTCGTGAGCCACGAAAAGGACGACAACTTAATCTATCACATTTCTATTACCAAATCCCACGGCACCTTGGGCAAGACAACTTCGCCTCACGTAGAGGCTGGGCCTGCAAACCGAGGGCGTGGTGTTTGGGACCAGGTCTCCGTCGCTCTGGTGCCCATAACTTTTGATCCGTAAGGAGCTATGCGGCGCACAGCATACCGTTGGAAAGCTCTCTGAGAGCTCTATGACGGGGGCAGCAAGCTTTCTCGGCTGCGCCCATTTTTGGAGACCAAAATCTAACGTTTTCATCAGTTTCGCGACAATTTTTTTCTTTTGTGTTGTTTTTCCGTCCTAGATCGTACGTCGTGAGCCGCAAAAAGGACGACAACCTAATCCATCACATTTCTATTTCTGAATAACATGGCACCTTGGGCAAGACAACTTCGCCTCACGTAGAGGCTGGGCCAGCAAACCGAGGGCGTGGGGCTTGGGACCAGGTCTCCGTCGCTCCAGTGCCCATAACTTTTGATCCGTAAGGAGTTATGCGGCATACAACATACCGTTGGAAAGCTCTCCGAGAGCTCTACGATGGGGGTAGCAAGCCTGCTTAGTTGAGCCCATTTTTAGAGCCGAAAATCAAACATTTTCATCAGTTTCGGGACAATTTTCTTATTTTGCGCTATTTTTCCTTCCCGGATCATACGTCGTGAGCCGCGAAAAGGACGACAACCTAATCCATCACATTTCTATTAGTGAATAACATGGCACCTTGGGCAAGACAACTTCACCTCACGTAGAGGCTGGGCCCGTAAACCGAGGCCGTGGGGCTTGGGTCCTGGTCTCCGTCGCTCCGGTGCCCATAACTTTTGATCCGTAAGGACTTACACGGCACACAGCATACCGTTGGAAAGCTCTACGACGGGGGCAGCAAGCCTGTTCGGTTGCTGTGAGGCCCGACCTCGATTTGCGCGTGATACCTCATTTCGTGTGCCCTAACCTAGATTTGCGTGCCTTGACCTACGTTTAAGAGTACTATTTCGTTTTATATGCCTTGCATCAAATTACGTGCATTTATTTAGGGTTACGTGCATTTGTTTAAGAAATGTGCATTCGTCTCGTAGTTCGTGCCTTACCTCGTAGTGCGTTCCCTAAACCTAGGAAAGCGTGCCCGTACGCTTATCAAGAGAGCATCTTACACGAAGCACTAGATTATTAATTAATCCTACAAACTCCACTAACTAATATTAAAATTCTAATTCAATTCACTAGAAGATGAAATTTCACCAAAAGCTAAACATTCTTATTCTTTATTCTTTATTCTTTTGCACATCCCAAGCACACAATAAAATAAGCTCAAAACAAGACAAAAAAATTCAGAATTGAGAATGCTTGGCTGACCACTTATTGCATTTTAACAAGCTTGCATAATTCAAAAATCATTCCTAGACAAGCCTATGACACAAAGCATAAAAAATTCCCTAACATCCTACCCAATGCTTCACTCCCTCGACCAAATCACCTTATGTCTCCTCACAATTCAAAATATGCTTTTGAAGACACAAAAATAAGATTTGTAGAAGCCCAAAGCCGACCATATGCTCAAGCTTTTCATTTCTTTCTCTCATTCTCTCTCATCCTCTCATTTTCTCTCACCCTCTCGGCCTAGGCAGCTTCATCACTCTCTATAGCTTAAGCTCATCATCCTAAGGTTCATCTAGACACTCAAGAACTCTAGGAAGCTCGACCAAGCAAGCTAGAAGCAAGAAAAGTTGCATGCAAGCTCATAACACACTCATTTCGGCCCTAGGTATGTTGATAGCTTTTCTTTCATCTCCCTTTTGTTCTAACCACATGCACCTACTAAGGACTTGATAACTCAGCTAGGAATTAAGGAAATCAAGCAATATCTCTAGGCCAAACAAGGAGAGGAGACCATTTGTGGATCTTCAAGAGTTTTGAGCATCATTTGTTGTCAATAGGCTAAGGTGAGGGTTAATCTTTTTCTAAGAGCTTTCAAAAACCACATGCATGCCTTCTCTCGGCCAAACAAGGAGAGAAAAACCACATATTTTTCTATTTTTACCTTTGTACTTGTGGTATATGTGTGTATATGAGCTTTTTTAACTATGCATGGCAAGATATTTAGCTAGAATTTGAAGATAGGTGAAATCGCGAAAATGGCAGATTTCTGACTTGTTAAAGCGAGGTGAATTTGACCGGGTAAATGATGTTAAAAATGAATGAAAATTGGTAGGTGACTAATTTGGCCAGTTCTGAGAATTTTTCATAGAAATAGGACAAGGCCAATTTTGACTCTAAGGTCTCCAAAATTGCAAAACATCGAAGGGTGTCTAAATCTGGAAAATCTGGGAAAATGGAGCAGGTTTTTGGCAGTTCACTGTGCCTATAGAACGAACCAGTTTTGACTTAGACCAAAGCCAATTCCGACCCTAAGACCCTCAAAATTAGAAAACTTCGTAATGTATCTAAAACTAGACAGTTTTGCGTAGTCTCATGGTTTTAGCCATAACTCCTAGGTCTGAACTCCAAATGAGGTGAGGTTTGTTTCTGGATTTAAATAACTCCTTAAGATTTAATTTGATATTTTTCTCACTGGAATTGAAGATTGTTTGCTTGTCTAAATGATTGTGGGAATACAAACCATTGCAGTGAGATTTTTGTTTAGTGATATGCTTTGAAAATTATTGTAACTTCTCTTGTGGTATTGAATGCTTGGGATTGTGGCACTTGGATGTTGTGTAGACTGTTTTGGATGATTGAGGGTGTTTTAATTAATCGATAAATGGCTTGAGTTTAATTACGTGACAAATTGAGGCTTAATCGCACGTGTAAGCATGAATTGAAACCCTATTAACTATGAAATCTCGCTAAGTGATGATCATATGATTAATGTGTCTAATTGTGTGATTAGTGGGCTGCCTAAGAAATATTAAGTAGACTTTTCTTGCACCCAGTCTCATGTGGACGTCGTTGCATGCTTGTATAAATTTATTACTTGATTGCGTGAACCCCGAAATGAGTTATATGACTTGATTCACATGTGTTACATGGCTGTCTGTTTAATATTCATATCACTCCATGTGCCTTACAAGTGAAATTACCTGTCATAGCATGCCTTGTGTGTTTACTTGTCAACGTGCGATCTTATAACTGCTCGGAGGCAGCCTACTTTGTTGTCCTCCTAATGTGATATGTTAAATGTTATAAATGTGCATTGCATACAAGGTTGCAACCTTTCATTGTGGCATGGTAGCGTTTCACGCACGCCGGGCGGCATCGGACTTGCCGGTGCTACCGTGACTACCATGGTCCAATTCCCTCTCTTGCTTGCAATTCCACCCTCGGAGAGTTGGGTCGTAGGTTTTCGGGGTACATCCGAAGTACACCCTAATGGGAGAGATAAGTGGATTATTGAAGTCAGCCGCAACAATCGTATCAAAATTGATATTGAGAGCAAATGCTCGCCGTATCCTTGAAATGATTGGTAATTGTATCTATTGCCCAATTTGATTCTTATACTTTGCGTACCTTATTACCTGCAATATGTGACATGTTTTCAAAAAGGGGTTTTTCACAAGTTAACCGGAAAAAGAGTTTCAAAACGTAATTCTCGTTCCCCCTCGCTGAGTTCATATGGACTCACGCTCTTTTATCATCACAGGTGAAGAAGATCAGGAACAGGTACCCGAGGATAACGTTCCTATTGATGACTCCTTGGAGTGATTGCTTGCCCTACGTGCCTTACTTGACTGTGGCTATTTTGTGAACGATATGTTGTTTTGAAGTCTATTTCTTATGTTACTTGTTGTCGCTATTGTAAATGACCCCCGTTGTAATTTGGGGTCTAATTTTGATTTGTACCGATATTAACTAGACAGACGCCCTATTTGCTTGTTTTGCTACTTTGATTGGTAACTATTGCAGGCTTATGAAGTACTAGATAAGAGTTAAGTAAAATGAATATATCCAATCTTAAGCAGGTACTCATTGGTAAGCTAAGATCAACAAGTACTTTTGTAACAGGGATTGACAAACAAACGAGACTTCGAGACAACTAGTAGGCATTTCAATAGGTGATAAATAGTAATCTTAGTTGAAATTGAATTTGAGATTGAAAGTTTTGAGGTGTTTAGGAAATTAGGTCAAACTAAGGAGCCAATTACAGCCGTTATGTTGCCAGTTTTTCGAAGACTTTTTTTTGGAGTTCTAGGCTAACATTAAGTGTTAAACATTAATGAACGATTAAGTACGTGAAATGATTTGAATGTTTAGATCATACCCTAGTCTAACCTCTATAGGTCAGGTTGGGACGTGACACCTTATATTAATGGTATCAGAGCTTAGATTGCTTAAGCCAGATTTAACTCTCGGACCATGGGTAGAAGCCCTAGGGTTATTGAGATGACTTGTTTATGTGTGTTAATGTGTGACAATATCAATTGTGCCTTCTCTGTTTCTATGTGCTTATGTGATTAACATGTCTTAATTGTTTCGAGAATTGTATGTCTATGTAAAATTATATGTTGCATACCTTATACATTAAATTCTTGTCTTGTCGTATTACAATAAATTGTGCATCGTAATCTGTGCCTATAGATGGCTGGCCTTAGTACCCGCAATACCAATAGGAGCGATGAGCCTCAAGGATCCGGAGATGCTCATCAAATTAATCCCGGCATGGCCATGTTTAACATTATGGCAAATGTTATGGATCGCGTGTCACGAGTAATGGAATGTCAAGATGCACGTGAAGCAAACAACAACAACAACAGGAATGACGGTAACAATGGGAGAAATAGCAGAATGCGGGAGTTCCTTGACTTTCGCATGTCCAAATTCTACGGGGAAGTTGATGATGAAAAGGCAGAGGCTTGGCTGTTTGACATTGAAAGGATTTTCAAGCCACTTGACTATACTGATGAAGAAAAGGTTGAGTTCGATGTGTTTCTGTTGCATGGGGATGCTGAGCATTGGTGGTACACTGTGGAGGCACTTTGGGAAAATGATCATACACCTCTCTTGTGGGGTAATTTCGTTAAGGCATTCAAGGAGAAATACGTGCCTGCAGTTTCCAGGCAGAGGCGAATTGAAGAATTAATGCACTTGAATTAGGGTAACATGACGGTGGCCCAGTATGAGGCTCGTTTTGACTGATTGTCCCGTTATGCTCAATACATGGTCAGTACCCCTGAGGTGAAGATATGGAAATTTACGAATGGGTTGAGGCCAGAAATTCAGGATCAGTTGGCTTCGCATGACTTCACTACCTATTCTGCTCTCCTTGCTGCTGCCTCCTAAGTTGAGAAGAGGAAACTTGATAGAGCCGGTTCAAGCCAGCCGAACAAGAAACCATATCAACCTCCAGGACAACAGAGGAAATTCCAGACTCAGAGTCGCAGTCAGGGCCAGAGCCAGAACAGACCTGTTAATAACCATGGCCCGACTAAAGCACCATCACCTCTTCCACTTGTGAATCCACAGGTAGTTCACCTGCTTCTCAGACTGTTACCTGTTCTTACTGTAACAGGAAGGGTCACACAGAGGCCCAGTGTTGGAGGAAATCGGGACGATGTGTAGGGTGTGGCAGCGATCAACACCAAGTTAACGATTGCCCTAAATGGCAAGAGGGACAAAATCAGGTTAAACCAGCTGGTAGAGGCAAGACTCCAGTTCCTAGAGTTCAGGCTTGAGCTTATGCTATTGAGTGCAAGGAGCTTCCTGAGGAGACTGTTGTTGTTGAAGGTACATTCTTGATACTGAATCAACCTGTTAGGGTGCTAATTGATCCAAGTGCTACTCATTCATTTATTACTCCCTTATGTGTGCAACGTGTGAAATTACGAGTTGTATGTTTGCCTTACGAAGTAGAAGTTGGTACTCCGATGGGTTCTAAACTTGTTACTAGCTCAGCTTGTAAAGCATGTAAAATCCAAATTAAGGATAGAGAATTCTCAGCCAATCTTATAGTGTTACCCTTTTGAGACTATGAAGTCATCTTAGAGATGGACTGGTTGGCAAAGCATCATGTCTAACTAGATTGCCGAACGAATATTGTAACATTCCAGATACTTGGTCAACCAATATTGGAGGTAATGGGTCGAAGAGACTTCACCGGGAGTTCCATCATTTCCTTTCCGAAAGCAGTGAAGTCCTTGAGAAAAGGGTGTTGTGGATACTTAGCTTACCTCATCAACAAGCCATCGGACAAAGCTAAGTTGGAGAAGATGCCAGTGATTAAAGATTATGCGGATGTGTTTCCAGAAGAATTGTCTGGTTTACCCCCGGATTGGGAGATCGAGTTCATAATAGAATTACTGCTTGGCACCCAGCCGATATCTAAAGCTCCCTATCGTATGGCACCAGCCGAGCTACAAGAATTGAAGGACCAATTGCAAGGATTGTTGAAGAAGGGGTTTGTTCAACCAAGTTCTTCTCCGTGGGGCGCGCCAGTCCTATTTGTAAAGAAGAAAGACGGAACGTTGAGGCTATGCATCGATTATCGAGGATTGAACCAAGTGACCGTCAAGAATAAATACCCACTTCCACTGATCGGCGAGTTGTTTGATCAACTTCAAGGAGCTAAAGTGTATTCAAAGCTCGACTTGAGGCAAGGGTACTACCAGTTGCGGATCAAAAAGGAGGATGTGCCTAAAACGGCTTTCAGGACAAGATATGGGCATTATGAATTTGTGGTGATGCCATTTGGGCTAACTAATGCCCCTGCAGCTTTTATGGACTTGATGCACAGGGTGTTTAAACCCTACTTGGACCAATTTGTGGTGATCTTTATTGATGATATTTTGGTATACTCGAAATCTGAGGCTGAGCATGAACAACATCTGCGATTGGTATTATAGAAACTTCGAGAGCATCAATTGTATGCAAAGTTTAGCAAATGCGAATTTTGGTTGCAGCAGATTGCATTCTTGGGGCATATTATATCCCAAGAGGGAATAGCGGTGGACCCAGCAAAGATAGAAGCGGTGATGTCTTGGAAGAATCCAGAAAATGTTACGGAAGTTCAAAGTTTTTTCGGTCTAGCCGGCTATTATCGGAGGTTCGTGAAGGATTTCTCAAAGATTGCAGGACCGCTTACAAAACTCACTCAAAAGAAAACAAAGTTCGTGTGGGATGACAAGTGTGAGAACAGCTTTCAAGAACTGAAGAAAAGATTGACTACCGCACCTATTCTTGCATTGCCTGAAGGGAGTCAAGGTTTTATAATCTATAGCGATGCTTCGAAGGAAGGACTGGGTTGTGTGTTGATGCAAAATGGTAGAGTGATTGCGTATGCCTCTAGAAAACCGAAACCGTATGAATTGAACTACCCGACGCATGATTTGGAGTTAGCGGCTATTGTGTTTGCACTCAAGAAATGGAGGCACTATCTGTGGGGTAACAAGTTCGAGGTGTTTACTGATCACAAGAGCTTGAAATACTTGTTCTCACAAAAAGAGTTGAACATGAGGCAAAGACGGTGGATGGAGCTTTTGGATGATTATAACTGGACAATCAATTATATGCCTGGTAAAGCAAATGTAGTTGCAGATGCCTTAAGTCGGAAAGTGAGCATGGCAAAACTGGAAGTTAAGGTGCAGGAGTTGTTGGAGGAAGCATTTTTGTGGAATCCACCATTGACTCAAAAAGGGATACTTTTTGCCCCTACCCAAGTTCAGCCGACCTGGTTGTCAGAAGTACGAGAGGCTCAACAGAAGGACCAACAGTTTCAGAAGATTAAAGAAAGCAACACAGATTTTAAGTTTCATGATGATGGTATTTGGAGGTTCAGGAATTGAATTTATGTTCCTAATGATCCAGAATTGAAAAAGAAGATTCTTGAAGAAGATCATAATTCAAGATATACTATTCACCCCCACGGAACAAAGATGTACCGGGATTTGAAGCAACACTATTGGTGGAATAACATGAAGAGGGAGATCGTGGAGTTTGTGGCACGATGTTTAACTTGCCAAAGAGTCAAAGCAAAACATTAACGACCGGCAGGTTTATTTCAGTCGTTGGAAATCCCTCAATGGAAATAAGAGCACATAACTATGGGTTTTGTCATGGATTTGCCTAAATCACGAAAGGGTCATGATGCCGTTTGGGTCATAGTGGATAGATTGACCAAGTTAGCGCACTTCTTATCGATGAACAAGGAGGATAGCCCTGAGAAATTGGGAGATATGTATGTGGCGGATATTGTGAGGTTACATGGGATGCCTGTGAGTATTGTGTCAGATAGGGATCCTCGTTTTACTTCCCGATTTTAAAAGAGATTGCAAGAAGCTTTGGGAACGAAGTTGAGTTTCAGCACGGATTATCACCCTCAGACTGATGGACAATCCGAGAGAACTATTCAGATTCTGGAGGATATGCTGAGGGCGTGTGTTTTAGACTTCGGAAAAGGTTGGGAGAAATATCTGGCTCTAGCGGAGTTCGCTTATAATAACAGCTATCAGGCCACTATCGGGATGGCCCCTTTTGAGGCATTGTATGGACGTAACTGTCGATCCCCAATATACCGGGATGAAGTAGGTGAGACGAAGACTTTTGACCTGACCCTTCTACCTGAACTTATGAAGACTATAGAAAATGTCCATCTCATCCGGAAACGGATGCTTGCCGCCCAAAGTAGGCAGAAAAGTTATGCAAACTGATGAAGACGGAGTCTAGAGTTTGAGGTTAGCGACAAGGTGTTCTTGAAGATATCACCTCGGAGGGGACTGATTAAACACGGCAAGGGTGGAAAGTTGAGCCCGAGGTTTGTAGGACCTTTTGGGATAATTGAGAAGGTTGGAAAATTGGCGTATCGCCTAGAACTACCCCAAAACCTCTCCAATATTCAACATGTCTTTCATGTTTCAATGCTACGGAAGTATCACCCTGATCCATCACATATCTTGAAGCCAGAGCCATTGCAGCTTCGGGAGAACTTGTCTTATGAAGAAACACCCATTCGGATCCTAGACCAGCAAGATCAGGAGTTGCGCAACAAATCAATACCGATGGTGAAAGTGTTGTGGGTTCATCATGGAGTTGAAGAAGCAACGTGGGAAAGGCGAGACCAGATGGAGCAACAGTATCCAGCTTTATTTCAAAGGTAATATTGAATTTCGGGAAGAAATTATTTTAAGGAGGGGAGGATGTGAGGCCCGACCTCAATTTGCGTGCAATACCTTGTTTCGTGTGCCCTAACCTAGATTTACGTGCCTTGACCTAGGTTTAAGAGTCGTTTTTTCATTTTATGTGCCTTGCATCGAATTACGTGTATTCATTTAGGGTTACGTGCATTTGCTTGGAAAATGTGCATTCGTCTCGTAGTTCATGCCTTACCTCGTAGTGCGTGCTGTAAACCTAAGAAAGCGTGCCTGCACGCTAATCAATAGAGCATTTTACACAAAGCACTAGATTATTAATTAATCCTACAAACTCCACTAACTAATATTAAAATGTTAATTCAACTCACTAGAAGACGAAATTTCACCAAAAGGTAAACATTCTTATTCTTTATTCTTTATTCTTTTGCACATCCCAAGCACACAATAAAATAAACTCAAAACAAAAAAAAAATTCAGAATTGAGCATGCTTGGCCGACCACTTGCATTTTAACAAGCTTGCATAATTCAAAAATCATTCCTAGACAAGCCTATGACACAAAGCATAAAAAATTCCCTAACATCCTACCCAATGCTTCACTCCCTCGACAAAATCACCTTATGTCTCCTCACAATTCAAAATATGCTTTTGAAGACACAAAAATCAGATTTGTAGAAGCCCAAAGCCGACCATGTGCTCAAGCTTTTCATTTCTTTCTCTCATTCTCTCATCCTCTCATTTTCTCTCACCTCTCGGCCTGGGCTGCTTCATCACTCTCCATAGCTCAAGCTCATCATCCTAAGGTTCATCTAGACACTCAAGAACTCTAGGAAGCTCGACCAAGCAAGCTAGAAGCAAGAAAAGTTGCATGCAAGCTCATAGCACACTCATTTCGGCCCTAGGTATGTTGATAGCTTTTCTTTCATCTCCCTTTTGTTCTAACCACATGCACCTACTAAGGACATGGTAACTCAGCTAGGAATTAAGGAAATCAAGCAATATCTATCGGCCAAACAAGGAGAGGAGACCATTTGTGCATCTTCAAGAGTTTTGAGCATCATTTGTTGTCAATAGGCTAAGGTGAGGGTTAATCTTTTTTTAAGAGCTTTCAAAAACCACATGCATGCCTTCATATGTCTATTTTTACCTCTGTACTTGTGGTATATGTGTGTACATGAGCTTTGGTAACTGTGCATGGCAAGATATTTAGCTAGAATTTGAAGATAGGTGAAATCGCGAAAAATGGCAGATTTCTGACTTGTTAGAGCGAGTTGAATGTGACCTGGTAAATGATGTTGAAAATGCATGAAAATTGGTAGGTGGCTAATTTTTCCAGTTCTGAGAATTTTTCATAGAAATAGTACAAGGCTAATTTTGACTCTAAGGTCTCCAAAATGGCAAAACATCGAAGGGTGTCTAAATCTGGAAAATCTGGGAAAATGGAGCAGGTTTTTGGCAGTTCACTGTCCCTGTAGAACGAACCCGTTTTGACTTAGTAAATGATATCTAAAATGTATAAAATTTGGTAGGTTACTATATTTTTCAGTTCTGAACATTTTTTCCAGAAATAGACCAAAGCCAATTCTGACCCTAAGACCCTCAAAATTAGAAAACTTCGTAATGTATCTAAAACTAGACAGTTTTGCGTAGTCTCACGGTTTTGGCCATAACTCCTAGGTCTGAACTCCAAATGAGGTGAGGTTTGTTTCTGGATTTAAATAACTCCTTAAGATTTAATTTGAAATTTTTCTCACTGGAATTGGAGATATTTTTCTTGTCTAAATGATTGTGGGAATACATACCATTGCAGTGAGATTTTTGTTTAGTGATATGCTTTGAAAATTATTGTAACTTCTCTTGTGGTATTGAATGTTTGGGATTGTGGCACTTGGATGTTTTGTGGACTGTTTTGGATGATTGAGGGTGTTTTAATTAATCGATGCATGACTTGAGTTTAATTACGTGACAAATTGAGGCTTAATCGCACGTGTAAGCATGAATTGAAACCCTATTAACTATGAAATCTCGCTAAGTGATGATCATATGATTAATGTGTCTAATTGTGTGATTAGTGGGCTGCCTAAGAAATATTAAGTAGATTTTTCTTGCACCCGGTCTCATGTGGACGTCGTTGCATGCTTGTATAAATTTATTACTTGATTGCGTGAACCCCGAAATGAGTTATATGACTTGATTCACATGTGTTACATGGCTGTCCGTTTAATATTCATATCACTCCATGTGCCTTACAAGTGAAATTACCTGTCATAGCATGCCTTGTGTGTTTACTTGTCAACGTACGATCTTATAACTGCTCGGAGGCAGCCTACTTTGTTGTCCTCCTAATGTGATATGTTAAATGTTATAAATGTGCATTGCATACAAGGTTTCAACCTTTCATTGTGGCATGCTAGTGTTTCACGCACGCCGGGCGGCATCGGGCTTGCCGGTGCAACTGTGACTACCATGGTCCAATTCCCTCTCTCGCTTGGCATTCCACCCTCGGAGAGTTGGGTCGTAGGTTTTCGGGGTACATCCGGAGTACACCCAAATGTGAGAGATAAGTGGATTATTGAAGTCGGCCGTAACAATCGTATCAAAATTGATATTGAGAGCAAATGCTCGCCGTATCCTTGAAATGATTGGTAATTGTATCTGTTGCTCAATTTGATTCTTATACTTTGCGTACATTATTACCTGCAATACGTGACATGTTTTCAAAAAGGGGGTTTTCATAAGTTAACCGAAAAAAGAGTTTCAAAACGTAATTCTCGTTCCCCCTCGCTGAGTTCATAAGGACTCACCCTCTTTTATCATCACAGGTGAAGAATATCAGGAACAGGTACCCGAGGATAACATACCTATTGATGACTCCTTGGAGTGATTGCTTGCCCTATGTGCCTTACTTGACTGTGGCTATTTTGTGAACGATATGTTGCTTTGAAGACTATTTCTTATGTTACTTGTTGTCGTTATTGTAAATGACTCTCATTTGATTAGTAACCTAGCATGATACTATATCTCGTTCGTTTGTCTATCCTCGTTACAAAAGTACCTGTTGATCCTAGCTTAATAACGTGTACCTGCTTAAGATTTGGTTGGTTCATTTTACTTAGCCTTTACCTAATACTTCATAATCCTATTATAGATACTAGCAGTAATAATAGCAAAACGATCATAGTAGTGTCTAGTGTCTGTCTAGTTAATATCAGTACAAACCAAAATTAGACCCCAAATTACAACGGGGGTCTTTTACATTACACATCAAGCAACATAAAAAGAAATAGTCTTCAAGTAGCATAGTTCACAAATAGCCATAATCACGCAAGGCACATAGGATAGGCAATCACTCCAAGGAATCATCGTTAGGCACATCGTCCTCAGGTACCTGTTCTTGATCTTCTTCACCTGAGATGATAAAAGAGGGTGAGTCCTTATGAACTCAGCGAGGGGGAACGAGAAATAGGTTTTGAAACTCATTTTCCGGTTCAACTTATGAAAATCCTTTTGCAAGCATGAATATAACACAATTAAGTACATAACATTAATATAAAGAAATGGAACACAATTACTATTCTTTCCTCCCAGAGGTTCTCTAGGAACCAAGCGAGAGTACTAATACATATAGAAAAAAGATACGGTGAGCTTTTGCTCTCAGTTGTTGGGACCGACTTCAAATCATCCCCTTAACACGCCAAGTGGGTGTACTCCAGATGTACCCCGAAATCCTATGACCCAACTCTCCGAGGAAGTCTAGCCCCCAAGCGAGAGAGGGAATTGGACAATGGTAGTCACGGTTGCACCGGCAAGCCCGATGCCGCCCGGTGTGCGTGAACGCTACCACTCCAGAATAAAAGGTTGCAACCTTGTTTGCAATGCACATTTATGACATTTAATATATCACATTAGGAGGACAACAAAGTAGGTTGACTCCGAACAGTCATAAGATTGCACTTTGACAAGTAAACAAGCGAGGCACGAATAGACAAGTAATTTCACTTGAAAAGCATATGGAGTTATATGAACATTAAACGGGCAGCCATGTAACGCACGTAAATCAGGTCATATAACTCATTTCAACATCCACGTAATCAAATAATAAGGTTATTCAACATGCAATAACAATCTACGTGGTTCGGATGCAAGAAATGCCTATTTGTCAACATGCAACGAATCAATATCACATTTGGGGCTATAAGGCAACTACGGGCAGCCTATTAAACATATAATTACACTCAATATTCAAAGGATCAACACTTAGCAAGTTCACCTAGTCACTAGGGTTTCCATTTCGTGCTTACTTGTGCAATTAAGCCCCAAGTCAACTCAAAATCAATCTCAAGCCAAGCATCAATTAATCCAAACATCCCAAAGTACTCAAAAAAGTCCACACAACATCCCAATGCCACAATCCAAAGCAATTAATACCACAAGAGAAGTTACAACAAATTTCTAAGCATATAACTAAGTGAAACCCTCACTGCAATAGGCTGTTTTCTCACAATCATTGAGTCAAGCAAACAATCTCCAATTATAGTAAATAAGATGTCAAATTAAATCTTAAGAAGTGACCTAAAATCAGAAACAAACCTTGCATCATTTGAAGTTCGAGATCAATAGTTATAGCCAAAACAGTGGGATTGCACAAAACTGTCCAGATTTGCACACATTTCAATAATTGTCGTTTTTGAGGTCCTTAGGGTCAGATTTAGCCTTAGTCCATTTCTGACACAAATTTCCAGAACTGAAAAATATAGCAGCACACAAAATTTCATGCATTTTGGATATCATTTGGTAAGTCAAAAATGGTTCGTTCCACAAGGTCAGTGCATCTGCCAAAACCTGCTTCATTTTCCAGACTTCCAGATTTGGATACATTTTAATGATTTGCCATTTTGAGGATCTTAGAGTCAAAATTAGCTTTGGCCTATTTTTGTGAAAAATTTTCAAAACTGGAAAAAATAGTTCCCTACCAATTTTCATGCATTTTTAACGTCATGTTCCTAGCCAAACTCACCTCGCAACAAGAAGTCAGAGAGCTGTCAACAAACCCAATTTCATCTATCATCAACTTCAAGCCAAAATCTTGCCATGCATGGTTGTAAAAGCTTATGAACACACAAATAACTCAAGTACAGAAGCAAATACATACATTTAAGAGCATGCATGTGGATTTTTGAAAGGTTTTCAAGAAGTTTTAGCCCTCACCTTAGCAAATTAACAAGAAGATGCACAAAACTTTGATGAAACACAAATTTCTTCTTCTTCCTTGCTTAGCCGAGACTCCAACTCGATTTTCTCTATTTTTCCTAGCTTAGTGGCCAAGTTCTTAGTACATGCATATGGTTAGAACAAGAAGAAAAGAAATGGAAGCTAGTAAACTCACCAAGGCCGAAATGGTGACTCAAAGAGCATGCATGTGTGATTCTTGCATCTTAGCTAGCTTGATCGAGTCTTCTTGCTTGTTGCTTGTCTTGATTAACTATGTTGTGATGAAGATGAGCTATGAAGGGAAGAAAATCAGCCAAGGCCGAGAGAGAGAGAGAAGAATGAGAGGGAGAGAGAGAAATGTGAGGAGAATGAGAGAATGAAGTGAAAAAAATGAAATGCTTGAAGGAATAGATGCAAATGTCGGCCTTGGGCAGCAAAAATTCAGATTTTGTGTTGTCTTTTGAGTGTTATTTGAATTGTTGGTGGACAAGGGTGATGTGGCCGAGATGGGTGGCTTGGTTGTTAGCAAAATGTGGCTTTGGTGCAAGCAAAAGGTATGACAATGTGAAGACTTTGCCTTGAGCATGCTAGATTAAAATAATTTTGTTCAAACTTTGCTCAATGCCTTGGGTTTTGGCCGACCCATTGTGCATCAAGGTCTGAATTTTTGTCATCCTTTGAGCATTATTAAATTGTGTGTTGAAATGCAAAAAGAATAAGGAATAAAGAATAAGGAATGTCTAGCTTTTTGTGAGATTTTGTCTTCTAGTGGGTTGAATTAGTAATTTAATAATAGTTAGTGGATTTTGTAGGATTAATAAATGACCTAGTGCTTCGTGCAAGATGCTTTCTTGATTAGCGTGAGGGCACGCTTTCCTAGGTCTAGGGCACGCACTACGAGGTAGGACACGAACTACGAGACGAATGTACATTTTTCTAGTAAATGCACGCAACCCTAAATAAATGCACGTAATTCAATGCATGGCACACAAAATGAACACAATTCTTAAACCTAGGTCAAGGGACGCAAATCTAGATTAGGGCACACGAAACAAGGTATCGCACGTAAATCGAGGTCGGGGCTCACACACGACACCTTGGGCAAGACAACTTCGCCTCATGTAGAGGCTGGGCCTGTAAACCGAGGGCGTGGGGTTTGGGACCAGGTCACCGTCGCTCCGGTGCCCACAACTTTTGATCCGTAAGGAGTTACGCGGCGCACAACATACCGTTGGAAAGCTTTCCGAGAGCTCTACTACGGGGGCTACAAGCCTGCTTGGCTGCGCCCTCTTTTGGAGCCCAAAATCGACCGTTCTCATCAGTTTTGTGACATTTTTCTTCTTTTGCGCTGTTTTTTCATCCCGGATCAATCGTCGTAAGCCGCGAATAGGACGACAACCTAATCCATCACATTTCTATTACCGAATAACACGGCACCTTGGGCAAGACAACTTCGCCTCACGTAGAGGCTGGGCTCACAAACCGAGGGCGTAGGGCTTGGGACCAGGTCTCCATCGCTCCGGTGCTTATAACTTTTAATCCGTAAGGAGTTATGCGGCGCACAGCATACCGTTGGAAAGCTCTCCGAGAGCTCTACGATGAGGGCAACAAGCCTGCTCAGCTGCGTCTATTTTCGGACCCCAAAATCAAACGTATTCATCAGTTTTGGGACACTTTTCTTCGTTTGCTCTATTTTTGGGTCCCGGATCGTATGTCGTGAGCCGCGAAAAGGACGACAACCTAATCCACCACATTTCTATTACCGAATCCCACGGCACCTTGGGCAAGACAATTTCGCCTCACGTAGAGGCTGGGCCCGCAAACCGAGGGCGTGGGGCTTGGGACCAGGTCTCCGTCGCTCCGGTGCCCATAACTTTTGATCCGTAAGGAGTTACGCGGCACACAGCGTACCGTTGGAAAGCTCTCCGAGTGTTCTACAACGGGGGTAGCAAGCCTGCTCTGTTGCGCCCATTATTGGAGCCCAAAATTAAATATTTTCATCAGTTTCAGGACAATTTTCTTCTTTTACGAAGTTTTTCCGTCCCGGATGATGCGCATGAGCCGCGAAAAGGACTACAACCTAATTCATCACATTTCTATTACCGAATAACTCGGCACCTTGGGCAAGACAACTTCGCTTCACGTAGAGGCTGGGCTCGCAAACCGAGGGCGTGGGGTTTGGGACCAGGTCACCGTCGCTCTAGTGCCCATAATTTTTGATCCGTAAGGAGTAACGCGGCGCATAGCATACCGTTGGAAAGCTTTCCGAGAGCTCTACGACGGATGCAGCAAGCCTGCTCGGTTGCGCCCACTTTCAGAGCCCAAAATAGAACGTTTTCATCAGTTTTGGGACACTTTTCTTCTTTCGCGCTATTTTTCCGCCTCAGATCGTACATTGTGAGCCGCGAAAAGGAGGACAACCTAATCCATCACATTTCTGTTACCGAATAACACAACACCTTGGGCAAGACAACTTCGCCTCACGTAGAGGCTGGGCTCGCAAACTGAGGGCGTGGGGCTTGGGACCAGGTCTCCGTCGCTCCGGTGCCCATAACTTTTGATCCGTAAGGAGTTACGCGGTGCACAGCATACCGTTGGAAAGCTCTCCGAGAGCTCTACGACATGGTCGGCAAACCTGCTCAGCTGTACCCATTTTCAGAGCAAAAAATTGAACGTTTTTATCAGTTTCAGGACAATTTTCTTCTTTTGTGCTATTTTTTCGTCCCGGATCGTAAGCCGTGAGCCTCGAAAATGACGACAACCTAATTCATCACATTTCTATTACCGAATAACATGGCACCTTGGGCAAGACAACTTCGCCTCATGTAGAGGCTGGGCTTGCAAACCGAGGGCGTAGGGCTGGGGGCTAGGTCCTCGGCGCTCCGGTGCTCATAAATTTTGATCCGTAAGGAGTTACGCGGTGCACATTATACCGTTGGAAAGCTCTCCGAGAGCTCTCGATGTGGGCGGCAAACCTGCTCAGCTGTACCCATTTTCGGAGCTAAAAATTGAACGTTTTCATCAATTTCGGGACAATTTTATTCTTTTGCACTCTTTTTTCCTCCCGGATCAATCGTCGTGAGCCGCGAAAAGGACGACAACCTATTCCATCACATTTCTATTACTGAATAACAAGCACCTTGGGCAAGACAACTTTGCCTCACGTAGAGGCTGGGCCCGTAAACCGAGGGCATGGGGCTTGGGACCAGGTCTCCGTCACTCCGTTGTCCATAACTTTTGATCCGTAAGGAGTTACGTAGCGCACAGCATATCGTTGGAAAGCTCTCCAAGAGCTCTACGACTGGGGCAGCAAGCCTGCTCGGTCGCGCCCGTTTTGGAGCCCAAAATAGAACATATTCTTCAGTTTTGGGATACTTTTCTTCTTTTGCGCTGTTTTTTCTGCCCGGATCGTACGTCGTGAGCCGCGAAAAGGAAGACAACCTAATCCACCACATTTCTATTACCGAATCCTACGGCACCTTGGGCAAGACAACTTCGCCTCACGTAAAGGTTGGGCCCGCAAACCGAGGGCGTTGGGCTTGGGACCAAGTCTCCGTCGCTCCGATGCCCATAACTTTTGATCCGTAAGGAGTTACGTAGCGCACAGCATACCGTTGGAAAGCTATCCGAGTGATCTACGACGGGGGTAACGAGCCTTCTCGATTGCGCCCATTTTTGGAGCCCAAAATTGACAGTTTTCATCAGTTTTGGGATATTTTTCTTCTTTTGCGCTATTTTTTCGTCCCGGATCAATCGTCGTGAGCCGCGAAAAGGACGACAACCTAATCCATCACATTTTTATTACCGAATAACACGGCACCTTGGCCAAGACAACTTTGCCTCACGTAGAGGCTAGGCCCACATATCGAGGGCGTGGGGCTGGAGACCAGGTCTCCGTCGCTTTGGTGCCCATAACTTTTGATCCGTAAGGAGTTTTGCGGCGTACAACATACCGTTGGAAAGCTCTCTGAGAGCTCTACGACGAGGGAAGCAAGCCTACTCGGCTACGCTCGTTTTTAGAGCCTAAAATCAAACGTATTCATCAGTTTTGGGACACTTTTCTTCGTTTGGGCTGTTTTTCCGTCCCGGATCGTATGTCGTGAGCCGCGAAAAGGACGACAACCAAATCCACCACATTTCTATTACCGAATCCCACTGTACCTTGGGCAAGACAACTTCGACTCATGTAGAGGCTGGGTCCGCAAACCGAGGGCGTGGGGCTTGGGACCAGGTCTCCATTGCTCTGGTGCCCATAACTTTGGATCCGTAAGGAGTTACGCGGCACACAGTGTACCGTTGGAAAGCTCTCTGAGAGATGTATGACGGGGGCAGCAAGCCTGCTCTGTTGCGCCCATTTTCGGAACCCAAAATCGAACGTTTTCATCAGTTTCGGGATAATTTTCTTCTTTTGCGCAGTTTTTCCATCCCTGATCATACGTCGTGAGCCACGAAAAGGAATACAACCTAATCCATCACATTTCTGTTACCGAATAACACAACACCTTGGGCAAGACAACTTCACCTCACGTAGAGGCTGGGCCCGTAAACCGAGGGCGTGGGGTTTGGGACCCGGTCACCGTATCTCCAGTGCCCATAACTTTTGATCCGTAAGAAGTTACACGGTGCACAGTATACCGTTGGAAAGTTCTCCGAGAGCTCTACGACAGGGGTAGCAAGCCTGCTTGGTTGCGTCCACTTTTAGAGCCCAAAATCGAACGTTTTCATCAGTTTTGGGACACTTTTTTCTTTTGCGCTGTTTTTCCGTCCCAGATCGTACGTTGTGAGTCGCGAAAAGGACGACAACCTAATCTATCACATTTCTATTACCGAATAACACGACACCTTGGGCCAGAAAACTTCGCCTCACATAGAGGCTGGGCCTGCAAATCGAGGGCGTGGGGCTTAGGACCAGGTCTCCGTTGCTCTGGTGCCCATAACTTTTGATCCGTAAGGAGTTACGCGGCGCACAGCATACCGTTGGAAAGCTCTCCGCGAGATCTATGGCGGGGGCACCAAGCCTGCTCGGCTGCGCCAATTTTTAGAGCCCAAAATTGAACATTTTCATTTGTTTCGGGACAATTTTCTTCTTTTGTACTGATTTTTTGTCCCAGCTCGTAAGTCGTGAGCCGCGAAAAGGACGACAACCTAATCCATCACATTTCTATTACCCAATAACACGGCACGCTGGGCAAGACAACTTTACCTCTAGTAGAGGCTGGGCCTGCAAACCGAGGGCGTGGGGCTTAGGACCAGGTCTCCGTCGCTCCGGTGCTCATAACTTTTGATCCGTAAGGAGTTACGTAGCGCACAGCATACCGTTGGAAAGCTCTCCGAGAGCTCTACAACTGGGGCAGCAAGCCTGCTTGGCTGCTCCTGTTTTGGAGACCAAAATAGAATGTATTCATCAGTTTTGGGATACTTTTATTCTTTAACGCTGTTTTTTCGTCCCGGATCGTACGTCGTGAGCCGCGAAAAGGAAGACAACCTAATCTACCATATTTCTATTACCGAATCCTATGTCACCTTGGGCAAGACAACTTTGCCTCACGTAGAGGCTGGGCCCGCAGACCGAGGGCGTGGGGCTTGGGACCAGGTCACCGTCGCTCTGATGCCCATAACTTTTGATCCGTAAGGAGTTACGTAGTGCACAGCATACCGTTGGAATGCTCTCTGAGAGCTCTACGATGGGGGCAACAAGTCTGCTCAATTGGGTGTGTTTTTGGAGAACAAAATCGAACGTTTTCATCCATTTTGGGATATTTTTCTTCTTTTGCGCTATTTTTTCATCCCAAATCGTACGTCGTGAGCCGCAAAAAGGACGACAACCTAATCCATTACATTTTTATTACCGAATAACACGGCACCTTGGGCAAGACAACTTCGCCTCACGTAGAGGCAAGGCCCACAAACTGAGGGCGTGGGGCTTGGGACCAAGTATCTGTCGCTCCGGTGCCCATAACTGTTGATCCGTAAGGAGTTATGCGGCGTACAGTATACCGTTGGAAAGCTCTCCGAGAGCTCTACGACGAGGGCAGTAAGCCTCCTCGGCTGTGCCCGTTTTCATCAGTTTCGGGACACTGATTTTCTTTTACGCAATTCTTTTATCCCGTATCGTACGTCGTGAGCCGTGAAAAGGACGACAACCTAATCCATCACATTTCTATTACCGAATCCCAAGACACCTTAGGCAAGACAACTTCACTTCACGTAGAGGCTGGGCCCGCAAATAGAGGGCGTGGGGCTTGTGACCAGGTATCCATCGCTCCGGTGCTCATAACTTTTGATCTGTAAAGAGTTGCGCGGTGCACAGCAAACCGTTGGAAAGCTCTTCAAGAGCTCTACGACTGGGGCAGCAAGCCTTCTCAGCTGCACCTATTTTCAGAGCCCAAAAGTGAACATTTTCATAAGTTCGCTACACTTATCATCTTTTGCGGAGTTTTTCCTTCCCGGATCGTACGTCGTGAGCCGCCAAAAGGACGACAACCTAATCTATCACATTTCTAATATCGAATCCTATGGCACCTTGGGCAAGACAACTTCACTTCACGTAGAGGCTAGGCCCTCAAACCGAGGGCGTGGGGCTTGTGACCAGGTATCCGTCGTTGCAGTGCCTATAACTTTTGATCCGTAAGGAGTTATGCGGTGCACAGCATATCGTTGGAAATTTCTTCGAGAGCTCTACGACGGGGGCAGCAAGCCTGCTCGGCTGCGCCTAGTTTTGGAGCCCAAAATCGAACGTTTTCATAAGTTCGTTACACTTTTATTCTTTAGAGCTATTTTTTTCGTCCCGGATCGTACGTCGTGAGCCGCGAAAAGGACGACAACCTAATCTATCACATTTCTATTATCGAATCCTATTTTACCTTAGGCAAGACAACTTCAATTCACGTAGAGGCTGGGCCCGCAAATCGAGGGCGTGGGGCTTGTAACCAGGTATCCGTCGCTCTAGTGCCTATAACTTTGGATCCGTAAACAGTTACGCGACGCACAACATACCGTTGGAAAACTCTCCGAGAGCTCTACGACGGGGGCACCAAGCCTACTCGGCTGTGCCTATTTTCGGAGCCCAAAATCGAATATTTCATTAGTTTTGAGACACTTTTCTTATTTTGCGCTGTTTTTCTGACCTGGATCGTACGTCGTGAGCCGCGAAAAGGATAACAACCTAATCTATCACATTTATATTATCGAATCACACAGCACCTTGGGCAAGACAACTTCACTTCACATAGAGGCTTGGCTCGCAAACAAAGGGCGTGGGACTTGTGACCAGGTATCCGTCGCTCCGGTGCCCATAACTTTTGATGCGTAAGGAGTTACGCAGTGCATAGCATACCGTTGGAAAGCTCACCGAGAGCTCTACGACGTGGGCACCAAGGCTGCTCGGCTGCACCTATTTTCGGAGACCAAAATTGAACGTTTTCATCAGTTTTGAGACACTTATCTTCTTTTGCACAGTTTTTTTGTCCCAGATCTTACGTCGTTAGTCGCGAAAAGGATGACAACCTAATCCATCACATTTCTATTACCGAATCCCATGACACCTTGGGCAAGACAACTTCACTTCACTTAGAGGTTGGGCCCACAAACAGAGGGCGTGGGGCTTGTGACCAGGTATCAATCGCTCCAGTGCCCATAACTTTTTATCCGTAAGGAGTTACGCGGCGCACAACATACCGTTGGAAAGCTTTCCAAGAGCTCTACGACGGTGGCAGCAAGCCTACTCGGCTGCTCCTATTTTCGAAGCCCAAAATTGAACGTTTTCATTAGTTTTGAGACACTTTTCTTCTTTTGCGCCATTTTTCCATCCTGGATCATACGTCATAAGCCGCGAAAAGGATGACAACATAATCCATCACATTTTTATTATCGAATCCCATGGCACATCGGGTAAGACAACTTCACTTCACGTAGAGGCTGGGCCCTCAAACCGAGTGCGTGGGGCTTGTGACCAGGCATCCGTCGCTCCGGTGCCCATAACTTTTGATTTGTAAGGTGTTACGTGGTGCATGTCATACCGTTGGAAAGCTCTCCAAGAGTTCTACGATGGGGGCACAAGCATGCTCGATTGCACCTATTTTTTGAGCCTAAAATCGAACATTTTCATCAGTTTCAGGACACTTTTCTTCTTTTACGCTGTTTTTTCGTCCCGGATCGTACGTCGTGAGTCATGAAAAGGACGACATCCTATTCCATCACATTTCTATTATCGAATCACACGGCACCTTGGGCAAGACAACTTTACTTCACGTAGAGGCTGGGCCCGCAAACAGAGGGCATAGGGCTTATGACCAGGTATCCATCGCTCTGATGCCCATAACTTTTGCTCTGTAAGGAGTTACACGGCGCACAGCATATCGTTGGAAAGCACTCTGAGAGCTCTACGATGGGGGCACCTAGCCTACTCGGTTGCGCCTATTTTCTGAGCCTAAAATCGAACATTTTCATAAGTTTTGGGACACTTTTCTTCTTTTGCGCTGTTTTTCCATCCTAGATCGTACGTCGTGAGCCGCGAAAAGGACAACAACGTAATCCATCAAATTTCTATTACCGAATCACACGGCACCTTGGGCAAGACAACTTCACTTCATGAAGAGGCTGGGCCCGCAAACAGTGGTATTGGGGCTTGTGACAAGGTATCCGTCGCTCCGGTGCCCATAACTTTTGATCCGTAAGGAGTTACGCGGCGCACAACATACCGTTTGAAAGATCTCCGAGACCTCTACGATGGGGCCACCCATCCTGCTCGGCTACGTCTATTTTCGCAGCCCAAAATAGAACGTTTTCATAACTTTTGTTACACTTTTCTTCTTTTGCGCTGTTTTTCCATCTCGGTTCGTACGTCGTGAGCCGTGAAAAGGACGACAACCTAATCTATCACATTTCTATTATCGAATCCTATCGCACCTTGGGCAAGAAAACTTCACTTCACGTAGAGGCTGGGCCCGCAAGCCGAGGGCGTGGGGCTTGTGACTAGGTATCCGTCGCTCCGGTGCCTATAACTTTTGATCCGTAAGGAGTTACACGGCGCATAGCATACCGTTGGAAAGCTCTCCGAGAGCTCTACAATAGGGGCACCCAGCCTGCTCGGTTGCGCCTATTTTCGGAGCTCAAAATCGAATGTTTTAATTAGTTTCGGGATACTTTTCTTCTTTTGCGTTGTTTTTCCGACCCAGATCATATGTCATGAGTCGCGAAAAGAATGATAACCTAATCTATCACATTTCTATTACCGAATCACATGATACCTTGGGCAATACAACTTCACTTTACGTTGGGGCTTGGCCCGCAAACAGAGGGCATGGGGCTTTTGACCAAGTATCCGTCGCTCCGGTGCCCATAACGAAAGCACTCCGAGAGCTCTATGACGGGGACACCAAGCCTGCTCAGCTTCGCCTATTTTCGGAGCCCAAAATCGAATGTTTTCATCAGTTTCGGGACACTTATTTTCTTTTACGCAGTTTTTCTGTCCCGGATCGTACGTCGTGAGCCGCGAAAAGGACGACAACTTAATCTATCACATTTCTATTACCGAATCCAATGACACCATGACTTTATTTCACGTAGAGGCTGGGACCGCAAACAGAGGGCGTGGGACTTGTGACCAGGTATCCGTCACTACGATGCTCATAACTTTTGATCCGTAAGGAGTTACATGGCTCACAGCATACGGTTGGAAAGCTCTCCGAGAGCTCTATGACGGGGGCACCAAGCTTGCTCGGCTGCGCCCATTTTTGAAGCCAAAAAATGAACGTTTTCATTAGTTTTGGGGCACTTTTCTTCTTTTGCACAATTTTTCCGTCCCGGATCATACATCGTGAGCCGCAAATAGGATGACAACCTAATCCATCACATTTCTATTACTGAATCCCATGGCACCTTGGGCAAGACAACTTCTGTCACGCCCCAACTCGGCCTATAAAGGTTAGACTAGGGTGTGATCTAACATTCAAGTCGTATCACATACTTATCCGTTTATGAAGGTTTAACACTTAACATCTTGGCCTAAACTCCACAAATTCTCTGAAAAACTGGCAGCATAACGGCTGTAATTGGGCTCCTTAGTTTGACCTAATTCTCTGATCGCCTCAAAATGTACAATCTCAAATTCATTTCCAAGTAAGATTACTATTTACCGTCAATTGAAACGCCTACTAGTTATCTCGATGTCTCATTTGATTAATAAGCTAGTATGATACTATGTCTCGTTTGTTTGGTAATCCTCGTTACAAAAGTACCTGTTGACCTTAGCTTAACAATGGGTACCTGCTTAAGATTGGATAGGTTCATTTTACTTAGTCCTTACCGGATACTTCATAATCCTATGATAGATACTAACCAGTAACGATAGGAAAACGACCATAATAGTGTCTGTCTAGTTATTATCAGTACAAACCAAAATTAGACCCCAAATTACAACGGGGGTCTTTTACATTACAAACATCAAGCAACATGATAAGAAATAGTCTTCAAGTAGCATAGTGTTCACAAATGGCCATAATCAAGCAAAGCACATAGGACAGGCAATTATTCCAAGGAATCATCGTTAGGCACGTCGTCCTCGGGTACCTGTTCTTGATCTTCTTCACCTGAGATGATAAAAGTAGGTAAATCCTTATGAACTCAGCGAGGGGGAACGAGAAATAGGTTTTGAAACTCATTTTTCGATTCAACTTATGAAAACCCTTTTTGCAAGCATGAATATATCACAAATAAGTACATAACAATAATATAAAAGTAAAGGAACACAATTACCCGTCTTTCCTCCCCGAGGTCCACTAGGAACCAAGCGAGAGTACTTATACACATAGTGAAAAGCATACGGTGAGCTTTTGCTCTCAGTTCATTTCCAGTATCAGTTGTTGTGGCTGACTTCAAATCATCCCCTTATCACGCCAAATGGGTATACTCCGGATGTACCCTGAAATTCTACGACCCAACTCTCCGAGGAAGTCTAGCCCCCAAGCGAGAGAGGGAATTGGACAATGGTAGTCACGGTTGCACCGGTAAGCCCGATACCGCCCGGTGTGCGTGAACGCTACCACGCCAGAATGAAAGGTTGCAACCTTGTATGCAATGCACATTTATAACATTTAATATATCACATTAGGAGGACAACACATTAGATTTCCTCCGAGCAGTCATAAGATTGCACATTGACAAGTAAACAAGCGAGGCACGATAAGACAAATAATTTCACTTGAAAGGCACATGGAGTTATATGAACATTAAACGGGCAGCCATGTAACGCATGTAAATCAAGTCATATAACTCATTTCAAAGTTCACGTAATCAAATAACAAGATTATTCAACATGCAACGACATCTACGTGGGACCGGCTGCAAGAAAAGCCTACTTATCAACATGAAATCATCAAAATCATATTTAAGGCTACAAGGGCAACTACGGGCAGCCTACTAAACACATAATCCAGCACAACATCCCAAGGATCAACACTTAGCAAATTCACCTAGTTACTAGGGTTCCAATTCGTGCTTACCCGTGCGATTAAGCCCCAAGTCATCTCAAAATGAAACTCAAGCCATTCATCGATTGATTCAAACACCCTCAAGTATTCAAAACAGTTCACACAACATCCCAATGCCACAATCCCAAGCATTTAACACAACAAGAGAAGCTACAATAATTTTTCTAAGCATATCACTAAGTGAAACCCTCACTGCAATGGGCTGTTTTATCACAGTCATTAAGACAAGAAAAAAATCTCCAAATCTAGTGAATAAGATTTCAAATTAAAGCTTAAGAAGTGAACTAAATTCAGAAACAAACCTCGCATCATTTGGAGTTTGGGTTCAATAGTTATAGCCAAAACAGTGGGATTGCACAAAACTATCCAGATTTGCACACATTTCAATACTTGTCGTTTTTGAGGTCATTAGGGTCAGATTTAGCCTTAGTCCATTTCTGACAAAAACGTCCAGAACTGAAAACTATAGCAGTACACCAAATTTCATTCATTTTGGGTGTCATTTACTAAGTCAAAACTGGTTCGTTCCACAAGTCAGTGAATCTGCCAAAACCTGCTTCATTTTTCCAGACTTTCCAGATTTGGACACATTTTAATGATTTGCCATTTTGAGGACCTTAGAGTCAAAATTAGCTTTGTCATATTTCTGTGACAAATGTTTAGAACTGGAAAAACTAGTTACCTACCAATTTTCACGTATTTTAAACATCATTTACCTAGCCAAAATCAACTCGCACCAACGAGACAGAAAGCTGTCACATGCACGATTTCATCTAACATCACATTCTAGCCCAAAATCTTGCCATGCATGGTTGTAAAAGCTTATGAACACACATATATCTCAAGTACAGAAGCAAAGATAAACATTTAAGAGCATGCATGTGGGTTTTTTGAAAGATTTTCAAGAAGTTTTAGCCCTCACCTTAGCAAAACAACAAGAAGATGCACAAGACTCTTGGTGAAGCACAAAGTTGATCTTCTTCCTTGCTTAGCTGAGACACCACTCGATTTTCTCTATTTTTCCTAGCTTAGTGACCAAGTTCTTAGTAGATGCATGTGGTTAGAACAAGAAGAAAAGAAATGGAAGCTAGCAAACTCACCTAAGCCGAAATGGTTGTTCAAAGAGCTTGCATGTGAGTTTTCTTGCAACCTAGCTTGCTTAGTCGAGTTCCCTACCTTCTTGCTTGCCTTGATTAACCATGGAGTGATGAAGATGAGCTATGGAGCATAGGAACTCAGCCAAAGCCGAGAGAAAGAGAGAAGAATGAGAGGGAGAGAGAGAAATGTGAGGAAATGAGAGAAATGAAAGAAAAATAGAAGCTTGTGCAATTGTTGAGGCTTGTGTCGGCCTTGGGCATGTAAAAATCAGATTTGTGTCTTCAAGAAGCATGGTTTTTGAATTACCTAGCATGGCAAGGAGCTTATGTCGAGATTGGTGGAGTTTGGTAGAGTTTTGAGCTAGTTTTTTTATGCATTTGTGTCATAACTTGTCATAGAATTGTCTAGAATTAATTTTGAATTGAGCAAGCAAGCATAAATGCCACAAGGTGGTCGGCCAAGGCATGAAAATGCTGAATCTTTGTCATCTTTTGAGCATTAATTAATTGTATGTTTGAAAGTGCAAAAGAATAAGGAATAAAGAATAAGGAATGTCTACTTTTTGTGAGATTTTGTCTTCTAGTGGGTTGAATTAGTAATTTAATATTAGTTAGTGGAATTTGTAGGATTAATTATTGATCTAGTGCTTCTTGTAAGATACTTTATTTATTAACGTGAGGGCACGCTTTCCTAGGTCTAAGGAACGAACTACGAGACGAATGCACGTTTTTCATGTAAATGCACGTAACCCTAAATGAATGCACGTAATTCAATGCAAGGCACATAAAACGAAACACGATTCTTGAACCTAGGTCAAGGCACACAAATCTAGGTTAAGGCACACGAAATGAGGTATCGCAAGTAAATCGAGGTCGGGCCTCATAACTTCACTTCACGTAGAGGCTGGGCTCGCAAACAAAGGGCGTGGGGCTTGTGACCAGGTATCGGTCGCTCCGGTGCCCATAACTTTTGATCCGTAAGGAGTTACACGGCGCACAGCATACCGTTGGAAAGCTCTCCAAGAGCTCTACGAGCGAGGCAGCAAGCTTGCTCGGCTACGCCTATTTTTGGAGTCCAAAATCGAATGTTTTCAACAATTTTGTGATACTTTTCTTCTTTTGCGCTGTTTTTCTGTCCAGGATCGTACGTCGTGAGCCGTGAAAAGAACGACAAACTAATCCATCACATTTCTATTATCGAATCCCATGGCACATTGGGTAAGACAACTTCACTTCACGTAGAGGCTGGGCCCTCAAACAGAGGGCGTGGGGCTTGTGCCCAGGTATCCGTCGCTCCGGTGCTTATAACTTTTGATCTGTAAGGAATTACACGGCGCATAGCATACTGTTGAAAAGCTCTCCGAGAGCTCTACGATAGTGGCAGCAAGCCTGCTCGACTGCGCCTATTTTCGGAGCCCAAAATTGAACGTTTTCATTAGTTTCGCTACAATTTTCTTCTTTTACGTTGTTTTTCCATCTCGGATCGTATGTCGTGAGCCGCGAAAAGGACGACAACCTAATCTATCACATTTCTATTATCAAATCCCATGGCACCTCGGGCAAGACAACTTCATTTTACGTAGAGGATGGGCACGCAAACCGAGGGCGTGGGGTTTGTGACCAGGTATCCGTCGCTCATGTGCCTATAACTTTTGATCCGTGAGGAGTTACACTGCGCATAGCATACCGTTGGAAAGCTCTCCGAGAGTTCTATGACGGGGACATCAAACTGGCTTGGCTGCACCTATTTTTGGAGCCCAAAATCAAAAGTTTTCATTAGTTTGGGACACTTTTATTCCTTTGCGCTGTTTTTTCATCCCGAATCATACGTCGTGAGCCGCGAAAAGGATGACAACGTAATCCATCACATTTCTATTACCGAATCACACGACACCTTGGGTAAGACAACTTCACTTCACGTAGAGGCTGGGCCCGCAAACAGAGGGCGTGGGGCTTGTGACCAGGTATCCGTCACGCCGGTGCCCATAACTTTTGATCCGTAAGGAGTTACGCGGCGCACAGCATACCGTTGGAAAGCTCTCTGAGAGCTCTACGACGGGGGCACCAAGCTTGCTCGGCTGCACCTGTTTTGGAGTCGAAAATCAAACGATTTCATAAGTTTCGCTACACTTTTCTTCTTTTGCATTGTTTTTCCATCCCGGATCGTACGTCGTGAGCTGCAAAAAGGATGACAACCTAATCTATCACATTTCTATTATCGAATCCCATGGCACCTTGGGCAAGACAACTTCACTTCACGTAGATGCTGGGCCGGAAAACAGAGGGCGTGGGGCTTGTGACCAGGTATCCGTTGCTTCGGTCCTCATAACCTTTGATCCGTAAGGTGTTACGCGGCACACAGCATACCGTTGGAAAGCTCTCCGAAAGCTCTACGATGGGGGAACCAAGCTTGCATGACTGCTCTTTTTTTCAGAGCCCAAAATTGAACGTTTTCATCAATTTTGGGATACTTTTCTTTATTTGCGCTGTTTTTTTGTCCTGTATCATACGTCATGAGCCACGAAAAGGCCGACAACCTAATCCATCACATTTCTATTACCGAATCCCACGGCACCTTGGGCAAGACAACTTCACGTCACGTAGAGGCTGGGCCCGTAAACAGAGGGCGTGGGGCTCGTGACCAGGTATCCGTCGCTCTAGTGCCCATAACTTTTGATCCGTAAGGAGTTATGCGGCGCACAACATACTGTTGTAAAGCTCTCCGAGAGCTCTACGACAGAGGCACCAAGCCTGCTGGGCTGTGCCTATTTTCGGAGCCCAAAATTGAACATTTTCATCAGTTTCAGGTCACTTTTATGCTTTTGCGTAGTTTTTCCATCCCGGATCGTATGTCTTGACCCGCGAAAAGCACGACAACCTAATCCATCACATTTCTATTACCGTATCCCACGGCACCTTGGGCAAGACAACTTCACTTCACGTAGAGGCTGGGCCCGCAAACAGAGGGCGTGGGGCGTGTGACTAGGTATCTGTCGCTCTGGTGCTCATAAGTTTTGATCCGTAAGGAGTTACGCGGCGCACAACATACCGTTGGAAAGCTCTCCGAGAGCTCTACGATGGGGGCACCAAGCTTGCTCAGCCACGCTTGTTTTCAGAGCCCAAAATTGAATGTTTTGATTAGTTTCAGGACACTTTTCTTCTTTTGCGCAGTTTTTCCATCCCGGATCGTATGTCGTGAGCTGCGAAAAGGACGACAACCTAATCCATCACATTTTTATTACCGAATCCCACGGCACATTGGGCAAGACAACTACACTTCACGTAGAGGCTGGGCCCTCAAAGCGAGGGCGTGGGGCTTGTGACCAGGTATCCGTCGCTCCGGTGCCTATAACTTTTGATCCGTAAAGAGTTACGCGGCGCGCAGCATATCGTTGGAAAGTTCTCCGAGAGCTCTACGACGGGGGTAGCAAGCCTACTCGACTGCGCCTGTTTTCGAAGCCCAAAATCGAACGTTTTCATAAGTTTCGCTACACTTTTCTTCTTTTGCGCTGTTTTTCCATCTTGGATCGTACGTCGTGAGCTGCAAAAAGGATGACAACCTAATCTATCACATTTTTATTATCGCATCCCATGGCAGCTTAGGCAAGACAACTTCACTTCACGTAGAAGTTGGGCTCGCAAACCGAGGGTGTGGGGCTTGTAACCAAGTATCCGTAGCTCTAGTGCCTATAACTTTTGATCCGTAAAGAGTTATGCGTTGTACAGCATACCGTTCGAAAGCTCTCCAAAAGATCTACGATGGGGGCACCTAGTCTACTCGGTTGCGCTTGTTTTCGGAGCCCAAAATCAATGTTTTCATTAGTATCGGGACACTTTTTCTTCTTTTGCGCTGTTTTTTCGACCCGGATTGTACGTCCTGAGCCGCGAAAAGGAAGACAATCTAATCTATCACATTTCTGTTATCGAATCACACGGCTCCTTGGGCAAGACAACTTCACTTCACGTAGAGGCTGGGCCCACAAACAGAGGGCGTGGGGCTTGTGACCAGGTATCCGTCGCTTCGATGCCCATAACTTTTGATCCGTAAGGAGTTAGGCGGCGCACAGCAAACCGTTGGAAAGCTCACCGAGAGCTCTACGACGGGGGCACCATGGCTGCTTGGCTGTGCCTATTTTTGGAGGCCAAAATCGAACATTTTCATCAGTTTCAGGACACTTATGTTCTTTTGCGCAGTTTTTTCGTCCTGGATCGTATGTTGTTAGCCACGAAAAGGAAGACAACCTAATCCATCACATTTCTATTACCGAATCCCACGGCACCTTGGGCAAGACAACTTCACTTCACGTAGAGGCTGGGCCCGCAAACAGATGGCGTGGGGCTTGTAACCAGGTATCCATCGCTCCGGTGCTCATAAGTTTTGATCCGTAAGGAGTTACGCGGCGCACAGCATACCGTTGGAAAGCTCACCAAGAGCTCTACGACGTGGGCACCCAAGCTGCTCGGCTGTGCTTGTTTTTAGAGCCCAAAATTGAACATTTTCATCAGTTTCGGGACACTTATCATCTTTTGCGGAGTTTTTCTGTTCCGGATCGTACATAGTTAGCCACGAAAAGGAAGACAACTTAATCCATCACATTTCTATTACCGAATCCCACGGCACCTTAGGCAAGACAACTTCACTTCACGTAGAGGTTGGGCCCGTAAACAAAGGGCGTGGGGCTTGTGACCAGGTATCCGTCGCTCCGGTGCTCATAACTTTTGATCCGTAAGGAGTTACACGGCGCACAGCATACCGTTGGAAAGCTCTCCGAGAGCTTTGCGATGGGGGCACCAAGCTTGCTCGGCTGTGCCTACTTTCGGAGCACAAAATCGAACATTTTCATTAGTTTTGCGATATTTTTCTTCTTTTGCACAGTTTTTCCATCCTGGATCGTACGTCGTGAGCCACGAAAAGGACGACAACCTAATCCATCACATTTCTATTACCGAATCCCATGGCACCTTGGGTAAGACAACTTCACTTCACGTAGAGGCTGGGCCAGCAAATAGAGGGCATGATGCTTATGACCAGGTATCCATCGCTCCGGTGCCCATAACGTTTGATCCGTAAGGAGTTACGCAGTGCAAAGCATACTGTTGAAAAGCTTTCCGAGAACTCTACGAAGGGGGCAGCAAGCATGCTCGGCTGCGCCTATTTTCGGAGCCCAAAATCAAACGTTTTCATCAGTTTTGGGACATTTTTCTTTTTTTGCGCTGTTTTTTCGACCCGGATCATACGTCGTGAGCCGCGAAAAGGACGACAACCAAATTCATCACATTTCTATTACCGAATCCCACGGCACCTTGGGCAAGACAACTTCACTTCACGTGGAGGCTGGGCCCGCAAACAGAGGGCGTGGGGCTTGTGACAAGGTATCCGTCGCTCCGGTGCCCATAACTTTTGATCTGTAACGAGTTACGCGGTGAACAGCATACCGTTGAAAAGCTCTCCGAGAGCTCTACAATTGGCGTACCAAGCTTGGTCGGCTGCGCCTAATTTTGAAGCCGAAAATCGAACATTTTCATCAGTTTTGGGGCATTTTTCTTCTTTTGCGCTATTTTTTCGTCCTGTATCGTACGTCCTGTGCCGTGAAACGGACGACAACCTAATCCATCACATTTCTATTACCAAATCCCACGGTACCTTGCGCAAGACAACTTCACTTCACGTCGAGGATGGGCCCGTAAATTGAAGGCGTGGGGCTTGTGACTAGGTATCCGTTGCTCCGGTGCCCTTAACTTTTGATCTGTAAGGAGTTACGCGGCGCATAGCATACCGTTAGAAAGTGCTGAGAGCTCTACGACGAGGGCACCTAGCCTGCTCGGCTGCGCTTGTTTGTTGAGCCTAAAATCAAACATTTTCATTTGTTTCGGGACACTTTTCTTCTTTTACGCTGTTTTTTCATCCCCGATCGTACATCGTGAACCGCGAAAAAGACGACATCTTATTCCATCACATTTCTGTTGCCGAATCACATGGCACCTTGGGCAAGACAACTTCACTTCACGTGAAGGCTAGGCCTGCAAACAGAGGGCGTGGGGCATGTGACCAGGTATCCGTCGCTCCGGTGCCCATAACTTTTGCTCCGTAAGGAGTTACGCGGCACACAATATACCGTTGGAAAGCACTCTGAGAGCTCTACGATAGGGGCACCTAGCCTGCTCGGATGCGCCTATTTTAGGAGCCTAAAATCAAACATTTTCATAAGTTTTGGGACACTTTTATTCTTTTGCGCAGTTTTTCCGTCCTGGATCGTATGTCGTGAGCCGCGAAAAGGGCGACAGCCTAATCCATCACATTTCTATTACCGAATCACATGGCACCTTGGGCAAGACAACATCACTTAACGTAGAGGCTGGGCCAGCAAACAGAGGCCGTGGGGCTTGTCACTAGGTATCCGTCGCTCCATTGCCCATAACTTTTGATCCGTAAGGAGTTACGCGGCGCACAGCATACCGTTGGAGGGCTCTCCGAGAGCTCTACGACGGGGCCACCCAGCCTACTCGACTGTGCCTATTTTCGGAGCGCAAAATCGAACATTTTTATCAGTTTCGGGACACTTTTCTTCTTTTGCGCTGTTTTTCTGTCCTGGATCGTACGTCGTGAGCCTCTAAAAGGACGAGAACCTAATCCATGACATTTCTTATTATCGAATCACATGACATCTTAGGCAACACAACTTCACTTCATGTAGAGGCTGGGCCCGCAAACAGAGCTCGTGGGGCATGTGATCAGGTATCCGTCGCTCTGGTGCCCATAACTTTTGATCCGTAAGGAGTTACGCGGCGCATAGCCTACCGTTAGAAAGCTCTCCGAGAGCTTTACGATGGGGCCAACCAGCCTGGTAGGCTGCGCCTATTTTTGGATCCCAAAATCGAACGTTTTGAACAGTTTCGGGACACTTATCTTGTTTTGCGCAGTTTTTTCATCAAGGATCGTACGTCGTGAGCCACGAAAAGGACGACAACCTAATCTAACACATTTCTATTACCGAATCACACGGCACCTTGGACAAGAAAACTTCATCTCACGTAGAGGCTGGGTCCGCAAACAGAGGGCGTGGGGCCTGTGACCAGGTATCCGTCGCTCCGGTGCCCATAACTTTTGATTCGTAAGGAGTTACGCGGCGCACAGCATACCATTGGGAAGATCTCCGAGAGCTCTACGACGTGGGCACCAGTCCTGCTCGGTTTTGCCTATTTTAAGAGCCCAAAATCGAACGTTTTCATAAGTTTCGCTACACTTTTCTTATTTTGCGCTATTTTTCTGTCCCGGATTGTACGTCGTGAGCTGCGAAAAGGACGACAACCTAATCTATCACATTTCTATTATCGAATCCTATGGCACCTTGGGCAAGACAACTTCACTTCACGTAGAGGCTGGGCCCGCAAACCGAGGGCATAGGGCTTGTGACCAGTTATCCGTCGCCCCGGTGCCCATAACTTTTGATCCGTAAAGAGTTACACGGCGCATAGCATATCGTTGAAAAGTTCTCCGAGAGCTCTACGACGGGGGCACCAAGCCTGCTCGGCTACGACTATTTTTGGAACACAAAATCGAATGTTTTCATTAGTTTTGGGATACTTTTCTTCTTTTGTGCAGTTTTTCTGACTCGGATCGTACGTTGTGAGCTGCGAAAAGGACGAGAACTTAATCCATCTCATTTCTATTACCGAATCACACGACACCTTGGGCAAGACAACTTCACTTCACGTAGAGGCTGGGCCCGCAAACAGAGGGCTTGGGGCTTGTGACCAGGTATCCGTTACTCCGGTGCTCATAACTTTTGATTCGTAAATAGTTACGCGGCGCACAACATACCGTTGGGAAGCTCTCCAAGAGCTCTACAATGGGGGAACCAAGCTTGCTTGGCTGCGCCTGTTTTCGAAACCAAAATCGAACGTTTTCATCATTTTTGGGACACTTTTCTTCTTTTGCGCAGTTTTTTCATCCCGGATCGTACGTCATAAGCCGCGAAAAGGTCGATAACTTAATCCATCACATTTCTATTACTGAATCCCATGGCACCTTGGGCAAGACAACTTCACTTCACGTAGAGGCTGGGCCCGCAAACAAAGGGCGTAGGGCTTATGACCAGGTATCCGTCGCTCCAGTGCCCATAACTTTTGATCTGTTAAGAGTTACGCGGTGCACAACATACGGTTGGAAAGCTCTCCGAGAGCTCTACGACGGGGGCACTAAGCCTGCTTGGCTGCGCCTGTTTTCAGAACCCAAAATTGAATGTTTTCATTAGTTTTGAGACATTTTTATTCTTTTACGCTATTTTTCCGACCCGGATCGTACATCGTGAGCCGCAAAATGGATGACAACCTAATCCATCACATTTCTATTACCGAATCACACGGCATCTTGGGCAAGACAACTTCACTTCACGTAGAGGCTGGGCCCGCAAACAAATGGCGTGGGGCTTGTGACTAGGTATCCGTCGCTCTTTTGCCAATAACTTTTTATCCGTAAGGAGTTACGCGGCGTACAACATACCGTTGGAAAGCTCTCCAAGAGCTCTACGACGGTGGCACCAAGCCTGCTCGGCTGCGCCTGTTTTTGGGTCCCAAAATCAAACATTTTCATCTGTTTCGGGACACTTATCTTCTTTTGCGCAGTTTTTTCATCCCGGATCGTACGTCGTGAGCCGTGAAGAGGACGACAACCTAATCCACCACATTTCTATTACCGAATTCCACGGCATCTTGGGCAAGACAACTTCACTTCATGTAAAGGCTGGGCCCGCAAATAGAGGGCATGGGGCTTGTGACCAGGTATCCGTCGCTCCGATGCTCATAACTTTTGATCCGTAAGGAGTTACGCAGCGCACAGCATACCGTTGGAATGCTCTCCAAGAGCTCTACGACGGGGGCTCCAAGCTTGCTCAGCTACGCCTGTTTTGGAGCCCAAAATCGAATGTTTTCATAAGTTTCGCTACACTTTTCTTCTTTTGCTCCGTTTTCCCATCCCGGATCGTACGTTGTGAGCCGCGAAGAGGACGACAACCTAATTTATCACATTTCTATTATCGAATCCCATGGCACTTTGGGCAAGACAACTTCACTTCACGTAGATGCTGGGCCTGCAAACCGAGGGCGTGGGGCTTGTGACCAAGTATCCGTCGCTCCGGTGCTCATAACTTTTGATCCGTAAAGAGTTATACGCCACATAGCATACCGTTGGAAAGATCTCCGAGAGATCTACGATGAGGGTAGCAAGCTTGCTCGGCTGCGCCTATTTTTGGAGCCCATAATTGAACATTTTCATATGTTTTAGGACGCTTTTCTTTTTTTGCGCTGTTTTTCCGTCCCGGATTGTACGTCGTGAGACGCGAAAAGGACGACAACCTAATCCATCACATTTTTATTACTAAATCCCACGGAATATTGGGCAAGACAATATCACTTCACGTACAGGCTGGGCCCTCAAACTGAGTATGTGGGGCTTGTGACCAGGTATCCGTCGCTTCGGTGCTCATAACTTTTGATCCGTAAAGAGTTACGTGCCACATAGCATACCGTTGGAAAGCTTTCCGAGAGCTTTGCAACGGGAGCACCAAGCTTGCACGGTTGCACCTGTTTTCTGAACACAAAATTGAATGTTTTCATCAGTTTCGGGACACTTTTCTATTTTTGCGCAGTTTTTTTGTCGCGAATCGTACGTCGTGAGCCTCGAAAAGGACGACAACCTAATGGATCAAATTTCTATTACCAAATGCCATGACACCTTGGGCAAGACAACTTCACTTCACGTAAAGGCTGGGCACGCAAACAGAGGGCGTGGGGCTTGTGACTAGGTATCCGTCGCTCTGGTGCCCATAACTATTTATTTGTAAGGAGTTACGCGGCGCACAGCATACCATTGGAAAGCTCTCCGAGAGATCTACGACGGGGGCAGCAAGCTTGCTCGGCTGCGCCTGTTTTTGGAACCCATAATCGAACGTTTTCATCAGTTTTGGGACACTTTTCTTTTTTTGCGCTGTTTTTCCTTCCCGGATCGTACGTCGTGAGCTGTGAAAAGGATGACAACCTAATCCATTACATTTTTTTTAACGAATCCCATGGCACATTGGGCAAGACAACTTCACTTCACGTACAGGCTAGGCCCTCAAACCGAGTGTGTGGGGCTTGTGACAAGGTATCCGTCGCTCCGGTGCCCATAACTTTTGATCCGTAAGGAGTTACGCGACGCACAGCATACCGTTGGAAAGCTCTCCGAGAGCTCTACGATGGGGGCAGCAAGCATGCTCGGCTGCGCCTATTTTCGAATCCCAAAATCGAACATTTTTATCAGTTTTGGGATACTTTTCTTCTTTTGCGCTATTTTTTCATCCTGTGTCGTACGTCGTGAGCCGCGAAAAGGACGACAACCTAATCCATCACATTTCTATTACCGAATACCATGGCACCTTGCACAAGACAACTTCACTTCACGTAGAGGCTAGGCCCGCAAACAGAGGGCGTGGGGCTTGTGACCAGGTATCCGTTGCTCCGGTGCCCTTAACTTTTGATCCGTAAGGAGTTACGCGGCGCACAGCACACCGTTGGAAAGCTCTCTACAAGCTCTACGACTAGGGTACCTAGCCTGCTCGGCTACTCCTATTTTCGGAGCCCAAAATTGAACCTTTTCATTAGTTTCAGGACACTTATCATCTTTTGTGTAGTTTTTCCATCCTGGATCGTACGTCGTGAGCCACAAAAAAGACGACAACCTAATCCATCACATTTCTATTACCGAATCTCACGGCACCTTGGGCAAGACACCTTCACTTCACATAGAGGCTGGGCCTGCAAACAGAGGGCATGGGGCTTGTGACCAAGTATCCGTCGCTCCGGTGCCCATAACTTTTGATCCGTAAGGAGTTACGCGGCGCACAACATACCGTTGGAAAGCTCTCTGAGAGCTCTACGATGGGGGCACCTAACCTGCGCTGCTGCACCTATTTTCGGAGCCCAAAATCAAACATTTTCATAAGTTTTGGGACACTTTTCTTCTTTTACGTTGTTTTTTCATCTTGGATCATACGTCGTGAGCCGCAAAAAGGACGACATCCTATTCCATCACATTTCTATTACCGAATCACACTGTACCTTGGGCCAGAGAACTTCACTTCACGTAGAGACTGGGCCCGCAAATAGAGGGCTTGGGGCTTATGACCAGGTACCCGTCGCTCTGGTGCCTATAACTTTTGCCCCGTAAGGAGTTACACGGCGCACAGCATACCGTTGGAAAGCACTCTGAGAGCTCTACGATTGGGGCACCTAGCCTGCTCTGTTGCGCCTATTTTCAGAGCCTAAAATCGAACATTTTCATATGTTTTGGGACACTTTTCTTCTTTTGCGCTATTTTTCCGTCCTGGATCATACATCGTGAGCCGCAAAAAGGACGACAACCTAATCCATCACATTTCTATTACCGAATCACACGGTACCTTAGGCAAGACAACTTCACTTCACGTAGAAGCTGGGCCCGCAAACAAAGGGTGTAGGGCTTGTGACCAGGTATCCTTCATAGAGCTCTCAGAGAGCTTTCCAACGGTATGCTGTGCGCCGCGTAACTCCTTACGGATCAAAAGTTAAAGGTTTAGGGTTTAAGGTTTAGGGTTTAGGGTTCAGGGTTCAGGGTTCAGGGTTTAGGGTTTAGGGTTAGGGGTTTAGGGTTTAAGGCTTAGGGTTTAGGGTTTAGGGTTCAGGGTTCGGGATTTAGGGTTCAGGGTTCAGGGTTCAGGGTTCAGAGTTTGTTTTTTTTTTTAAAGAGGGGGTGACCCTCAGAAATTTATTAAACTTGAAAACAATGTACAAGAGCTAGAGGGGGACCTGAACCTGACCTCCAGAAGGGGATCGGGGACAAAGACCAAAACTATCCCCTTAATGAAACTAAGAGAAGGGACAAACCCCCTTCTCATAACAAAACACCTTACTACAGGAAAAAAAACAAGAAATATAAAAGAACAAGGCCCACACCAAGCCTAAAGCTCAAACAACTCAGAAGGCTGCAACTTCGTCTCTTACAAACCAAAAACCGACACCAAAGCCATCTCCATTCCATTGAACCAAACAAAGCAACAAGAAAAGCAAGAATTTCCAAAAGAGCACAAAGAAAAGGAAAGGAAAGAGCCACTAACCTTCTTGGACGAAAACTACCACTCTTTTCCCCCCGAAAACTCGGCAGGCCCAGCCTATCAACACGAACAATCCCTTGAAGTAAACTGTGATACAGAAAGTCATTAACATAGTGCAATACGTCCGACCTCAAACCTTGCCCTGCCAGATAATCTGCTGCCTGGTTAACGTTGCATGAAGTGTACCTAGCAAAACACGAGCCCTCTCAAAATCATACGCCAAAACCCAGGAACCACGCCCTTGCCCTTTAATCAAATTCACAACCACTTGAGCATCCATCTCAACCCAAACTTCCTCCAAACCGTACTGCACACAGATAGAAAGACCATGAAGGAGCGCAAACAGCTCAACCTAGATCGCAGGAATATCCCCATACCTTTCGAAGAAGGCCACAAGCATCCATGAGAGTCCCGAATAATCCCTCCTCCACCTGCCCGATTCCCTTCACTACTACCATCCACATTAAGCTTAAACTTACCCTCCTGGGGTCTTATCCAGACCACCATCCTAGGTAAAGGACTCTGCCTCCTCTGAACCTGACACTGAAAGAGATGAGCCAAGACAGAATCCCCCTTCCAGTGCCATGACTTAATCAAACTGGCAATAGAAAATTGCCACAACAAATTCCTAACACGACAGATAATCCTATCAGAGAAAAAACCCATATTCTTGTGCTTTGAATCATTTCTCTCAATCCAAGCAAACCACAGGATAAAAATAGGGATCAAAATACGCACATGCCCTCTGCACACATAATCACTAGAGTAGAACCAGGTACTCAACCACACAAACAAATTATCCGAATCAGGGAATCGAACCCCAAAAATCTGTGCAAACCACTATACATCGTGAAACCTCCATGGGACGTCAGGTCCCAATACGGTTCATCCTGGGCATACAACCTCAAAAGAACTTTAACTAACTCTGTCACCACAAAAGAGGGAAGAACCGCCTCTAACTTCACCAAGTCCCACTCACCATTGATCACAAAATCTTTCACTTGCGCAGAAGAAAGAAAACCATCAGATTTGAAAGAAGTCAAAGGGCGGTCTCCCCACCACACATCATGCCAAAAAATACCTTTCCAGACCCAATCTTCCAATGTAAAAACTTCTCTCCCCAATCCCCTGCCTCTCTGATCCTCCTCCAAATACTGGAATCATGTGGTCGAACATTAACAGAAAAAGGGTGTCTTCCTTGACAATAATTCGCCCTCATAAACTGCGCCCACAAACTGTCAGAGGTCCTAAATCTCCACCACAACTTAATCTCCTGAGCATCCCCAAGATCATGCAAATCTCGAACCCCAAGTCCTCCCTCACTCTCCGGGAAACAAAGAGATCCCCACGGAGCCCAATGAATCCTCCTGTGATCCCCAATATCTCCCCAGATGAACCTGTTAAACAGTCTCTCAATACGCTTAATGACCCCCACCGGAGCCCGTAGCACCTGTATGAGATAGAGAGGCATAAAAGTAAGCACACTCCGAAGCAACACAATTCTCGTACCTAGTGAGAGGACTCTTGACTGCCAACCTGTAATTTTGGAAGAAATTTTCCGAATCAAATCATCAAACAAGACCACCTTCTTCGGCCCCTTATACAACGGAACACCCAGGTACCTAGTCGGCAGACTTTGCCTAGTAAATCCTGTAGTCCTTTCCACAATTCTCACCCTAGCCCGCGGTGAGGATTCCGGAAGAATGAAACCATTCTTAGCCTTATTCACCTTCTGACCTGAAAGAGACTCATACTCTGCCAAAAAACCCATAATCCTGTTCAAAGAAGATTTACAACCATTTGCAAAAATAACAATATCATCTGCAAAGGCGAGGTGGGACACCAAAAAAGAACTCCTAGCAAAATATTGCATGGAAGGAAACTGCACAAACATTCTATTCAGACCTCTAAACAAATACTCAGCAGCCAGAATAAAGAGCAGAGGCGAAATGGGATCCCCCTATCGGAGACCCCTTTTCGACTGGAAATAACCTGTGGAGCAACCATTAAGTAAAACAGAAAACCATCAATTGGAGACACATTTTCGAATAATAGAAACCCAGCGGTCACTAAACCTAAAGCATTCCAACACTTTGCAAATAAAACCCTAATGCATCCTGTCATACGCTTTCATCTTATCTAGTTTAAGTAGAATATTTGACCCACGAATAGCAGAATTCAAAGAATGTACTAATTCTTGAGCCAAAATAATATTATCCCCAATCAATCTGCCCCCAATAAATCCACTTTGATTCTCAGAAATAAGCTTAGGCAACAAAACACACAACCTTGTAGCCAACATCTTTGTAATAATCTTATTAAAAGTAGTGGAAAGACTAATTGGCCTGAAATTGTTCCACATACCTGGATTATCTTTCTTCGGAATCAAAACCAAAGTCGTAGAGGTGACTCCCCTAAGGAGTTCTACTCCCTCCAAAAAGGCACTCACAACTCCCCTGAGATCCTCCTTAATAACATCCCAACACACCTGAAAAAACTTCAACGAGAATCCATCTGGCCCCGCCATAGAATATGGGTCAATACTGAACACAGTATCCTGCAACTCCTCCAAAGTTGGTACTGCAAGCAAAGCATCGTTCTCTGCACCCGAAAGGATAGAGGGGATCAAAGTTGAATCACCTCCCTCTACCTCACACTGCTCACCCTGGAGAAGCTCTGCAAAGTACTCAACTGCCGAGTTCTTTATCTTCGTCTGATCCTGAACGGTAACAACTTCCTGGTCCCTCGACACCTTTATCTCCCAAACTGTGCTTCTCATGTGCTTTGTCTTCAACAAAAACTGAAAGAATTGAGTGTTCCTCTCACCTTCCACCAACCACCTGCAACCCGGTTTCTGTTGCCAGAACTGCTCCTCAATAGCTAATAATCTGACCAACTTGGCTCGAGCTTCATTCAAGGCCATCCTATCCCCAGGCACAGATGATGTCTGACACTGAACCTCAAGTTTCTCCACTCTCTGCTCTGCCTCTCTGACATTCTGAAACACATCTCTAAAAACATTTCGGTTCCACCACTTGAGAGCACTCTTTAGACGTTGTTGCTTAAACCAAAACCTGTCAATACCTTGAGCCTGCAATGGAGAATTCTAGCTAGCCTGCACAAAATCAAGAAAATTATATGATTAGTCCAAGCATTTAAAAAATGAAATGAGGAAGGCCCTCTATCAATTGAAAGAAAAAGAGACATAAAAAGAGGACAGTGATCAGATCCTTCTCTAGCCAGGTGCTTAATTCTAGTGACAGCAAATGTATCTGGCCAACCATGGTTGATGCAAACACGATCCAGCCACTGAAACAAAGTTCCATTAGTCCAAGTGAACTCATTGCCTTCATATCCTGCATCAATTAAACCACAATCCAGCAAACAATTGCCGAATTCCTCCATCGAAATAGCATTCGGCGTCGTACCAACCATCCACGGACCCTCAACAACCCTAGATATCAAAGCCATTTCCTCCCAAAGTGCCCTCCTCTCGGTCAACAAGTTTTTAGCATAAACAAATGTAGCAAACATGGGCTCTCTGAGCTAGTGAACAGTAATACACACCGTAAGAGCCTAAGCATGGTCCCTTAGATTGTCAACCTGTATGTCTTCATCCCAAAAAAACCACACTTTATTTGAACAATTTTGAGCAAACCTGGAATCAAAACCTAAAGTTCGCGAATAAAAAGAAATCTGATCCTCAGAGACTATAGGTTCTGAGATCATAACAAACTTTAACCTGTACATTTTAATCAACTTCTTCAACCTACGCAAACCCACAGTTCGCGCCACTCCCCTAATATTCCATACTAGTCCACTAATCATCAAAAAAAGGGGAAGAATCGCCCGTGTTACCTTTTTCCACAATGGACTTACTTCGCATGATACGCGGAGAACCCAACTGCTGCTTTTTATTTTTTGATGACCTCTTGCTCTACCCAACGCCTTACAACTTGTCCGATGAGTTACTTCTGGAAAGCTCCTTTGGATGCACCTCCAAAGCATCCCCCAAACCTGAGATATGCCCTTCAGTATGCACGAACCTGAAATCAGAATTAGAGCTTGACAAAGACGGATCCGTGTTAATGATGCATAAAGGAAGTTCACCAATCCCTGCTGACACCACCTTTTCACCCCCACGTATCTCCCTCTCTAAACTAGCTCCAATACTATCACCCAACCCATCGGCTCCAAACGTACCCCTCTCAACACTGTCTTTCTTATTCCTCTCACTCTCTGTTTTTCCCTCTCCATCTCCTACTGTCTCCTCTTCCCTAATGACAAGCTCGCGGCCCCCTACCTCGCGACCGACCCCTTCCTCATCCTCTTTCTCACTCTCCTCATCATTCTCAATAATATCCTCACTCCTACTACCATTACCAACCTTCTCCCTCCCAGAACTACTACCAGCACTATCACTCATCCCTTTGCCCAGACCACTAGAGCCCCTCTCTAAGCTACCCCCTACCCCGTGGGACTGTTGGGGAGACTCCTCAACAGAGTACACATGCGAAGGATCCTCACTAGAAGAAATCCTGGTGGATTCTGAGCTCAAATCAACAAGATCGTCATTACTCAGAATCTCACCAAAAGTAACCCTCTTCACCTCTCTTTTTTTCTTTGTCTGCTCATTTTTCCTCTCCTCAATATTTTTCTCTTCTTCTCGAGGCTCACACATTATCTCTCTCACTTTATGTTAAATAGCACACACTGTCTCTCTATCTCCTTCTTTTTGCCTCTCTTCATCTTTTTCTAAATCCGCTCTTTCTTTTTTTTGCTCCTCTCTCAATCTCTTTTTTTTTGTCTCTCAAGTTTTTTTACAAACTCTTCTCTAGCTCTTTCTTGCTCTTTCTCAAATGCCTCTAATTTTCTCTCACTATTTTTCTCATCTTCACTCATTAAGCTATATCCTTTCTCAAAATTCAATTTATCAAAAGAATTCTTAACTGGGACTATAGTACCTATATCATTTTGTGAAGCCTTAGTTGCATATTGATTTTTGCCCATTTTATTTTTCCTGCCACAAATAGAAGTGAACCCATCCTTATCAACAGTCTTACCCTTATTCTGACCCGATGAAGGAGGGAGTGGTAGTGGTTTAGGATCATTTCCCCCGACCCCGATCCCCCACTAGGCAGTTTCCTATGAAATATGTCCCTTCTTCTTTTCTCCATAGCCATTCTACGCTCTTTTTCTGAAGTGGTAACCAAACAAAATTCCTCCTCATGCCCTAAATGCTTACACCGAGTGTAGTAAGGAGGCATCTCCTCAAACATAGCCTCCTGCCAATACCCCCCAACACTCACACCATCCTCATTTTTATAACTAATAAAGATCTCAGACGGAGGGGTTTTCAAACAGTCAAATTCAATTTGTATCCTAGCGTGAGATGGACGTGTCCTCCTAGAAGTCAACTCATCCATTTGAATTGGAGTTCCAAGAGTTCTAGGAAGCCCCATTAGTACAGATTTTTCAAACAAGTGAGCACGTAAATTCGGAAATGAAACCCAAACAGGAACAATAGAAGACTCTTTTTTAGGAGAAAAATCCAAACTCCATTTGAAAGGACGCATTTTCCAACCATCAAAAAACCATTTAGTCTTATTCCAAATCCTTTTAAAATCATCCTCATTCATTAACTTAATCAAAATATTTTTGTAATCTAACCACAACACTTGGTAATCACCAACAAGACCAAGCCTTGAAAAATGGAAGCAAATTCTAGCAATTAAAGGCATACTATTGAATTTTCCAACAATGGCATATTTAAATGGCTCAAGAAAAACATCCAATTCTGACAAACGGATACCAAAAGCAGGCTTATTCATGAACATTTTAGGACCACGCGAGACAGGAATTAATGGAGGTTTTTCTGAATTAATGACTGAGGAAAATCTCTTACCCCAAGCACGTGGAGATGAAGGCTGGACGACTTGAGGCAGATCTGAAAGTTGCAGTGGCAGCATAGCGGCTGGTATGACCAGTTTTGACGACGACGAGGGCTGGAAACCAAAAGGCGCAGCTGAGGCTGACTGCCGCACCTGGAAGAGCACGGTAGCAGGCCCTTGTCGTGCCTGAAGGGGCGCTGCAGAGCCCCGTCGAGCCTCGCGTGGCGCTGCAGCAGGGCCCTACAGCGCCTCGCATGGCGCAATAGTCACAAAATGCTGTGCCGCGTGGTTCTTCTCGCTGCTGCACCCTATCAGCCTGCGCATCAGCATGAGACTGATGTGCAGTTGGCGCAGAACCACTTGGGTGCTGCGCCGAGGCTTTTAGCAGCTCAACAGCGTGAGGCTGTTGCGCTGAGGTGAACAACGACGCAGTAGTAGGGAGCTGCTGCGTTGTGGAAGAAGGCTGGTCTTCCAGGCTAGCCACTAGCAACGTGTAGTCACTTGACGGCAGGCTTGGCACCGGCGGCGCTACCATGCTTGAAGATGAAGGGTTTTGGATTGAGTGAGGGAGCCGCCAGAGAGAGAAAGCTGGGAGGGGTTTTTGGTTTTTGGTTTTGGTTCAGTTCAGTTCAGTTCATTCAGTTCAGGTTCATTCAGTTCAGTTCAAGTTCATTCAGTTCAGTTCAGTTCAGTTCAGTTCAGTTTCAGTTCAGTTCAGTTCAGGTTCATTCAGTTCAGTTCAGTTCAGTTCAGTTCAGGTTCAGTTTATTTTAGTTCAGTTCATTCAGTTCAGTTTAGTTCATTCAGGTTCAGGTTCAGTTCATTCAGGTTCATTCAGTTCTGTTTAGGTTCAGTTCAGTTCATTCAAGTTCAGTTCAGTTCAGTTCATTCAGTTCAGGTTTAGTTCAGGTTTAGTTCAGGTTCAGGTTCAGTTCAGTTCAGTTCATTTAGTTCATTCAGTTCAGTTCAGTTTATTCAGGTTTAGTTCAGTTCAGTTCATTCATTCATTCAGGTTCATTCAGTTCATTCAGTTCAGTTCATTCTGGTTCATTCAGGTTCAGTTCAGTTCAGTTCAGTTCAATTCAAGTTCAGATCAGTTCATTCAGTTCATTCATTTCAGTTCAGTTCATTCAGGTTCATTCAGTTCTTCAGGTTCAGCTCATTCAGGTTCAGTTCATTCAGGTTTAGTTCAGTTCATTCAGTTCAGTTCAGTTCATTCATTCATGTTCATTCAGTTCAGTTCATTCAGGTTCATTCATTTCATTCATTCAGGTTTAGTTCAGTTCAGTTCATTCATTTCATTCAGGTTCAGTTCAGTTCAGGTTCATTTCAGGTTCAGGTTCAGTTCATTCAGTTCATCGTTCAGTTCAGTTTAGTTCATTCAGTTCAGGTTCATTCAGTTCATTCATGTTTAGGTTCATTCAGTTCATTTCAGTTCAGGTTCATTCATTCAGTTCATTTCATTCAGTTCATTTAGTTCATTTCAGTTCAGTTCAGTTCATTCAGGTTCAGTTCAGGCTCAGGTTCAGGTTCAGGTTCAGTTCAGGCTCAGGTTCAATTCATTCATTCAGGTTCAGTTCAGGTTCAGGTTCATTCAGTTTAGGTTCAGGTTCAGTTCAGTTCAGTTCATTCATTCAGTTTAGGTTCAGTTCATTCATTCAGTTCAGTTCATTCAGTTCAGTTCATTCAGGTTCAGTTCAGTTCAGGTTCATTCAGTTCAGATCAGTTCATTCAGGTTCAGTTCAGTTCAGGTTCATTCATTTCAGTTCATTCAGGTTCATTCAGTTCATTCATTCAGTTCAGGTTCATTTAGTTCATTCATTCATTCAGGTTCAAGTTCATTCAGTTCATTCATTTAGTTCAGTTCAGTTCAGGTTCATTCAGTTTCAGTTCATTTATGTTCAGGTTCAGTTCAGTTTCAGTTTATTTAGTTCATTCAGGTTCAGGTTCAGTTCATTCAGTTCATTCATTCAGGTTCAGGTTCAGTTCAGTTCAGGTTCAGGTTCAATTCAGGTTCAGGTTCATTCATTCAGTTCATTCAGTTCAGTTCAGGTTCAGTTCATTCAGGTTCAGTTCATTCAGTTCATTCAGGTTCAGGTTCAGTTCAGTTCAGTTCATTCAGTTCATGGTTCAGTTCAGTTCATTCAGTTTAGTTCAGGTTCACGTTTATTCTTTCAGTTCATTCAGTTCTGGTTCATTCAGTTCATTCATTCAACTCAGTTCATTCATTCAGTTCATTCATTCATTCAGTTCAGGTTCAATTCATATAGGTTATTTCAGTTTAGTTCATTCAGTTCATTCAGTTCATTCAGGTTCAGTTCATTCAGTTTAGTTCAGGTTCATTCAGTTCAGGTTCAGTTCATTCATTCATTCAGTTCAGGTTCATTCATTCAGGTTCATTTCATTTAGGTTCAGTTCAGGTTCATTCAGTTCATTCAGGTTCAGTTCATTTAGGTTCATTTATTCATTCAGTTCAGTTCATTCAGTTCATCAAGTTCAGGGTCAATTCATTTAGGTTCATTCATTTCAGTTCATTCATTCAGGTTCATTCAGTTCAGGTTCAGGTTCATTCAGTTCATTTCATTCATTCATTCAGGTTCAGGTTCATTCAGTTCATCATTCAGTTCAGTTCATTGGTTCAGTTCATTCAGTGTTCAGTTCATTCATTCAGGTTCATTCTTCATTCAGTTCAGGTTTAGGTTCATTCATTCACATTCAGTTCATTCAGGTTCATTCATTCAGTTCAGGTTCATTGGTTCATTTAGTTCATTCATTCAGTTCATTCAGTTTAGGTTCATTCATTCAGTTAGGTTCATTTTAGTTCAGTTCATTCAGGTTCAGGTTCATTTCATTCAATTCAGTTCATTCAGGTTCATTCAGTTCAGTTCATTCATTCATTCAGTTCAGGTTCAGGTTCATTCATTCATTCAGTTCATTTCAGTTCAGGTTCAGGTTCATTCAGTTCAGTTCAGTTCAGATTCATTCATTCATTCAGGTTCATTCATTCATTCATTCATTTAGGTTTAGTTCATTCAGTTCATTCAAGTTCATTCATTCATTCAGTTTAGTTTAGGTTCAGGTTCAGTTCATTCATTCAGTTCATTCATTCATTTATTCAGGTTCAGTTCCGTTCAATTCAGTCAGTGATTGCTGCGCCATGCGAGGCGCTGTAGGGCCCTGCTGCGGCGTCACATGAGGCTCGATGGGGCTCTGCAGCGCCTCTTCAGGAGCGGCAGGGGCTTGCTATTGTGCCCTTCTAGGTGCGGCAGTCAGCCTCAACTGCACCTTTTGGTTTCCAGCCCTCGTCATCGTCAAAACTGGTCATACCAGCCACTGTGCCGCCACTGCAACTTTCAGATCTACCTCAAGTCATCCAGCCTTCATCTCCACGTGCTTGGGGTAAGAGCTTTTCCTCAGTCATTAATTCAGAAAAACCTCCATTAATTCCTGTCTCGCGTGGTCCTAAAATGTTCATGAATAAGCCTGCTTTTGGTATCCGTTTGTCAGAATTGGATGTTTTGCTTGAGCCGTTTAAATATGCCATTGTTAGAAAATTCAATAGTATGCCTTTAATTGCTAGAATTCGCTTCCATTTTTTAAGGCTTGGTCTTGTTGGTGATTACCAAATGCTGTGGTTAGATTACAAACATATTTTGATTAAGTTAACGAATGAGGATAATTTTAAAAGGATTTGGAATAAGACTGAATGGTTTTTTGATGGTCGAAAAATGCATCCTTTCAAATGGAGTTTGGATTTTTCTCCTGAAAAAGAGTCTTCTATTGTTCCTGTTTGGGTTTCATTTCCGAATTTATGTGCTCACTTGTTTGAAAAATCTATACTAATGGGGCTTGCTAGAACTCTTGGAACTCCAATTCAAATGGATGAGTCGACTTCTAGGGGGACACGTCCGTCTCAAGCTAGGATACAAATTGAATTTGACTGTTTGAAAACCCCTCCGTCTGAGATCTTTGTTAGTTATAAAAATGAGGATGGTGTGAGTATTGGGGGGTATTGGCAGGAGGTTATGTTTGAGGAGATGCCTCCTTACTGCACTCGGTGTAAGCATTTAGGGCATGAGGAGGAATTTTGTTTGGTTACCACTTCAGAAAAATAGTGTAGAATGGCTATGGAGAAAAGAAGAAGGGAAATGTTTCATAGGAAATCGCCTAGTGGGGGATTGAGGTCGGGGGGAAATGATCCTAAACCACCACCACCCCCTCCTTCATCAGGTCAGAATAAAGGTAAGATTGTTGATAAGGATGGGTTCACTTCTGTTCGTGGCAGGAAAAATAAAATGGGTGAAAAACAATATGCAACTAAGGCTTCACAAAATGATATAGGTACTATAGTCCCAGTTAAGAATTCTTTTGATAAATTGAATTTTGAGAAAGGAGAGAGCTCAGTGAGTGAAAATGAGAAAAATAGTGAGAGAAAATTAGAGGCGTTTGAAAAAGAGCAAGAAAGAGCTAGAGAAGAGTTTGTAAAAAATCTTGAGAGAGGAGCAAGAAAAAGAAAGAGCGAATTTAGAAAAAGATGAAGAGAGGCAAAAAGAGGGAGATAGAGAGACAGTATGTGCAGTTCAACATAGAGTGAGAGAGATAATGAGTGAGCCTCGAGAAGAAGAGAAAAATATTGATGAGAGGAAAAATGAGCAGACAGAGAAAAAAAGAGATGTGAAGAGGGTTACTTTTGGTGAGATTCTGAGTAATGACGATCTTGTTGATTTGAGCTCAGAATCCACCAGGATTTCTTCTAGTGAGGATCCTTCGCATGTGTACTCTGTTGAGGAGTCTCCCCAACAGTCCCACGGGGTGGGGGGTAGCTTAGAGGGGGGCTCTAGTGGTCTGGGCAAAGGGCTGAGTGATAGTGCTGGTAGTAGTTCTGGGAGGGAGAAGGTTGTTAATGGGAGTGGGAATGAAGATATTATTGAGAGTGATGAGGAGAGTGAGGAAAAGGATGAGGAAGGGGTCGGTCGTGAGATGGGGGGCCGCGAGCTTGTCATTAGGGAAGAGGAGACAGTAGGAGATGGAGAGGGGGAAACAGAGAGTGAAGAGAATGAGGAAGACAGTGTTGAGAGGGGTACGTTTGGAGCCGATGGGTTGGGTGATGGTACTGGAGCTAGTTTAGAGAGGGAGATATGTGGGGGCGAAAAGGTGGTGTCAACGAGGATTGGTGAACTTCCTTTATGCATCATTAACACGGATCCATCTTTGTCAAGCTCTAATTCTGATTCCAGGTTCGTGCATACTCAAGGGCATATCTCAGGTTTGGGGAATGCTTTGGAGGTGCATCCAAATAAGCTTTCCAAAAGTAACTCATCGGACAAGTTGCAGGGTGTTGGGCAGAGCAAGAGGTCATCAAAAAAGAAAAAGCAGCAGTTGGGTTCTCCGCGTATCACGCGAAGTAACTCCATTGTGGAAAAAGGTAACACAGGCGATTCTTCCCATTTTTTTGATGATTAGTGGACTTGTATGGAATATTAGGGGAGTGGCACGAACTGTGGGTTTGCGTAGGTTGAAGAAGTTGATTAAAATGTACAAGTTAAAGTTTGTTGCGATCTCAGAACCTATGGTCTCTGCGGATCAGATTTCTTTTTATTCGTGAACTTTGGGTTTTGATTCCAGGTTTGCTCAAAATTGTTCAAATAAAGTGTGGTTTTTTTGGGATGAAGACATACAGGTTGACTTTTTGAGGGACCATGCTTAAGCTCTTACGGTGTGCATTACTGTTGATTGGCTCAGAGAGCCCATGTTTTCTACTTTTATTTATGCCAAAAACTTGTTGACTGAGAGGAGGGCACTTTGGGAGGAAATGGCTTTGATATATAGGGTTGTTGAGGGTCCGTGGATGGTTGGTGGTGACTTTAACGCCATCTTGGCAGCGTTTGAAAGGTGGAATGGTGCGACGCCGAATGCTCTTTCGATGGAGGAATTCGGCAATTGTTTGCTGGATTGTGGTTTAATTGATGCAGGATATGAAGGCAATGAGTTCACCTGTACTAATGGAACTTTGTTTCAGCGGTTGGATCGTGTTTGCATCAACCATGGTTGGCCAGATACATTTGTTGTCACCAGAATTAAGCACCTGGCTAGAGAATGATCTGATTACTAACCTCTTTTTATGTCTCTTTTTCTTTCAGTTGATAAAGGGCCTTCCTCATTTCATTTTTTAAATGCTTGGACTAATCATCATAATTTTCTTGATTTTTTGTAGGCTAGCTGGAATTCTCCATTGCAGGCTCAAGGTATTGACAGGTTTTGGTTTAAGCAACAACGTCTAAAGAGTGCTCTCAAGTGGTGAAACCGAAACATTTTGGAGATGTGTTGCAGAATGTCAGAGAGGCAGAGCAGAGAGTGGAACAACTTAAGGTTCATTGTCAGACATCATCTGTGCCTAGGGATAGGATGGCCTTGAATGAAGCTCGAGCCAAGTTGGTCAGATTATTAGCTATTGAGGAGCAGTTCTGGCAACAAAAAATGAGTTGCAAGTGGTTGGTGGAAGATGAGAGGAACACTCGATTCTTTCAGCTTTTGTTGAAGATGAAGCACATGAGAAGCACAGTTTGGGAGATAAAGGTATCGAGGGACCAGGAAGTTGTTACCCTTCAGGATCAGACGGAGATAAAGAACTCGGTAGTTGAGTACTTTGCAGAGCTTCTCCAGGGTGAACAGTGTGAGGTCGAGGGAGGTGATTGGACTTTGATCCCCTCTATCCTTTCGGGTGCAAAGAACGATGCTTTGCTTGTAGTGCCGACTTTGGAGGAGTTGTGGGATATTGTGTTTAGTATTGACCCATATTCTGCGGTGGGGCCAGATAGATTCTTGTCGAAGTTTTTTCAGGTGTGTTGGGATGTTATTAAGGAGGATCTCAGGGGAGCTGTGAGTGCCTTTTTGGAGGGAGCTCAGCTCCCTAGGGGAGTCACCTCTACGACTTTGGTTTTGATTCCGAAGAAAGATAATCTAGGTATGTGGAACGATTTCAGGCCAATTAGTCTTTGCACTACTTTTAATAAGATTATTACAAAGATGTTGGCTATGAGGTTGTGTGTTTTGTTGCCTAAGCTTATTTATAAGAATCAGAGTGGATTTATTGGGGGCAGATTGATTGAGGATAATATTCTTTTGGCTCAGGAAATAGTACATTCTTTGAATTCTGTTATTCGTGGGTCAAATATTCTGCTTAAACTAGATATGATAAAAGCGTATGATAGGATGGATTGGGGTTTTATTTGCAAAGTGTTAGAATGCAAAGTGTTGGAATGCTCTGGGTTTCTATTATTGAAAAATGTGTCTCCAATTCCTGGTTTTCTATTTTACTTAATGGTTGCTCCACAGGTTATTTTCATTCGAAAAGGGGTCTCTGGCAGGGGGATCCCATTTCGCCTCTACTCTTTATTCTGGCTGCTGAGTATTTGTCTAGAGGTCTGAATAGAATGTTTGTGCAGTTTCCTTCCATGCAATATTTTGCTAGGAGTTCTTTTTTGATGTCCTATCTCGCCTTTGCAGATGATATTGTTATTTTTGCAAATGGTTGTAAATCTTCTTTGAACAGGATTATGGGTTTTTTGGCAGAGTATGAATCTTTTTCAGGTCAAAAGGTGAATAAGGCTAAGAGTGGTTTCATTCTTCTAGAATGCTTACCGCGGGCCAGGGTGAGGATTGTGGAAAGGACTACAGGATTTACTAGGCAAAGTCTGCCGACTAGGTACCTGGGTGTTCCGTTGTATAAGGGGCCGAAGAAGGTGGTCTTATTTGATGATTTGATTCAGAAAATTTCTTCTAGAATTATATGTTGGCAGTCAAGAGTCCTCTTGCCAGGTGCGAGAATTGTGTTGCTTCGGAGTGTGCTTACTTCTATGCCTCTCTATCTCATGCAGGTACAACGGATTCTAGTGGGGGTCATTGAGCGTATTGAGAGACTTTTAACAGGTTCATCTGGGGAGATATTGGGGATCACAGGAGGATTCATTGGGCTCCGTGGGGGTCTCTTTGTTTCCCGGAGAGTGAGGGAAGACTTGGGGTTCAAGATTTGCATAATCTTGGGGATGCTCAGGAGATTAAGTTGTGGTGGAGATTTAGGACCTCTGACAGTTTGTGGGCGCAGTTTATGAGGGCGAAGTATTGTTAAGGAAGGCACCCTTTTTCTGTTAATGTTCGACCGCATGATTCCAGTATTTGGAAGAGGATCAGAGAGGCAGGGGATTAGGGAGAGAAGTTTTCACTTTGGAAGATTGGGTCTGGAAAGGTATTTTTTTGGCATGATGTGTGGTGGGGAGACCGCCCTTTGGTTTCTTTCAAGTCCGATGGTTTTTTTCTTCTGCGCAAGTGGAAGATTTTGTGATAAATGGTGAGTGGGACTTGGTGAAGTTAGAGGCAGTTCTTCCCTCTTTTATGGTGACGGAGTTAGTTAAAGTTCGCTTGAGGTTATATGCCCAGGATGAACCGTATTGGGACCTGACGTCGTATGGAGGTTTCACGATGTATAGTGCTTGGAATCTTGTGAGGAAGAAGGCACAGAGTCGGCGATCGTTTCGTGAAATATGGTATTCTTCTATTCCTCTTAAAATGTCTTTTTTCATGATGAGGTTGTTGCACAATTGGTTGCTTGTGGATGTGCATTTGTAGCGTAAGGGGTTATTTTTTGCTTCTAAGTGTCAGTGTTGCAGTCAGGTGGAGTCTCTGTCTCATGTCTTCATGAATGGGATAAAGATTTCAGTTGTCTGGCTGCACTTTGCACATATTTTTGGGGGTCGATTACTTGATTCGGATAATGTGTTTGTGTGGTTGAGTGCCTGGTTCTACTCTGGTGATTATGTGTGCAGAGGGCATGTCTGTATTTTGATCCCTATTTTTATCATGTGGTTTGCTTGGATTGAGAGAAATGATTCAAAGCACAGGAATATGGGTTTTTTCTCTAATAGGATTATCTGGCGTGTTAGGAATTTGTTGTGGCAACTTTCTCTTGCAGGTTTGATTAAGTCATGGTACTGGAATGGGGATTCTGTCTTGGCTCATCTCTTTCAGTGTCAGGTTCAGATGAGGCAGAGTCCCTTACCTAGGATGGTGGTCTGGCTAAGACCCCAGGACGGTAAGTTTAAGCTTAATGTGGATGGTAGTAGTGAAGGGAATCAGGCAGTTAGATGAGGGATTATTCGAGACTCTCATGATAATATGCTTGTGGCGTTCTTCGAAGGGTATGGGGATATTCCTGCGATCCAGGCTGAGTTGCTTGCACTCCTTCGTGGTCTTTCTATCTGTGTGCAGTACGGTTTGGAGGAAGTTTGGGTTGAGATGGATGCTCAAGTGGTTGTGAATTTGATTAAAGGATAGGGGCGTGGTTCCTGGGTTTTGGCGTATGATCTTGAGAGGGCCTGTGTTTTGCTAGGTACACTTCATGCAACATTGAGTCATATTTTCAGGGAAGGGAACCAGGTAGCAGATTATCTGGCAGGGCAAGGTTTGAGGTCGGACGGATTGCACTATGTTAATGACTTTCTACATCACAGTTTACTTCGAGGGATTGTTCGTGTTGATAGGCTGGGCCTGCCGAGTTTTCGGGGGTGCTGAGCCTCTTTTCATGTTGTTGCTTAAACTGTTTCCTGTCTACGTGTTGATCTTGCAAAGGAGAAGGATTGCTAGCTTGTACGGAGCGGAAAAGAGTGGCGGTTTTCGTCCAAGCAGGTTAGTGGCACTTTCCTTTCCTTTTCTTTGTGCTATTTTGGAAATTCATGCTTTTCTTGTTGCTTTGTTTGGTTCAATGGAATAGAGATGGCTTTAGAGTCGGTTTTTGGTTTGTAAGAGACGAAGTTGCAGCCTTCTGAGTTGTTTGAGCTTTGGGCTTGGTGTGGGCCTTGTTTTTTTGTATTTCTTGTTTTTTTCCTGTTGTTAGGTGTTTTGTTATGAGAAGGGGGTTTGTCCCTTCTCTTAGTTTCATTAAGGGGATGGTTTTGGTCTTTGTCCCCCATCCCCTTCTGGAGGTTAGGTTCAGGTCCCCCTCTAGCTCTTGTACATTGTTTTCAAGTTTAATAAATTTCTGAGGGTCACCCCTTCTTTAAAAAAAAAAAAAAAAACCCTGGACCCTAAACCCTGAACCCCGAACCATAAACCCTGAACCATGAACCCTAAACCCTAAACCCTACACCCTGAACCCTGAACCCTGAACCCTAAACCTTAAACCCTTAACTTTTGATCTGCAAGGAGTTACGCGGCGCACAATATACCGTTGGAAAGCTCTCCGAGAGCTCTATGAAGGATACCTGGTCACAAGCCCCATGCCCTCTGTTCGAGGGCCCAACCTCTACGTGAAGTAAAGTTATCTTGCCCAAGGTGCCGTGTGATTCGGTAATAGAAATGTGATGGATTAGGTTGTCGTTCTTTTCACAGCTCACGACGTACGATCTGGGATAGAAAAATAGCGCAAAAGAAGAAAAGTATCCCAAAACTTATGAAAATATTCGATTTTAGGCTCTAAAAATAGTCGTAACCGAGCGGGCTAGGTGCCCCCATCGTAGAGCTCTCAGAGTGCTTTCCAACGGTATGTTGTGCGCCTCGTAACTCCTTACGGACCAAAAGTTATGGGCACCGGAGCGACGGATACCTAGTCACAAGCCCTATGCCCTCTGTTTGCGGGCCCAGCCTCTACGTGAAGTGAAGTTGTCTTGCCCAAGGTGCTGTGTGATTCGGCAATAGAAATGTGATGGAAAAGGATGTCGTCCTTTTCGCTGCTCACGACGTACGATCTGAGACGAAAAAATAGTGTAAAAGAAGAAAAGTGTCCTAAAACTTATGAAAATGTTCGATTTTGGACTCTAAAAACAGGCGCAGCCGAGCAGGCAAGGTGCCTCCATCATAAAGCTCTCAGAAAGCTTTCCAACGGTATGCTATGCGCCACGTAACTCCTTACGGATCAAAAGTTATGGGCACCGGAGCGACGGATACCTGGTCACAAGCCCCATGCCCTCTTTTTGCGGGCCCAGCCTCTATGTGAAGTGAAGTTTTCTTGCCCAAGGTGCCGTGGGATTCGGTAATAGAAATGTGATGGATTAGGTTGTCGTCCTTTTCGCGGCTCACGACGTACGATCCGGGATGGAAAAATAGCATAAAAGAAGAAAAGTGTCCCAAAACTTATGAAAAAGTTCAATTTTGGGCTCCGAAAACAGGTGCAGCAAAGCAGGCTAGATGCCCCCATCGTAGAGCTCTCAGAGAGTTTTCCAACGGTATGTTGTGTGACGCATAACTCCTTGCGGATCAAAAGTTATGGGCACCGGAGCGACGCATACCTGGTCACAAGCTCCATGCCCTCTGTTTGTGGGCCCAGCCTCTATGTGAAGTGAAGTTGTCTTGCCCAAGGTGCCGTGGAATTCGGTAATAGAAATGTGATGGATTAAGTTATCATCTTTTTCGTGGCTCACGATGTACGATACAGGACGGAAAAACAGCGCAAAAGAAGAAAAGTGTCCCGAAACTGATAAAAATGTTCGATTTTGGGCTCAAAAAATAGGCGCAACCAAGTATGATTGGTGCCCCCGTCGTAGAGCTCCCGAAGAGCTTTCCAACGGTATGCTGTGCGCCGCGTAACTCCTTACGGATCAAAAGTTATGGGCACCGGAGCGAAGGATACTTGGTCATAAGCCCCACGCACTCGGTTTGAGGGCCCAGCCTCTACGTGAAGTGAAGTTTTCTTCCCCAATGTGCTGTGGGATTCTGTAATAGAATTGTGATGGATTAGGTTGTCGTCCTTTTTGCGGCTCACAACGTACGATCCAGGACGAAAAAACAGCGCAAATGAAGAAAAGTGTCCCAAAACTGATAAAAACATTCGATTATGGCCTCCGAAAACAGGCGCAGCCGAGCAGGCTTGCTACCACATTCGTAGAGCTCTCGGAGAGCTTTCCAACTATATGCTGTGCACCGTGTAACTCCTTACGGATCAAAAGTTATGGGCACCAAAGCGACGGATACCTAGTCCTAAGTCCCACACCCACTGTTTGTGGGCCCAGCCTCTACGTGAAGTGAAGTTGTCTTTCCCAAGGTTCCGTGAGATTCGGTAATAGAAATGTGATGGATTAGGTTGTCGTCCTTTTCGCTGCTCACGACGTACGATTCGGGACGGAAAAACTTCCCAAAAAAAGAAAAGTCTCCCGAAACTGATGAAAATGTTCAATTTTGGGCTCCGAAAACAGGCGCAGCCGTGCAAGGTGCCATGGCACACGACGTACGATCCGGGTCAGAAAAATAGTGCAAAAGAAGAAAAATGTCCCAAAACTAATGAAAACATTCGATTTTGGGCTCTGAAAATGGGCGCAGCCTAGCAGGCTTGGTGCCCCTGTCGTAGAGTGCTCGGAGAGCTTTCCAACAGTATGTTGTGCGCTACGTAACTTCTTACGGATCAAAAGTTATGGGCACCGGAGCGACAGATACCTGGTCACAAGCCCCACGCCCTCTGTTTGCGGGCCTAGCCTCTACGTGAAGTGAAGTTGTCTAGCCCAAGAAGCCGTGGGATTCGGTAATAGAAATGTGATGGATTAGGTTGTCGTCCTTTTCGCGGCACACGAAGTACGATCCAGGACGGAAAAAACTGCATAAAAGAAGAAAAGTGTCCCGAAACTGATGAAATCGTTCAATTTTGGGCTACGAAAATAGGCGTAGCTGTCACACCTCAACCCGGCCTATAAAGGTTAGACTAGGGTTTGATCTAAACATTCAAGTCATGTCTCATACTCAATCGTTCATGAAAGTTTAACACTTAACGTTTAGCCTAGACTTCACAGTTTTTCTAGAAAATCGGCAACATAACGGCTATAGTTGGACTCTTTAGTTTGACCTAGTTCTCTAAACGCCTCAAATTTCATTTCCAACTAAGATTACTATTTACCATCAATCGAAACGCCTACTAGTTATCTCGAAGTCTCGTTTGATTAATAACCTACCATAATACTATGTCTCTTTTGTTTGTTAATCCTCGTTACAAAAGCACCAGTTGATCTTAGCTTAACAATGAGTACCTGCTTAAGATTGGATAGGTTCATTTTACTTAATCCTTACCTGATACTTCATAAATCCTATGATAGATACTAGCCAGTAACGATAGCAAAACGACCATAGTAGTGTCTATCTAGTTATTATCAGTACAAGCCAAAATTAGACCCCAAATTACAACAGGGGTCTTTTATATTACAACAACAAGCAACATAAAAGAAATAGTCTTCAAACAACATATTGTTCACAAAATGGCCATGGTCACGTAAGGCATATAGGGCAAGCAATCATTCCAAGGAATCATCATTAGGCACGTTGTCCTCGGATACCTGTTCCTGATATTCTTCACCTGAGATGATAAAAGAGGGTGAGTCCTTATGAATTCAGCGAGGGGGAACGAGAAATCGGTTTTGAAACTCATTTTCCGGTTCAACTTATGAAAACCTTTTTGCAAACATGACATATATCACAAGTAAGTACATAATGTAATATAACAGTAAAAGAACTCAATTACCCGTCTTTCCTCCCCGAGGTCCTCTAGGAACCACGCGAGAGTACTTATACACATAGTGAAAATGATACGGTGAGCTTTTGCTCTCAGTTCATTCTAGTATCAGTTGTTGCGGCCGACTTCAAATCATCCCCTTATCATGCCAAATTGGTGTACTTCGGATGTACCCCGAAATCCTACAACCCAACTCTCCGGAGAAGTCTAGCCCCCAAGCGAGAGAGGGAATTGGACAACGGTAGTCACGGTTGCATCGGCAAGCCCGATGCCGCCCGGTGTGCGTGAACACTACCATGCCAGAATGAAAGGTTGCAACCTTGTATGCAATACACATTTATGACATTTAATATATCACATTTGGAAGACAACAAAGTAGGTTGCCTCCGAGTAGTTATAAGATTGCACATTGACAGTTAAACACGCGAGGCACGATATGACAAGTAAATTCACTTGAAAAGTACATGGAGTTATATGAACATTAAACGGGCAGCCATTTAACGCACGTAAATCAAGTCATATAACTCATTTCAAAGTTCACGTAATCAAACAATTAGATTATTCATCATGCAACGATATCTACGTGGGACCGGGTGCACGAAAAGCCTACTTATCAACATGTAATCATCGAAATCATGTTTAGGGCTATGAGGGTAACTACGGGCAGCCTACTAAACACATAATCAAACACAATATCCAAAGGATCAACACTTAGCGAGTTTACCTAGTCACTAGGGTTTCAATTCGTGCTTACCAGTGCAATTAAGCCCCAAGTCATCTCGTAATTAAACTCAAGCCACACATTGATTAATTCAAACACCCTTAAGCATTCAGAGCAGTCCACAGAACATCCAATGCCACAATCTCAAGCTTTTAATACAATGAGAGAAGCTACAATAATTTTTCTAAGCATATCACTAAGTGAAACCCTCAATGCAAAGGACTGTTTTCTCACAATCATTTAGACAAGAAAACAATCTCCAATTGCATTTAATAAGATGTCAAATTAAAGCTTAAGGAGTGAACTAAATTCAGAAACAAACCTCGCATCATTTGGAGTTCGGGTTCAAGAGTTATAGCCAAAACAGTGAGACTACACAAAACTGTCTAGATTTGCACACATTTCAATGCTTGTCGTTTTTTAGGGTCTTAGGGTCAGATTTAGCCTTGGTCCATTTCTGAAAAAAAATGTCCAGAACTGAAATATATTGCAGTAAACCAAAGTTCATGTATTTTGGATGTCATTTACTAAGTTAAATCTGGTTCGTTCTACAAGGTCAGTGAATCTGCCAAAACCTGCTTCATTTTTTCAGACTTTCCAGATTTGGACACATTTTGATAATTAGTCATTTTGAGGACCTTAGAATCAAAATTAGCTTTGGCCTATTTCTTCAAAAAGTGTTCATAACTGGAAAAACTAGTTACCTACCAATTTTCACTCATTTACAATATCTTTTACCTAGCCAAAATCACCTCACACCAACAAGACAGAAGGCTGTCACATACACGATTTCATCTATCATCACATTCTAGCCAAGAATCTTGCCATGCATGTTTATAAAAGCTCATGAACACACATATATCTCAAGTACAGAAGTAAAGATAGACATTTAAGGGCATGCATGTGGTTTTTTGAAAGATTTTCAAGAAGTTTTAGCCCTCACCTTAGCAAAACAACAAGAAGATGCACAAGACTCTTGATGGTTGCACAAGATTGACTCTTTTCCTTGCTTAGCCGAGACACCACTCGATTTTCTCTAATTTCCTAGCTTAGTAACCAAGTTCTTAGTAGGTGCATGTGGTTAGAACAAGAATAAAAGAAATGGAAGCTAGCAAACTCACCTAAGCCGAAATGGATGTGCTAAAAGCTTGCATGTGTGCATCTTTGCTCCTAGTTTTGTTTGGTCGAGCTCCTTAAGATTCTTGGATGGCTTGATGAACCATGAGTGATGAAGATAATCTATGGAGTGCAGAAACTCAGCCAAGGCCGAGAGAGAGAGGAAATGAGAGAGGAATGAGAGGGAAATGAGAGAAAATGAAAGAAAATGAAAAGCTTTGCAAAGTTTGAAGCATATGTCGGCCTTGAGCTTGTAAATTTCAGATTTGTGTCTTCAAGAAGCACAATTTGAATCATCCTAGCATGGGCATATGCATATGTCGAGATTTTGGATGCTTTGAGGAGGGTTTTGAGCTAAATTTTTTATTGCTTTGTGTCATAGAATGTCATAGGATGTCTAGATTTAATTTTGAATTATGCAAGCAAGCACTAATGCACACAAGGTGGTCGGCCAAGGCATTGCAAGAATCTGAATTTTTTGTCTTGGTTGAGCAATATTTTAATTGTGTTTTTGGGATATGCAAAGAATAAGGAATAAGGAATAAAGAATGTCTAGCTTTTTGTGAGATTTTGTCTTCTAGTGGGTTGAATTAGCAATTTAATATTAGTTAGTGGGATTTGTAGGATTAACTAATGATCTAGTGCTTCGTATAAGATGCTTTCTCGATTAGCATGAGGGCACGCTTTCTTAGGTTTTGGACAAGCACTACGAGGTAAAGCACTAACTACGAGATGAATGCACGTTTCCCAAGTAAATGCACGTAACCCTAAATGAATGCACATAATTCAATGTATGGCATACAAAACGAAACACGATTCTTAAACCTAAGTCAAGGCACGCAAATCCAGGTTAGGCACACAAAATGAGGTATCGCATGCAAATCGAGGTCGATCCTCACATCCTCCCTCCCTTAAAAGAATTTCGTCCCGAAATTCAATATTACCTTGAAATAATGCTGGATACTGTTGCTCCATCTGGTCTTGCCTTTCCCATGTTGCTTCTTCAACTCCATGGTGATCCCATAACACTTTCACCATCTGTATAGATTTGTTGCGCAACTCTCGATCTTGCTGGTCTAGGATCCGAATGGGCTTTTCCTCATAAGATAAGTTCCCTCGAAGTTGTAATGGCTCTGGCTCCAAGACATGCGATGGATCAGGTGATACTTCCGTAGCATAGAAACATGAAAGACGTCGTGAATATTGGAGAGGGTTTGGGGTAGGGCCAGGCAATACGCTAATTTGCCAAGCTTCTCAACTATCTCAAAGGGTCCTACTAACCTCGGGCTTAACTTCTACCCTTGTCGTGTTTAATCAGTCCCCTCCGGGGTGATATCTTCAAGAACATCTTGTCGCCGACCTCAAACTCTAGGCTCCATCTCCGTCGGTCTGCATAACTTTTCTGCCTGCTCTGGGTGGTAAGCATCCGTTTTCGGATGAGGTAGATATTATCAACAGTCTTCATAAGTTCAGGTAGAAGGGTCGGGTCAAAAGTCTTCATCTCACCTACTTCATCCCAGTAAATTGGGGATCAACACTTACGTCCATACAACGCCTCAAATGGGGCCATTTTGATAGTGGCCTGACAACTATTATTATAAGCGAACTCCGCTAGAGACAGGTATTTCTCCCAACCTTTCCCGAAGTCTAAAACACACGCCATCAGCATATCCTCCAATATCTGAATAGTTCTCTCCGATTGTCCATCAGTCTGAGGGTTATAAGCCGTGCTGAATCTCAACTTCGTTCCCAAAGCTTCTTGTAATCTCTTCCAAAATCGAGAGGTAAAACGAGAATACCTATCCAGTATAATACTCACAAGCATCCCCTGCAATCTTACAATCTCTGCCACATACATATCTCCCAATTTCTCAAGCCTATCCTCCTTGTTCGTCGGTAAGAAGTGCGCTGACTTAGTCAATCTATCCACTATAACCCAAACGGCGTCATGAGCCTTTTGTGACCTGGGCAGGTCCATGACAAAATCCATAATTATATGTTCCCATTTCCATTGAGGAATCTCCAACGGCTGAAGTAAACCTGCTGGTCGTTGATGTTTCGCTTTGACTCTCTAGCAAGTCAAACACCGTGCCACAAACTCCGCAATCTCTCTCTTCATGTTATTCCACCAATAGTGTTGCTTCAAATCCTAGTACATCTTTGTTCTGCCGGGGTGAATAGTGTATCTTGAATTATGGGCTTCTTCAAGAATCTTCTTTTTCAGCTCTGGCTCATTAGGAACACAAATCCGATTCCTAAACCTCCAAACACCATCATCATGAAACTTGAAATCTGTGTTGCTTTCTTTAATCTTCTGAAATTGTTGGTCCTTCTGTTGAGCCTCTCGTAATTCAAACAACAAGGTCGATTGAACCTGTGTAGTGGCAAAAAGTAACCCTTTTCGAGTCAATTGTGGTTTCCACAAAAATGCTTCCTCCAACAACTCCTGCACCTTGACTTCCAGTTTTGCCATGCTCGCTTTCCTACTTAAGGCATCTACAACTACATTTGCTCTACTGGGCACATAATTGATGGTGCAGTTATAATCATCCAAAAGCTCCATCTACTGTCTTTGCCTCATATTCAACTCTTTTTGTGAGAACAAGTATTTCAAGCTCTTGTGATCAGTAAACACCTCGAACTTGTTACCCCACAGATAGTGCCTTCACTTCTTGAATGCAAACACAATAGCCGCTAACTCCAAATCATGCGTCGGGTAGTTCAATTCATACGACTTCAGTTTTCTAGAAGCATACGCAATCACTCTACCATTTTGCATCAACACACAACCTAGTCCTTCCTTCGAAGCATCACTATAGATTACAAAACCTTGACTCACTTCAGGCAATGCAAGAACAGGTGCGGTCGTCTCTTTTTTCTTCACTTCTTGGAAGTTGTTCTCACACTTGTCATCCCATACGAACTTTGTTTTCTCCTGAGTGAGCTTTGTAAGCGGCCCTGCAATCTTAAAGAAATCCTTCACGAACCTCTGATAATAGCCGGCTAGACCAAGAAAACTCCGAACCGCCGTAACATTTTTCGGCTTCTTCCAAGACATCACCGCTTCTATCTTTGCGGGATCCACTGCTATTCCCTCTTGGGATATGATATGCCCCAAAAATGCAATTTGCTGCAACTAAAATTCGCACTTGCAAAACTTTGCATACAATTGATGCTCTCAAAGTTTCTGTAGTACCAACCGCAGATGTTGTTCATGCTCAGCCTCGGATTTCGAGTACACCAAAATATCATCAATGAAGATCACTACAAATTGGTCCAAGTAGGGTTGAAACACCCTGTGCATCAAATCCATAAAAGCTGCAGGGGCATTGCTTAGTCCAAATGGCATCACCACATATTCATAATGCCCATATCTTGTCTTGAAAGTCGTTTTAGGCACATCCTCCTTTTTGATCCGCAACTGATAGTATCCTTGCCTCAAGTCGAGTTTTGAATACACTTTGGCTCCTTGAAGTTGATCAAATAACTCATTGATCAGTGGAAGTGGGTATTTATTCTTGACAGTCACTTGGTTCAATCCTCGGTAATCGATGCATAGCCTCAACGTTCCGTCTTTCTTCTTTACAAATAGGACTAGTGCACCCCATGGAGAAGAACTTGGTTGAACAAACCCCTTCTTCAACAATCATTTCAATTGGTCCTTCAATTCTTGTAGCTCGGCTGGTGCCATACGATAGGGAGCTTTAGATATCGACTGGGTGCCAAGCAGTAACTCTATAATGAACTTGATCTCCCGATTTGGGGATAAACCGGGCAATTCTTCTGGAAACACATCCACATAGTCTTTGATCACTGGCATCTCCTTCAACTTACCTTTGTCCGACGGCTTGTTGATGAGGTAAGCTAAGTATCCACTACACCCTTTTCTCGAGGACTTCACTGCTTTCGTAGATGAAATGATGGAACTCCCGGTGAAATCTCTTCAACCCATTACCTCCAGTATTGGTTGACCAGGTACCTGGAACGTTATAATCTTCGTTTGGCAATCTAGTTGGGCATGGTGCTTTGCCAACTAGTCCATCCCTAAGATGACCTCATAGTCTCAAAAAGGTAATACAATAAGATTGGCTGAGAATTTCCTATCCTTAATTTGGATTTTACATGCTTTACAAGCTGAGCTAGTAACAAGTTTAGAACCCATCGGAATACCAACTTCTACTTCGTAAGGCAAATATACAACTCGTAGTTTCACACGTTGCACACATAAGGAAGTAATAAATGAATGAGTAGCACCCAGATCAATTAGTACCCTAACAGGTTGATTCAGTATGAAGAATGTACCTTCAACAACAGCGGTCTCCTCTGGAAGCTCCTCGTACTCAATAGCATAAGCTCGAGCCTGAACTCTAGGAACTGGAGTCTTGCCTCTACCAGCTGGTTTAACCTGATTTTGTCCTGCTTGCCATTTAGGGCAATCCTTGATCTGATGCTGATCACTGCCACACCGCACACATCATCTTGACTTCTTCCAGCACTGGGCCTCAGTATGCCCCTTCTTGTCACAGTAAGAACAGTTGATAGACTAAGTAGCAGGTGAACTACTTGTGGATCTGCCGGTGGAAGAGGCTAATGGCGCTTTAGTCAGGCCATGGTTATTCATTGGTCTGTTCTGGCTCTGGCCCTGATTACGACTCTGGCTTTGAAATTTTCTCTATTGACCTGAAGGCTGGTATGGTTTCTTGTTCGGCTGACTCGAACCGGCTCTATCAAGTTTCCTCTTCTCAACTCGGGAAGTAGCAGCAAAGAGGGCATAATAGGTATCGAAGTCATACGAAGCCAACTGGTCCTGAATCTCTGGCCTCAATCTAGTCGTAAATTTCCACATATTCGCCTCCGGAGTACTGACCATATATTGAGCATAACGGGACAGTCGGTCAAAACGAGCCTCGTACTGGGCCATCGTCATGTTACCCTGGTTCAAGTGCATAAATTCTTCAATCCGCCTCTGCCTGGAAACTGCAGGTACATATTTCTCCTTGAATGCCTTAACGAAATTACCCCACAAGCGAGGTGTCTGATCAGTTTCCCACAGTGCCTCCACAGTGTGCCACCAATGCTTAGCATCCCCGTGCAATAGAAACACAGCAAACTCCACCTTTTCTTCATCAGTATAATCAAGTGGCCTGAAAATCCTCTCGATCTCAGACAGCCAAGCCTCTGCTTTTTCATCATCAGCTTCCCCGTGGAATTTGGACGGGCGAAAGTCAAGGAACTCCCTCATTCTGCTATGTCTCCCCTGGTTACCATCATTCATGTTGTTGTTGTTGTTGTTGTTGGCTTCACGTGCATCTTGGAGTTCCATCACTCGCGACACGCGATCTATGGCATTCGCCATCATATTAAACATAGCCATGCCGGGATTAGTTTGATAGGCATCTCCGGTCTCTTGGGGCTTACCGCTCCTATTAGTAGTGCGGGTACTAGGGCCAGCCATCTATAGGCATAGATTACGATGCACAATTCATTGAAATACGATAGGACAAGAATTTAATGCATAAGAAATGCAACATATAATTTTACATAAACACATAGTTCTAGAAACAGTTAAGACAAGTTAATCACATAAGAACATAGAACATAGAAGGCACAATTAACATTATCACACAATAACATATAAACAAATCATCCTAATAATCTTAGGGCTTCTACCCATGGTCCGAGAGTTAAACCCGGCTTAAGTAATCTAAGCTCTGATACCATTCTTTCTATAAGGTGTCACGCCTCAACCCGGCCTATAAAGGTTAGACTAGGGTGTGATCTAAACATTCAAGTCATGTCTCGTACTCAATCGTTCATGAAAGTTTAACACTTAACGTTTAGCCTAGACTCCACAATTTTTTTGAAAAACCGGCAGCATAACGGCTGTAATTGGGCTCTTTAGTTTGACCTAGTTCTCTAAACGCCTCAAATTTCATTTCCAACTAAGATTACTATTTACCATCAATCGAAACGCCTACTAGTTATCTCGAAGTCTCGTTTGATTAATAACCTACCATAATACTATGTCTCGTTTGTTTGTTAATCCTCGTTACAAAAGCACCTGTTGATCTTAGCTTAACAATGAGTACCTGCTTAAGATTGGATAGGTTCATTTTACTTAATCCTTACCTGATACTTCATAAATCCTATGATAGATACTAGCCAGTAACGATAGCAAAACGACCATAGTAGTGTCTATCTAGTTATTATCAGTACAAGCTAAAATTAGACCCCAAATTACAACGGGGGTCTTTTATATTACAACAACAAACAACATAAAAGAAATAGTCTTCAAACAACATATTGTTCACAAAATGGCCATGGTCACGTAAAGCATGTAGGGCAAACAATCATTCCAAGGAATCATCGTTAGGCACGTTGTCCTCGGGTACCTGTTCCTGATCTTCTTCACCTGAGATGATAAAAGAGTGTGAGTCCTTATGAACTCAGCAAGGGGGAACGAGAAATAGGTTTTGAAACTCATTTTCTGGGTCAACTTATGAAAACCTTTTTGCAAACATGACATATATCACAAGTAAGTACATAATGTAATATAATAGTAAAAGAACTCAATTACCCGTCTTTCTTCCCCGAGGTCCTCTAGGAACCAAGCGAGAGTACTTATGCACATAGTGAAAAGGATACAGTGAGCTTTTGCTCTCGGTTCGTTTCCAATATCAGTTGTTGCGGCCGACTTCAAATCATTCCCTTATCACGCCAAATGGGTGTACTCCAGATGTACCCCGAAATCCTATGACCCAACTCTCTGAGGAAGTCTAGCCCCTAAGCGAGAGATGGAATTGGACAATGGTAGTCACGGTTGCACCGGCAAGCCCGATTCCGCCCGGTGTGCGTGAACGCTACCACGCTAGAATGAAAGGTTGCAACCTTGAATGAAATGCACATTTACGACATTTAATATATCACATTTGGAGGACAACAAAGTAGGTTGCCTCCGAGCAGTCATAAAATTGCACATTGACAGTTAAACAACCCAGGCACGATATGACAAGTAAATTCACTTGAAAAGCACATGGAGTTATATGAACATTAAACGGGCAGCCATTTAACGCATTTAAATCAAGTCATATAACTCATTTCAAAGTTCACGTAATCAAACAATAAGATTATTCATCATGCAACGACATCAACGTGGGACCGGGTGCAAGAAAAGCCTACTTATCAACATGTAATCATCGAAATCATGTTTAGGGCTATGAGGGCAACTACGGGCAGCCTACTAAACACATAATCAAACACAATATCCAAAGGATCAACAGATAGCGAGTTTACCTAATCACTAGGGTTTCAATTCGTGCTTACCAGTGCAATTAAGCACAAGTCATCTCGTAATTAAACTCAAGCCACGCATTGATTAATTCAAACACCCTTAAGCATTCAGAACAGTCCACACAACATCCAATGCCACAATCTCAAGCATTTAATACAACGAGAGAAGCTACAATAATTTTTCTAAGCATATCACTAACTGAAACCCTCACTGCAATGGACTGTTTTCTCACAATCATTTAGACAAGAAAACAATCTCCAATTCCAGTGAATAAGATTTCAAATTAAAGCTTAAGGAGTGAACTAAATTCAGAAATAAACCTCGCATCATTTGGAGTTCGGGTTCAAGAGTTATAGCCAAAACAGTGAGACTACACAAAATTGTCTAGATTTGCACACATTTCAATACTTGTCGTTTTTTAGGGTCTTAGGGTCAGATATAGCCTTGGTCCATTTCTGACAAAAATGTCCAGAACCGAAAAATATAGCAGCACGTAAAATTTCATGCATTTTGGAGGCCATTTACTAAGTTAAAACTGGTTCGTTCTACAAGGTTAGTGAATCTGCCAAAACCGGCTTCATTTTTCCAGACTTTCCAGATTTGGACACATTTTGATAATTAGTCATTTTGAGGACCTTAGAATTAAAATTAGCTTTGGCCTATTTCTTCAAAAAGTGTTCAGAACTGGCAAAACTAGTTACCTACCAATTTTCACTCATTTACAACATCTTTTACCTAGCCAAAATCACCTCACACCAACAAGACAGAAGGCTGTCACATACACGATTTCATCTATCATCACATTCTAGCCAAGAATCTTGCCATGCATGTTTATAAAAGCTCATGAACACACATATATCTCAGGTACAGAAGTAAAGATAGACATTTAAGGGCATGCATGTGGTTTTTTGAAGATTTTCAAGAAGTTTTAGCCCTCACCTTAGCAAAACAACAAGAAAATGCACAAGACTCTTGATGGTTGCACAAGATTGACTCTTTTCCTTGCTTAGCCGAGACACCACTCGATTTTCTATAATTTTCTAGCTTAGTAACCAAGTTCTTAGTAGGTGCATGTGGTTAGAACAAGAAGAAAAGAAATGGAAGCTAGCAAACTCACCTAAGCTGAAATGGATGTGCTAAAAGCTTGCATGTGTGCTTCTTTGCTCCTAGTTTTGTTTGGTCGAGCTCCTTAAGCTTCTTGCATGTCTTGATGAACCATGAGTGATGAAGATAAGCTATGGAGTGTAGAAACTTAGCCAAGGCCGAGAGAGAGAGGAAATGAGAGAGGAATGAGAGAAAAATGAGAGAAAATAAAAGAAATGAAAAGCTTTGCAAAGTTTGAAGCATATATCAGCCTTGAGCTTGTAAATTTCAGATTTGTGTCTTCAAGAAGCACAATTTGAATCATCCTAGCATGGGCATATGCATGTGTCGAGATTTTGGGTGCTTTGAGGAGGGTTTTGAGCTAATTTTTTTATTGTTTTGTGTCATAGAATGTCATAGGATGTCTAGATTTAATTTTGAATTATGCAAGCAAGCACAAATGCACACAAGGTGGTCGGCCAAGGCATTGCAAGAATCTGAATTTTTTGTCTTGGTTGATCAATATTTTAATTGTGTTTTTGAGATATGCAAAGAATAAGGAATAAGGAATAAAGAATGCCTAGCTTTTTGTGAGATTTTGTCTTCTAGTGGATTGAATTAGCAATTTAATATTAGTTAGTGGGATTTGTAGGATTAACTAATGATCTAGTTCTTCGTGTAAGATGCTTTCTCGATTAGCATGAGGGCACGATTTCTTAGGTTTTGGACACGCACTACGAGGTAAGGCACGAACAATGAGATAAATGCACGTTTTCCAAGTAAATGCACGCAACCCTAAATGAATGCACATAATTCAATGCATGGCACACGAAACGAAATACGATTCTTAAACCTAGGTCAAGGCATGCAAATCTAGGTTAGGTACATGAAACGAGGTATCACATGCAAATTGAGGTCAGGCCTTACTGCAGTCGAGCAAGCTTGGTGCCCCCGTCGTAGAGCTCTCGGAGTGCTTTCCAACGGTATGCTGTGCGCCGCGTAACTCATTACGGATCAAAAGTTTTGAGCACCAGAGTGATGGATGCCTGGTCACAAGACCCAAGCCCTCTGTTTATGGGTCCAGCCTCTACGTGAAGTGAAGTTGTCTTGCCCAGTGTGCTGTGGGATTCGGTAATAAAAATGTGATGGATTAGGTTGTCGTCCTTTTCGCGGCTCACGACGTATGATCCGGGACGGAAAAATAGCGCAAAAGAAGAAAAGTGTTGCAAAATAGATGAAAACGTTCAATATGGGTTCCGAAAATAGGCACAGCCGAGTAGGCTTTCTACCTCCGTCGTAAAGCTCTCGGAGAGCTTTCCAACGGTATGTTGTGCGCCGCGTAACTCCTTACGGATCAAAAGTTATGGGCACCGGAGCGATGGATACCTGGTCACAAGCCCTAGACCCTCTGTTTGAGAGCCTAGCCTCTACGTGAAGTGAAGTTGTCTTGCCCAAGGTGCCGTGGCATTCGGTAATAGAAATGTGATGGATTAGGTTGTCGTCCTTTTTGCGGCTCACGACATACGATTCGGGACAGAAAAACTGCGCAAAAAAAGAAAAGAGTCTCGAAATTGATGAAAACGTTCGATTTTGGGCTCCGAAAATGGGCAAAACCATGCAAGTTGGCACCCCCGTCGTAGAGCTCTTGGAGAGCTTTCCAACGGTATGCTGTGCTCCGCGTAACTCCTTACGGATCAAAAGTTATGAGCACCGGAGTGACAGATACCTGGTCACAAGCCCCACTCCCTCTGTTTGCGAGCCCAGCCTCTACGTGAAGTGAAGTTGTCTTGCCCAAGGTGCCATGTGATTTGGTAATAGAAATGTGATGGATTAGGTTGTCGTCCATTTCGCGGCTCACGACATACGATCCGGGATGAAAAAACTGCGCAAAAGAAAAAAAGTATCCTGAAACTAATGAAAATGTTTGATTTTGGGCTCAGAAAACAGGTGCAGTCAAGGAAGCTGGGTGCCTCCGTTGTAGAGCTCTCAGAGAGCTTTCCAACGGTATGCTGTGTGCCGCGTAACTCCTTACGAATCAAAAGTTATAAGTACCGGAGCGATGGTTACCTGGTCACAAGCCCTACGCCCTCTGTTTGCGGGCCTAGCCTTTACGTGAAGTGAAGTTGTCTTGCCTAAGGTGACATGGGATTCGGTAATAGAAATGTGATGGATTAGGTTGTCGTCCTTTTCGCGGCTGACGACGTACGATCCGGGACGGAAAAGCTACGCAAAGTGTCCCAAAACTGATGAAAATGTTAGATTTTGGGCTCTGAAAACAAGCACAGCCCAGCAAGCTCGGTGCCCCAGTCGTAGAACTCTCAGAGAGCTTTCCAACGGTATGCTGTGCGCCGCATAACTCCTTACGGATCAAAAGTTATGAGCACGGGAGTGACAGATACCTGGTCACAAGCCCCACGCCCTCTGTTTGCGGGCCCAGCCTCTACGTGAAGTGAAGTTGTCTTGCCCAATGTGCCAGGGGATTCGGTAACAAAAATGTGATGTATTAGGTTGTCATCCTTTTTGCGGCTCACGACGCACGATCCGGGAGGGAAAAACAGCGTAAAAGAATAAAAGTGTCCCAAAATTGATGAAAATGTTCGATTATGGGCTCCGAAAATAGGTGCAACCGAGCAGGCTTGCTACCTCCATCGTAGAGCTCTCGAAGAGCTTTCCAGCGGTATGTTGTGCGCCATGTAAATCCTTACAGATCAAAAGTTATGGGCAACGAAGCGATGGATACCTGGTCACAGGCCCCACACCCTCTGTTTGCTAGCCCAGCCTCTACGTGAAGTGAAGTTGTCTTGCCCAAGGTGTCGTGGCATTTTGTAATAGAAATGTGATGGATTAGGTTGTCGTCCTTTTTGCAGCTCACGACGTACGATTCGGGACGGAAAAATTGCATAAAAAAAGAAAAGTGTCCCGAAATTGATAAAAACGTTTGATTTTGGGCTCCAAAAATAGGCAAAGCCATGCAAGTTGGTGCCTCTGCCATAGAGCTCTCGGAGAGCTTTCCAACAGTATGCTGTGCGCCGCGTAACTCCTTACGGATCAAAAGTTATGAGCACCGGAGCGACGGATACCTGGTCACAAGCCCCACGCCCTCTGTTTGCGAGCCCAGCCTCTACGTGAAGTAAAGTTGTCTTGTCCAAGGTGCTGTGGGATTCTGTAATAGTAATGTGATGGATTAGGTTGTCGTCCTTTTCGCGGCTCACGACGTACGATCCGGGACGAAAAAACTGCGCAAAAGAAAAAAAGTGTCCCGAAACTGATGAAAAAGTTCAATTTTGGGCTCTGAAAATAGGTGCAGCCGAGCAAGCTAGGTGCCCCCATCGTAGAGCTCTCGAAGAGCTTTCCAATGGTATGCTGTGTGCTGCGTAACTCCTTACGGATCAAAAGTTATGAGTACCGGAGTGACGGATACCTGGTCACAAGCCCCGCACCCTCTGTTTGCGGGCCCAGCCTCTACGTGAAGTGAAGTTGTCTTGCCCAGTGTGGCATGGGATTCGGTAATAAAAATGTGATGGATTAGGTTGTCGTCCTTTTCGTGGCTCACGACGTATGATCCGGGACGAAAAAAATGCGTAAAATAAAAAAATTGTCCCGAAACTGATGAAAATGTTCGATTTTGGGCTATGAAAATAGGTACAGCCGAGCAGGCTGGGTGCCCCCGTCGTAGAGCTCTCGGAGAGATTTCCAACGGTATGCTGTGCGCCACGTAACTCCTTACGGATCAAAATTTATGAGCACCGGAGCGATGGTTACCTGGTCATAAGCCCCATGCCTTCTGTTTGCGGGCTCAGCCTTTACGTGAAGTGAAGTTGTCTTACCTACGGTGACGTGGGATTCGGTAAAAGAAATGTGATGGATTAGGTTGTCGTCCTTTTTGCCACTGACGACGTACGATTCGGGATGGAAAAACTGCGCAAAAGAAAAAAAGTGTCCCGAAACTAATGAAAACATTCGATTTTGGGCTCCAAAAACAAGCGCAGCCGAGCTAGCTCGGTGCCCCAGTCGTAGAGCTCTCGGAGAGCTTTCCAATGGTATGCTGTGCGCCGCATAACTCCTTACGGATCAAAAGTTATGAGCACGGGAGTGACGTATACCTAGTCACAAGCCCCACGCCCTCTGTTTGCGGGCCTAGCCTCTACGTGAAGTGAAGTTGTCTTGCCCAATGTGCCGTGGGATTCGGTAATAAAAATGTGATGGATTAGGTTGTTGTCCTTTTTGCGGCTCACGAAGTACGATCCGGGATAGAAAAACAGCGCAAAAGAAGAAAAGTGTCCCAAAATTGATGAAAATGTTTGATTATGGGCTCCGAAAACAGGTGTAGCTGAGTAGGCTTGCTGTCTCCGTCGTAGGGCTCTCGGAGAGCTTTCCAACGGTATGTTGTGCGCTGCGTAACTCCTTACGGATCAAAAGTTATGGGCACCAGAGCGACGGATACCTAGTCACAAGCCCCAAACCCTCTATTTGCGGGCCCAGCCTCTACGTGAAGTGAAGTTGTCTTGCCTAAGGTGTTGTGGCATTCTGTAATAGAAATGTGATGGATTAGGTTGTCGTCCTTTTCGCGGCTCACGACGTACGATTCAGGACGGAAAAACTGCGCAAAAAAAGAAAAGTGTCCCGAAATTGATGAAAACGTTCGAATTTGGGCTCTGAAAATAGGCACAGGTGTCACGCCCCAACCCGACCTATAGAGGTTAGAGTAGGATGTGATCTAAAGATTCATATCATTTCACGTACTTAATCGTTCATTAAGATTTAACACTTAACGTCAACCTAAACTCCAAAAAATTCTCCGAAAATTGGCAGCATAGCGGCTGCAATTGGGCTATTTAGTTCCACCTAATCTCATAAACGCCTCAAACCTTCCAATCTCAAATTTGATTCCAACTAAGATTACTCTTTATCACCAATTGAAATGTCTACTATTTATCTCAAGTCTCGTTTGATTAACATCTAGCATAGCAACTATGTCTCGTTTATGTGTCAATCCTTGTTACAAAAGTACCTGTTGATCTTAGCTTACCAATGAGTACCTGCTTAATATTGGATAGATTCATTTTACTTATCCCTTTACCTAATACCTCATAAGCCTGTGATAGATACTAAACCAAAGTGGCGATAGCAAAAATGACTAGAAGAGTGTCTATCTAGTTATGATCAGTACAACCCAAAATTTGACCCCAAATTACAACGGGGGTCATTTACAATAGCAATGAAAAACAGCATAAGAGATGATCTTCAAACAACATATCGTTCACAAAATAGCCACAACCACGTAAGGCACATAGAGCATGCAATCAATCCAAGGACTCATAAATAGGCACGTTATCCTCAGGTATTTGTTCCTGATCTTCTTCACCTGAGATGATAAAAGAGGGTGAGTTCTTATGAACTCAGCGAGGCGGAATGAGAAATAAGTTTTGAAACTCTTTTTCTGGTTCAACTTATGAAAACCCTTTTTGCAAGCATGACATATATCACAAGTAAGTTCATAATGTAATATAAAAGTAAAAGAATACAATTACCCGTCTTTCCTCCCCAAGGTCCTCTAGGAACTAAGTGAGAGTACTTATACACATAGTGAAAAGGATACGGTGAGCTTTTGCTCTCAGTTTATTTCCAGTATCAGTTGTTGCGGCCGACTTCAAATCATCCACTTGTCACGCCAAATGAGTGTACTCCGGATGTACCCCGAAATCCTACGACCCAACTCTCTGAGGAAGTCTAGCCCCCAAGCGAGAGAGGGAATTGGACAATAGTAGTCACGGTTGCACCGACAAGCCCGATGCCGCCCGGTGTGCGTGAAACGCTACCACGCCAGAATGAAAGGTTGCAACCTTGTATGCAATGCACATTTATGACATTTAATATATCACATTAGGAAGACAACAAGGTAGGTTGCCTTCGAGCAGTCATAAGATTGCACATTGACAAGTAAACACGCGAGGCATGCTATGATAGGAAATTTCACTTGTAAGGCACATGGAGTTATATGAATATTAAATGGGCAGCCATGTAACACATGTAAATCAAGTCATATAACTCATTTCGGGGTTCACGTAATCAAATAATAAGGTCATATGACATGCAACGACGTCTTCGTGGGACCGGGTGCAAGAAAAGTCTACTTATCAATATGTAATCATTGGAATCACATTTCAAGTATACTTAACATTTCTTAGGCAGCCCATTAATCACACAATTAAACACATTAATCATATGATCATCCCTTAGCGTGATTTCATAGTTAATAGGGTTTCAATTCATGCTTACACGTGCGATTAAGTCTCATTTTGGTCATGTAATTAAACCCAAGCCATGCATCGATTAATTAAAACACCCTCAATCATCCAAAACAGTCCACAAAACATACAAGTGCTACAATCCCAAGCATTTAATACCACAAGAGAAGTTACAACAATTTTCAAGGCATATTACTAGATAAAAATCTCATTGCAATGGTCTGTTTTCCCACAATCACTTAGACAAGAAAATAATCTCCAATTCCAGTTAACAAAATTTCAAATTAAATCTTATTAAGTGAACTAAATCCAGAAACAAACCTCGCATCATTTGGAGGTCGGATTCAAGAGTTATAGCCAAAACCGTGAGACTACGCAAAACTGTCCAGATTTGTACACATTTCAATACCTGTCATTTTTTAGGGCCTTAGGGTCAGATTTAGCCTTAGTCTATTTCTGACAAAAATGTCCATAACTGAAAAATATAGCAACCAAACAAATTTCATGCATTTTAGATATCATTTGCTAAGTCAAAACTGGTTCGTTCTACAAGGACAGTGAACTGCCAAAAACCTGCTCCATTTTCCCAGATTTTCCAGATTTGGACACCTTTCGATGTTTTTCCATGTTGAAGACTTTAGAGTCAAAATTGGCCTTGGCCTATTTCTATGAACAATGCTCAGAACTGGCAAAACTAGTCACCTACCAATTTCCATACATTTTCAACATCATCTACCAGGCCAAATTCACTTCGTTCTAACAAGTCAGAAATCTACCATTTTTGCGATTTCACCTATCTTCAAATTCCAGCTAAATATCTTGCCATGCATGGTTACAAAAGCTCATGTACACATATGAAGGCATGCATGTGGTTTTTGAAAGCTTTTAAAAAAAAGGATTAACCCTCACCTTAGCCTATTGACAACAAATGATGCTCAAAACTCTTGAAGATGCACATATGGTCTTATCTCCTTGTTTGGCCGAGAGACATTGCTTGATTTCTTTAATTCCTAGCTGAGTTAGCATGTCCTTAGTATGTGCATGTGGTTAAAACAAAAGGGAGATGAAGGAAAAGCTATCAAACATACCTAGGGCCGAATGAGTGTTCTATGAGCTTGCATGCATGTTTCTTTGCTTCTAGCTAGCTTGGTCGAGCTTCCTAGGGCCTTGAGTGTCATGAGGAACCTTAGGATGATGACCTTAAGCTATGGAGAGGTGATGAAGCAGCCTAGGCCGAGAGAGAGAGTGTAAATGAGAGAATGAGAAGTTGAAATGAATGAAGTGTTGGTGTTTGTGAGTGTGTCAGACTAAGGCTTCAAAATTCATGATTTTTGTGTCTTCAAGAGCATATTTTGAATCAACTTAGCATGGGAAATTGAGTGGGCCGAGGGTGTGGTGCATTGGGTAGGGTTTTAGGTTATTTTTTTATGCTTTGTGTCATAGGTTGTCTAGGTATGATTTTTGAATTATGCAAATCCTTGTCAAATGCATCATGTGGTCGGCCAAGCTAGTGTTCCAATTTGAAATTTTGTTATGTTTTGAGCATTATTATATTGTGTGTTTGGGATGTGCAAAAGAATAAAGAATAAAGAATAAGAATGTTTAGCTTTTGGTGAAATTTCGCCTTCTAGTGAGTTGAATTAGCATTTTAATATTGGTTAGTGGAGTTTGTAGGATTAATTAATGATCTAGTGCTTCGTGTAAGATGCTTTCTTGATTAGCGTACGGGCACGCTTTCTTGGAATTAGGGCAAGCACTACGAGGTAAGACACGAACTACGAGACGAATGCACGTTTTCCAAGAAAATGCACGCAACACTAAATGAATACATGTAATTCAATGCAAGGCACATAAAACGAAACACGACTCTTAAACCTAGGTCAAGGCACGCAAATATAGGTTAGGGCACACGAAGAGATATATCGCACGCAAATCGAGGTCGGACCTCACAACAACTGTGCAAGCTTGGTCCCCAGTCGAAGAGCTTTCCAACGGTATGCTGTGCGCCGCGTAACTCCTTACGGATCAAAAGTTATGAGCACCGGAGCGACGGATACCTAGTCACAAGCCCAAGCCCTCTCTTTGCCGGCCCAGCCTCTACGTGAAGTGAAGTTGTCTTGCCCAAGGTGCCATGGGATTCGGTAATAGAAATGTGATGGATTAGGTTGTCATCCTTTTCACAGCTCACAACATACGATCCATGATGGAAAAACTATGTAAAAGAAGAAAAGTGTCCCAAAACTGATGAAAACATTCGATTTTGGGCTCCGAAAACAAGCGCAGCAAAGCAAGCTTGGTGCCTCCGTCATAGAGCTCTCGGAGATCTTTCCAACGGTATGTTGTGCATCGCGTAACTCCTTATGGATCAAAAGTTATGAGCACCGGAGTGACGGATACCTAGTCACAGCCCCACGCCCTCTGTTTGCGGGCCCAGCCTCTACGTGAAGTGAAGTTGTCTTGCCCAATGTGCCATGGGATTCGGTAATATATATGTGATGGATTAGGTTGTCGTCCTTTACGCAGCTCACATCGTACGATTCGGGACAGAAAAACTGCGCAAAAGAAGAAAAGTGTCCCGAAACTGATGAAAACGTTCGATTTTGGACTCTGAAAATAGGCGAAGCCAAGCAAAATTGGTACCCCCGTAGTAGAGCTCTCGAAGAGCTTTCCAACGGTATGCTGTGCGCGGCGCAACTCCGTACGGATCAAAAGTTATGAGCACCGGAGCAACGGATACCTAGTCACAAGCCCCACGCCCGCTGTTTGCGGGCCCGGCCTCTACGTGAAGTGAAGTTGTCTTGCCCAAGGTGATGTGGTATTCCGTAATAGAAATGTGATGGATTAGGTTGTCGTCCTTTTCGCGGCTCACGGAGTAAGATCCGGGACGTAAAAACTGTACAAAAGAAGAAAAGTGTACCGAAACTGATGAAAAAGTTAGATTTTGGGCTCCAAAAATAGGCGCAGCCAAGCAAGCTTGGTGCCCCCGTCGTAGAGTTCTCAAAGAGCTTTCCAACGGTATGTTGTGTGCCGCGTAACTCCTTACGGATCAAAAGTTATGAGCACCGGAGTGACGGATACTTGGTCACAAGCCCCACGCCCTCAGTTTGCGGGCCCAACCTTGATGTGAAGTGAAGTTGTCTTGCCTAATGTGCCATGGGATTCGGTAATAAAAATGTGATGGATTAGGTTGTCATCCTTTTCGCGGCTCATGGCGTACTATACGGGACAGAAAAATAGCGCAAAACAAGAAAAGTGTCCCAAAACTGATGAAAATGTTAGATTATGGGCTCCAAAAATAGGCATAGCCGAGTTGGCTTGATGCCCCCATTGTAGAGCTCTCGGAGAGCTTTCCAACGGTATATTGTGTGCCATGTAACTCCTTACGGATCATAAATTATGGGCACCGGAGCGACAAATACCTAGTCACAAGCCCCACGCCCTCTGTTTTCGAGCCCAGCCTCTACGTGAAGTGAAGTTGTCTTGCCCAAAGGACTGTGGCATTCGGTAATAGAAATGTGATGGATTAGGTTGTCATCCTTTTCGCGGCTCACGACCACAATTCGGGACGAAAAAACTGTACAAAAAAAGAAAAGTGTCCCGAAACTGATGAAAATGTTTGATTTTGGGCTCCGAAAATAGGCACAGCCGTGCAAGCTTGGTGCCCCCGTCGTAGAGTTCTTGGAGAGCTTTCCAACGGTATGCTGTGCGCCACATAACTCCTTACGGATCAAAAGTTATGAGCACCGGAGCAACGGACACCAAGTCATAAGCCCTACGCCCTCTGTTTGCGAGCCCAGCCTCTACGCGAAGTGAAGTTGTCTAGCCCAAGGTGCCATGCGATCTGATAATAGAAATGTGATAGATTATGTTGTCATCCTTTTCGCGGCTCACGACGTACGATTCGGGACGAAAAAACAGCGCAAAAGAGGAAATGTGTAGCGAAACTTATGGCAATGTTCGATTTTGGGCTCTGAAAATAGGCGCAGCCGAGTAGGCTTGGTGCCCCAGACGTAGAGCTCTCGGATAGCTTTCTAACGATATGTTGTGCGTCGCGTAACTCCTTACGGATCAAAAGTTATGGGCACCGAAGCGACGGATACCTAGTCACAAAGCCCACGCACTCTGTTTGCAGGTCCAACCTCTACGTGAAGTGAAGTTGTCTTGCCCATGGTGCCATGTGATTCGGTAATAGAAATGTGATGGGTTAGGTTGTCATTCTTTTCGCGGCTCACGATGTACGATCCGGGTCAGAAAAATAGCGCAAAAGAAAAAAAGTGTCCCAAAACTAATGGAAAAATTCAAATTTGGGCTCTGAAAACAGGCGCAGCTGAGCAGGCTTGGTGCCCCCATCATAGAGCTCTCGGAGAGCTTTCCAACAGTATGGTGTGCGCCGCGTAACTCCTTACGGATCAAAAGTTATGAGCACCGGAGTGATGGATACTTGGTCACAAGCCCCACGCCCTCTGTTTGCGAGCCCAACCTCTACGTGAAGTGAAGTTGTCTTGGCCAATGTGCTGTGGGATTCAGTACTAAAAATGTGATGGATTTGGTTGTCGTCCTTTTTGCGGCTCACGACGTACGATCCAGGACAGAAAAACAGCGTAAAACAATAAAAGTGTCCCAAAATTGATGAAAATGTTCGATTATGGGCTCCGAAAACAGGCGTAGCGGAGTAGGCTTGCTGCCCTCGTCGTAGAGCTCTCGGAGAACTTTCCAACGGTATGCTGTGCGTCGTGTAACTCCTTAAGGATAAAAAATTATGGGCACCGGAGCAACGGATACCTAGTCACAAGACCTCTGCCCTCTGTTTGCGGGCCCAGCCTCTATGTGAAGTGAATTTCTCTTGCCCAAGGTACTGTGGCATTCAGTAATAGAAATTTGATGGATTAGTTTGTCATCCATTTCGCGGCTCACGACGAACGATTCGGGACGGAAAAACTGCGCAAAAAAAGAAAACTGTCTCGAAACTGATGAAAATGTTAGATTTTGGGCTCCAAAAATAGGCGCAGCCGAGCAAGCTTTGTGCCCCTGTTGTAGAGCTCTCGGATAACTTTCCAACGGTATGCTGTGCGCCGCGTAACTCCTTACGGATCAAAAGTTATGAGCACCGGAGCGACGGATACCTGGTCACAAGCCCCACAACCTCTGTTTGCGGGCCCAGCCTCTACGCGAAGTGATGTTGTCCAGCCCAAGGTGCCATGGGATCGGATAATAGAAATGTGATAGATTAGGTTGTCGTCTTTTTTGCGGCTCACGACGTACGATCCGGGACGGAAAAATAGCGCAAAAAAGGAAATGTGTAGTGAAACTTATGACAATGTTTGATTTTGGACTCCGAAAATAGGCACAGCGAGCAGGCTTGGTGCCCTAGTCGTAGAGCTCTCGGAGAGCTTTCCAACGGTATGCTTTACGCCGCCTAAGTCCTTGCGGATCAAAAGTTATGGGCATCGGAGCGTCGGATACTTGGTCACAAGCCCCACGCCCTCTGTTTGCGGGCCCAACCTCTACGTGAAGTGAAGTTGTCTTGCCCAAGGTGCCGTGTGATTCAGTAATAGAAATGTGATGGGTAAGGTTGTCGTCCTTTTTGCAGCTAACGACGTTCGATCCGGGTCAGAAAAAAGTGCAAAAGAAGAAAAGTGTCCCAAAACTAATGAAAACATTTGATTTTGGGCTCTAAAAATAGGCGCAGTTGAGCAGGCTTGGTGTCCGTCGTAGAGCTCTCGGAGAGCTTTCCAATGGTAGACTGTACGCTGCGTAACTCCTTACGGATCAAAAGTTATGGGCACTGGAGCGATGGATACCTGGTCACAAGCCCCACACCCTTTGTTTGCGGGCCCAGCCTCTACGTGAAGTGAAGTTGTCTTGCCCAAGGTGCCGTTTAATTCGGTAATAGAAATGTGATGGATTAGGTTGTCATCCTTTTCGTGGCCCAGGACGTACGATCCGGGTCAGAAAAACTGTGCAAAAGAAGAAAAGTGTCCCAAAACTAATGAAAACAATCGATTTTGGGCTCCGAGAGCGGGCACAACCGAGCAGGCTTGGTGCCCTCATCGTAGAGCTCTCGGAGAGCTTTCCAACGGTAATCTGTGTGCCGCGTTACTCCTTACGGATCAAAAGTTATGGGCACCGGAGGGATGGATACCTGGTCACAAGCCCAACGCCCTTTGTTTGCGGGGCCAACCTCTACGTGAAGTGAAGTTGTCTTGCCCAATGTGCTATGGGATTCAGTAATAAAAATGTGATTGATTAGGTTGTCGTACTTTTCGCGCTCACGACGTACGATCCTGGACGGAAAAACAGCGCAAAAAAAGAAAAGTGTCACAAAATTGATGAAAACGTTCGAATATGGGTTCTGAAAATAGGCGCAGCTGAGCAGGCTAGCTGCCCCCGTCGTAGAGTTCTCAGAGAGCTTTCCAACGGTATGTTGCATGCCGTGTAACTCCTTACGGATCAAAAGTAATAGGCACTGGAGTGATGGATACCTCTACGTGAAGTGAAGTTGTCTTGCCCAAGGAACCGTGGCATTCGGTAATAGAAATGTGAATGATTTGGTTGTCTTCCTTTTCGTGGCTCACGACGTACGATTCGGGACGAAAAAACTGTGCAAAAAAAGGAAAGTGACCCGAACTGATGAAAACATTCGATTTTGTAGTCCAAAAATAGGCACAGCTGTACAAGCTTGGTGCCCCCGTTGTAGAGCACTCAGAGAGCTTTCCAACGATTTGCTGTGTGTCGCTTAACTCCTTACGAATCAAAAGTTATGAGCATCGGAGCAACGGATACCTGGTCACAAGCCCCACGCCCTCTGTTTACGGGCCCAGCCTCTACGCGAAGTGAAGTTGTCTTGCCCAAGGTGCCATGGGATTCGATAATAGAATTGTGATAGATTAGGTGGTCGTGCTTTTCGCGGCTCTTGACGTACGATCCGGGACGGAGAAACCACGCAAAAGAGGAAATGTGTAGCGAAACTTATGACAATGTTCGATTTTGGGACCCAAAATAGGGGCAACTGAGCAAGCTTGGTGCCCTCGTCTTAGAGCTCTCGGAGGGCTTTCCAACGGTATGTTGTGCACCGCGTAACTCCTTACGGATCAAAAGTTATGAGTACCAGAGCGACGGATGCCTGGTCACAAGCCCCACGCCCTCTGTTTGCAGGCCCAGCCTCTAAGTGAAGTGAAGTTGTCTTGCCCAAGGTGCCGTGGGATTTAGTAATAGAAATGTGATGGATTAGGTTGTCGTCCTTTTCGCGACTCACGACAAAAGATCCGGGGTGAAAAAACTGCAACAGAAGAAAATTATCCCGAAACTGATGAAAACGTTTGATTTTACAATCAAAAAACAGGCGCAACTGAGCATGTTGGTGCCACCCGTCGTAGAGCTCTCGGAGAGCTTTCCAATAGTATGTTGTGCGCCACATAACTCCTCACGGATCAAAAGTTATGGGCGCCGGAACGACGGATACTTGGTCACAAGCCCCACGCCCTCTGTTTGCGGGCCCAACGTCTACGTGAAGTGAAGTTGTCTTGCCTAAGGTACCGTCGGATTTGGTAATAGAAATGTGATGGATTAGGTTATCGTCCTTTTCGCGGCTCACGACGTACGATCCGGGTCAGAAAAACAGCACAAAAGAAGAAAAGTGTCTCAAAACTAAAGAAAACAATCGATTTTGGGCTTCGAAAATAGGTGCATCCGAGTAGGCTTGGTGCCTCTGTCGTAAAGCTCTCGGAGAGCTTTCCAACGGTATGCTGTACGCCGCGTAACTCCGTACGGATCAAAAGTTATGGGCATTGGAGCGATGGATACCTACTCACAAGCCCCACGCCCTTTGTTTGCGGGCCCAGCCTCTATGTGAAGTGAAGTTGTCTTGCCCAAGGTGCCATGGGATTCGGTAATAGAAATGGGATGGATAAGGTTGTCGTCCTTTTCGCGGCTCACGACGTACGATCCAGGACGAAAAAAGTGCAAAATAAGAAAAGTATCCCGAAACTAATGAAAATATTGGATTTTCGACTCCAAAAATAGGCGCAGCCAAGCAAGTTTGGTGCCCCCGTCATAGAGCTCTCAATGTGCTTTCCAACGGTATGCTGTGTGTCGCGTAACTCCTTACGGACCAAAAGTTATGAGCATTAGAGTGACGGATACTTGGTCACAAGACCTACGCCCTCTGTTTGCGGGCCCAACCTCTACGTGAAGTGAAGTTTTTTTGCCCAATGTGCCGTGAGATTCGGTAATAAAAATGTAATGGATAAGGTTGTCGTTCTTTTCGCGGCTCACGATGTTCGATACGAGACAGAAAAACAACGCAAAACAAGAAAAGTGTCCCAAAATTGATGAAAACATTCGATTATAGGCTCCGAAAACAAGCATAGCGAAGTAGGCTTGCTACCCTTGTCGTAGAGATCTCAGAGAGCTTTCCAACGGTATGCTGTGCACCGTGTAACTCGTTACGAATCAAAAGTTATGGTCACCGGAGCGACGGATACCTAGTCACAAGCCCCACGCCCTCTGTTTGCGGGCCCAGCCTTTATGTGAAGTAAAGTTGTCTTGCCCAAGGTACCAGGGCATTCGGTAATAGAAATGTGATGGATTAGGTTGTCGTCCCTTTCGCGGCTCACGACATACGATTCAGGACGGAAAAACTGCGCAAAAAAAGAGAAGTGTCCCAAAACTGTTGAAAACGTTCGATTTTGGACTCCGAAAATAGGCACAGCCATGCAAGCTTGTTGCCCCCGTAGTAGAGCTCTCGGAGAACTTACCAACGGTATACTGTGCGCCGCATAACTCCAAAGGGACCAAAAATTATGAGCACCGGAGCGACGGATACCTGGTCATAAGCCTCATGCCCTCTGTTTGCGGGCCCAGCCTCTATGGGAAGTGTAGTTGTCTAGCCCAAGGTGCCATGGGATCTGATAATAGAAATGTGAAAGATTAGTTTGTCGTCCTTTTCGCGGCTCACGGCGTACGATCCGGGACAAAAAAACAGGGCAAAAGAGGAAATGTGTAGCGAAACTTATGACAACGTTCGATTTTGGGCTCCAAAAAGAAGCCCAGCCGAGCAGGCTTGGTGCCCTTGTCGTAGAGCTCTCGGAGAGCTTTCCAACGATATGCTGTGCGCCTCGTAACTCCTTACGGATCAAAAGTTATGGGCACCGGAGAGACGGATACCTGGTTACAAGCCCTACGCCCTTTGTTTGCGGGCCCAGCCTCTACGTGAAGTGAAGTTGTCTTGCCCAAGGTGCCGTGTGATTCGGTAATAGAAATGTGATGGGTTAGGTTGTCGTCCTTTTCGCGGGTCATGACGTACGATCCAGGTCATAAAAATAGTACAAAAGAAGAAAAATGTCCCAAAACTAATGAAAACATTCTATTTTGGGCTTTGAAAACAGGCGCAGCCGAGTAGGCTTGGTGCCCTCGTCGTAGAGCTCTAGGAGAGCTTTCCAATGGTATACTATGCGCCGCGTCACTCTTGACGGATCAAAAGTTATAGGCACTGGAGCGACAAATACCTGGTCACAAGCCCCACGCCCTTTGTTTGCGGGCCCAACCTCTACGTGTGCCCAAGGTGCCGTGGGATTCGGTAATAGAAATGTGATGGATTAGGTTGTCGTCCTTTTCGCTGCTCACGACGTACGATCCAGAAATGAAAATCTATGCAAAAGAAGAAAAGTGTCCCAAAACTGATGAAAACGTTCGATTTTGGGATCCGAAAACAGGCGCAGCCGAGTAAGCTTTGTGCCCACTTCATAGAGCTCTCGGATAACTTTACAACGATATGCTGTGTGTCGCGTACCTCTTTACGAATCAAAAGTTATGAGCACCGGAGTCACAGATACCTGGTCACAAGCCCCACGCCCTCTGTTTGCGGGGCCAACCTCTTCGTGAAGTGATTTGTCTTGCCCAAGGTGCCGTGTGATTCGGTAATAGAAATGTGATGGATTAGGTTGTCGTCCTTTTCACGGCTCATGATGTACGATCCGGGTCAGAAAAACAGTGAAAAAGAAGAAAAGTTTCCCAAAACTAATGAAAACATTCGATTTGGGGCTCCAAGAACGGGCGCAGCAGAGCAGGCTTGGTGCCCCAGACGTAGAGCTCTCGGAGAGCTTTCCAAAGGGATGTTGTGCACCGCGTAACTCCTTACGGATCAAAAGTTATGGGCACCGGAGCGACAGATACCTGGTCACAAGCCCCACTCCCTCTGTTTGCGGGCCCAGCCTCTACGTGAAGTGAAGTTGTCTTGCTCAAGGTGCCGTGGGATTCGGTAATAGAAATATGATGGATTAGGTTGTCGTCTTTTTCGCGGCTCACGACGTGCTATCCGGGACGGAAAAACTGCGCAAAAGAAGAAAAGTGTCCCAAAACTGATGAAAACGTTCGAACATGGGCTCCGAAAATAGGCGCAGCCGAGCAGGCCAGCTGGCCTTGTCGTAGAGCTCTCGGAGAACTTTCCAACGGTATACTGTGTGGGGCGTAACTCCTTACGGATCAAAACGTATGGGCACTGGAGCGACGGATACCTAGTCACAAGCCCCATGCCCTCTGTTTGCGGGCCCAGCCTCTACGTAAAGTGAAGTTGTGTTGCCCAAGGTGCCGTGGCATTCGATAATAGAATTGTGATGGATTAGGTTGTCGTCCTTTCAGCAGCTCACGACGTACGATTAGGGATGGAAAAACTGTGCAAAAAAAGAAAATTCTCTCGAAACTGATGAAAACTTTCGATTTTGGGTTTCCGAAAATGGGCACAGCCATGCAAGCTTGGTGCCCTCGTTGTAGAGCTCTCGGAGAGCTTTCCAATGGTATGATGTGCACTGCGTAACCCCTTACGGATCCAAAGTTATGAGCACTGAAGCGACGGATACCTCGTCACAAGCACCGCGCCCTTTGTTTGTGGGCCCAGCCTCTACGCGAAGTGAAGTTGTCATGCCCAAGGTGCCATGGGATTCGATAATAGAAATGTTATAGATTAGGTTGTCGTCTTTTTCGCGGCTCACGACGTACGATCCGAGATAGAAAAACAGTGCAAAAGAGGAAATGTGTTGCGAAAGTTATGACAACGTACGATTTTGGGCTCCAAAACAAGGGCAGTTGAGCATGCTTGGTGCCCCCGTTGTACATCTCTCGGAGAGCATTCCAACAGTATGCTGTGCACCGTGTAACTCCTTGTGGATGAAAAGTTATGTGCACCAGAGCGACAGATACCTGGTCACATGCCCCACGACCTCTGTTTGCTGGCCCAGCCTCTACGTGAAGTGAAGTTGTCTTGCCCAAGGTGCCGTGGGATTCGGTAATCGAAATATGATGGATTAGGTTGTCATCCTTTTCACAGCTCAAGATAAACGATCCGGGACGAAAAAACTGCGCAAATGTGCCTCGAAACTGATGAAAATGTTTGACTTTAGGCTCCAAAAATAGGCGCGACCGAGCAGGTTTGGTGCCCCCGTCGTTGAGCTCTCTGAGAGCTTTCCAACGGTATGCCGTGCGCCATCTAATTCCTTACGGAACAAAAGTTATGGGCACCGGAGCGACGGATACCTGGTCACACGCCCCACGCCCTCTGTTTGCGGGGCCAACCTCTATGTGAAGTGAAGTTGTCTTGTCCAAGGTGCCGTGTGATTCGGTAACAGAAATGTGATGGGTTAGGTTGTCGTCCTTTTCGCGGCTCACGCCGTACGATGCGGGTCAGAAAAATAGCACAAAAGAAGAAAAGTGTCCTAAAACTAATGAAAACATTCGATTTTGGGCTCCGAAAACAGGTGCAGCCGAGTAGGCTTGGTGCCCCAGTCGTAGAGCTCTCGGAGTGCTTTCCAACGTTATGTTGTGCGCTGCGTAACTCCGTACGAATCAAAAGTTATGGGTACCAGAGCGACGGATACATAGTCACAAGCCCCACGCCCTCTGTTTGCGGGCCCAGCCTTTACGTGAAGTGAAGTTGTCTTGCCCAAGGTGCCATGGCATTCCGGAATAGAAATGTAATGGATTAGGTTGTCGTCCTTTTCGCGGCTCACAGCATACGATGCTGGAAGGAAAAACTATGCAAAAGAAGAAAAGTGTCCCGAAAGTGATGAAAACGTTAGATTTTGGGCTTCGAAAATAGGAGCAGCCGAGCAAGCTTGGTGCCCCCGTCGTAGAGCTCTCGGAGGGATTTCCAACGGTATACTGTGTGTCGTGTAACTCTTTACGAATCAAAAGTTATGAGCACCGGAGTGATGGATACCTTGTCACAAGCCCCACGCCCTCTGTTTGCGGGCCCAACCTCTACATGAAGTGAAGATGTCTTGCCCAATGTGCCATGGGATTCGGTAATAAAAATGTGATGGATTAGGTTGTCGTCCTTTTCACGGCTCACGACGTACGATCCGGGATGAAAAAACAACGCAAAAGAATAAATGTGTCCCAAAACTGATGAAAACATTCAATTATGGGCTACGAAAACAAGCGTAGCCGAGTAGGCTTGCTGCCCCCGTCATAGAGCTCTCAGAGAGCTTTCCAACATTATGCTGTGTGCCGCGTAACTCCGTAAGGATAAAAAGTTATGGGTACCGGAGCGACGGATACCTAGTCATAAGCCCCACGCCCTCTGTTTGCGGGCCCAGCCTCTACGTGGAGTGAAGTTGTCTTGCCCAAGGTACCGTGGCATTCGGCAATAGAAATGTGATGGATTAGGTTGTCGTCCTTTTCGCGGCTCACAACGTACAATTCGGGACGAAAGAATTGAGCAAAAAAAGATAAGTGTCGCGAAACTGATGAAAACGTTCAATTTTGGACTCCAAAAATAGACACAACCGTGCTAGATTCGTGCCCCCGTCGTAGAGCTCTCGGAGAGCTTTTCAACGGTATGCTGTGCACCGCGTAACTCCTTACGGATCAAAAGTTATGAGCACCGGAGCGACGGATACCTGGACACTGTTTGCGGCCCTAGCCTCTACGCGAAGTGAAGTTGCCTAGCCCAAGGTGCCATGGGATCTAATAATAGAAATGTGATAGATTAGGTTGTCGTCCGTTTCGCGGCTCACGACGTACGATCCGGGACGAAAAAACATGCCAAAAGAGGAAATGTGTAGCGAAACTTATGACAATGTTTGATTTCGGGCTCCGAAAATAGGTGCAGCTGAGCAGGCTTGGTGCCCCAGTCATCGAGCTCTCAGAGAGCTTTCCAACGGTATGCCATGCAGCGCGTAACTCTTGACGGATCAAAAGTTATAGGCACCGGAGCGACGGATACCTGGTCACAATCCCCACACCCTCTGTTTGCGGGCCCAACCTCTACGTGAAGTGAAGTTGTCTTGCCCAAGATGTCGTGTGATTCGGTAATAGAAATGTGATGGGTTAGGTTGTTGTCCTTTTCGCGACTCACGACGTACGATTCGGGTAAAAAAAACAGCGCAAAATAAGAAAAGTGTCCCAAAACTAATGAAAACATTCGATTTTGGGCTCTAAAAATAGGTGCAGCTGAGCAGGCTTTGTGCCCCCATCGTAGAGCTCTCGGAGAGCTTTCCAACGGTATGCTGTACACCGCGTAACTTATTACGGATAAAAAGTTATGGGCACCGGAGCAATGGATACCTTGTCACAAGCCCTACACCATCTGTTTGCGGGCCCAGCCTCTATGTGAAGTGAAGTTATCTTGCCCAAGGTGCCGTGGGATTTGGTAATAGTAATGTGATGGATTAGGTTGTCGTCCTGCTCACGGCTCACGACGTGTCACGCCCCAACCGAGCCTATAAAGGTTAGACTAGGGTGTGATATAAATATTCAAGTCCTTTCACGTATTTAATAATTCAAGAAGGTTTAACACTTGACGTTTAGGCTAAACTCCACAAATTCTCCGAAAAATTGGTAGCATAACGGTTGTAATTGGGCTCTTTAGTTTGACCTAATTCTTAAAACTCCTCAAAATTTCCAATATCAATTTCATTTCCAACTAAGATTACTATTTACCATCAATTGAAACGCCTACCAGTCATCTCGAAGTCTCGTTTGATTAATAACCTAGCATGATACTATGTCTCGTTTGTTTGTTAATCCTCGTTTTAAAAGTACTTGTTGATCTTAGCTTAACAATGAGTACTTGCTTAAGATTGGATAGGTTCGTTTTACTTAATCCTTACCCGATGCTTCATAATCCTATGATAGATACTAGCCAATAACGATAGCAAAACGACCATAGTAGTGTCTATCTAGTTATTATCAGTACAAGCCAAAATTAGACCCCAAATTACAACGGGAGTCTTTTACATTACAACAACAAGCAAAATAAGAAAAGAAATAGTCTTCAAGCAACATATTGTTCACAAGATGGCCATAGTCAAGCAAGGCACATAGGACAAGCAATCATTCCAAGGAATCATCATTAGGCACGTCGTCCTTGGGTACCTGTTCCTGGTCTTCCTCACCTGAGATGATAAAAGAGGGTGAGTCCTTATGAACTCAGCGAGGGGGAACGAGAAATAGGTTTTGAAACTCATTTTCTGGTTCAACTTATGAAAACTCTTTTTGCAAGCATGAATATATCACAAGTGTGTACATAACATAATATAAAAGTAAAAGAACACAATTACCCGTCTTTCCTCCTTGAGGTCCTCTAGGAACCAAGCAAGAGTACTTATACACATAGTGAAAAGGATACGGTGAGCTTTTGCTCTCAGTTCAATTCCAGTATCAGTTGTTGCGGCCGACTTCAATTCATCCCCTTATCATGCCAAATGGGTGTACTCCGGATGTACCCCGAAATCCTACGACCCAACTCTCTGAGGAAGTCTAGCCCCGAAACGAGAGAGAAAATTGGACAATGGTAGTCACAGTTGCACTGGCAAGCCCGATGCCGCCCGGTGTGCGTGAACGCTACCATGCCAGAATGAAAGGTTGCAACCTTATATGCAATGCACATTTATGACATTTAATATATCACATTTGGAGGTCAACAAAGTAGGTTGCCTCCAAGCAGTCATAAGATTGCACATTGACAAGTAAACAAGCGAGGCAAGATATGACAAGTAAATTCACTTGAAAAGCACATGGAGTTATATGAATATTAAACGGGCAGCCATGTAACGCATGTAAATTAAGTCATATAACTCATTCTGAAGTTCACGTAATCAAATAATAAGATTATTCTACATGCAATGACATCTTCGTAGGACCGGGTGCAAGAAAAGCCTACTTATCAACATGTAATCATCGAAATCATGTTTAGGGCTATGAGGGAAACTACGGGCAGCCTACTAAACACATAATCAAACACAATATCCAAAGGATCAACACTTAGCGAGTTTACCTAGTTACTAGGGTTTCAATTCGTGCTTACCCGTGCGATTAAACCCCAAGTCATCTCGTAATTAAGCTCAAGCCATGCATTGATTAATTCCAACACCCTCAAGCATTCAAAACAGTCCACACAACATCCAAATGCCACAATCCAAAGCATTTAATACAACAAGGGAAGGTACATTAATTTTTCTAAGCATATCAATAGGTGAAACCCTCACTGCAATGGACTGTTTTCTCACAATCATTAAGGCAAGCAACCAATCTCCAATTCCAGTCAAAAAAGATATCAAATTAAATCTTAAGGAGTTAACTAAATTCAGAAACAAACCTTGCATCATTTGGAGTTCTGGTTCAAGAGTTATAGCCAAAACAGTGAGACTACACAAAACTGTCCAGATTTGCACACATTTAAATGCTTGTCGTTTCTGAGGGCCTTAGGGTCAGATTTAACCTTGGTTCATTTCTGACAAAAATGTATAGAACTGAAAATTCAAGCAGCATACCAAATTTCATCCATTTTGGATGTGATTTACTAAGCTAAAACTGGTTTGTTCTACAAGGTCAGTGAATCTACCAAAACCTGCTTCATTTTTCCAGACTTTCCAGATTTGGACACATTTTGATAATTAGTCATTTTGAGGACCTTATAGTCAAAATTAGCTTTGTCCTATTTCTGTTAAAAATGTTAAAAAATGGCAAAACTAGTTACCTACCAATTTTCACGCATCTGCAACATCTTTTACCTAGCCAAAATCACCTCGCACCAACAAGACAGAAGGCTGTCACATACACGATTTCATCTATCATCACATTCTAGCCAAGAATCTTGCCATGCATATTTATAAAAGCTCATGAACACACATATATCTCAAGTACAGAAGTAAAGATAGACATTTAAGGGCATGCATGTGGTTTTCTGAAAGATTTTCAAGAAGTTTTAGCCCTCACCTTAGCTAAACAACAAGAAGATGCACAAGACTCTTGATGGTTGCACAAGATTGACTCTTTTCCTTGCTTAGCCGAGACACCACTCGATTTTCTCTAATTTCCTAGCTTAGTAACCAAGTTCTTAGTAGGTGCATGTGGTTAGAACAAGAAGAAAAGAAATGGAAGCTAGCAAACTCACCTAAGCCGAAATGGAGGTTCAAAGAGCTTGCATGTGTGTTTCTTGCAACCTAGCTTGCTTAGTCGAGCTCCTTAGCTTCTTGCCTGCCTTGATGAACCATGGAGTGATGAAGATAAGCTATGGAGTGTAGAAACTCAGCCAAGGTAGAGAGAGAGAGAGAAGAATGAGAGGAAATGAGAAAAAATGAAGAAAAAATAAAAGTTTTGCAAAGTTTGAAGCATATGTCGGCCTTGAGCCTTGCAATTTCAGATTTTTGTGTCTTCAAGGAGCATTTTTTGAATCCTTTGCATGGGCAATTGAGAATGGGTCGAGAATGGTGCATTGGGGAGTGTTTTTTGAGCCATTTTTTAATGCATTGTGTCATTAAATTGTCATAGAATGTTTGAGGAATAAATTTTGAAATTGGATTGCATGCTCAAAGCTCCTAGTGGTCGGCCAAAGATGTGTCCAAATCTGAATTTTTTTTGTCTTGTTGAGTATTATTTAATTGAGAGTTTGGGATATGCAAAGAATAAAGAATAAAAAATAAAGAATGTCTAGCTTTTTGTGAGATTTTATCTTCTAGTGGGTTGAATTAGCAATTTAATATTAGTTAGTGGGATTTGTAAGATTAACTAATGATCTAGTGCTTCGTGTAAGATGCCATCTCAATTAGCGTGAGGGCACGCTTTCCTAGGCTTTGGGCATGCACTACAAGGTAAGGCACAAACTACGAGATGAATGCATGTTTCCCAAGTAAATGCACACAACCCTAAATGAATGCACGTAATTCAATACAAGGCACACAAAACGAAACACAATTCTTAAACCTAGGTCAAGGAACGTAAATCTAGGTTAGGCACACGAAACGAGGTATCGCATGCAAATCGAGGTCGGGCCTCACATCCTCCCCTCCTTAAAAGAATTTCGTCCTGAAATTCAATATTACCTTTGAAATAAAGCTGGATATTGTTGCTCCATCTGGTCTCGCCTTTCCCACGTTGCTTCTTCAACTCCATGATGATCCCACAACACTTTCACCTTCGGTCTAGTTTTGTTGCGCAACTCCTGATCTTGCTGGTCTAGGATCCGAATGGGCTTCTCCTCATAAGACAAGTTCTCTCGAAGCTGCAACGGCTCTGTCTCCAAGATATGCAATGGATCAAGGTGATACTTCCGTAGTATAGAAACATTAAAGACGTCGTGAATATTGGAGCGGTTTTGGGGTAGTTCTAGGCGATACGCCAACTTACCAACCTTCTCAATTATCTCAAATGGTCCTACAAATCTCGGGCTCAACTTTCCACCCTTGTCGTGTTTAATCAGTCCCCTCCGAGGTGATATCTTCAAGAACACCTTGTCACCGACCTAAAACTCTAGGCTCCGTCTCCGTCGGTCTGCATAACTTTTCTGCCTGCTCTGGGCGGTAAGCATCCTTTTTCGGATGAGGTGGATATTATCAACAGTCTTCATAAGTTCAGGTAGAAGGGTCGAGTCAAAAGTCTTCGTCTCACCTACTTCATCCCAGTAAATTGGGGATCGACAGTTACGTCCATACAATGCCTCAAATGGGGCCATCCCGATAGTGGCCTAATAACTATTATTATAAACGAACTCCGCTAGAGACAGGTATTTCTCCCAACCTTTCCCGAAGTCTAAAACACACGCCCTCAGCATATCCTCCAGAATATGAATAGTTCTCTCAGATTGTCCATCCGTCTGAGGGTGATAAGTCGTGCTGAAACTCAACTTCGTTCCCAAAGCTTCTTGCAATCTCTTCCAAAATCGGGAGGTAAAACGAGGATCCCTATCCGATAAAATACTCACAGGCATCCCGTGCAATCTTACAATCTCCGCCACATACATATCTCCCAATTTCTCAGGACTATCATCCTTGTTCATCGGTAAGAAGTGCGCTGGCTTAGTCAATCTATCCACTATGACCCAATCGGCGTCATGAGCCTTTTGTGACCCGGGCAGGTCCATAACAAAGTCCATAGTTATATGTTCCCATTTCCATTGAGGAATCTCCAACGGCTGAAGTAAACCTGCTGGTCATTGATGTTCCGCTTTGACTCTCTGGCAAGTCAAACACCGTGCCACAATCTCCGTAATCTCTCTTTTCATGTTATTCCACCAATAGTGTTGCTTCAAATCCCGGTACATCTTTGTTCCGCTAGGGTGAATAGTGTATCTTGAATTATGGGCTTATTCAAGAATCTTCTTTTTCAACTCTGGCTCATTAGGAACGCAAATCCAATTCCTAAACCTCCAAACACCATCATCATGAAACTTGAAATCTGTGTTGATTTCTTTAATCTTCTGAAACTGTTGGTCCTTTTGTTGAGCCTCTCATAATTCAGACAACAAGGTCGATTGAACTTGTGTAGTGGCAAAAAGTAACCATTTTCGAGTCAATTGTGGTTTCCACAAAAATGCTTCCTCCAACAACTCCTGTACCTTGACTTCCAGTTTTGCCATGGTCGCTTTCCTACTTAAGGCATCTGCAACTACATTCGCTTTACCGGGCACATAATTGATTGTGCAGTTATAATCATCCAAAAGCTCCATCCACTATCTTTGCCTCATGTTCAACTCTTTTTGTGAGAACAAGTATTTCAAGCTCTTGTGATCAGTAAACACCTCGAACTTGTTACCCCACAAATAGTGCCTCCACTTCTTGAGTGCAAACACAATAACTGCTAACTCCAAATCATGTGTCGAGTAGTTCAATTCATACTATTTCGGTTTCCTAGAGGCATACGCAATCACTCTACCATTTTGCATCAACACACAACCTAGACCTTCATTCGAAGCATCGCTATAGATTACAAAACCTTGACTCCCTTCAGGCAATGCAAGAACAGGTGCGGTAGTCAATCTGTTCTTCAATTCTTGGAAGCTGGTCTCACACTTTTCGTCCCACACAAACTTTGTTTTCTTTTGAGTGAGCTTTGTAAGCGGTCCTACAATCTTTGAGAAATCCTTCATGAACCTCCGATAATAGCCTGCTAGACCGAGAAAACTCCGAACCTCCGTAACGTTTTTCGGCTTCTTCCAAGACATCACCGCTTCTATCTTTGCTAGATCCACTGCTATTCCCTCTTAGGATATGATATGCCCCAAAAATGCAATCTGCTGCAACCAAAATTCACACTTGCTAAACTTTGCATACAATTGATGCTCTCGAAGTTTCTGCAATACCAATCGCAGATGTTGTTCATGCTCAGCCTTGGATTTCGAGTATCCCAAAATATCATCAATGAAGATCACCACAAATTGGTCCAAGTAGGGTTGAAACACCCTGTGCATCGAGTCCATAAAAGCTGCAGGGGCATTGGTTAGTCCAAATGGAATCACCACATATTCATAATGCCCATATCTTGTCCTGAAAGCCGTTTTAGGCACATCCTCCTTTTTGATTCGCAACTGATAGTAACTTTGTCTCAAGTCAAGTTTCGAATACACTTTGGCTCCTTGAAATTGATCAAATAACTCGTCGATCAGTGGAAGTGGGTATTTATTCTTGACAGTCACTTGGTTCAATCCTCGGTAATCGATGCATAGCCTCAACGTTCCGTCTTTCTTCTTTACAAATAGGACTGCTGCAACCCATGGAGAAGAACTTGGTTGAACAAACCCCTTCTTCAACAATCCTAGCAATTGTTTCTTCAATTCTTGTAGCTCGGCAAGTGCCATACAATAGGGAGCTTTAGATATCGGCTGGGTGCCAGGCAGTAACTCTATAATGAACTCGATATCCCGATTTGGGGGTAAACCGTGCAATTCTTCTAGAAACACATCTGCATAGTCTTTGATCACTGGCATCTCCTCCAACTTAGCTTTGTCTGACGGCTTGTTGATGAGGTAAGCTAAGTATCCACTACACCCTTTTCTCAAGGACTTCACTACTTTCGTAGATGAAATGATGGAACTCCCGGTGAAATCTCTTCGACCCATTACCTCCAGTATTGGTTGACTAGGTACCTGGAACGTTACAATCTTCGTCTGGCAATCTAGTTGGGCATGATGCTTTGCCAACCAGTCCATCCCTAAGATGACCTCATAGTCTCGAAAAGGTAATACAATAAGATTTGCTGAGAATTCCCTATCCTTAATTTGGATTTTACATGCTTTACAAGCTGAGCTAGTAACAAGTTTAGAACCCATCAGAGTACCAACTTCTACTTCGTAAGGCAAACATACAACTCGTAGTTTCACATGTTGCACACATAAGGGAGTAATAAATGAATGAGTAGCACCCAAATCAATTAGCACCCTAACAGGTTGATTCAGTATGAAGAATGTACCTTCAAGAATAGCGGTCTCCTCTGGAAGCTCCTTGCACTCAATAGCATAAGCTCGAGCCTGAACTCTAGGAACTGGGGTCTTGCCTCTACCAGTTGGTTTAACCTGATTTTGTCCTGCTTATCATTTAGGGCAATCCTTGATCTGATGCTGATCATTGCCACACCGCACACATCGTCCTGACTTCTTCTAGCACTGGGTATCGGTATGCCCCTTCTTGTCACAGTAAGAACAGTTGATAGACTGAGTAGTAGGTGAACTACCTATGGATCCGCGGGTGGAAGAGGCTGATGGTGCTTTAGTCGGGCCACGGTTATTAACTGGTCTGTTCTGGCTCTGGCCCTGACTACGACTCTGGCTCTGGAATTTTCTCTGTTGACCTGGAGGCTAGTACGGTTTCTTGTTCGGCTAACTCGAACTGACTCTATCAAGTTTCCTCTTCTCAACTCGGGAAGCAGCAGCAAAGAGAGCATAATAGGTATCGAAGTCATGTGAAGCCAACTAGTCCTGAATCTCTGGCCTCAATCCAGTCGTAAATTTCCACATCTTCGCCTCAGGAGTTCTGACCATGTATTGAGCATAGTGGGACAGTCGGTTAAAACGAGCCTCATACTGGGCCACCGTCATGTTACCCTGGTTCAAGTGCATGAATTCCTCAATCCGCCTCTGCCTGGAAACTGCAGGTACATATTTCTCCTTGAATGCCTTAACGAAATTACCCCACAAGCAAGGTGTATAATCTGTTTCCCAAAGTGCCTTCACAGTGTGCCACCAATGTTCAGCATCCCCGTGCAACAGAAACACAGCAAACTCCACCTTTTCTTCATCAGTATAGTCAAGTGGCCTGAAAATCCTCTCGATCTTAGACAGCCAAGCCTCTGCTTTTTCATCATCAGCTTCCCCGTGGAATTTGGAAGGGCGAAAGTCAAGGAACTCCCTCATTCTGCTATGTCTCCCCTAGTTACATCATTCCTGTTGTTGTTGTTGTTTGCTTCACGTGCATCTTGGCGTTTCATCACTCGTGACACGCGATCCATGGCATTCGCCATCATATTAAACATAGCCATGCCGGGATTAGTTTGATAGGCATCTCCGGTCTCTTGGGGCTCACCGCTCCTATTAGTAGCGCGGGTACTAGGGCCAACCATCTATAGGCACAGGTTACGATGCACAATTTATTGAAATATGACTGGACAATAATTTAATGCATAAGATATGCAACATATAATTTTACATAAACACATAGTTCTAGAAACAGTTAAGACAAGTTAATCACATAAGAACATAGAACATAGAAGGCACAATTAACATTATCACACAATAACATATAGACAAGTCATCCTAATTACCTTAGGGCTCTACCCATGGTCCGAGAGTTGAACCCGGCTTAAACAATCTAAGCTCTGATACCATTCTCTTCTATATAAGGTGTCATGCCCCAATCCGGCCTATAAAGGTTAGGCTAGGGTGTAATCTAAACATTCAAGTCCTTTCACATATTTAATCATTCAAGAAGGTTTAACACTTGACGTTTAGGCTAAACTCCACAAATTCTCCAGAAAATCGGCAGTATAACGGCTGTTATTGGGCTCTATAGTTTGACCTAATTCTCAAAACGCCTCAAAATTTTCAATCTCAATTTCATTTCCAACTAAGATTACCATTTACCATCAATTGAAACGCCTACCAGTCATCTCAAAGTCTCGTTTGATTAATAACCTAGCATGATACTATGTCTCGTTTGTTTGTTAATCCACGTTACAAAAGTACATGTTGATCTTAGCTTAACAATGAGTACCTACTTAAGATTGGATAGGTTCGTTTTACTTAATCCTTACCCGATGCTTCATAATTGTATGATAGATACTAGCCAATAACGATAGCAAAACGACCATAGTAGTGTCTATCTAGTTATTATCAGTACAAGCCAAAATTAGACCCCAAATTACAACGGGGGTCTTTTACATTACAACAACAAGCAAAATAAGAAACGAAATAGTCTTCAAGCAACATATTGTTCACAAGATGGCCATAGTCAAGCAAGGCACATAGGACAAGCAATCAATCCAAGGAATCATCATTAGGCACGTCGCCCTCGGGTACCTGTTCCTGGTCTTCCTCACCTGAGATGATAAAAGAGGATAAGTCCTTATGAACTCAGCAAAGGGGAACGAGAAATAGGTTTTGAAACTCATTTTCCAGTTCAACTTATGAAAACCCTTTTTGCAGGCATGAATATATCACAAGTAAGTACATAACATAATATAAAAGTAAAGGAACACAATTACCCGTCTTTTCTCCCCGAGGTCTTCTCGGAACTAAGCGAGAGTACTTATACACATAGTGAAAAGGATACGGTGAACTTTTGCTCTCAGTTCAATTCGAGTATCAGTTGTTGCGACCGACTTCAATTCATCCCCTTATCACGCCAAATGGGTGTACTCCAGATGTACCCCGAAATCCTACAACCCAACTTTCTGAGGAAGTCTAGCCTCCAAGCGAGGGAGGGAATTGGACAATGGTAGTCACGGTTGCACCGGCAAGCCCCGATGTCGGCCGGTGTGCGTGAACGCTACCACGCCAGAATGAAAGGTTGCAACCTTGTATGCAATGCACATTTATGACATTTAATATATCATATTTGGAGGTCAACAAAGTAGGTTGCCTCCGAGCAGTCATAAGATTGCACATTGACAAGTAAACAAGCGAGGCACGATATGACAAGTAAATTCACTTGAAAAGCACATGGAGTTATATGAATAATAAACGGGCAGCCATGTAACGCATGTAAATTAAGTCATATAACTCATTTTGAAGTTCACGTAATCAAATAATAAGATTATTCAACATGCAACGACATCTTCGTGGGACCGGGAGCAAGAAAAGCCTACTTATCAACATGTAATCATCGAAATCATGTTTAGGGCTATGAGGGCAACTACGGGCAGCCTACTAAACACATAATCAAACAAAATATCCAAAGGATCAACACTTAGCGAGTTTACCTAGTTACTAGGGTTTCAATTCGTATTTACCCGTGCGATTAAACCCCAAGTCATCTCTTAATTAAGCTCAAGCCATGCATTGATTAATTCCAACACCCTCAAGCATTCAAAACAGTCCACACAACATCCAAATGCCACAATCCCAAGCATTTAATACAACAAGGGAAGCTACATTAATTTTTCTAATCATAACAATAGGTGAAACCCTCACTGCAATGGACTGTATTCTCACAATCATTAAGACAAGCAAAAAATATCCAATTCCAGTGAAAAAGATATCAAATTAAAGCTTAAGTAGTGAACTAAATTCAGAAACAAACCTCGCATCATTTGGAGTTCGGGTTCAAGAGTTATAGCCAAAACAGTGAGACTACACAAAACTGTCCAGATTTGCACACATTTCAATTCTTGTCGTTTTTTAGGGCATTTGGGTCAGATTTAGCCTTGGTCCATTTCTGACAAAAATGTCCATAACTGAAAAATATATCAGCACACCACATTTCATGCATTTTGGATGTCATTTACTAAGTTAAAACTGGTTCGTTCTACAAGGTCAGTGAATCTGCCAAAACCTGCTTCATTTTTCCAGACTTTCCAGATTTGGATACATTTTGATAATTAGTCATTTTGATGACCTTAGAGTCAAAATTAGCTTTGGCCTATTTCTGCGACAAATGCTCAAAACTGGAAAAAATAGTTACCTACCAATTTTCATGCATTTACAACATCTTTTACCTAGCCAAATTCACCTCGTACCAACAAGACAGAAGGCTGTCACATACACGATTTCATCTATCATCACATTCTAGCCAAGAATCTTGCCATGCATGTTTATAAAAGCTCATGAACACACATATATCTCAAGTACAGAAGTAAAGATAGACATTTAAGGGCATGCATGTGGTTTTTTGAAGGATTTTCAAGAAGTTTTAGCCCTCACCTTAGCAAAACAACAAGAAGATGCACAAGACTCTTGATGGTTTCACAAGATTGACTCTTTTCCTTGCTTAGCCGAGACACCACTAGATTTTCTCTAAGTTCCTAGCTTAGTAACCAAGTTCTTAGTAGGTGCATGCGGTTAGAGCAAGAATAAAAGAAATGGAAGCTAGCAAACTCACCTAAGCCGAAATGGAGGTTCAAAGAGCTTGCATGTGTGTTTCTTGCAACCTAGCTTGCTTAGTCGAGCTCCCTAGCTTCTTGCATGCCTTGATGAACCATGGCATGATAAAGATAAGCTATGAAGTGTAGAAACTCAGCCAAGGCCGAGAGAGAGAGAGAAGAATGAGAGGGAGAGAGAAGAATGAGAGGAAATTAGAGAAAATGAAGAAAAAATAAAAGTTTTGCAAAGTTTGAAGCATATGTCGGCCTTGAGCCTTGCAATTTCAGATTTTTGTGTCTTCAAGGAGCATTTTTTGAATCTTTAGCATGGGCAATTAAGAATGGGTCGAGAATGGTGCATTGGGGAGAGTTTTTTGAGCCATTTTTTTATGCATTGTGTCATTAAATTGTCATAGAATGTTTGAGGAATAAATTTTGAAATTGGATTGCATGCTCAAAGCTCCTAGTGGTCGGCCAAAGATATGTCCAAATCTGAATTTTTTTTGTCTTGTTGAGCATTATTTAATTGAGTGTTTGGGATATGCAAAGAATAAAGAATAAAGAATGTCTAGCTTTTTGTGAGATTTTGACTTCTAGTGGGTTGAATTAGCAATTTAATATTAGTTAATGGGATCTGTAGGATTAACTAATGATCTAGTGCTTCGTGTAAGATGCCATCTCGATTAGCGTGAGGGTACGCTTTTCTAGGTTTTGGGCACGCACTACAAGATAAGGCACGAACTACGAGATGAATGCATGTTTCCCAAGAAAATACACGCAACCCTAAATGAATGCACGTAATTCAATACAAGGCACACAAAACAAAACAAAATTCTTAAACCTAGATTAAGGCACGTAAATCTAGGTTAGGCACATGAAACGAGGTATCGTATGCAAATCGAGGTCAGGCCTCACATGTCGTAGAACTCTCAGAGAGCTTTCCAACAGTATGCTGTGTGCCGCGTAACTCCTTACGGATCAAAAGTTATGGGCACTCGAGTGATGAATACCTAGTCACAAGCCCCACGGCCTCTGTTTGCGGGCCCAGCCTCTACGTGAAGTGAAGTTGTCTTGTCCAAGGTACCGTGGCATTCAGTAATAGAAATGTGATGGATTAGGTTGTCGTTCGTTTCACGACTCACGACGTACGATTCGGGAGGGAAAAATTGCGCAAAAAAAGAAAGTGTCTCAAAAATGATGCAAACATTCGATTTTGGGCTCCGAAAATAGGCACAATGGAGCAATCTTGGTACCAGCGTCAAAGAGCTCTTGGAGAGCTTTCCAACGGTATGCTGTGCGCCGCGTAACTCGTTACAGATCAAAAGTTATGAGCACCGGAGCGACGGATACCTGGTCACAAGCCCCACGCCCTCTATTTGCGGGCCCAACCTCTATGTGAAGTAAAGTTGTCTTTCCCAACGTGTCATGGGATTCGATAATAGAAATGTGATAGATTAGGTTGTCGTCCTTTTCGCGGCTCACAACGTAGGATCCGAGTCAAAAAAACAGCACAAAAGAAGAAAAGTGTCCCAAAAATAATGGAAACATTTGATTTTGGGCTCCAAAAATAGGTGCAGCTGAGCAGGCTTGGTGCCCCCATCGTAAGGCTCTCGGAGAGCTTTCCAGCGGTATGCTGTGTGCCGCGTAACTCCTTACGGATCAAAAGTTATGGGCATCGGAGCGAGGGATACCTAGGTACAAGCCCCACGCCCTCTGTTTGCGGGCCTAGCCTCTACGTGAAGTGAAGTTGTCTTGTCCAAGGTGCCGTGGCATTCGGTAATAGAAATGTGATGGATTAGGTTGTCGTCCTTTTTGCGGCTCATGAAGTACGATTCGGGACGGAAAAACTACACAAAAAAACAAAAGTGTCCCAAAACTGATGAAAACGTTCAATTTTTGCCTCCGAAAACAAGCACAACAGTTCAAGCTTCATACCCCCGTCCTACAACTCTCGGACACCTTTCCAACGATACGGCGTGTAACTCCTAACGGATCAAAAGTTATGAGCACCGGAGCGACGGATACCTTGTCACAAGCCCCACGCCCTCTATTTGCGGGCCTAACCTCTATGTGAAATGAAGTTTTCTTACCCAACGTGTCATGGGATTCGATAATAGAAATGTGATAGATTAGGTTGTCGTCCTTTTCGCGGCTCACAACGTACGATCCGGGTCAGAAAAATAGCACAAAAGAAGAAAAGTGTCCCAAAAATAATGGAAACATTTGATTTTGGGCTTCAAAAATAGGTGCAGCCAAGCAGGCTTGGTGCCCCCGTCGTAGGGCTCTCGGAGATCTTTCCAGCAGTATGCTGTGCACCGTGTAACTCCTTATGGATCAAAAGTTATGGGCATCGGAGCGACGGATACCTAGTCACAAGCCCTGCGCCGTCTGTTTGCGGCCCCAGCCTCTACGTGAAGTGAAGTTGTCTTGCCCAAGGTTCCATTGCATTCGGTAATAGAAATGTGATGGATTAGGTTATCGTCCTTTTCGCGGCTCACGACGTACGATTCGGGACGGAAAAACTGCACAAAAAAAGAAAAGTGTCCTAAAACTGATGAAAACGTTCAATTTTGGGCTCCGATAACAGGCACAACCGTTCAAGCTTCATGCCCCCGTCGTAGAACTCTCGGACAGCTTTCCAATGGCATGTTGTGCGCCGCATAACTCCTTACGGATCAAAAGTAATAAGCACCGGAGCGACGGATACCTGGTCACAAGCCCCACGCCCTCTGTTTGCGGGCCCAGCCTCTACGAAAAGTGAAGTTGTCTTGCCCAAGGTGCCATGGGATTCGATAATAGAAATGTGATATATTAGGTTGTCATCCTTTTCGCGGCTCGCGACGTACGATCTGGGACGGAAAAACAGCGCAAAAGAGGAAATGTGTAGCGAAACTTATGACAACGTTTGATTTTGGGCTCCAAAATAAGTGCAGCCGAGCAAGCTTGGTGCCCTCGTCTTAGAGCTCTCGGAGAGCTTTCCAACGGTATGCTGTGCACCGCGTAACTCCTTACAGATCAAAAGTTATAAGCACCAGAGCGACGGATACTTGGTTACAAGCCCCACTCCCTCTGTTTGTGGGCCCAGCCTCTACGTGAAGTGAAGTTGTCTTACCCAAGGTGTCGTGGGATTCGGCAATAGAAATGTGATGGATTAGGTTGTTGTCTTTTTCGCGGCTCACGACGTACGATCAGGGACGAAAAAAATGCGTAAAAGAAGATAAGTGTCTCGATACTGATGATAACATTTGATTTTAGGCTCCAAAAATAGGCGTAGCCTTGCAGGTTTGGTGCCCCCGTCGTAGAGCTCTCGGAAAGCTTTCCAACGGCATGCTGTGTGCTGTGTAACTCCTTACGGATCAAAAGTTATAGGCACCGAAGCGACGGATACCAAGTCGCTAGCCCCACGCCCTCTGTTTGTAGGCCCAACCTCTACGTGAGGTGAAGTTGTATTGCCCAAGGTGCTGTGTGATTCCGTAATAGAAATGTTATGGGTTAGGTTGTCGTCCTTTTCACGGCTCACGACACACGATCCGAGTCAGAAAAACAGCGCTAAACAAGAAAAGTGTCACAAACCTAATTAAAACATTCAATTTTGGGATACGAAAATAGGCGCAGCTGAGCAGGCTGGTTGCCCCCATCGTAGAGCACTCGGAGAGCTTTCCAACGGTATGCTGTGCGCCGCGTAACTCCTTACGGATCAAAAGTTATGGGCACTAGAGCGACGGATACCTGGCCACAAGCCCCACGCCCTCTATTTGCTGGCCCAGCCTCTACGTGAATTGAAGTTGTCTTACCCAAGGTGCCGTGTGATTTGATAATAGAAATGTGATGGGTTAGGTTGTCGTCCTTTTCGCGGATCACGACTTACGATCTGGGATGAAAAATCTGTGCAAAAGAAGAAAAGTGTCCCAAAACTGATGAAAACGATTGATTTTAGGCTACGAAAACAGGCGCAGCCGAGCAAACTTGGTGCCCCCATCGTAGAGCACTCGGATAACTTTTCAACGGTATGTTGTGCGCCACGTAACTCCTTACGAATCAAAAGTTATGAGCACCGGAGTCACGGATACCTAGTCACAACCCCCACGCCCTCTGTTTGCGGGCCCAACCTCTCCGTGAAGCGAAGTTGTCTTGCTCTAGGTACTGTGTGATTCAGTAATAGAAATGTGATGGATTAGGTTGTCGTCCTTTTCGCTTCTCACGATGTACGATCCGGGTCAGAAAAATAGTGCAAAAGAAGAAAAGTGTCCAAAAACTAATGAAAACATTCGATTTTGGGCTCCGAGAACGGGCGCAGCCGAGCAGGCTTGGTGCCCTCGTCGTAGAGCTCTCGGAGAGCTTTCCAACGGTTTCCTGTGCGCCGCGTAACCCCTTACGGATCAAAAGTTATGGGCACCAGAGCAACAGATACCTGGTCACAAGCCCCACGCCCTCTGTTTGCAGGCCCAACCTCTACGTGAAGTGAAGTTGTCTTGCCCAATGTTCCATGGAATTCAGTAATAGAAATGTGATAAATTAGGTTGTCGTACTTTTCGTGGCTCACTACGTACGATCCAGGACGGAAAAACTGCGCAAAAGAAGAAAAGTGTCCCGAAACTGATGAAAACGTTCAATTTTGGGCTCCAAAAATAGGCGCAGCCAAGCTTGCTTAGTGCCCCCATCGTAGAGCTCTAAGAGAGCTTTCCAACGATATGATGTGCGCCGCGTAACTCCTTACGGATCAGAAGTTTATAGCACCGGAGGGACGGATACCTGGTAACAAGCCCCACGCCCTCTGTTTGCGGGCCCAGCCTCTACGTGAAGTGAAGTTGTCTTGCCTAATGTACCATGGGATTCGGCAATAAAAATGTGATAGATTAGGTTGTCGTCCTTTTCGCGGCTCACGACGTACGATCCGGGATGGAAAAACAGTGCAAAAGAAGAAAAGTGTCCCAAAATAGATGAAAACGTTCGAATATGGGATTCAAAAATAGGCACAGCCGACTAGGATTGCTGCCCCCATCGTAGCGCTCTCGGAGAGCTTTCCAACGGTATGTTATGCGCCACGTAACTCCTTACGGATCAAAAGTTATGGGCACCGGAGCGACGGATACCTAATCACAAGCCCCACGTCCTCTGTTTGCGGGCCCAGCCTCTACGTGAAGTGAAGTTGTCTTGCCCAAGGTGCCATGGCATTCGGTAATAGAAATATGATGGATTAGGTTGTCGTCCTTTTCGTGGCTCACGACGTACGATTCGGGATGGAAAAACTGCTCAAAAATAGAAAAGTGTCCCGAAATTGATGAAAACGTTCTATTTTGGGCTCCGAAAATAGGCACAGCCATGTAATCTTGGTGCCCCCATTGTAGAGCTCTCGAAGAGCTTTCTAACGGTATGCTGTGCACCTCGTAACTCCTTACGGATCAAAAGTTCTGGGCACCGGAGCGACGGATACCAGGTCACCAGCCCCACGCCCTCGGTTTACGGGCCCAGCCTTTATGTGAAGTGAAGTTGTCTAGCCCAAGGTGCATTAGGATTGGATTATAGAAATGTGATAGATTAGGTTTTCGTCCTTTTTGCGGCTCACGACGTACGATCCAGGACGGAAAAATAGCGCAAAAGAGGAAATGTGTAGCGAAACTTATGACAACGTTCGATTTTGGGTTACAAAACAGGCACAGCCGAGAAAGTTTGGTGCCCCCAATGTTGAGATCTCGGAGAGCTTTGCAACGGTATCCTGTACACCGCGTAACTCCTTACGGATCAAAATTTATAATCATCCCAGCGACAGTTACCTGGTCACAAGCCCTACGCCATCTTTTTTCGGGCCCAGCCTCTACGTGAAGTGAAGTTAGCTTGCCCAAGGTGCCATCGGATTCTGTACTAGAAATGTGATGGATTAGGTTGTCATCCTTTTCGTGGCTCACGACGTACGATCCTGGACGAAAAAACTGCACAAAAGAAGAAAAATATCCCAAACCTAATGAAACCATTCGATTTTGTGCTTCGAAAATAGGCGCAGTCGAGCAGGCTTGGTTCCCCCGTCGTAGAGCTCTCGGAGAGCTTTCCAACGGTATGCTGTGTGCCGCGTAACTCCTTATGAATCAAAAGTTATGAGCACCGGAGCGACGGATACCTAGTCACAAGCCCCACGCCCTCTGTTTGCGGGCCCAGCCTCTACGTGAAGTGAAGTTGTCTTGCCCAAGCTGCTGTGGGATTGGGTAATAGAAATGTGATGGATTAGGTTGTCGTCCTTTTCGCGGCTCACGACGTACGATCCGGGATGAAAAATCTGCACAAAAGAAGAAAAGTGTCCCGAAACTGATGAAAACGTTCGATTTTGGGCTCCGAAAATAGGCACAGCCGAGCAAGCTTGGTGCCCCCGTCGTAGAGCCCTCGGATAACTTTCCAATAATATGTTGTGCGCCGCATAACTCCTTACGGATCAAAGGTTATGAGCACTGAAGTCACGGATACCTGGTCACAACCCCACGCCCTCTGTTTGCGGGCCCAACCTCTACGGTAAGTGAAGTTGTCTTGCCCAAGGTACCGTGTGATTCGGTAATAGAAATGTGATGGATTAGGTTGTCGTCCTTTTCACGGCTCACGACGAACGATCCGGGTCAGAAAAATAGTGAAAAAGAAGAAAAGTATCCCAAAACTAATGAAAACATTCGATTTTGTGCTCTGCAACTAGGCGCAGCTGGTCAAGCTTGGTGCCCCGGTTGTAGAGCTCTCGGAGAGTTTTCTAACGGTATGCTGTGCACCGCGTAACTCCTTATAGATCAAAAGTTATGGGCACCCGAAGGACGGATACTTGGTCACAAGCCCCACACCCTCGGTTAGCGGGCCTAGCCTCTACGTGAAGTGAAGTTGTCTTGCCCAAGGTGCCATGGGATTCTGTAATAGAAATGTGATAGATTAGGTTGTCATCCTTTCGCGGCTCACGACGTACGATCCAGGACGGAAAAAATGACGTAAAAGAAGAAAAGTGTCCCGAAACTGATGAAAATGTTCGATTTTTGGCTCTGAAAATAGGCGCAACCTAGCAAACTAGTAGCCCTCGTCGTAGAGCTCTCGGAGAGCTTTCCAACGGTATGCTGTGTGCCGCGTAACTCCTTACGGATCAAAAGTTACAAGCACCGGAGCGACGGATTCCTGGTCACAAGCCCTACGCCCTCAGTTTGCGGGCCCAGCCACCACGTGAAGTGAAGTTGTCATGCCTAAGGTGCCATGTGATTCTGTGATAGAAATGTGATGGGTTAAGTAGTCATTCTTTTCACAGCTCAGGACGTACGATCTGGGTCAGAAAAACAGGGCAAAAGAAGAAAAAGTGTCCCAAAACAAATGAAATCATTCGATTTTGGGCTCCAAAAATAGGCGCAGCCGAGCAAGCTTGGTGTCCCCGTCGTAGAGCTCTCGGAAATATTTCCAACGGTATGCTTTGCGCCGCGTAACTCCTAACGGATCAAAAGTTATGGGCACCGGAGCGACGGATACCTGGTCACAAGCCCCACGCCCTCTATTTGCGGGCCCAGCCTCTACGTGAAGTGAAGTTGTCTTGCTCAAGGTGCCATGGGATTCGGTAACAAAAATGTGATGGATTAGGTTGTCGTCCTTTTCGGGGCTCACGACGTACGATCTGGAATGGAAAAACAGCGCAAAAGAAGAAAAGTATCCCAAAATTGATGAAAACGTTCAAATATGGGCTCCGAAAATAGGCACAGCCGAGTAGGATTGCTGCCCCCATCGTAGAGCACTCGGAGAGCTTTCCAACGGTATGTTGTGCACCGCGTAACTCCTTACGGATGAAAGGTTATGAACACCGAAGTCACGGATGGTGGTCACAACCCCTACGCCCTCTGTTTGCGGGCCCAACCTCTATGTGAAGTGAAGTTGTCTTGCCCAAGGTAACGTGTGATTCGGTAATAGAAATGTGATAGATTAGGTTGTCGTTCTTTTCACGGCTCACGACGTACGATCCGGGTCAGAAAAATAGTGCAAAAGAAGAAAATTGTCCAAAAACTAATGAAAACATTTGATTTTGGGTTCCGAAACCAGGCGCAGCTGGTCAAGCTTGGTGCCCCCGTTGTAGAGCTCTCGGAGAGCTTTCCAACGGTATGCTGTGCGCCGCGTAACTCCTTACAGATCAAAAGTTATAGGCACTAGAGCGATGGATACCTGGTCATAAGCCCAACACCCTCGATTTGCGGGCCTAGCCTCTACGTGAAGTGAAGTTGTCTTGCCCAAGGTACCATGGGATTCGGTAATAGAAATGTGATAGATTAGTTTGTCGTACTTTTCCTGGCTCACGGCGTACTATTCGGGACGAAAAAACTACGCAAAAGAAGAAAAGTGTCACAAAACTACTGAAAATGTTCGATTTTGGGCTTTGAAAATAAGCGCAGCCAAGCTAGCTTGGTGCCCCCGTCGTAGAGCTCTCGGGGAGTTTTCTAACGGATCAAAAGTTATTAGCACCAGAGGGACGGATACCTGGTCACAAGCCCCACGCCCTCTGTTTGCTGGCCCAACCTCTACGTGAAGTGAAATTCTCTTGCCTAATGTACCATGTGATTCGGTAATAAAAATGTGATGGATTAGGTTGTCGTCTTTTTCGCTGCTCACGACGTACGATCCGGGATGGAAAAATAGCGCAAAAGAAGAAAAGTGTCCCAAAGCTGATGAAAATGTTTGAATATGGGCTTCGAAAATAGGCGCAGCCGAGCAAGCTTGCTTCCCTTGTCGTAGAGCTCTCAGACAGCTTTCCAACGGTATGTTGTGCGCCGCGTAACTCCTTACGGATCAAAAGTTATGGGCACTGGAGTGACGGATACCTAGTCACAAGCCCCGCGCCCTCTATTTGCGGGCTCAGCCTCTACGTGAAGTGAAGTTGTCTTGCCCAAGGTGCCATGGCATTCGGTAATAGAAATGTGATAGATTAGGTTGTCGTCCTTTTTGCGGCTCACGACGTACGATTTGGGACGAAAAAAATGCGCAAAAAAAGAATAGTTTTGCCGAAACTGATGAAAATGTTCAATTTTGGGCTCCGAAAACAAGCACAGCCGTGCAAGCATGGTGCCCCCATCGTCGAGCTCTCGGTGAGCTTTCGAACGGTATGCTGTGTGCTGTGTAACTCCTTACGGATAAAAAGTTATGAACATCGGAGCGACGGATACCTGGTCACAAGCCCCACACCCTCTGTTTGCGGGCCCAGCCTCTACGCTAAGTGAAGTTGTCTTGCCCAAGGTGCCATGGGATTCGATTATAGAAATGTGATAGATTAGGTTGTCGTCCTTTTCGCGGCTCACGACGTACAATCCGGGATTGAAAAATAGCGCAAAAAAGGAAAAGTGTAGCGAAACTTATGACAACATTCAATTTTAGGCTACAAAACAGGCGCAGTAGAGCAAGTTTGGTGCCCCCGTCGTCGAGATCTCGAAGAGCTTTGCAACGGTATGTTGTGCACCGCGTAACTCCTTACGGATCAAAAGTTATAAGCACCGGAGCAACGGATACCTGGTTACAAGCCCCACGCCTTCTATTTGCGAGCCAAGCCTCTACATGAAGTGAAGTTGTCTTGCCCAAGGTGTCGTAGGATTCGGTAATAGAAATGTGATAGATTAGGTTGTCGTCCTTGTAGCGTCTCACGACGTACGATCCAGGACGGAAAAACTGCACAAAAGAAGATAAGTCTCTCGAAACTGATGAAAACATTTGATTTTGGGCTCCAAAAAGTGGTACAGCCGAGCAGGTTTGGTGCACCCGTCGTAGAGCTCTCGGAGTGCTTTCCAACGGTATACTGTGTGCCGCGTAACTCTTTATGGATCAAAAGTTATGGGCACCGGAGTGACGGATACCTGGTCCCAAGCCCCACGCCCTCTGTTTGTGGCCCCAGCCTCTACGTGAAGTGAAGTTGTCTTGCCCAAGGTGCCATGGCATTCGGTAATAGATATGTGATGGATTAGGTTGTCGTCCTTTTTGCGGCTCACGATGTACGATTCGCAATGGAAAAACTGCGTAAAAAAAAGAAAAGTGTCCCGAAACTGATGAAAATGTTCGATTTTGGGCTCCGAAAATAGGCACAACAGTGCCAGCTTGGTTCTCCCATCGTAGAGCTCTCGGAGAGTTTTCCAATGGTATACTGTTCGCCGCGTAACTCCTTACGGATCAAAAGTTATGAGCACCAGAGTGATGGATACCTGGTCACAAGCCCCACACCCTCTGTTTGCGGGCCCAGCCTCTACGTGATGTGAAGTTGTCGTACCCAAGGTACAGTGGCATTCAGTAATAGAAATGTGATGGATTCAGTTGTCGTCCATTTCGCTGCTCACGACCTACGATTCATGACGGAAAAATTGTGCGAAAAAAGAAAAGTGTCCCAAAACTAATGAAAACGTTCGATTTTGGGCTCCGAAAATAGGCACAGCCGTGCCAGCTTGGTGCCCCCATCATAGAGCTCTCGGAGAGGTTTCCAACGGTTTGCTGTGCACCGCATAACTCCTTGCGGATCAAAAGTTATAAGCATCGGAGCGACAGATATCTGGTCACAAGCCCCAAGCCCCACGCCCCACGCCCTCTGTTTGCGGGCCCAGCCTCTACGCGAAGTGAAGTTGTCTTGCCCAAGGTGCCTTGGGATTCGATAATAGAAATGTGATAGATTAGGTTGTCGTCCTTTTCGCTACTCACGACATACGATCCGGGATGGAAAGACAGAGCAAAAAAGGAAATATGTAGCGAAACTTATGACAACGTTCGATATTAGGCTCCAAAACAGGCGCAGCCAAGCAAGCTTGGTGCCCCCGTCATATATCTCTCAGAGAGCTTTCCAACGGTATGTTGTGCACTGCGTAACTCCTTACAGATCAAAAGTTATGAGCACTAGAGCGACGGATACCTGGTCAAAAGCCCCACGCCCTGGTTTTGTGGGCCCAGCCTCTACGTGAAGTGAAGTTGTCTTGCCCAAAGTGCCGTGGGACTCGGTAATAGAAATGAGATGGATTAGGTTGTCTTCCTTTTCACGGCTCATGATGTACGATTCGGGATGAAAAATCTGCGCAAAAGAAGAAAAGTGTAACAAAATTGATGAAAACGTTCGATTTTGGGCTTCGAAAACACGCGCAACCGAGCAAGCTTGGTGCCCCCGTCGTAGAGCTCTCGAAGAGCTTTCTAGCGGTATGCTGTGCGCCGCGTAACTCCTTACGGATCAAAAGTTATGAGCACCGGAGTGACGGATACCTGGTTACAAAGCCCACGCCCTCTGTCTACGGGCCAGCCTCTATGTGAAGTGAAGTTGTCTTGCCCAAGGTGCCATGTGATTTGGTAATAGAAATGTGATGGAATAGGATGTCATCCTTTTCGAGGCTCACGACGTACGATCCGGGACGGAAAAACAGCGTAAAACAAGAAAAGTGTCTAGAAACTGATGAAAATATTCAATTTTAGGCTCAGAAAATAGGCGCAGCCGAGCAGGCTAGGTGCCCTCGTCGTAGAGCTCTCAGAGAGCTTTCCAACGGTATGCTGTACGCCGCGTAACTCCTTGCAGATCAAAAGCTAAGGGCACCGGAGCAACGGATACCTGGTCACAAGCCCCACGCCCTCTGTTTGCAGCCCCAGCCTCTACGTGAAGTGAAGTTGTCTTGCACAAGGTTCCGTGGGATTCGGTAATAGAAATGTGATGGATTCGATTGTCGCCCTTTTCGCGGCTCACAACGTACGTTACGGGACGAAAAAACAGGGCAAAAGAAGAAAAATGTCCAGAAAATGATGAAAATGTTCGATTTTGGGCTCCAAAAATAGGCGCAGCAAACATGCTTGGTCCCGCCGTAGTAGAGCTCTTGGGGAGCTATCCAACGGTATGCAATGCGCTGCGTAACTCTTTATGGATCAAAAGTTATAGGCACCAGAGAGACGGATACCTGGTCACAAGCCGTATGCACCCGGTTTGAGGGCCCAGCCTATACGTGAAGTGAAGTTGTCTTGCCCAATGTGCCGTGGAATTCGGTAATAAAAATGTGATGGATTAGGTTGTTGTCCTTTTTGCCACTCACGACGTACGATCAGGGACAAAAAAACAGCGCAAAAGAAGAAAAGTGTCCCAAAATTGATGAAAACGTTCAATTTTGGGCTCCGAAAATAGATGCAGTCGAGCAGGTTTATTGCCCCAGTCGTAGAGCTCTCGGAGAGCTTTCCAACGGTATGCTGTGCGCCGCGTAACTCCTTACGGATCAAAAGTTATGGGCACTGGAGCGACGGATACCTGGTCACAAGCCCCACACCCTCTGTTTGCTGGCCCAGCCTCTACGTGAAGTGAAGTTGTCTTGCCCAAGGTGCCGTGGGATTGGGTAATAGAAATGTGATAGATTAGGTTGTCATCCTTTTCGCGGCTCACGACGTACGATCTACGACGGAAAAAATGCGCAAAAGAAGAAAAGTGTCCCAAAACTGATGAAAACATTCGATTTTGTGCCCCGAAAATAGGCGTAGCCAAGAAAGCTTGGTGCCTCCGTAGTAGATCTCTCGGAGAGCTTTCTAACGGTATGTTATGCGCCGTGTATCTCCTTACGAATCAAAAGTTATGCGCAACGAAGCGACGGATACCTAGTCACAATGCCCGCGCCCTCTGTTTGCGGGCCTAGCCTCTACGTGAAGTGAAGTTGTCTTGCCCAAGATGCCCTGGGATTCAGTAATAGAAATATGATGGATTAGGTTGTCGTCCTTTTCGCGTCTAACGACATACGATCCGGGATAGAAAAACTGCGCAAAAGAAGATAAGTGTTAGGAAATTGATGAAAACATTCGATTTTGGGTTTTGAAAATAGGCGCAGCCGAGCAGGCTTGGTGCCCCCGATATAGAGCTCTCGGAGAGCTTTCCAACGGTATGATGTGCGCCGCGTAACTCCTTATGGATCAAAAGTTAAGGGCACCAGAGCGATGGATACATGGTCACATGCCCCACACCCTCTGTTTGCGGGCCCTGTCTCTACGAGAAGTGAAGTTGTGTTGCCCAAGGTGCCGTACGATTCGGTAATAGAAATGTGATGGATGAGGTTGTCGTCCTTTTCACTGCTCACGACGTACGATAAGGGTCGGAAAAACAGCGTAAAAGAAGAAAAGTGTCCCAAATCTAATGAAAACATTCGATTTTGGGCTCCGAAAATAGGCGCAGTTGAGCAAGCTTGGTGCTCCTGTCATAGAGCTCGCTGATGGCTTTCCAATGGTATATTATGCGCCGCGTAACTCTTTACGGATCAAAAGTTATAGGCACCGGAGCGACAGATACCTGGTTACAGGCCCCACGCCCTCGGTTTGTGGGCCTAGCCTCCAAGTGAAGTGAAGTTGTCTTGCCCAAGGTGCTGTGGGATTCGGTAATAGAAATGTGATGGATTAGGTTGTCGTCCTTTTCGCGGCTAACGACGTACGGTTCGGGACGAAAAAACTGCGCAAAAGAAGATAAGTATCCCGAAACATATGAAAACGTTCGATTTTGGGCTCTGAAAGTAGGCGCAACCGAGCAGCCTTGGTGCCCCCGTCATAGAGCTCTCGGAGAGCTTTCCAACAGTATGCTATGCGCCGCGTAACTCCTTACGAATCAAAAGTTATAGGCACCGGAGCGACGGATACCTGGTCACAACCCCCATACCCTCAGTTTGCAGGCCCAGCCTCTACGTGAAGTGAAGTTTTTTGTCCAAGGTGCCATGGGATTCAATAATAGATAGATTAGGTTGTCGTCCTTTTCGCGGATCACGAAGTACAATCCGAGATGGAAAAACAGCGCAAAAGAAGAAAAGTGTAGCAAAACTTATGAAAACTTTCAATTTTGGACTCCGAAAATAAATGCAGCTGAGCAGGCATGCTGCCGTCGTCGTAGAGCTCTCAGAGAGCTTTCCAACGGTATGTTGTGCACCTTGTAACTCCTAACGGATCAAAAGTTATGAGCACCGGAGCGACGGATACCTGGTCACAAACCCCACGTCCTCTGTTTACGAGCCTAGCCTCTACGCGAAGTGAAGTTGTCTTGGCAAAGGTGCATTGGGATTGGATTATAGAAATGTGATAGATTAGGTTGTCGTCCTTTTTGCGGCCCACGACGTACGATCCAGTACGAACAAAATAGCGCAAAAGAGGAAATGTGTAGCGAAACTTATGACAACGTTCGATTTTGGCTTACAGAACAGGAGCAGCCGAGCAAGTTTGGTGCCCCCATCATAGAGATCTCAGAGAGCTTTGCAACGGTATCCTATGCACCGCGTAGCTCCTTACGGATCAAAAGTTATAATCATCGGAGCGACGGATACCTGGTCACAAGCCCCACGCCCTCTGTTTGCGGGCCCAGCCTTTTCGTGAAGAGAAGTTGGCTTGCCCAAGGTGCCATGGGATTCGGTACTAGAAATGTGATGGATTAGGTTGTCGCCCTTTTCGCGGCTCACGTCGTACGATCCGGGATGGAAAAACTGCGCAAAAGAAGAAAAGTGTCCTAAAACTAATGAAACTATTCGATTTTGGGCTCCAAAAATAGGCGCAGTCGAGCAGGCTTGGTGCCCCCGTCGTAGATTTCTCAGAGAGCTTTCCAACTGTATGATGTATGCCGCGTAACTTCTTACGGATCAAAAGTTATGGGCACCGGAGCGACGGATATCTAGTCACAAGCCTCACACCCTCTGTTTACGGGCCCAACCTCAACGTGAAGTGAAGTTTTCTTGCCCAAGGTGCCGTGTGATTTGGTGATAGAAATGTGATGGGTTAGGTTGTCGTTCTTTTCACGGCTCACGACGTACGATCTGGGTCAGAAAAACAGCGCAAAAGAACAAAAAGTGTCCCAAAACTAATGAAATCATTCGATTTTGGGCTCCGAAAATAGGCGTAGCCGAGCAAGCTTGGGGCCCCCTCGTAGAGCTCTCGGAAAGATTTCCAATGGTATGCTGTGCGCCGCGTAACTCCTAACGGATCAAAAGTTATTGGCACCGGAGCGATGGATACCTAGTCACAAGCCCCACGCCCTCTGTTTGTGGGCCCAACCTCTACGTGAAGTGAAGTTGTCTTACCCAATGTGCCATGGGATTGGGTAATAGAAATGTGATGGATTAGGTTGTCGTCCTTTTCGCGGCTCACGACGTACGATCCGGGATGGAAAATCTGCGCAAAAGAAGAAAAGTACCCCAAAACTAATGAAAACGTTTGATTTTGGGCTCCTAAAACCGGCGTAGCCGAGCAAGCTTGGTGCCCCCGTCGTAGAGCTCTCGGATAACTTTCCAACAATATGTTGTGCGCTGTGTAACTCCTTACGGATCAAAGGTTATGAGCACCGAAGTCACGAATACCTGGTCACAACCCCACGCCCTCTGTTTGCGGGCCCAACCTCTACGTGAAGTGAAGTTGTCTTGCCCAAAGTACCGTGTGGTTCAGTAATAGAAATGCGATGGATTAGGTTGTCGTCCTTTTCACGGCTCACAATGTACGATCCGGGTCAGAAAAATAGTGCAAAATAAGAAAAGTTTCCCAAAACTAATGAAAACATTCAATTTTGGGCTCCGAAACCAGGCGTAGCTGGTCAAACTTGGTGCCCCTGTTGTAGAGCTCTCAGAGAGCTTTCCAACGGTATGCTGTGCGCCGCGGAACTCCTTACAGATCAAAAGTTATGGGCACCAGAGCGACAGATACTTGGTCACAAGCCCCACACCCTCAGTTAGCTGGCCTAGCCTCTACATGAAGTGAAGTTGTCTTGCCCAAGGTGCCATGGGATTCGGTAATAGAAATGTGATAAATTCGGTTGTCATACTTTTCGTGGCTCACGACGTACGATCTGAGAGGAAAAAATTGCGCAAAAGAAGAAAAGTGTACCGAAACTGATGAAAACGTACGATTTTTGGCTTCGAAAATAGGCACAGCCGAGCTAGCCTGGTGCCCCAATCGTAGAGCTCTCGAAGAGCTATCCAACGGTATGCTGTGTACCGCGTAACTCCTTACGGATCAAAAGTTATGGGCACCAGAGCGACGGATATCTGGTCACAAGCCCCACGCCCTCTGTTTGCGGGCCCAACCTCAACGTGAAGTGAAGTTGTCTTGCCCAAGGTGCCGTGTAATTCGGTGATAGAAATGTGATGGGCTAGGTTGTCGTTCTTTTTGCGGCTCACGACGTACGATCTGGTTAGAAAAATAGCGCAAAAGAAGAAAAAGTGCCCCAAAAATAATGAAATCATTCGATTTTGGGCTCCGAAAATAGGCCCAGCCGAGCAATCTTGGTTCCCCCGTCGTAGAGCTCTCAGAGTGCTTTCCAACGGTATGCTGTGCGCTGCGTAACTCCTTACGGATCAAAAGTTATTAGTACCGGAGGGACGAATACCTGGTCACAAGCCCCACGCCCTCTGTTTGCGGGCCGAGCCTCTACGTGAAGTGAAGTTGTCTTGCCCAATGTAACATGGGATTCTGTAATAAAAATGTGATGGATTAGGTTATCGTCCTTTTCACGGCTCACGATATACGATCCGGGTCAGAAAAACAGTGTAAAAGAAGAAAAGTGTCCCAAAATTGATGAAAACGTTCGAATATGGGCTCTAAAAATAGGCACAGCCGAGCAGGATTGCTGCCCCTGTCGTAGAGCTCTCGGATAACTTTCCAACAGTATGTTGTGTGCCGCGTAACTCCTTACGGATCAAAGGTTATGAGCACCGAAGTCAAGGATACCTGGTCACAACCCCTACGCCCTCTGTTTGCTGGCCCAACCTCTACGTGAAGTGAAGTTGTCTTGCCCAAGGTACCGTGTGATTCGGTAATAGAAATGTGATGGATTAGGTTGTCGTCCTTTTCACGGCTCACGACGAACGATCCGGGTCAGAAAAACAGTGTAAAAGAAGAAAAGTGTCCCAAAACTAATAAAAACATTCGATTTTGGGCTCCGAAACTAGGCGCAGCTGGTCAAGCTTGGTGCCCCCGTTGTAGAGCTCTCGGAGAGCTTTCCAACGGTATGCTGTGCGCCGCGAAACTCCTTATAGATCAAAAGTTATAGGCACCAGTGCGACGGATGCCTGGTCACAAGCCCCACACCCTCGGTTAGCGGGCCTAGCCTCGACGTGAAGTGAATATGTCTTGCCCAAGGTGCCATGGGATTCACTAATAGAAATGTGATAGATTAGGTTGTCGTACTTTTCATGACTCACGACGTACGATCCGGGACCAAAAAACTGCGCAAAAGAAGAAAAGTGTCCTAAAATTGATGAAAACCTTCGAATATGGGCTCCGAAAACAGGCGCAGCAGAGTAGGCTTGCTGCCCCCATCGTAGAGCTCTCGGAGAGCTTTCCAACAATATGTTGTGCACCGCGTAACTCGTTACGGATCAAAAGTTATGGGCACCGGAGCGACGAATACCTAGTCACAAGCCCCACGCCCTCTGTTTGCGGGCTCAACCTTTACGTGAAGTGAAGTTGTCTTGCCCAAGGTGTCGTGGCATTCGGTAATAGAAATGTGATGGATTAGGTTGTCGTCCTTTTCGCGGCTCACGACGTACGATTTGGGACGGAAAAAATATGCAGAAAAAGAAAAGTATCTCGACACTGATGAAAATGTTCAATTTTGGACTCCGAAAATAGGCACAGCCGTGCAAGCTTGGTACCCCCATCGTCGAGCTCTCGGAGAGCTTTCCAACGGTATGCTGTGCGCCGCATAACTCCTTACAAATCAAAAGTTATGACCACCGGAGCAACGGATACCTGGTCACAAGCCCCACGCCCTTTGTTTGCGGGCCTAGCCTCTACGCGAAGTGAAGTTATCTTGCCCAAGGTGCCATGGGATTCGATTATAGAAATGTGATAGATTAGGTTGTCATCCTTTTCGCGGCTCACGACGTACAATTCGGGACGAAAAAACAACGCAAACAAAGGAAATGTGTAGCAAAACTTATGACAACGTTCGATTTTGGGCTACAAAAAAGGCGCAGCAGAGCGAGTTTGGTGCCCCCGTCGTAGATATCTCAGAGAGATTTGCAATGGTATGCTGTGCACCGCGTAACTCTTTATGGATCAAAAGTTATAAGCACCGGAGCGACGGATACCTGGTCACAAGCCCCACGGCCTCTGTTTGCGAGCCCAGCCTCTACGTGAAGTGAAGTTGTCTTGCCCATGGTGTCGTAGGATTCAGTAATAGAAATGTGATGGATTAGGTTGTCGTCCTTTTAGCGTCTCACGACGTACGATCCAGGACGGAAAAACTGCGCAAAAGAAGATAAGTGTCTCAAAACTGATGAAAACGTTTGATTTTGGGCTCCAAAAAGTGGCGCAGCCGAGCAAGTTTGGTGCCCCCGTTGTAGAGCTCTCAGAGAGCTTTCCAACGGTATGTTGTGTGCCGCGTAACTCCTTATGGATCAAAAGTTATGGGCACCGGAGCGAGGGATAACTGGTCACAAGCCCCACGCCCTCTGTTTGCGGGCCCAGCCTCTACGTGTAGTGAAGTTGTCTTGCCCAAGGTGCCATGGGATTCGATTATAGAAATGTGATAGATTAGGTTGTCGTCCTTTTCGCGGCTCACGACGTACAATTCGGGACGAAAAAATAACGCAAACAAAGGAAATGTGTAGCAAAACTTATGACAATGTTCGATTTTGGGCTACAAAAAAGGCGCAACAGAGCAAGTTTGGTGCCCCCGTCGTAGATATCTCAGAAAGTTTTCCAACGGTATGCTGTGCGCCGCGTAACACCTTACGGATCAAAAGTTATGGGTACCAGAGCGACGGATACCTGGTCACAAGCCCCACGTCCTTTGTTTGCAGGCCCATCCTCTACGTGAAGTGAAGTTGTCTTGCCCATGGTGTCGTGGGATTCAGTAATAGAAATGTGATGGATTAGGTTGTCGTCCTTTTCGCGGCTCACGACGTACGATCCGAGACGGAAAAACAACGCAAAACAAGAAAAGTGTGTCAAAACTGATGAAAACTTTTGATTTTGGGCTCCGAAAACTGGCGCAGCCAAGTAGGTTTGGTGCCCCCATCGTAGAGCTCTTGGAGAGCTTTCCAACGGTATGTTGTGTGCCGCGTAACTCCTTATGGATCAAAAGTTATGGGCACCGGAGCAACGGATACCTGGTCACAAGCCCATGCCCTCTGTTTGCGGCCCCAGCCTCTACGCGAAGTGAAGTTATCTTGCCCAAGGTGCCATGGGATTCGATTATAGAAATGTGATAGATTAGGTTGTCGTCCTTTTCACGGCTCACGACGTACAATCCGGGACGAAAAAATAGCGCAAAAGAGGAAATGTGCAGCAAAACTTATGACAACGTTCGATTTTAGGCTACAAAATAGGCGCAGCCGAGCAAGTTTGGTGCCCCCGTCGTAGATATCTCAGAGAGATTTGCAATGGCATGCTGTGCACTGCGTAACTCCTTACGGATCAAAAGTTATAAGCACCGGAGCGACGGATACCTGGTCACAAGCCCCACGCCCTCTGTTTGCGAGCCCAGCCTCTACGTGAAGTGAAGTTGTCTTGCCCAAGGTGTCGTAGGATTCAGTAATAGAAATGTGATGGATTAGGTTGTAGTCCTTTTTGCGTCTCACGACGTACGATCCGGGACGGAAAAACTGCGCAAAACAAGATAAATCTCTCAAAACTGATGAAAACCTTTGATTTTGGGCTCCAAAAAGTGGCGCAGCTGAGTAGGTTTGGTGCCCCTGTCGTAGAGCTCTCGTAGAGCTTTCCAACGGTATGCTGTGTGCCGCGTAACTCCTTATGGATCAAAAGTTATGGGCACTGGAGCGATGGATACCTGGTTACAAGCCCCACGCCCTCTGTTTGCGGGCCCAACCTCTATGTGAAGTGAAGTTGTCTTGCCCAAGGTGCCATGGGATTCGATTATAGAAATGTGATAGATTAGGTTGTCGTCCTTTTCGCGGCTCACGACGTACAATTCGGGACGAAAAAATAACGCAAACAAAGGAAATGTGTAGCAAAACTTATGACAACGTTCGATTTTGGGCTACAAAAAAGGCGCAACAGAGCAAGTTTGGTGCCCCCGTCGTAGATATCTCAGAGAGATTTGCAACGGTATGCTGTGCACCGCGTAACTCCTTATGGATCAAAAGTTATAAGCACCGGAGCGACGGATACCTGGTCACAAGCCCCACGGCCTCTGTTTGCGAGCCCAGCCTCTACTTGAAGTGAAGTTGTCTTGAACAAGGTGCTGTGTGATTCGGTAATAGAAATGTGATGGATTAGGTTGTCGTCCTTTTAGCGGCTCACGACATACGATCCGGGACGGAAAAACAGCGCAAAAAAAGAAAAGTGTCTCAAAAATGATGAAAACGTTTGATTTTGGGCTCTGAAAACTGGTGCAACCGAGCAAGATAGGTTCCCCCGTCGTAGAGCTCTCAAAGTGCTTTCCAACGGTATGCTGTGCGCCGCGTAACACCTTACGGATCAAAAGTTATGAGCACCGGAGCGACGGATACCTGGTCACAAGCCCCACGCCCTCTTTTTGTGGGCCCAGCCTCTATGTGAAGTGAAGTTGTCTTACCAAGGTGCCATGGGATTCGGTATTAAAAATGTGATGGATTAGGTTGTCGTCCTTTTTGCGGCTCACAACGTACGAGCCGGGTTAGAAAAACAGCATAAAAGAAGAAAAAGTGTCCCAAACCTAAAGAAATCAGTTGATTCTGGGCATGGAAAATAGGCGCAGCCGAGCAGGTTGGGTGTACCCGTGGTAGAGCTCTCGGAGAGCTTTCCAACGGTATGCTGTGCGCCGCGTAACTCCTCACGGATCAAAAGTTATAGGCACCGAAGTGACGGATACTTGGTCACAAGCCCCACGCCCTCTGTTTGCAGGCCCAGCCTCTACGTGAAGTGAAGTTGTCTTGCCCAAGGTGTCGTGGCATTCGGTAATAGAAATGTGATGGATTAGGTTGTCGTCCTTTTCGCGGCTCATGACGTACGATCCGGGACGGAAAAACTGCGCAAAAAAAAGAAAAGTATCCTGAAACTGATCAAAATGTTCAATTTTGTGCTCCGAAAACAGGCGCAGCCGTGCCAGCTTGGTGCCCCCATTGTAGAGCTCTCGGTGTGCTTTCCAACGGTATGTTGTGCGCCGCGTAACTCCTTACGGATCAAAAGTTATGAGCACCGGAGCGACGGATACCTGGTTACAAGCCCCACGCCCTCTGTTTGCGGTCCCAGCCTCTACGTGAAGTGAAGTCGTCTTGCCCAAGGTGCCATGGCATTCGGTAATAGAAATGTGGTGGATTAGGTTGTCGTCCATTTCGCGGCTCACGATGTACGATCCGGGACAGCAAAACAGCGCAAAAGAAGAAAAGTGTACAGAAACTGATGAAAATGTTTGATTTTGGGCTCCGAAAATAGGCACAGCAGAGCAAGATTGTTGCCCCCGTCGTAGAGCTCTCAGAGAGCTTTCCAACGGTATAATGTGCGTCGCGTAACTCCTTACGGATCAAAAGTTATGAGCACCGGAGTGACGGATACTTGGTCACAAGCCCCACGCCCTCTGTTTGCGGGCCCAGCCTCTACGTGAAGTGAAGTTGTCTTGCCCAAGTTGTCGTGGCATTCGGCAATAGAAATGTGATGGATTAGGTTGTCGTCATTTTCGCTGCTCACGACCTACGATTCAGGACGGAAAAACTGCGCAAAAAAAGAAAAGTGTCCCGATATAATGAAAACGTTCTATTTTGGACTTCGAAAATAGGCACAGCCGTGCCAGCTTGGTGCCCCTATCGTAGAGCTCTCGGAGAGCTTTCCAAGGGTTTGCTGTGCGCTGCATAACTCCTTACGAATCAAAAGTTATGAGCACCAGAGCGACAGATACCTGGTCACAAGCCCCACGCCCCATGCCCTCTGTTTGCGGGCCCAGCCTCTACGCGAAGTGAAGTTTTCTTGCCCAAGGTGCCTTGGGATTCGATAATAGAAATGTGATAGATTAGGTTGTCGTCCTTTTCGCTGCTCACGACGTATGATCCGGGACGGAAAAACAGCGCAAAAAAGGAAATGTGTAGCGAAACTTATGACAACGTTTGATTTTAGGCTCCAAAACAGGCGCAACCAAGCAAGCTTGGTGCCCCCATCGTAGATCTCTCGGAGAGCTTTCCAACGGTATGCTTTGCACTATGTAACTCCTTACAGATCAAAAGTTATAAGCATCAGAGCGACGGATACCTGGTCAAAAGCCCCACGCCCTGGTTTTGTGGGCCCAGCCTCTACATGAAGTAAAGTTGTCTTGCCCAAGGTACCGTGGGGTTCGGTAATAGAAATGAGATGGATTAGGTTGTCTTCCTTTTCGCGACTCACGACGTACGATCCGGGAGGAAAAATCTGTGCAAAAGAAGAAAAGTGTAACGAAACTGATGAAAACGTTCGATTTTGGGCTTCGAAAACACGCGCAGCCGAGCAAGCTTGGTACCCCCGTCGTAGAGCTCTCAGAGAGCTTTCCAACGGTATGTTGTGTACCGCGTAACTCCTTAAGGATCAAAAGTTATGAGCACCGGAGTGACGGATACCTGGTCACAAGCCCCACGCCCTCTGTCTACGGGCCCAGCCTCTATGTGAAGTGAAGTTGTCTTGCCCAAGGTGCCATGTGACTCGGTATTAGAAATGTCATGGAATAGGATGTCATCCTTTTCGAGGCTCACGATGTACGATCTGGGACAGAAAAACAGCGTAAAACAAGAAAAGTGTCTCGAAACTGATGAAAATATTCAATTTTAGGCTCAGAAAACAGGAGCAGCCGAGCAGGCTAGGTACCCTCATCGTAGAGCTCTCAGAGAGCTTTCCAACGGTATGATGTACGCCGCGTAACTTGTCACGCCCTAACTCGGCCTATGCAGGTTAGACTAGGGTGTGATCTAAACATTCAAGTCACGTCTCGTACTTAACCATTCATGAAGATTTAACACTTAACGTTTTGGCCTAAACTCCAAAATTTTCCAGAAAACTGGCAGCATAACGGCTATAATTGGGCTCCAAAATTTTTCATGAAGACGAATGCACGTTTTTCAAGTAAATGCACGCCACCCTAATTGAATGCACGTAATTCAATGTATGGCACACAAAACGAACAAAATTCTTAAACCTAGGTCAAGGCACGCAAATCTAGGTTAGGGCACACGAAACGAGACAACACAAGCAATTCGATGTTGGGGCACGTAAGTCGAGGATTATGGCACATAATTCTAGGTCAAGGCACGAATGACGAGGCTTGCATGAAAACCAAGACAGGGCACGTAATCCAAGGTCAATCATATCATTCTTGGTCTATGGCACGCAAATCAAGGTAACATACGTTATTCGGGGTCGGGCCTCACATCCTCCCCTCCGTAAAAGAATTTCGTCCCGAAATTCTTTCTTGTCTTTTGAGGTCATTTAGACGGATTCCGACTGTTGTTATTTTCCAACTCCGGCTCGTCCTTTGCTCTGTGCTCTCTCTTACCACAACGAATTCCCCTCCTAGCTTTGTACAATCATTTAATTCGGTGTGACCCCTACATTTACAGTTCGTTACTTTGAACAACTCTATTTTCTCCAATTGATCTTAAGGTCGAGTTCATTAACTAAGGTTAGAATCTCCAAACATAGTCATCAAAGCTCCATTGGTATTCTAACAATATAACTATAACTCCAAAATCACGACTCATGTTGTATCAATCTTGCATTCATACCTCAAAAGGGATATCACAATAATTCCATGATCCTAGGGTGACATACGCTAATTTCAAGATGATAGGTCTATATCCGATTTACATATCCTATCTACTAGCTTCAAAATTGTTAGCACGTAGGACATACACATGTTATGGATTATTCCCACGATACGACCCTATTTTCAGGTTGAACTCAACAAACAAACTAATTCATCTCAAGTCGTCATCTATCGGTAGTATCATAGTTCTTATCTTGAAGGTACATTGGATTAGTAAATCTTCTAATGACTAGTCTTCCGGTTATAAGCTCATATTCACTAACATCCTTTCCCAGCTTCATTAACCTCCATGCTCGTAATCAAGGAGAAAGACCGTTGAGATTCATTAAACGCGAATTCTAAGGTTTATTAAGTATCACCAAAAAATGCCATTGAAATTGCATGGGTAAACTGATCATGTCGCACTAGTTCAACTCTTACAAGTAAATTCATCAACTCGTAATCTACAATTTATTTCCTTATTCAAATCCCTATCTTCAAGTCACGAGGCTTCGGAATTTCTTTAATCTTAACCAAGACTCCTAAGGCGAATAGTTTCAATCTCAAATAAATTTCACTCACCTCAATCCAAGGTTACGTCATACTTAAGAAGATAATGGTCCTACTCACTTAGCGACCTAGTCATTCCTTTGAACACTTACTACCCGCCAATATATCTTCAACATTAATGTTACTAAGCTAGGGCCATAGCCATGTAAGTGATATCAATGCTCCACTAGGTTATCGGCCAAACAACAACAATCCTAGGACTATAAATGGGTACCGAAATGACCGAGCTCATAAAATACTTACGCGAGATAACTTCAAAGTTGTATCAATATAAGAATTATGACCACGATGTATCCTTCAACATAACCTAATAGAGCTTCAAAAGTAACCAACCACTTATTTAACTATCACTACAAGATTCACCCCTCTTATTCAACGACCACAATTCGAAGTTTACCAGTTGCTAGTTCCTAGGGTTTACCATGAATCGTCATGCATACTCACTATTAGCTATTTAGGATTTCTAATCATACCCTAACGACTCCACTTTGTAACCGAATGCTTTAATCTCATTTTCATGATTTATATATTAGGTCCATCGGTAATACTTAGGGATATATGCTCCCTAATATCCTTTAGGGTATCCAAATAACGAGTGTATATAATGACTTACTTTGCATAATCACAACTAAATCCAAGGGGCAACAATTTGATACCATGATTCTTAATATCACCAATATCCAACTTAGGACCTTAGCAACATTAGTCATCTAATACATAATTCAATACCTTACACTCTCATTCGACCTAACATTTAGGTGTAGTTTTCCGAACACGAGTTCTAGTTACGCGAATTCCTCGATTCCAACATCCCCATATCTTGTTATACTAAAGATTCATCAACCTTGTTAAACTTAGTCTCCAGAGTTGCCTACATTTCTTGAGGTTATCCATTGTTAAGTTACTTAAACACACTATTCACGCCTTAATAATCTAACCCCTATCATCAATTTCCACGAGTTCATCTCTTAATTTCTAGGTCACAATCTTACCATTGAGTGAACTTGAAACTCGTTAATATACACCTTATTAGGTTCAACGATGCTTAATTCCAATCAAGTAAGGATTCAATCATATAAATAGTCTATTATACTATTTCAAGATATAGGAATTTGATTCAAAAGCAACTCCTAAGTCAAACTTCCATTATAAGCATATGAACATATATATACTACTCCACATGTCCAATAGTATATTCTTATATCTAAGGAAAGTTGTATGTCCTTAACATTTATTCTTGAACCACAATGAGAAGAACGGTTTAACGGAATCAAAACTTCATAGCCATAAAATTGATAACTTAATCATAGGTATGAGTGTTCCAAAGATAAGGGGATAACTTTACCTCAACATTTATACATGTGCTACGCATTTTATATATGCATATCCAATAATACATACGATCCATCGAGTACCTGTGAAGATGCGAGAAATCTCTAACCAAGCCTTTTCATTCGTCCTGCACAAATTCACTTCCCTGAAAGTCCTAATCCTAACTATCTATATGTATAAACAGTCATTCACGGTTATATAACATGCACATGTATCAAGGAAGGAGTATAAAAGCATGCATGCATCATTGAGAACGTGTCAGTGTGCATGATACAGAGTATATATGGAGGGCACATAATATTCGATACTTAAAGCAATTAAAGCACATTAGCACATATTAACACATACAAACAAGACATCATAATTACTTTAGGGCTTCTACCTACGTTCCGAGAATTGAACCCGACTAATGCCTAATTAGTAAACTAAGCTATGATACCATTCTAGGTGTAAGGTGTCACGCCCCAAGCCGCCCTAAACACGCTAGACTAGGGTGTGATCTAAACATTCAAGTCACATCTCGTACTTAACCGTTCATGAAGATTTAACAATTAATGTTTTGGCCTAAACTATAAAATTTTCCGGAAAACCGGCAACATAACGGCTATAATTGGGCTCCTTGGTTTGGCCTAATTCTCTAAACACCTCAAATTTTTTCAATCTCAATTTCGTTTCCAACTAGGATTACCATTTAACATCAATTGAATTGCCTATTGGTTATTTCGACGTCTCGTTCGATTTATAACCTACCATGATGCTATGTCTCGTTTGTTTGTTTATCCTCGTTACAAAAGTACTTGTTGATCTTAGCTTAATAGCGAGAACCTGTTTAAGGTTTGGATGGTTCATCTTACTTCGCCCTTACCTAATACTTCAAAATCCTATTATAGCTACTAGAGATAACAAAAGCAAAATGCCCATAGCAGTATCTAGTGTCTGTCTAGAAATATCAGTACAAACCAAAATTAGACCCCAAATTACAACGGGGGTCTTTTACATTACAACATTAGCAACATGAAAGAAACAGTCTTCAAGTAGCATAGTTTTCACAAATGGCAATAAATCAAGCAAAGCACACAGGACAGGCAATCACTCCAAGGAATCGTCGTTAGGCACATCATCCTCAGGTACCTGTTCTTGATCTTCTTCACTTGAGATGATAAAAGAGGGTGAGTCCTTATGAACTCAGCGAGGGGGAACGAGAAATAGGTTTTGAAACTCATTTTCCGGTTCAATCTTATGAAAACCCTTTTTCAAGCATGAGGTGTATCACAAGCAAGTATATATCGTAATATAATAGTAAAGAACGCAATTACCGGTCTTTTCTCCCCGAGGTCCTCTAGGGACCAAGCGAGAGTACTTATACACATGGTAAAAAAGATCCGGTGAGCTTTTCCTCTCAGATCAATTCCAGTATCAGTTGTTGCGGCCGGCCTCAATTCATCCCCATATCACGCCAAGTGGGTGTACTCCGGATGTACCCCAAAATCCTACGACTCAACTCTCCGAGGAAGTCTAGCCCCCAAGCGAGAGAGGGAATGGGACCATGGTAGTCACAGGTGCACCGACAAGCCCGATGCCGCCCGGTGTGCGTGATCGCTACCATGCTGACATGAAAAGTTACAACCTTGTATGCAATGGACATTTATGACATTTAAAATATCACATTAGAAGGATAACAAAGTAGGTTGCCTCCGGACAGTCATAAGATTGCACATTGACAAGTAAACAAGCGAGGCATGGATAGACAGGTAATTTCACTTGAAAAGCTCATGGAGTTATATGAACATTAAACGGACAGCCATGTAACGCACATAAATCAAGTCATATAACTCAATTCAAAGTCCACGTAATCAAATATCAAGATTATATAACATGCAACAACATCTACGTGGGTTCGGATGCAAGAAAAGCCTATTTGTCAACATGCAATGGTCAAAATCACATTTAAGGTTATAAGGGAAACTATGGGCAGCCTACTAAGTGTATAATTCCACACAATATCCAAATGATCAACACTTAACAAGCCTACCTAGTCATTAGGGTTTCCATTTCATGCATATCCGTGCATTTTTTAGCCCAAAACTAATTCAAAGTCAATCTCAAGCCATGCATCATTTAAGTCAACATCCTCAAACATTAAAAATAGTCCACACAACATCCCAAAGCTACGATCCCAAGCATTTAATTCAACAAGAGAAGTTGCAATAATTTTTATAAGCACAACACTCAATGAAACCCTTACTGCAATAGGCTGTTTTCTCACGATCATTAAGATAAGAAAACAATCTCCAATTCCAGTGAATAAGATTTCAAATTAAATCTTATGAAGTGAAATAAAATAAAAAACAGACCTTGCATCATTTGGAGTTCGGGATCATTAGTTATAGCCGAAACAGTGAGATAGCACAAAACTGTCCAGATTTACACATATTTCCATAATTGACGTTTTTGAGGTCCTTAGGGCCAGATTTAGCCTTGGTCCATTTCTGACAAACATGTCCAAAACTGAAAAATATAGCAGCCCACCAAATTTCATGCATTTTGGACATCATTTACTAAGTTAAATCTGGTTCGTTCTACAAGGTCAGTGCATCTGGCAAAACCTGCTTCATTTTTCCAGATTTCTATATTTGGACACATTTTAAAGATCTGACATTTTGAGGACCTTAGAGTCAAAATTAGCTTTGTCCTATTTCTGCAAAAAATGTTCAAAACTGGCAAAACTAGTCACCTACCAATTTTTTATACATTTCTGTCATAGAATGTCATAGTATGTCTAGGATTATAAATAAATTATGCAATCCTAGATTAAATGCACATAGTGGTCGGCCAAAGCTAGCTTCAATTCTGAATTTTTTTCATCCTTGAGCATTAGTTTAATTGTGTCTTGAAAGTGCAAAAAGAATAAGGAATAAAGAATAAGGAATGTCTAGCTTTTTGTGAGATTTTGTCTTGTAGTGAGTTTAAAATATAATATTTAGGTGTTAGTGGATTTTGTAGAGATTTGAATTAGGATTATAATAATAGTTAGTGGTGTTTGTAGGATTATTTTATAGTCTAGTGCTTTGTGTAGGATTCTTTCTTGATTAACGTGGTGGCACGGATTCCTAGGTCTAGGGCACGAATTACGAGATAGACACGAACTACGAGACGAATGCACGTTTTTCAAGTAAATGCACGCCACCCTAATTGAATGCACGTAATTCAATGTATGGCACACAAAACGAACAAAATTCTTAAACCTAGATCAAGGCACGCAAATCTAGGTTAGGGCACACGAAACGAGACAATGCATGCAATTCAAAGTCGGGGCACGTAAGTCGAGGATTAGGGCACATAATTCTAGGTCAAGGCACAAATGACGAGGCAAGCACGAAAACTAAGACAAGGCACCTAATCCAAGGTCTGTCATATCATTCTTGGTCTATGGCACGCAAATCAAGGTAACATACGTTATTCGGTGTCGGGCCTCACAAACTCCTTGCAGATCAAAAGCTAAGGGCACCGAAGCAACGGATACATGGTCACAAGCCCCACGCCCTCTGTTTGCGGGCCCAGCCTCTACATGAAGTGAAGTTGTCTTGCACAAGGTTCTGTGGGATTCGATAATAGAAATATGATGTATTAGGTTGTCGTCCTTTTTGCGGCTCACGACGTACGATACGGGACGGAAAAACAGGGCAAAAGAAGAAAAGTGTCCAGAAAATGATGAAAATGTTCGATTTTGGGCTCCAAAAATAGGCGCAGCTAAGCATGCTTGGTCCCCCCATAGTAGAGCTCTCTGGGAACTATCCAACGGTATGCCGTGCGCCGTGTAACTCTTTACGGATCAAAAGTTATAGGCACCAGAGTGACGGATACCTAGTCACAAGCCGCACGCACTTGGTTTAAGGGCCCAGCCTCTACGTGAAGTGAAGTTGTCTTGCCCAATGTGCTGTGGGATTCGGTAATAAAAATTTGATGGATTAGGTTGTCGTCCTTTTCGCCGCTCACGACGTACTATCCGGGATGAAAAAACAGCGCAAAAGAAGAAAAGTATCCCAAAACTGATGAAAACGTTCAATTTTAGGCTCCAAAAATAGATGCAGCTGAGCAGGCTTACTACCCCAGTCGTAGAGCTCTCGGAGAGCTTTCCAATGGTATGCTGTGCGCTGCGTAACTCCTTACGGATCAAAAGTTATGGGCACCGGAGCGACGAATACCTAGTCACAAGCCCCACACCCTCTGTTTGCGGGCCCAGCCTGTACGTGAAGTGAAGTTGTCTTGCCTAAGATGCCATGGGATTGGGTAATAGAAATGTGATGGATTAGGTTGTCGTCATTTTCGCGGCTCACGACGTACGATCCGCGACGGAAAAAATGCGCAAAAGAAAAAAAATGTCTCAAAACTGATGAAAACATTCGATTTTGTGCCCCGAAAATAGGCGTAGCCAAGCAAGCTTGGTGCCCCCGTTGTTGAGCTCTCGGAGAGCTTTCTAACGGTATGCTGTGCGCCGCGTATCTTCTTACGGATCAAAAGTTATGAGCAACGGAGCGACGGATACTTAGTCACAGGCCCTACGCCCTCTATTTGCGGGCTTAGCCTCTACGTGAAGTGAAGTTCTCTTGCCTAAGGTGCCATGGGATTCGGTAATAGAAATGTGATGGATTAGGTTGTCGTCCTTTTCGCGTCTAACAACGTACGATCCGGGACAGAAAAACTGCGCAAAAGAAGATAAAGGTCCCAAAATTGATGAAAATGTTTGATTTTGGGTTTCGAAAATAGGCGCAGTCGAGCAGGAATGGTGCCCCCGACGTAGAGCTCTCGGAGAGCTTTCTAACGGTATGCTGTGCGCCGCGTAACTCCTTACGGATCAAAAGTTATGGGCACCAGAGCGATGGATACATGGTCACAAGCCCCACGCCCTCTGTTTGCGGGCCCAGTCTCTACGTGAAGTGAAGTTGTGTTGCCCAAGGTGTCATGCGATTCGGTAATAGAAATGTGATAGATTAGGTTGTCGTCCTTTTCACAACTAACGACGTACGATCCGGGTCGGAAAAACAACGCAAAACAAGAAATGTGTCCCGAAACTAATGAAAACATTCAAATTTGGGCTCTGAAAATAGGCGCAGCCGAGCATGCTTGGTGCCACCGTCGTAGTGCTCTTGGATAGCTTTCCAACGGTATGCTGTGCGCGACGTAACTCCTTACGGATCAAAAGTTATTAGCACCGGAGCGACAGATACCTAGTCACAAGCCCCACGCCCTCTGTTTGTGGGCCTAGCCTCCAAGCGAAGTGAAGCTGTCTTGCCCAAGGTGCCATGGGATTCGGTAATAGAAATGTGATGGATTAGGTTGTCGTCCTTTTCGCGGCTAACGACGTACGATCCGGAACAAAAAAATTGCACAAAAGAAGATAAGTGCCCCGAAACTGATGAAAACGTTTGATTTTGGGCTTCGAATATAGGCACAACCGAGCAGGCTTGGTGCCCTCGTCGTAGAGCTCTCGGAGAAAGCTCCAACGGTATGCTGTGCGCCGCGTATCTTCTTACGGATCAAAAGTTATGAGCAACGGAGCGACGGATACCTAGTCACAAGCCCCACGCCCTCTGTTTGGTGGCCTAGCCTCTATGTGAAGTGAAGTTGGCTTGCCCAAGGTGCTGTGGGATTCGGTAATATAAATGTGATGGATTAGATTTTCTTCCTTTTCGCGTCTAACGACGTACAATCCGGGACAGAAAAACTGCGCAAAAGAAGATAAGTATCCCAAAATTGATGAAATCGTTCGATTTTGGGTTCCGAAAATATGCGTAGCCGAGCAGGCATGGTGCCCCCGACGTAGAGCTCTCGAAGAGCCTTCCAACGGCATACTATGCGCCGAGTAACTCCTTACGGATCAAAAGTTATGGGCACCAGAGCGACGGATACATGGTCACAAGCGCCATGCCCTCTGTTTGTGGGCCCAGTCTCTACGTGAAGTGAAGTTGTGTTGCCCAAGGTACCGTGCGATTCGGTAATAGAAATGTGATGGATGAGGTTGTCGTCCTCTTCACTACTCATGACGTACGATCAGGGTCGAAAAAATTGCGCAAAACAAGAAATGTGTCCCGAAACTAATGAAAACATTCCATTTTGGGCTCTGAAAATAGGCACAACCGAGTAGGCTCGGTGCCCCCATCGTAGAGCTCTCGGAGAGCTTTCTAACGGTATGCTGTGCGCCACGTAACTCCTTATGGATCAAAAGTTATTAGCATCGGAGCGACAAATACGTAGTCATAAGCCCCACGCCCTCTGTTTGTGGGCCTAGCCTCCAAGTGAAGTGAAGTTGTCTTGCCCAAGGTGCTGTGGGATTCGGTAATAGAAATGTGATGGATTAGGTTGTCGTCCTTTTCGCGGCTAACGACGTACGGTTCGGGATGAAAAAACTGCGCAAAAGAAGATAAGTGTCCCAAAACTAATGAAAACGTTTGATTTTGGGCTTCGAATATAGGCACAACTGAGCAGGCTTGGTGCCCCCGTCATAGAGCTCTCGGTGAGCTTTTCAACGGTATGTTGTGCACCGCGTAACTCTTTACGGATCAAAAGTTATGGGCACCAGAGCGATGGATACTTGGTCACAAGCCCCACGCCCTCTGTTTGCGAGCCCAGCCTCTACGTGAAGTGAAGTTGTCTTGCCTAAGGTGCCGTGTTATTCGGTAATAGAAATGTGATATATTAGGTTGTCGTCCTTTTCGCAGCTCAAGACGTATGATCTGGGGCGGAAAAACAGCACAAAAGAAGATAAGTATCCCGAAACTAATGAAAACATTCAATTTTGGGCTATGAATACAAGTGCAGCCGGGCAGGCTTGGTGCCCCCGTAGTAGAGCTCTCGGAGAGCTTTCCAACGGTATGCTGTACGCCACGTAACTCCTTACGGATCAAAAGTTATGATCACTGGAGCGACTGATACCTAGTCACAAGCCGCACGCCCTCTGTTTGCGGGCCTAGCCTTTAAGTGAAGTGAAGTTGTCTGGCCCAAGGTGCCGTGGGATTCAGTAATTGAAATGTGATTGATTTTGGGCTCCGAAAGTAGGCGCAACCGAGCAAGCTGGTGCCCCCGTCGTAGAGCTCTTGGAGAGCTTTCCAACGGTATACTGTGCGCCGCGTAACTCTTTACGGATCAAAAGTCATAGGCACTAGAGCGACGGATACTTGGTTACAAGCCCCACGCCCTCGGTTCACTGGCCCAGCCTCTACGTGAAGTGAAGTTGTCTTGCCCAAGGTGCCATGAGATTCGATAATAGATAGATTAGGTTATCATCCTTTTCGCGACTCACGACGTACGATCCGAGACGGAAAAACAGCGTAAAAGAAGAAAAGTGTAGCGAAACTTATGAAAACTTTCAATTTTGGGCTCCGAAAATAGACGCAGCCGAGCAGGCATGCTGCCCTCGTCGTAGAGCTCTTGGAGTGCTTTCCAACGGTATGCTGTGAATCGCGTAACTCCTTATGGATCAAAAGTTATGGGCAATAGAGCGACGGATACCTGGTCACAAGTCCCACGCTCTATGTTTGCGAGCACAGCCTCTACGTAAAGTGAAGTTGTCTTGCCCAAGGTGCCGTATGATTCGGTATTAGAAATATGATGGGTTAGGTTGTCGTCCTTTTTGCGGCACACGACGTACTATCTGGGTCAGAAAAACAGAGCAAAAGAAGAAAAGTGTCCCAAAACTAAGGAAAACATTCAATTTTGGGCTCCAAAAACTGACGTAGCCGAGTAGGCTTGGTGCCCCCGTCATAGAGCTCTCGGACAACTTTACAACGGTATGCTATACGCCGTGTAACTCCTTACGAATAAAAAGTTATAGGCACCGGAGCGACGGATACCTGGTCACAAGCCCTACGCCCGCGGTTTGTGGCCCACCCTCTACGTGAAGTGAAGTTGTCTTGCCCAAGGTGCCATGGGATTAGATAATAGAAATGTGATAGATTAGGTTGTCGTCTTTTTCGCGGCTCACGACGTACGATCCGAGACAGAAAAACAACGTAAAAGAAGAAAAGTGTAGCGAAACTTATGAAAATGTTTGATTTTGGTCTCCGAAAATTTGCACAGCCGAGCAGGCTCGGTGCCCTCGTTGTGGAGCTCTCAGAGAGCTTTCCAACGGTATGTTGTGCGCCACGTAACTCCTTACGGATCAAAACTTATGGGCACCGGAGCGACGGATACCAGGTCACAAGCACCACGCCCTCTGTTTGCGTGCCCAGCCTCTACGTGAAGTGAACTTGGCTTGCCCAAGGTACCGTGTGATTCGGTAATAGAAATGTGATGGATTAGGTTGTCGTCCTTTTTACGACTCACGACGTACGATCGGGGTCAGAAAAACAGCGTAAAAGAAGAAAAGTGTCCCGAAACTATTGAGAACATTCAATTTTGGGCTCAAAAAATAGGCGAAACCGAGCAAGCTTGGTGCCCCCGTCGTAGAGCTCTCGGATATCTTTCCAATGGTATGCTGTGCACCGCGTAACTCCTTACGAATCAAAAGTTATAGGCACCGGAGCGACGGATACCTGGTCACAAGCCCCACGCCCTCGGTTTGCGGGCACAACCACTACATGAAGTGAAGTTGTCATGCGCAAGGTGTCATAGGATTCGGTAATAGAAATGTGATGTATTAGGTTGTCGTCCTTTTCGCGGCTCACGACGTACGATCAGGGACGAAAAAAAAGCTCAAAAGAAGAAAAGTGTCCCGAAACTAATGTAAACATTCGATTTTGGGATCCGAAAATAGGCGCAGCCAAGCAGACTTGGTGCCCTCGTCGTAGAGCTCTCGGAGAGCTATCCAACGGTATGATATGCGCCACGTAACTCCTTACGGATCAAAAGTTATTAGCACCGGAGCGACGGATATCTAGTCACAAGCCCCACGCCCTCTGTTTGCGGGCCTAGCCTCTAAGTGAAGTGAAGTTGTCTTGCCCAAGGTGTTGTGGGATTCGGTAATAGAAATGTGATGGATTAGGTTGTCGTCCTTTTCGTGACTAGCGAAACTTATGAAAACTTTCAATTTTGGGCTCCGAAAGTAGGCGCAACCGAGTATGCTAAGTGCCCCCGTCGTAGAGCTCTCGGAGAGCTTTCCAACAGTATGCTATGCGCCGCATAACTCCTTACGGATCAAAAGTTATAGGCACCGGAGCGACAGATACCTGGTCACAACCCCCATACCCTCGGTTTGCAGGCCCAGCCTCTACGTGAAATGAAGATGTCTTGTCCATGGTGCCATGGGATTCGATAACATAAATGTGATAGATTAGGTTGTCGTCCTTTTCGCGACTCACGACATACGATCCGAGACGGAAAAACAGCGCAAAAGAAGAGAAGTGTAGCAAAACTTAAGAAAACGTTTGATTTTGGGCTCTGAAAATATTCAAAGCCGAGCAGGATTGCTACCCCAATCGTAGAGCTCTTGAAGAGCTTTCCAATGGTATGCTATGCGCCGTGTAACTCCATACGGATCAAAAGTTATGGGCACCGGAGCAACGGATACCTAGTCACATACCCCATGCCCTCTGTTTGCTAGCCCAGCCTCTACGTGAAGTGAAGTTGTCTTGCCCAAGGTGCCGTGTGATTCGATAATAGAAATGTGATGGATTAGGTTGTCGTCCTTTTCGCGGCTCACGACATACGATACGGGTTAAAAAAACAGTGCAAAAGAAGAAAAGTGTCCCGAAAGTAATCAAAACATTCAATTTTGGGCTTCGAAAACAGGCGCAACTAGACAGACTTGGTGCCCCCATCGTAAAGCTCTCGGAGAGCTTTCCAACAGTATGTTGTGCACCGCATAACTTCTTACGGATCAAAAGTTATGGGCATCGGAGCGACGGATACCTGGCCACAAGCCCTACGCCCTCAATTTGAGGGCCCAGCATCTACGTGAAGTGAAGTTGTCTTACCCAATCTGCCATGGGATTCAGTAATAAAAATGTGATGGATTAGGTTGTCGTCCTTTTCGCAGCTCACGAGGTACGATTCGGGACGGAAAAACTGCGCAAAAGAAGAAAAATGTCCTAAAACTGATCAAAACATTCGATTTTGGGCTACAAAAACATGCACAGTTGAGCAAGCTTGGTGCCCCAATCGTACAGCTCTCGGAGAGCTTTCCAACGGTATGCTGTGCACCGCGAAACTCCTTACGGATCAAAAGTTATGAGCACCGGAGCGACGGATACCAGGTCACAAGGCCCACGCCCTCTGTTTGCGGGCCCAACCTCTACATGAAGTGAAGTTGTCTAGCCCAAGGTACAGTGGGATTCGGTAATAGAAATATGATGGATTAGGTTGTCATCCTTTTCGAGGCTCTCGGCGTACGATCCGTGACGAAAAAACTGCGTAAAATAAGTTAAGTGTCCCGAAACTAATGAAAAAGTTCAATTTTGGGCCCCGAAAATAGGCACAGCCGAGCAGGCTTGGTACCCCCATCGTAGAGCTCTCGAAGAGCTTTCCAACGGTATGCTGTGCACTGTGTAACTCCTTACGGATCAAAAGTTATGTGCACCGGAGCAACGGATACCTGGTCACAAGCCCCACGCCCTCTATTTGCTGGCCCAGCCTCTATGTGAAGTGAAGTTTTCTTGCCCAAGGTGCCATGTGATTCGATAATAGAAATGTGATGGATTAGGTTGTTGTCCTTTTCGCAGCTCACGATGTACGATCCAGGTCAGAAAAATAGCGCAAAAGAAGAAAAGTGTCCCGAACTAATGAAAACATTCGATTTTGGGCTCCAAAAATAGAAGCAGCCAATTAGGCTTGGTGCCTCCGTCATAGAGCTCTCGAAGAACTTTCCAACGGTATGCTATGCGCCGCGTAACTCCTTACGGATCACAAGTTATAGGCACCAGAGCGACGGATACCTGGTCACAACCCCCACGCCCTCGGTTTGTAGTCCTAGCCTCTACATGAAGTGAAGATGTCTTGTCCAAGGTGCCATGGGATTCGATAATAGAAATGTGATAGATTAGGTTATCGTCCTTTTCGCTGCTCACGACCTACGATCCGGGACGGAAAAACAGCGTAAAAGAAGAAAAGTATAGCGAAACTTATGAAAATGTTCGATTTTGTTCCCCAAAAACAGGCACAGCCAAGCAGGGTTGGTGCCCCCATCGTAGAGCTCTCAAAGAGCTTTCCAACGGTATGCTGTGCACCGCGTAACTCCTTACGGATCAAAAGTTATGGGCACCGGAGCAACGGATACCTGGTCACAAGCCCTACGCCCTCGGATTGAGGGCTCAACCTCTACGTGAAGTGAAGTTGTCTTGCCCAATGTGCCATGGGATTCGGTAATCAAAATGTGATAGATTAGGTTGTTGTCTTTTTTGCGGCTCACGACATACGATCCGGGACGAAAAAACTGCGCAAACGAAGAAAAGTGTCCTAAAATTGATGAAAATGTTCGATTTGGGCTCTGAAAATAGGTACAGCCAAGCAAGCTTGGTGCCCCCATCGTAGAGCTCTCAAAGAGCTTTCCAACGGTATGTTGTGCGCAGCGTAACTCCTTACAGATCAAAAGTTATGAGCACTGGAGCGATAGATACCTGGTCATAAGCCCTACGCCCTCTATTTGCGGGCCCTGCCTGTACGTGAAGTGAAGTTGTCTAGCCCAGGGTGCCATGAGATTCGGTAATAGAAATGTGATGGATTAGGTTCTCGTCCTTTTCTTGGCTCACGACGTACGATCCGGGATGAAAAAACTGCGCAAAAGAAGATAAGTGTCCCAAAAATGATGAAAACGTTCGATTTTGGGTTCTGAAAAAAGGCACAGCTGAGCTGGCTTGGTGCCCCCTTCGTAGAGCTCTCGGAGAGCTTTCCAACTGTCACGCCCCAACCCGGCCTATAAAGGTTAGACTAGGGTGTGATCTAAACATTCAAGTCATGTCTCGTACTCAATCGTTAATGAATGTTTAACACTTAACGTTTAGCTTAGACTCCACAATTTTTCGAAAAACCAGCAGGATAACGGCTGTAATTGGGCTCTTTAGTTTGACCTAATTCTCTAAACGCCTCAATTTCATTTCCAACTAAGATCACTATTTACCGTCAATCGAAACGCCTACTAGTTATCTTGAAGTCTCATTTAATTAATAACCTAGCATGATAGTATGTCCCGTTTGTTTGTTAATCCTCGTTACAAAGTACCTGTTCATCTTAGCTTAACAATGAGTACCTGCTTAAGATTGGATAGATTCATTTTACTTAATCCTTACCTGATACTTCATAATCCTATGATAGATACTAGCCAATAACGATAGCAAAACGACCATAGTAGGGTCTATCTAGTTATTATCAATACAAGCCAAAATTAGACCCCAAATTACAATGGGGGTCTTTTACATTACAATAGCAAGAATCATAAGAAATGAAATAGTCTTCAAGCAACATATTATTCAAAAAATGGCCATAGTCATGTAAGGCACGCAGGACAAGCAATCATTCCAAGGAATCATCATTAGGCACGTCGTACTCGGGTACCTGTTCTTGGCCTTCTTCACCTGAGATGATAAAAGAGGGTGAGTCCTTATGAACTCAACGAGGGGGAACGAGAAATAAGTTTTGAAACTCGTTTTTTGGTTCAACTTATGAAAACCTTTTTTGTAAGCATGAATATATCACAAGTAAGTACATAATGTAATGTAAAAGTAAAGGAACACAATTACCTGTCTTTCCTCCCCGAGGTCCTCTAAGAACCAAGCGAGAGTACTTATACACATAGTGAAAAGGATACGGTGAGCTTTTGCTCTCAGTTCATTTCCAGTATGAGTTGTTGCGGCCGACTTCAAATCACCCCCTTATCACGCCAAATGGGTGTACTCTGGATGTACCCCGAAATCCTACGACCTAACTCTCCGAGGAAGTCTAGCCCCCAAGCGAGAGAGGGAATTGGACAATGGTAGTCACGGTTGTATCGGCAAGCCTGATGCCGCCCGGTGTGCGTGAACGCTACCACGCCAGAATGAAAGGTTGCAACCTTGTATGCAATGCACATTTATGACATTTAATATATCACATTTGGAGGTCAACAAAGTAGGTTGCCTCCGAGCAGTATAAGATTGCACATTGACAGTTAAACACGCGAGCCATGATATGACAAGTAAATTTACTTGAAAAACACATGGAGTTATATGAACATTAGACGGGCAGCCATGTAACGCACGTAAATCAAGTCATATAACTCATTTCAAAGTTCACGTAATCAAATAATAAGATCATACATCATGCAACGACATCTACGTGGGACCGGGTGCAAGAAAAGCCTACTTATCAACATGTAATCATCGAAATCATATTTAGGGCTACAAGGGCAACTACGGGCAGCCTACTAAACACACAATCAAACACAATATCCATTGGATCAACACTTAGCGAGTTTACCTAGTTACTAGGGTTTCAATTCGTGTTTACCCATGCGATTAAACCCCAAGTCATCTCGTAATTAAGCTCAAGCCATGCATTGATTAATTCCAACACCCTCAAGCATTCAAAACAGTCCACACAACATCCAAATGCCACAATCCCAAGCATTTAACACAACAAGGGAAGCTACATTAATTTTTCTAAGCATATCAATAGGTGAAACCCTCACTGCAATGGACTGTTTTCTCACAATCATTAAGACGAGCAAACAATCTCCAATTCCAGTGAACAAGATGTCAAATTAAAGCTTAATGAGTGAACTAAATTCAGAAACAACATCTCATCATTTGGAGTTCGGGTTCAAGAGTTATAGCCAAAACAATGAGACTACACAAAACTGTCCAAATTTGCATAGATTTCAATGCTTATCATTTTTGAGGGCCTTAGGGTCAGATTTAGCCTTGGTCCATTTCTGACAAAAATGTCCAGAACGGAAAAATCTAGCAGTACACCAAATTTCATGTATTTTAGATGTCAATTACTAAGTTAAAGCTGGTTTGTTCTACAATGTTAGTGAATCTGCCAAAACCTGCTTCATTTTTTTCGACTTTCCAGATTTGGAAACATTTTGATAATTAGTCATTTTGAGGACCTTAGAGTCAAAATTAGATTTGTCCTATTTCTGTTAAAAGTGTTCAGAACTGGCAAAACTAGTTACCTACCAATTTTCACGCATTTACAACATCTTTTACCTAGCCAAAATCACCTCGTACCAACAAGACAAAAGGCTGTCACATACACGATTTCATCTATCATCACATTCTAGCCAAGAATCTTGCCATACATGTTTATAAAAGCTCATGAACACACATATATCTCAAGTACAGAAGTAAAGATAGACATTTAAGGGCATGCATGTGGTTTTTTGAAAGATTTTCAAGAAGTTTTAGCCCTCACCTTAGCAAAATAATAAGAAGATGCACAAGACTCTTGATGGTTGCACAAGGTTGACTCTTTTCCTTGCTTAGCCGAGACACCACTCGATTTTCTCTAATTTCCTAGCTTAGTGACCAAGTTCTTAGTAGGTGCATGTGGTTATAACAAGAAGAAAAGAAATGGAAGCTAGCAAACTCACCTAAGCCGAAATGGAGGTTCAAAGAGCTTGCATGTGTGTTTCTTGCAACCTAGCTTGCTTAGTCGAGCTCCCTAGCTTCTTGCATGCCTTGATGAACCATGGAGTGATGAAGATAAGCTATGGAGTGTAGAAACTCAGCCAAGGCCGAGAGAGAGAGAGAAGAATGAGAGAAAATGAAGGAAAAATAAAAGCTTTACAAAGTTTGAAGCATATGTCGGCCTTGAGCTTTGCAAATTCAGATTTTGTGTCTTCAAGAAGCATCATTTGAAGTGTCTAGCATGGGCAAGGAGCTTATGTCGAGAATTGGAGCTTTGAGGAGGGTTTTGAGCTAATTTTTTTATTGCTTTGTGTCATAGAATTGTCTAGGTTTAATTTGAATTATGCAAAGCAAGCACAATGCACACAAGGTGGTCGGCCAAGGCATTGCAAGAATCTGAATTTTTTGTCTTGGTTGAGCAATATTTTAATTGTGTTTTTGGGATATGTAAAGAATAAGGAATAAGGAATAAGGAATAAAGAATGTCTATCTTTTTGTGAGATTTTGTCTTCTAATGGGTTGAATTAGCAATTTAATATTAGTTAGTGGGATTTGTAGGATTAATTAATGACCTAGTGCTTCGTGTAAGATGCTTTCTTGGTTAGCGTGAGGGCACGCTTTCTTAGGTTTAGGGCACGAACTACAAGACAAGGCACGAACTACGAGACAAATGCACGTTTCCCAAGTAAATACACGGAACCCTAAATGAATGCACGTAATTTAATGCAAGGCACACAAAACAAAACACAATTCTTAAACCTAGGTCAAGGCATGCAAATCTAGGTTAGGGCACCGGAAACGAGGTATCGCATGCAAATCGAGGTCGGGCCTCACACCAACAGTATGTTGTGCACCATGTAACTCCTTACGGATCAAAAGTTATGGGCACCAGAGCAACGGATACAGCGCAAAAGAATATAAGTATAGCGAAACTTATGAAAATGTTCGATTTTGGTATCTAAAAACAGGCGCAGCTAAGCAGGCTTGCTACCCCCGTTGTAGAGCTCTCGAAGAGCTTTTCAATGGTATGATGTGCGCCGCGTAACTCCTTACGGATCAAAAGTTATAGGCACCAGAGCGACGGATACCTGGTCACATGCCCCACAACCTCAGTTTGAGGGCCCAACCTCTACGTGAAGTGAAGTTTTCTGGCCCAAGGTGCCATGTGATTCGGGAATAGAAATGTGATAGATTAGGTTGTCATCCTTTTCGTGGCTCACGACCTACGATCTAGGACCAAAAAAACGGTGCAAAAAAGATAAGTGTCCCAAAACTGATGAAAACGTTCAATTTTGGGCTCCAAAATTAGTTGCAACCGAGCATGCTTGGTACCCCCGTCGTAGTGCTCTCAGAGAGCTTTCCAACGGTATGTTGTGCGCCGCGTAACTCTTTACGGATCAAAAGTTATGCGCAACGGAGCAAAAGATACTTGTTCACAAGCCCCACGCCCTCGGTTTGAGGGCCTGGCCTCTACGTGAAGTCAAGTTTTCTTGCCCAAGGTGCCATGGGATTCGGTAATAAAAATGTGATAGATTAGGTTGTCGTCCTTTTCGCGGCTCACAACGTACGATCCGGGATGAAAAAATAGCGAAAAAGAAGAGAAGTGTCCCAAAATTGATGAAAACATTCGATTTTGTGCTTCGAAAACAGGCGCAGCCGAGCAAGCTTGGTACCCCCGTCGTAGAGCTCTCGGGGAGCTTTCCAACGGTATGCTGTGCGCCGCGTAACTCCTGATGGATCAAACGTTATGAGCACCGGAGCGACGGATACCTGATCACAAGCCCCACGCCCTCTGTTTGCGGGCCCAGCCTCTACGTGAAGTGAAGTTGTCTTGCCCAAGGTGCCGTGTGATTCGTTAATAGAAATGTGATGGATTAGGTTGTCGTCCTTTTCGCTGCTCACGACGTACGATCCAGGTAGGAAAAACAGCGCAGAAGAAGAAAAGTGTTCCAAAACTAATGGAAACATTCGATTTTGGGCTCCGAAAATAGGCGTAACCTAGCAGGCAGGGTGCCCCCGTCGTAGAGCTCCCAGAGAGCTTTCCAACGGTATGTTGTGCACCGCGTAACTCTTTACGAATCAAAAGTTATAGGCACCGGAGCGACGAATACCTGATTACAATCCCCACGCCCTCGGTTTACGGGCCCAGCCTCTATGTGAAGTGAAGTTTTCTTGCCCAAGGTGCGTGTGATTCGTTAATAAAAATGTGATGGATTAGGTTTTCGTCCATTTCACAGCTCACGACGTACGATCCGGGACGAAAAAACTGCGCAAAAGAAGAGAAGTGTCCCGAAAGTGATGAAAACGTTTGATTTTGGGATCCAAAAATAGGCGCTGCTATAGAGGCTTGGTGCCACCATCATAGATCTCTCGGAGAGCTTTCCAACGGTATGTTGTGCGCCGCGTAACTACTTACGGATCAAAAGTAATGAGCACTGAAGCGACGGATACCAGGTCACAAACCCCATGCCCTCTATTTGCGGGCCCAGCCTCTACGTGAAGTGAAGTTGTCTTGCCCAAGGTGCCGTGTGATTCGTTAATAGAAATGTGATGGATTAGGTTGTCGTCCTTTTCGCGGCTCACGACGTACGATCCGGGTAGGAAAAACAGCGCAGAAGAAGAAAAGTATTCCAAAACTAATGGAAACATTCGATTTTGGGCTCCGAAAATAGGCGCAGCCTAGCAGGCAGGGTGCCCCCGTCGTAGAGCTCCCATAGAGCTTTCCAACGGTATGTTGTGCACCGCGTAACTCTTTACGAATCAAAAGTTATAGGCACCGGAGCGACGGATACCTGGTTACAAGCCCCACGCCCTCGGTTTACGGGCCCAGCCTCTATGTGAAGTGAAGTTTTCTTGCCCAAGGTGCCGTGTGATTCGTTAATAAAAATGTGATGGATTAGGTTTTCGTCCATTTCGCAACTCACGACGTACGATCCGGGATGAAAAAACTGCGCAAAAGAAGATAAGTGTCCTTTAAGTGATGAAAATGTTCGATTTTAGGCTCCAAAAATAGGCGCAGCTAAGCAGGCTTGGTGCCCCCATTGTAGAGCTCTTGGAGAGCATTCCAACGGTATGCTATGTACCGCGTAACTCCTTACGGATCAAACGTTATGGGCACCGGAGCGACAGATACTTGGTCACAAGCTCCACGCCCTCTGTTTGTGGGCCCAGCCTCTACGTGAAGTGAAGTTGTCTTGCCCAAGATGCCATGTGATTCGGTAATAGAAATATGATGGATTACGTTGTCGCCCTTTTTTGCGGCTCACGATGTACGATCCGGGTCGAAAAAATAGCGCAAAAGAAGAAAAATGTCCCAAAAGTAATGAAATCAATCGATTTTGGGCTTCGAAAACAAGCTCAGTCGTAGAGCTCTCTGAGAGCTTTCCAACGGTATGCTGTGCGCCGCGTAACTCCTTGCGGATCAAAAGTTATAGGCACCGGAGCGACGTATACCTTGTTACAAGCCCCACGCCCTCGGTTTGTGAGCCCATCCTCTATGTGAAGTGAAGTTGTCTTGCCCAAGGTGCCTTGGGACTCAATAATAGAAATGTGATAGATTAGGTTGTCGTCCTTTTTGCGGCTCACGACGTACGATCCGGGACGGAAATACAACGCAAAAGAAGAAAAGTGTTGCGAAACATCTGAAAACGTTCGATTTTGGGCTCCGAAAAAAGCCGCAGCCTAGCAAGCTTGCTGCCCCCATTGTAGAGCTCTCGGAGAGCTTTCCAACGGTATGCTGTGCGCTGCGCAACTCCTTACGGATCAAAAGTTATAGGCACAGGAGTGACGGATACGTGGTCAAATGCCCCATGCCCTCGATTTGAGGGCCCAGCCTCTACGTGAAGTGAAGTTGTCTTGCCCAAGGTTCCGTGTGATTCGGGAAAAGAAATGTGATAGATTTGGTTGTCGTCTTTTTCATGGCTCGCGACGTACGAACTGGGACAAAAAAAATTGCTCAAAAGAAGATAAGTGTCCCGAAACTGAAGAAAATGTTCAATTTTGGGCTTCGAAAATAGGCGCAGCCAAGCATGCTTGGTACCCCCCATCATAATGCTCTCGGAGAGCTTTCCAACGATATGTTGTGTGCCGCGTAACTCCTTGCGGATCAAAAGTTATGGGCACCGGAGCGAAGGATAATTGGTCACAAGCCCCACATCCTCGGTTTGAGGGCCCAGCCTCTACGTGAAGTCAAGTTGTCTTGCCCAAGATGCCAAGGGATTCAGTAATAGAAATGTAATGGATTAGGTTGTCGTCCTTTTCGCGGGTCCCGATGTATGATCCGGGACGAAAAAACTGCACAAAAGAATATAAGTGTCCCGAAAGTGATGAAAACGTTTGATTTTGGGCTCCAAAAATAGGCGCTGCCAAGCAGGCTTGGTGCCCTCATCGTAGAGCTCTTGAAGAGCTTTCCAACGGTATACTGTGCGCTGCGTAACACCTTACGGATCAAAAGTTATGGGCACCGGAGCAATGGATACCTGGTCACAAGCCCTACGCCCTCTGTTTGCAAGCCCAGCCCCTACGTGAAGTGAAGTTGTCTTGCCCAAGGTGCCGTATGATTCATTAATAGAAATGTGATAGATTAGGTTGTCATCCTTTTCGCGGCTCACGATGTATGATCCGAGTCGGAAAAATAGCGCAAAAGAAGAAAATAGTCCTGAAATTGATGGAAACATTCAATTTTGGGCTCCGAAAATAGGCAGACCGAGCAGGCTGGGTGCCCCCGTCGTAGAGCTCCCGGAGAGCTTTCCAACGTTATGCTGTGCACCGCGTAACTCTTTACGAATCAAAAATTATAGGCACCGGAACGACGGATACCTGGTTATAAGCCCCACACTCTTGGTTTGAGGGCCCAGCCACTACGTGAAGTGAAGTTTTCTTGCCCAAGGTTCCAAGGGATTCGATAATAGAAATGTAATGGATTAGGATGCCATCCTTTTCGCGGCTCACGACGTACGATCCGGGATGAAAAAACTGCGCAAAAGAAGATAAGTATCCCAAAAGTGATGAAAATGTTCAATTTTGGGCTCCAAAAATAGGCGCAACCGAGCAGGCTTGGTGCCCCCATCGTAGAGCTCTCAGTGAGCTTTCTAACGGTATGCTGTGCACCGCATAACTCCTTACAGTTCAAAAGTTATGGGCACTGGAGCGACGGATACCTGGTCACAAGCCCAACGCCCTCTGTTTGCGGACCTAGCCTCTACATGAAGTGAAGTTATCTTTCCCTAGGTGCCATGGGATTCGATAATAGAAATGTGATAGATTAGGTTGTCGTCCTTTTCGCGACTCACGACGTACAATCAGGGATGAAAAAACAGCGCAAAAGAAGAAAAGTGTAGCAAAACTTATGAAAATGTTCAATTTTGGGCTCGGAAAATAGGCGAAGAAGAGCAGGCTTGCTGCCCCTGTCGTAGACCTCTCGGAGAGCTTTCCAACGGTATGCTATGCGCCGCGTAACTCCTTATGGATCAAAAGTTATAGGCATCGGAGCGACGGATACCAGGTCACAAGCCCCACGCCCTCGGTTTGAGGGCCCAGCCTCCATGTGAAGTGAAGTAGTCTTCCCCAATGTACCATGCGATTTGGTAATAAAAATGTGATGGATTAGGTTGTCGTCCTTTTTGCGGCTCACGATGTACGATTCGGGACGAAAAAATAGCGCAAAAGAAGAAAAATGTTCAAAACTGATAAAAACGTTCTATTTTGGGCTTTGAAAATAGGTGCAGCCAAGTAGGCTCGCTGTCCATGTCGTAGAGCTCTCAGAGAGCTTTCCAACGGTATGCTGTGCACCACGTAACTCCTTACAGATCAAAAGTTATGGGCACTGGAGCGACAAATACCTGTTCATAAGCCCCACGCACTTTGTTTGCGGGCCCAGCCTCTAAGTGAAGTGAAGTTGTCTTGCCCAAGGTGTTGTGTGATTAGGTAATAGAAATGTGATAGATTAGGTTGTCGTCCATTTCGCGGCTCACGACGTACGATCCGGGTCGAAAAAATACGTAAAAGAAGAAAAGTGTCACAAAACTAATGAAAAAATTCGATTTTTTGCTTCAAAAATGGGCACAGCCGAGAAGGCTTGGGGCCTCCGTTGTAGAGCTCTCGGAGAGCTTTCCAACGGTATGCTGTGCGCCGCATAACTCCTTATGGATCAAAAGTTATAGGCACTGGTGTGACGGATACCTGGTCACAAACCCCACACCCTCGGTTTGTGGGCCCAGCCTCTATGTGAAGTGAAGTTGTCTTGGCCAAGGTGCCTTGGGATTCAATAATAGAAATGTGATAGATTAGGTTGTCATCCTTTTCGCGGCACACGACGTACGATCCGAGACGGAAAAACAGCGCAAAAGAATAAAAGTGTTACGAAACTTAGGAAAATATTCGATTTTGTGCTCCGAAAACAGGCGCAGCCAAGCTGGCTTGCTGCCCCCGTCATAGAGCTCTCGGAGAGCTTTCCAATGGTAGGCTGTGCGCTGCGTAACTCCTTGTGGATGAAAAGTTATAGGCACCGGAGTGACGGATACCTGGTCACACACCCCACGCCCTCAGTTTGAGGGCACAGCCTCTACGTGAAGTGAAGTTGCCTTGCCCAAGGTACTGTGTGATTCGGGAATAGAAATGTGATATATTAGGTTGTCATTCTTTTCGTGGCTCACGATGTACGATCCAGGACGGAAAAACAGCGCAAAAGAAGGATACTTTCTCAAAATTGATGAAAATGTTCGATTTTGGGCTCCGAAAATAGGCGCAGCCTAGTAGGCTAGGTGCCCCCGTCGTAGAGCTCTCGGAGAGCTTTCCAACGGTATGCTGTGCACCGCGTAACTCCTTTCAGATCAAAAGTTAAGGGCACTAGAGCAACGGATACCTGGTCACAAGCCCCACGCCCTCTGTTTGCGGGCCTAGCCTCTACGTGAAGTGAAGTTGTCTTGTGCAAAGTGCCATGGGATTCGGTAATATAAATGTGATGGATTAGGTTTTCGTCCTTTTTGCGGCTCACGATGTACAACACGGGACGGAAAAACAGCGCAAAAAAAGAAAAGTGTCCCGAAACTGATGAAAATATTCTATTTTGGGCTCCGAAAATAGGTGCAACTGAGCATGCTTGGTGCCCCCATCGTACCGCACTCAGAGAGCTTTCCAACGGTATGTTGTGCGCCGCGTAACTCCTTACGAATCAAAAGTTATGGGCACCGGAGCGACGGATACCTGGTCACAAGCCCCACGCCCTCGGTTTGCAGGCCCAGCCTCTACGTGAAGTGAAGTTGTCTTGCATAAGGTGCTGTGGCATTCGGTAATAGAAATGTGATGGATTAGATTGTCGTCCTTTTCCCGCCTCACGACGTACGATCTGGAACTGAAAAACAGCGCAAAAGAAGAGAAGTGTCACAAAACTAATGAAAATGTTCGATTATAGGCTCCAAAAACAGGCACAGTCGAGCAAGCTTGTTGCCCCCGTCGTAGAGCTATCGGAGAGCTTTCCAACGGTATGCTGTACGTCGCGTAACTCTTTACGGATCAAAAGTTATGGGCACCGGAGCGACGGACACATAGTCACAAGCCCCACGCCCTCTGTTTGCGTGCCTAGCCTCTACGTGAAATGAAGTTGTCTTGTCCAAGGTGCCTTGGGATTCGGTAATAGAAATGTGATGGACTAGGTTGTCGTCCTTTTCGCCGCTCACGACGTACGATCCGGGAAGGAAAAACTACTCAAAAGAAGAAAAGTATCACAAAATTGATGAAAACGTTTGATTTTGGACTCCAAAAATAGGCGCTGGCGCTGGCAAGCAAGCTTGGTGCCCCCATCGTAGAGCTCTCAGAGAGCTTTCCAACGGTATGCCATGCACCGAGTAACTCCTTACGGATCAAAAGTTATGGGCACCAGAGCGACGGATACCTGGTCACAAGCCCCACGCCCTCTGTTTTCGATCCCAGCCTCTACGTGGAGTAAAGTTGTCATGCCCAAGGTGCCGCAGATTCGGTAATAGAAATGTGATGGATTAGGTTGTCGTCCTTTTCACAGCTTACAACGTACGATCCGGGATAGAAAAACTGTGCAAAAGAAGAAAAGTGTCCCAAAACAAATGAAAACATTCGATTTTGGGCTGCGAAAATAGGTGCAGCCGAGCAGGCTTGTTTGTCTCTGTCGTAGACCTCTCGGAGAGCTTTCCAACAGTATGCTGTGCACCACGTAGCTGCTTACGGATCAAAAGTTATAGGCATCGGAGCGACGGATGCCTGGTCACAGGCCCCACGCCCTCGGTTTGCGGGCCCAGCCTCTATGTGAAGTTAAGTTGTCTTGTCGAAAGCGCCATGGGATTCGATAATTGAAATATGATAGATTAGGTTGTTGTCCTTTTCGTGGCTCACGACGTACGATCCGGGACCGAAAAACAGCGCAAAAGAAGAAAAGTGTAACAAAACATATGAAAACGTTCGATTTTAGGGAGGGAAAACAGGCGCTGCAAAGAAAGCTTGCTGCCCCCGTCATAGAGCTCTCGGAGTGCTTTACAAAGGTTTGCTGTGCGCCGCCTAACTCCTTACGGATCAAAAGTTTTACGCACCGGAGCGACAGATATCTGGTTACCAGCCCCACGCCCTCTGTTTGCGGGCCCAGCCTCTATGTGAAGTGAAGTTGCCTTGCCCAAGGTGCCTTGGGATTCGGTAATAAAAATGTGATGGATTAGGTTGTCATCTTTTTTGCGTCTCACGACGTACGATCCGGGATTGAAAAACAGCGAAAAAGAAGAGAAGTGTCACAAAAATGATGAAAACGTTCAATTTTGGACTCCAAAAACAGGCGCAATCGAGCAATCTTGTTGCCCCCATCGTAGATCTGTCAGAGAGCTTTCCAACGGTATGTTGTGCGTCACGTAACTTTTTACGGATCAAAAGTTATGGGCACCAGAGCGACGGATACGTGGTCATAAGCCCCACGCCCTGTGTTTACGTGCCCAGCCTCTACGTGAAGTGAAGTTGTTTTGCCCAAGGTACCGTGGGATTCGGTAATAGAAATGTGACGGATTAGGTTATCGTCCTTTTCGTGGCTCACGACGTACGATCCGGGATGGAAAAACTGCGCAAAAGAAGAAAAGTATCCCGAAACTGATGAAAACGTTCGATTTTGGGCTCCAAAAACAGAAGCAGCAGAGCAAGATTGCTTCCCCCGTCATAGATCTCTCGGAGAGCTTTCCAACGGTATATTGTGCGCCGCATAACTCTTTACGGATCAAAAGTTATGGGCACCGGAGCGACAGATACTTGGTTACAAGCCCTACGCCCTCTGTTTGCCTGACCAGCCTCTACGTGAAGTGTATTTGTCTTGCCAAGGTGCCATGGGATTCGGTAATAGAAATGTGATAGATTAGGTTATCGTACTTTTCGCAGCTCACGACGTACGATTCGGGATGAAAAAACTACGCAAAAGAAGAAAAGTGTCCCAAAATAAATGAAAACAATCGATTTTAGGCTGCAAAAATAGGCGCAGCCAAGTAGACTTAGTGTCTCTGTCGTAGACTTCTCAGATAGCTTTCCAACAGTATGTTGTGCGCCGCGTAACTGCTTACGGATCAAAAGTTATCGGCACTGGAGCGACGGATACCTGGTCACAAGCCCCACGCCATCGGTTTGCGGGCCCAGTCTCTACGTGAAGTGAAGTTGTCTTGCCGAAGGCGTCATGGGAATCGAAAATTGAAATGAGATAGATTAGGTTGTCGTCGTTTTCGCGGCTGACAACGTACGATCCGGGAACGAAAAAACAGCGCAAAAGAAGAAAAGTGTAGCGAAACTTATGAAAACGTTCGATTTTGGGCCGCGAAAACAGGCGCTGCCAAGCAGGCTTGCTGCCCCAGTCATAGAGCTCTCGGAGTGCTTTACAAAGGTATGATGTACGCCGCCTAACTCCTTACGGATCAAATGTTTTGGGCACCGGAGCGACAAATATCTGGTCACCAGCCCCACGCCCTCTGTTTGCGGGCCTAGCCTCTACGTGAAGTGCAGTTGGCTTGCCCAAGGTGCCTTGGGATTCGGTAATAAAAATGTGATGAATTAGGTTGTCGTCCTTTTTGCGTCTCACGACCTACGATCCGAGACTGAAAAGCAGCGAAAATGAAGAGAAGTGTCACAAAACTTTTGAAAACGTTCGATTTTAAACTCCAAAAATAGGCACAGCCAAGCAAGCTTGCTGCCCCCGTTGTAGAGCTGTCAGAGAACTTTCCAACGGTATGTTATGCGTCGCGCAACTTTTTACTGATCAAAAGTTATGGGCACCGGAGCGACGGATACCTGGTCACAAGCCCCACGCCCTCGGTTTGAGGGCCCAGCCTCTACGTGAAGTGAAGTTGTCTTGCCCAAGGTGCTTTGGGATTCGGTAATAAAAATGTGATGGATTAGGTTGTCCTCCTTTTCGCTGCTCCCGACGTACGATTCGGGTCTGAAAAATAATGCAAAAAGAAGAGAAGTGTCACAAAACTAATGAAAACGTTCGATTTTGGGCTCCAAAAATAGGCACATCCGAGAAAGCTTGCTGCCCTCGTCGTAGAGCTGTCGGAGTGCTTTCCAACGATATGCTATACGTCACGTAACTCTTTACGGATCAAAAGTTATGGGCATCGGAGCGACGGATACCTGGTCACAAGCCCCACGCCCTCTGTTTGCGTGCCCAGCCTCTACGTGAAGTGAAGTTATCTTGCCCAAGGTGCCTTGGGATTCGGTAATAAAAATGTGATGGATTAAGTTGTCGTCCTTTTCGCGTCTCACGACGTACGATCCGGGATTGAAAAACTGGTGAAAAAGAAGAGAAGTGTCACAAAAATGATGAAAACGTTCGATTTTGGACTCCAAAAACAGGCGCAGTCGAGCAATCTTGCTGCCCCCATCGTAGATCTCTCAGAGAGCTTTCCAACAGTATGCTGTGCGTCACGTAATTTTTACGGATCAAAAGTTATGGGCACCGGAGCGACGGATACATGGTCATAAGCCCCACGCCTTGTGTTTGCGTGCCCAGCCTCTATGTGAAGTGAAGTTGTTTTGCCTAAGGTACTATGGGATTCGGTAATAGAAATGTGATGGATTAGGTTATCGTCCTTTTCGTGGCTCACGACGCACGATCCGGGATGGAAAAACTGCGCAAAAAAAGAAAAGTGTCCTAAAACTGATGAAAAGCTTCGATTTTGGGCTCCAAAAATAGACGCAGCAGAGCAAGATTGCTGCCCCCGTCGTAGATCTCCCGGAGAGCTTTCCAACGGTATATTGTGCGCCGCATAACTCTTTACGGATCAAAAGTTATGGGCACCGGAGCGACAGATACCTGGTTACAAGCCCTATGCCCTCTGTTTGCCTGACCAATAGGCGCAGCCGAGTAGACTTGGTGTCTCTGTCGTAGACCTCTCAGATAGCTTTCCAACGGTATGCTGTACGCCACGTAACTACTTACGGATCAAAAGTTATCGGCACCGGAGTGACGGATACCTGGTCACAAGCCCTACGCCATCGGTTTGCAGGCCCAATCTCTACGTGAAGTGAAGTTGTCTTGCCGAAGGCGTCATGGGAATCGATAATTGAAATGAGATAGATTAGGTTATCATCGTTTTCGCGGCTCACGACGTACGATCCGGGAACGAAAAAACAGCGCAAAAGAAGAAAAGTGTAGCGAAACTTATGAAAACGTTCGATTTTGGGCAGTGAAAACAGGCGCTGCCAAGCAGGCTTGCTGCCCCCGTCATAGAGCTCTCGGAGTACTTTACAAAGGTATGTTGTGCGCCGCCTAACTCCTTACGGATCAAAAGTTTTGGGCATTGGAGCGACTGATATCTGGTCACCAGCCCCACGCCCTCTGTTTACGGGCCTAGCCTCTACGTGAAGTGCAATTGTCTTGCCCAAGGTGCCTTGGGATTTGGTAATAAAAATGTGATGGATTAGGTTGTCATCCTTTCGCGTCTCACGTCGTACGTCCGAGACTGAAAATAGCAAAAATGAAGAGAAGTGTCACAAAATTGATGAAAACGTTCGATTTTGGACTCTAAAAACAGGCGCAGCCAAGCAAGATTGCTGCCCTCGTCGTAGAGCCATCGGAGAGCTTTCCAACGGTATGCTGTGCGTCGCGTAACTTTTTACGGATCAAAAGTTATGGGCACCGGAGCGACGGATACCTGGTCACAAGCCCCACGCCCCTCGGTTTGAGGGCCCAACCTCTACGTGAAGTGAAGTTGTCTTGCCCAAGGTGCTTTGGGATTTGGTAATAAAAATGTGATAGATTAAGTTGTCCTCCTTTTCGCGGCTCCCGACGTACGATCCGGGATTGAAAAACAGCGCAAAAGAATAGAAGTGTCACAAAACTAATGAAAATGTTCGATTTTGGGCTCCAAAAATAGGCACAGCCAAGCAAGCTTGCTTCCCTCGTCGTAGAGCTGTCGGAGAGCTTTCCAACGATATGCTATACGTCGCGTAACTCTTAACGGATCAAAAGTTATGGGCACCGGAGCGACGGATACCTGGTTACAAGCCCCACGCCCTCTGTTTGCGTGCCCACCCTCTACGTGAAGTGAAGTTGTCTTGCCTAAGGTGCGGTGGGATTCGGTAATAGAAATGTGATGGATTAGGTTGTCGTCCTTTTCGCGCCTCACGAAGTACTATCCGGGACGGAAAAACTGCTCAAAAGAAGAAAAGTGTCCCAAAACTGATGAAAACTTTTGATTTTGGGCTCCGAAAATAGCGCAAGCGAGCAAGCTTGGTGCCCCTGTCGTAGAGCTCTCAGAGAGCTTTCCGACGGTATGCTATGCGAAGCGTAACTCCTTATGGATCAAGAGTTATGAGCACCTTAGGGACGGATACGTGGTCACTAGCCCCACGTCGTTTGTTTGTAGCCCCAGCCTCTACGTGAAGTGAAGTTCTCTTGCCCAAGTTGCCGTGGGATTCGGTAATAGAAATGTGATGGATTAGGTTGTCGTCCTTTCGCGGCTCACGACATACGATCCGAGACAGAAAAACTGTGCAAAAGAATAAAAGTGTCCCTAAACAAATGAAAACCTTCGATTTTGGGCTGCGAAAATAGGTACAGCCGAGCAGGCTAGGTGTCTCTGTCGTAGACCTCTCAGATAGCTTTCCAACGGTATGTTGTGCGCCGCGTAACTGCTTACGGATCAAAAGTTATAGGTACCGGAGCGACGGAAACCTGGTCACAAGCCCCACGCCCTCGGTTTGTGGGCCCAACCTCTACGTGAAATGAAGTTGCCTTGCCGAAGGTGCCATGGGATTTGATAATTGAAATGTGATAGATTAGGTTGTCGTCCATTTCGAGGCTCACGACGTACGATTTGGGATCGAAAAACAGCGCAAAAGAAGAAAAGTGTAACGAAACTTATGAAAACGTTTGATTTTGGGATGGGAAAACAGGCACTACCAAGCAGGCTTGCTGCCCCCGTCGTAGAGCTCTCGGAGTGCTTTACAAAGGTATGCTATGCGCCGCCTAACTCCTTACGGATCAAAAGTTTTGGGCACTGGAGCGACAGATATCTGGTCACCAGCCCCACGCCCTCTGTTTGCGGGCCTAGCCTCTACGTGAAGTGCAATTGTCTTGCCCAAGGTGCCTTGGGATTCGGTAATAAAAATGTGATAGATTAGGTTATCATCCTTTCGCATCTCACGTCGTACGATCCGAGACTGAAAAATAGCGAAAATAAAGAGAAGTGTCACAAAATTGATGAAAACGTTCGATTTTGGACTCTAAAAACAGGCGCAGCCAAGCAAGCTTGATGCCCCCGTCGTTGAGCCGTCGGAGAGCATTCCAACGGTATGCTGTGCGTCGCGTAACTTTTTACGGATCAAAAGTTATGGGCACCGGAGCGACGGATACCTGGTCACAAGCCCCACGCCCTCGGTTTAAGGGCCCAGCATCTACGTGAAGTGAAGTTGTCTTGCCCAAGGTGCCGTGGGATTCGATAATAAAAATGTGATGGATTAGGTTGTCTTCCTTTTCGCGGCTCACAACGTACGATCCGAGATAGAAAAACAGCACAAAAGCATAAAAATATCACAAAACTAATGAAAACGTTCGATTTTGGGCTCCAAAAATAGGCACAGTCGAGCAATCTTGGTCCCCAGTCGTAGAGCTCTCGGAGAGCTTTCCAACGATATGCTATACGTCGCGTAACTCTTAACGGATCAAAAGTTATGGGCACCGGAGCGACGGATACCTGGTCACAAGCCCCACGCCCTCTGTTTGCGTGCCCAGCCTCTACGTGAAGTGAAGTTGTCTTGCCCAAGGTGCGGTGGGATTCGGTAATAGAAATGTGATGGATTAGGTTGTCGTCCTTTTCGCGCCTCACGAAGTACTATCCGGGACGGAAAAACTGCTCAAAAGAAGAAAAGTGTCCCGAAACTTATGAAAACTTTTGATTTTGGGCTCCAAAAATAGCGCAAGTGAGGAAGCTCGGTGCCCCCGTCGTAGAGCTCTCAGAGAGCTTTCTGACGGTATGTTGTGCGAAGCGTAACTCCTTATGGATCAAGAGTTATGAGCACCTTAGGGACGGATACGTGGTCACTAGCCCCACGTCGTTTGTTTGTAGCCCCAGCCTCTACGTGAAGTGAAGTTCTCTTGCCCAAGTTGCCGTGGGATTCGGTAATAGAAATGTGATGGATTAGGTTGTCGTCCTTTCGCGGCTCACGACATACGATCCGAGACAGAAAAACTGTGCAAAAGAATAAAAGTGTCCCTAAACAAATGAAAACCTTCGATTTTGGGCTGCGAAAATAGGTACAGCCGAGCAGGCTAGGTGTCTCTGTCGTAGACCTCTCAGATAGCTTTCCAACGGTATGTTGTGCGCCGCGTAACTGCTTACGGATCAAAAGTTATAGGTACCGGAGCGACGGAAACCTGGTCACAAGCCCCACGCCCTCGGTTTGTGGGCCCAACCTCTACGTGAAATGAAGTTGCCTTGCCGAAGGTGCCATGGGATTTGATAATTGAAATGTGATAGATTAGGTTGTCGTCCATTTCGAGGCTCACGACGTACGATTTGGGATCGAAAAACAGCGCAAAAGAAGAAAAGTGTAACGAAACTTATGAAAACGTTTGATTTTGGGATGGGAAAACAGGCACTACCAAGCAGGCTTGCTGCCCCCGTCGTAGAGCTCTCGGAGTGCTTTACAAAGGTATGCTATGCGCCGCCTAACTCCTTACGGATCAAAAGTTTTGGGCACTGGAGCGACAGATATCTGGTCACCAGCCCCACGCCCTCTGTTTGCGGGCCTAGCCTCTACGTGAAGTGCAATTGTCTTGCCCAAGGTGCCTTGGGATTCGGTAATAAAAATGTGATAGATTAGGTTATCATCCTTTCGTGTCTCACGTCGTACGATCCGAGACTGAAAAATAGCAAAAATAAAGAGAAGTGTCACAAAATTGATGAAAACGTTCGATTTTGGACTCTAAAAACAGGCGCAGCCAAGCAAGCTTGATGCCCCCGTCGTAGAGCCGTCGGAGAGCATTCCAACGGTATGCTGTGCGTCGCGTAACTTTTTACGGATCAAAAGTTATGGGCACCGAAGCGACGGATCCCTGGTCACAAGCCCCACGCCCCTCGGTTTGAGGGCCCAACCTCTACGTGAAGTGAAGTTGTCTTGCCCAAGGTGCTTTGGGATTTGGTAATAAAAATGTGATAGATTAGGTTGTCCTCCTTTTCGCGGCTCCCGACGTACGATCCGGGATTGAAAAACAGCGCAAAAGAATAGAAGTGTCACAAAACTAATGAAAATGTTCGATTTTGGGCTCCAAAAATAGGCACAGCCAAGCAAGCTTGCTTCCCTCGTCGTAGAGCTCTCGGAGAGTTTTCCAACTGTATGCTATGCGTCACGTAAGTCCTTACGGATCAAAAGTTATGGGCACCGGAGCGACGGATACTTGGTCACAAGGCCGACGCCCTTTGCTTGCGCGCCCAGCCTCTACGTGAAGTGAATTTGTCTTGCCCAAGGTGCGGTGGGATTCGGTAATAGAAATGTGATGGATTAGCTTGTCGTCCTTTTCGCGACTCACGAAGTACTATCCGGGACGGAAAAACTGCTCAAAAGAAGAAAAGTGTCCCGAAACTTATGAAAACTTTTGATTTTGGGCTCCAAAAATAGCGCAAGTGAGGAAGCTCGGTGCCCCCGTCGTAGAGCTCTCAGAGAGCTTTCTGACGGTATGTTGTGCGAAGCGTAACTCCTTATGGATCAAGAGTTATGAGCACCTTAGGGACGGATACGTGGTCACTAGCCCCACGTCGTTTGTTTGTAGCCCCAGCCTCTACGTGAAGTGAAGTTCTCTTGCCCAAGTTGCCGTGGGATTCGGTAATAGAAATGTGATGGATTAGGTTGTCGTCCTTTCGCGACTCACGACGTCCGATCCGAGACAGAAAAACTGTGCAAAAGAATAAAAGTGCCCCTAAACAAATGAAAACCTTCGATTTTGGGCTGCGAAAATAGGTACAGCCGAGCAGGCTTGGTGTCTCTGTCGTAGACCTCTCAGATAGCTTTCCAACGGTATGTTATGCGCCGCGTAACTGCTTACGGATCAAAAGTTATAGGTACCGAAGCGACGGAAACCTGGTCACAACCCCCACGCCCTCGGTTTACGGGCCCAACCTCTACGTGAAGTGAAGTTGCCTTGCCAAAGGTGCCATGGGATTTGATAATTGAAATGTGATAGATTAGGTTGTCATCCATTTCGAGGCTCACGACGTACGATCCGGGATCGAAAAACAGCACAAAAGAAGAAAAGTGTAACGAAACTTATGAAAACGTTTGATTTTGGGATGGGAAAACAGGCACTACCAAGCAGGCTTGCTGCCCCCGTCGTAGAGCTCTCGGAGTGCTTTACAAAGGTATGCTATGCGCCGCCTAACTCCTTACGGATCAAAAGTTTTGGGCACTGGAGCGACAGATATCTGGTCACCAGCCCCACGCCCTCTGTTTGCGGGCCCAGCCTCTACGTGAAGTGAAGTTGTCTTGCCTAAGGTGCCTTGGGATTCAGTAATAAAAATGTGATAGATTAGGTTGTCGTCCATTCCTCGTCTCACGACGTACGATCCGGGATTGAAAAACAGCGAAAAAGAAGAGAAGTATCACAAAACTGATGAAAATATTCAATTTTGGATTCCAAAAATAGGCGCAGCCGAGCAAGCTTGTTACCCCCATCGTAGAGCTGTTAGAGAGCTTTCCAACGGTATGTTGTAATTCGCGTAACTATTTACGGATCAAAAGTTATGGGCACCAGAGCGATGGATACCTGGTCACAGGCCCCACGACCTCTGTTCGCGTGCCCAGCCTCTACGTGAGGTGAAGTTGCCTTGCCCAAGGTGCCGTGGGATTCGGTAATAGAAATTTGATGGATTAGGTTGTCGTCCTTTTTGCGGCTCATGATATACGATCCTGGACAGAAAAATAGCGCAAAAGAAGAAAAGTGTTCCAAAACTGATGAAAACGTTCAATTTTGGGCTTTGAAAACAGGCGCAGCCAAGCAGGCTCGTTGCCCCTGTCGTAGAGCTCTCGGAGAGCTTTCCAACGGTATGCTGTGTGCCGCGTAGCTCCTTACGGATCAAAAGTTATGGCATCGGAACGACAGATACCTTTTCACAAGCCGCACGCCCTCTGTTTGCTGGCCCAGCCTCTACGTGAAGTGAAGTTGTCTTGCCCAAGGTGCTGTGTGATTCGGTAATATAAATGTGATGGATTAGGTTGTCGTCCATTTCGCGGCTCACGACGTACGATCCGGGTCGGAAAAATAGCGTAAAAGAAGAAAAGTGTCACAAAACTAATGAAAACATTCGATTTTTTGCTTCAAAAATGGGCACAGCCGAGAAGGCTTGGGGCCTCCGTTGTAGAGCTCTCGGAGAGCTTTCCAACGGTATGCTGTGCGCCGCATAACTCCTTACGGATCAAAAGTTATAGGCACTGGTGTGACGGATACCTGGTCACAAACCCCACGCCCTCGGTTTGTGGGCCCAGCCTCTATGTGAAGTGAAGTTGTCTTGGCCAAGGTGCCTTGGGATTCAGTAATAGAAATGTGATAGATTAGGTTGTCATCCTTTTCGCGGCACACGATGTACGATGGACGGAAAAAAAGAGTAAAAGAAGAAAAGTGTAGCAAAACTTATGAAAACATTCGATTTTGGGCTTCGAAAACTGGCGCAGCCAAGCAGGCTTGCAGCCCCCGTATAGAGCTCTCGGAGAGCTTTCCAATGGCATGTTGTGTGCCGTGTAATTCCTTACGGATCAGAACTTATAGGCACTGGAGTGACGGATACCTGGTCACATGCCCCACGCCCTCGGTTTGAGGGCCCAGCCTCTACGTGAAGTGAAGTTGTCTTGCCCAAGGTGCTGTGTGATTTGGGAATAGAAATGTGATAGATTAGGTTGTCGTCCTTTTCGTGGCTCACGACGTACGATCCAGGACAAAAAACAGCGCAAAAGAAGAAAAGTTTCCCAAAATTGATGAAAATATTCGATTTTGGGCTCTGAAAATAGGTGCAGCTGAGTAGGCTAGGTGCCTCCATTGTAGAGCTCTCAGAGAGCTTTCCAACGGTATGTTGTGCGTTGCGTAACTCCTTACGGATCAAAAGTTAAGGGCATCGGAGCAACGGAAACCTGGTCACAAGCCCTACACCCTCTGTTTGTGGGCCTAGCCTCTACGTGAAGTGAAGTTGTCTTGTGCAAGGTGTCGTGGGCTTCGATAATAGAAATGTGATGGATTAGGTTTTCGTCCTTTTTGTGGGTCACGACGTACAACACGGGACAGGAAAACAGCGCAAAAGAAGAAAAGTATCCCGAAACTGATGAAAATTTTCGATTTTGGGCTCCAAAAATAGGTGCAGCCGAGCTCGCTTGATGCCCTCGTCGTAGAGCTCTCGGAGAACTTTCCAACGGTATGCTGTGCGCCGCGTAACTCCTTACGGATCAAAAGTTATGGGCTTCGGAGTGACGGATACCTGGTTACAAGCCCCACGTCCTCGGTTTGAAGGCCCAACCTCTACGTGAAGTGAAGTTGTCTTGCTCAATGTGCTGTGGGATTCGGTAATAAAAATATGATGGATTAGCTTGTCCTCCTTTTCGCTGCTCACGACGTACAATTTGGGACTGAAAAACAGCGCAAAAGAAGAGAAGTGTCATAAAACTAATGAAAACGTTCGATTTTGGGCTCCAAAAACAGGCACAACCGAGCAAGCTTACTGCCTCCGTCGTAGAGCTGTCGGAGAGCTTTCCAACGGTATGTTGTACGTCGCGTAACTCTTTACGGATCAAAAGTTATGGTCACCAGAGCGACGGACACCTGGTCACAAGCCCCACGCCCTCTGTTTGCATGCCCAGCCTCTACGTGAAGTAAAGTTGTTTTGCCCAAGGTACCATGGGATTTGGTAATAGAAATGTAATGGATTTGGTTGTCGTCCTTTTTGTGGTTCACGAAGTACAATCCGGGACCGAAAAATAGCGCAAAAGAAGAAAAGTGTAACGAAACATATGAAAACGTTTGATTTTAGGCAGGGAAAACATGCGCTGCCAAGCAAGCTTGCTGCCCCCGTCATTGATCTCTCGGAGTGCTTTACAAAGGTATGTTGTGCGCCTCCTAACTCCTTACAGATCAAAAATTTTGGGCACCGGAGCGACAGATATCCGGTTACCAGCCCTACACCCTCTGTTTGCGGGCCCAGCCTCTACGTGAAATGAAGTTGTCTTGCCCAAGGTGCCTTGGGATTCGGTAATAAAAATGTGATGGATTAAGTTGTCGTCCTTTTCGCGTCTCACGACATACAATTCGGGACTGAAAAACAGCGAAAAAGAAGAGAAGTGTGACAAAACTGATGAAAACGTTCGATTTTGGACTCCAAAAACAGGTGCAGTCGAGCAAGCTTGCTGCCCCTATCGTAGAGCTATCAGAGAGCTTTCCAATGGTATGCTGCGCGTCGCATAACTCTTTACAGATCAAAAGTTATGGGCACCAGAGGGACGGATACATGGTCACAAGCCCCACGCCCTGTGTTTGCGTGCCCAGCCTCTACGTGAAGTGAAGTTGTTTTCCCAAGGTACCATGGGATTCAGTAATAGAAATGTGATGGATTAGGTTGTCGTCCTTTTCGTGGTTCACGAAGTACGATCCGGGACGGAAAAACTGCGCAAAAGAAGAAAAGTGTCCCGAAATTGATAAAATCATATGATTTTGGGCTCCAAAAACAGGCGCAGCCAAGCAAGAATGCTGCCCCCGTCGTAGATCTCACGGAGAGCTTTCCAATGGTATACTGTGCTCCGCGTAACTCTTTACGGATCAAAAGTTATAGGCTCCGGAGCGACAAATACCTGGTCACAAGCCCTACGCCCTCTGTTTTCCTGACCAGTCTCTACGTGAAGTGTAGTTGTCTTGCCCAAGGTGCCATGGGATTCGGTAAGAGAAATGTGATGGATTAGATTGTCGTCCTTTTCGTGGCTCACGACGTACGATCCGGGATGGAAAAACCGCGCAAAATAAGAAAAGTGTCCCGAAACAAATGAAAATAATCGATTTTAGGCTGCAAAAATAGGCGCAGCTGAGCAAGCTTGGTGTCTCTGTCGTAGACCTCTCATATAGCTTTCCAACGGTATGCTGTGCGCCACGTAACTGCTTACGGATCAAAAGTTATCGGCACTGGAGCGACGGATACCTGGTCACAAGCCCCACGCACTCGGTTTGCGGGCCCAGTCTCTACGTGAAGTGAAGTTGTCTTGCCGAAGGCGTCATGGGAATTGATAATTGAAATGAGATAGATTAGGTTGTCGTCATTTTTGCGGCTCACGACGTACTATCTGGGACCAAAAAAACAACGCAAAAGAAGAAAAGTGTAGCGAAACTTATGAAAACATTCTATTTTGGGCTGCGAAAATAGGCGCTGCCAAGCAGGCTTGCTGCCCCGGTCATAGAGCTCTCGGAGTGCTTTACAAAGGTATATTGTGCGCCTAACTCCTTACGGATCTAAAGTTTTGGGCACCAGAGCAATAGATATCTGGTCACCAGCCCCAAGCCCTTTGTTTGCGGGCCTAGCCTCTGCGTGAAGTGCAGTTGTCTTGCCCAAGGTGCCTTAGGATTCGGTAATAAAAATGTGATGGATTAGGTTATCGTCCTTTTCGCATCTCACGACGTACGATTCGGGACTGAAAAACAGCGAAAAAGAAGAGAAGTTTCACAAAACGGATGAAAACGTTCGATTTTGGACTCCAAAAATAGGCACAGCCAAGCAAGCTTACTGTCCCCGTCGTAGAGCTGTTCGAGAGCTTTTCAATGGTATGTTGTGCATCGCGCAACTTTTTACGGATCAAAAGTTATGGGCACCGGAGCGACAGATACCTGGTCACAAGCCCCACGCCCTTGGTTTGAGGGCCCAGCCTCTACGTGAAGTGAAGTTGTCTTGCCCAAAGTGCTATGGGATTCGGTAATAAAAATGTGATGGATTAGGTTGTCCTACTTTTCGCGGCTCACGACGTACGATCCGAGACTTAAAAACAGCGCAAAAGAAGAGAAGTGTCATAAAACTAATGAAAATGTTCAATTTTGGGCTGCGAAAACAGGTGCTGCAAAGCATGCTTGCTGCCCCCGTCATAGAGCTCTCGGAGTGCTTTACAAAGGTATGCTGTGCGCCGCCTAACTCCTTACAGATCAAAAGTTTTGGGCACTGGAGCGACAGATATCTAGTCACCAGCCCCATGCCCTCTGTTTGCGGGCCCAGCTTCTATGAGAAGTAAAGTTGTCTTGCCCAAGATGCCTTGGGATTCGGTAATAAAAATGTGATGGATTAGGTTGTCGTCCTTTTCGCATCTCACGACATACGATCCGGGATTGAAAAATAGCGAAAAAGAAGAGAAGTGTCACAAAATGATGAAAACGTTCGATTTTGGATTCCAAAAATAGGCGCAGCCGAGCAAGCTTGCTGCCCCCATCGTAGAGCTGACAGAGAGCTTTCCAACGGTATCCTGTGCGTTGCGTAACTCTTTACGGATCAAAAGTTATGGGCACCGGAGCGACAGATATCTGGTCACCAGCCCCACGCCCTCTGTTTGCGGGCCCAGCCACTACTTGATGTGAAGTTGTCTTGCCCAAGGAGCCTTGAGATTCGGTAATAAAAATTTGATGGATTAGGTTGTCGTCCTTTTCATGTCTCACGACATACGATCCGGGACTAAAAACAGCGAAAAAGAAGAGAAGTGTCACAAAACTGATGAAAACGTTCGATTTTGGGATCAAAAAAAGGCTCAACCAAGCAAGCTTGCTGCCCCCGTCATAGAGCTATCAGAGAGCTTTCCAACGGTATGTTGTGTGTCGTGTAACTCTTTACGGATCAAAAGTTATGGGCACCAGAACGACGGATACCTGGTCACAAGCCCCACGCCCTTTGTTTGCGTGCCTATCCTTTACGTGAAGTGAAGTTGTCTTGCCCAAGGTGCTGTGGGATTCGGTAATAGAAATGTGATGTAGTAGGTTGTCGTTCTTTTTTCGGCTCACGACGTACTATCCGGGACGGAAAAACTGCACAAAAGAAGAAAAGTATCATGAAACTGATGAAGATGTTCAATTTTGGGCTCCAAAAATAGGCGCAGCCAAGCAAGCTTAGTACACCCATCGTAGAGCTCTCAGAGAGCTTTCCACCGGTATGCTGTGCGCCGCATAACTCCTTACGGATCAAAATGTTAGGGCACCGGAGCGACAGATACCTGGTCACAAGCCCCACGCCCTCTGTTTACGGGCCCAACCTCTACATGAAGTGAAGTTGTCTTGCCCAAGGTGCCATGTGATTCGGTAATAGAACAGTGCAAAAGAAGAAAAGTATCCTGAAACTAATGAAAATATTCGATTTTGTGCTTAGAAAACAGGCGCAGCCGAGCAGGCTAGGTTCCGTCGTCGTAGAGCTCTCATAGAGATTTCCAACGGTATGTTGTGCGCCGCGTAACTCCTTACGGATCAAAAGTTATGGGCACCAGAGCAACGGATACCTGGTCACAAGCCCCATGCCCTCTGTTTGCAGGCCCAACCTCTACATGAAGTGAAGTTGTCTTGCGCAAGGTGGCGTGGGATTTAGAAATAAAAATGTGATGGATTAGGTTGTCGTCTTTTTCACGTCTCACAACGTACGATCCGGGATTGAAAAACAGCGCAAAAGAAGAGAAGGGTTCCAAAACTGATGAAAACGGTAGATTTTGGGGTCCGAAAACAGGCGCGGCTGAGCAATCTTGTTGCCCCTGTCGGAGAGCTCTCAAAAAGCTTTCCAACTGTATGATGTGCACCGCATAACTCCTTACGGATCAAAAGTTATGGGCACCGGAGCGCCGGATACCTGGTCATAAGCCCCACGCCCTTTGTTTGCGTGCCCAGCCTCTACGTGAAGCGAAATTGTCTTGCCCAAGGTGCCATGGGATTCGGTAATAGAAATGTGATGGATTAGGTTGTCGTCCTTTTCGCGACTCACGACGTACGATCCGGGATGGAAAAACTGCGCAAAAGAAGAAAAGTATCCCGAAACTGATGAAAACATTCGATTTTGGGCTCCGAAAACAGGCGCAGTCGTGCAAGCTTGGTGCCCCTGTCGTAGAGCTCTCGGAGAGCTTCCCAACAGTATGTTGTGCACCGCGTATCTCCTTACGGATCAAAAGTTATAGGCACCGGAGCGACAAATACGTGGTCACAAGCCCCACGCCCTTGGTTTGAGGGCCCAGCCTCTACGTGAAGTGAAGTTGCCTTGCCCAAGGTGCCGTGGGATTCGGTAATAAAAATGTGATGGATTAGGTTGTCGTCCTTTTCACGGCTAACGACGTACGATCTGGGATTGAAAAGCAGTGCAAAAGAAGAGAAGTGTCCCAAAACTCATAAAAACATTCAATTTTGGGCTCTGAAAAAAGGCGCAGCCGAGCAATCTTGCTGCCCCTGTCATAGAGCTCTCAAAAAGCTTTTCAACGGTATGCTGTACACCGCGTAACTTCTTACGGATCAAAAGTTATGGGCACCAGAGCGACGGATACTTGGTCAGAAGCCCCACGCCCTCTGTTTCCGTGCCCAGCCTCTACATGAAGCAAAGTTGTCTTGCCCAAGGTGCCGTAGGATTCGGTAATAGAAATGTGATGGATTAGGTTGCCGCCCTTTTTGCAATTCACGACGTACGATCCGGGATGAAAAAACTGCCCAAAAGTAGAAAATTGTCCCGAAAATGATGAAAACGTTCGATTTTGGGCTCCGAAAACATGCGCACCCGTGCAAGCTAGCTATCCTTTTCGTAGAGCTCTCAGAGAGCTTTCCAACGGTATGCTATGCGCTGGGAAACTCCTTACAGATCAAAAGTTACAGGCATCGGAGCGACGAATTCCTGGTCACAAGCCCCACGACCTCGATTTGCGGGCCCAGCCTGCACGTGAACTGAAGTTGTCTTGTCCAAGGTGCCGTGGGATTCAGTAATAGAAATGTGATGGATTTGGTTGTCGACCTTTTCGCGGCTCATGACGTACGATCCGGGATGAAAAAACTGGCAAAAAGAAGAAAAGTATCCCAAAATTGATGAAAACGTTAGATTTTGGGCTCTGAAAACAATCGCAGCCATGCAAGGTTGGTGCCCTCATCGTAGAGCTCTCAGAGAGCTTTCCAACGGTATGTTGTGCGCCGCGTAACTCCTTGCGGATCAAAAGTTATAGGCACCGAAGCGACAGATACCTAGTCACAAGCCCCACGACCTCGGTTTGAGGGCCCAGCCTCTACGTGAAGTGAAGTTGCCTTACCCAAGGTGCCGTGGGATTCGGTAATAAAAATGTGATGGATTAGGTTATCGTCCTTTTCATGGCTCACGACGTACAATTTGGGTTTGAAAAATAGTGCAATAGAAGAGAAGTGTCCCAAAATTGATGAAAACGTTTGATTTTGGGCTCCGAAAATAGGTGCAGCCGAGCAATCTTTTTTTCCCTGTCGTAGAGCTCTCGGAGAGCTTTCCAACGGTATGCTGTGCGCCGCGTAACTCCATACGGATCAAAAATTATGGGTACCGGAGCGATAGATACCTGATCACAAGCCTCACGCCCTCGGTTTGCGGGCCTAGCCTCTACGTTAAGTGAAATTGTCTTGCCCAAGGTGCCGTCGGATTCGGTAGTAGAAATGTGATGGATTAAGTTGTCGTCCTTTTCGCGGCTCACGACATACAATCCGGGACAAAAAACATGTGCAAAAGAAGAATAGTGTCCTGAAACTAATGAAAATGTTCGATTTTGGGCTCCGAAAACAGGCACAGCCGAGCAATCTTGTTGCCCCTGTCGTAGAGCTCTCAGAGAGCTTTCCAACGGTATGCTGTATAGCGCGTAACTCCTTACAGATCAAAAGTTATGGGCACTGGAGCGACGAATACCTGGTCACAAGCCCCACGCCCTCTGTTTGCGGGCCCAGCATCTACGTGAAGTGAAGTTGCCTTGCCCAAGGTGCTGTGGGATTCGGTAATAGAAATGTGATGGATTAGATTGTCGTCCTTTTCGCGACTCACGATGTACGATCCAGGACGAAAAAAATGCGCAAAAGAAGAAAAGTATCCCGAAACTAATGAAAACATTCGATTTTGGGCTCCAAAAATAGGTGCAGCAGTGCAAGCTTGGTGCCCCCGTCGTAGAGCTCTCAGAGAGCTTTCCAATGGTATGCTATGCACTGCGTATCTCCTTACGGATCAAAAGTTATGGACACCGGAGCGACAGATACCTGGTCACAAGCCCCACGCCCTCAGTTTGAGGGCCCAGCCTCTACGTGAAGTGAGGTTGCCTTGCCTAAGGTGACGTGGGATTCTGTCACGCCCCAACCCGACCTATGAAGGTTAGACTAGGGTGTGAGCTAAACTTTCAAGTCATTTCACGTAATTAACCGTTCATGAAGATTTAACACTTAATGTTTTGGCCTAAACTCCAAAATCATCCGGAAAACCAATAGCATAACGGCTGTAATTGGGCTCCTTGGTTTGACCTAATTCTCTAAACGCCTCAAAATTTATCATCTCAAATTCATTTCCAACTAAGATTACTATTTATCATCAATTGAAATGCCTACTGGTTGTCTTGATGTCTCGTTTGATTAATAACCTAGCATGATAACTATGTCCCGTTTATTTGTCAATTTCCTATCATGCAAGTACCTATTATCTTTTAGTTTGCAAATGAGCACCTAAGTGAAATTAGATAGAATTAACTTAGTTGATTGTTCATCTAGTGGTTTGAATGCCTACGATAACTACTAATTAAGAAAACGAAAGCAAACAACCAAATAAAAAGTTCATCCGGTTATAGATAGTACAATCCCAGAATTAGACCCAAATTAAAACGGGGTCATTTACATTAATAAAATGAACATTTTGCAATCAAACACAATATCCATATAGCATCCACTTTCAGGCAAAGCACAAAAGCACGTAGTCACTCCTAGGAATCATCAACAAGCACATTTACTTCGGGTACTTGTTCCAAATCTACTGCACATGTGACAAAAAAGAGGGTGAGTCCTTATGAACTCAGCGAGGGGGAACGAGAAATAGGTTTTGAAACTCATTTTCCAGTTCAACTTATGAAAATCCTTTTGCAAGCATGAATATAACACAATTAAGTACATAACAATAATATAAAGTGTAAAGGAACAGAAACACCAGTCTTTCCTCCCCGAGGTTCTCTAGAAACCAAGCGAGAGTACTTATACACATAGTAAAAGGATACGGTGAGCTTTTGCTCTCAGTTCATTTCCAGAATTAGTTGTTGTGGTCGACTTCAATTCATCCCCTTAACACGCCAGGTGGGTGTACTCCGGATGTACCCCGAAATCCTACGACCCAACTCTCCGAGGAAGTCTAGCCCCTAAGCGAGAGAGGGAATGGGACCATGGTAGTCACAGGTGCACCGGCAAGCCCGATGCTGCCCGTTGTGCGTGATCCCTACCATGCCAAAATGAAAGGTTGCAACCTTGTATGCAATGCACATTTATGACATTTAATATATCACATTAGGAGGACAACAAAGTAGGTTGCCTCCGGACAGTCATAAGATTGCACATTGACAAGTAAACAAGTGAGGCACGAATAGACAAGTAATTTCACTTGAAAAGCATATGGAGTTATATGAACATTAAACGGGCAGCCATGTAACACATGTAAATCAAGTCATATAACTCATTTCAAAGTCCACGTAATCAAATATTAAGATTATTCAACATGTAACAACATCTACGTGGGCTCGGATGCAAGAAAGGCCTATTTGTAAACATGCAATGATCAAAATCACATTTAGAGCTATAAGGGCATCTACGGGCAGCCTACTAAGCATATAATTCCACGCAATATCCAAAGGATTAACACTTAGTAAGTTTACCTAGTCATTAGGGTTTCCATTTCGTGCTTACTCGTGCGATTAAACCCTAAGTCAACTCAAAATCAACCTCAAGCCATGCATCAATTAATTCAAACATCCCCAAGTACTCAAACAGTCCACACAACATCCCAATGCCACAATCCCAAGCAATTAATACTACAAGAGAAGTTACAACAATTTTTCTAAGCATACAACCAAGTGAAACCCTTACTGCAGTAGGCTGTTTTCCCACAATCATTACGATAAGAAAACAATCTCCAATTCCAGTGAATAAGATTTCAAATTAAAGCTTAATGAGGGAACTAAAATCAGAAACAAACCTTGCATCATTTGGAGTTCCGGATCATTAGTTATAGCCGAAACAGTGGGATAGCACAAAACTGTCCAGATTTGCACACATTTCGATAATTGACGTTTTTGAGGTCCTTAGGTCAGATTTAGCCTTAGTCCATTTCTGAAAAAAATGTCCAGAACTGAAAACTCTAGCAGTACACCAAAGTTCATGCATTTTGGACATCATTTACTAAGTCAAATCTGGTTCATTCTACAAGGTCAGTGCATCTGCCAAAACCTGCTTCATTTTTCCAGATTTCCAGATTTTGACACATTTTAATGATTTTCCATTTTGAGGACATTAGAATCGAAATTAGCTTTGGCCTATTTCTTTGAAAAATGTTCAAAACTGGAAAAAATAGTTACCTGCAAATTTTCATGAATTTTAAACATCATTTTCCTAGCCAAACTCACCTCGAAACACCAGGTCAGAGAGCTGTCACATAATCCGATTTCACCTATCATCATTTTCAAGCCAAAATCTTGCCATGCATGGTCGTAAAAGCTTATGAACGAACATATAACTCAAGAACCGAAGCAAAGACATACATTTATGGGCATGCATGCGGATTTTGAAGAATTTTCAAAAGATTTTAGCCCTCACCTTAGCAAATCAACAAGAAGATGCACAAAACTTGATGAAGCACAATTTTCTTCTTCTTCCTTGCTTAGCCAAGACACCACCCGATTTCTCTCTATTTTTCCTAGCTTAGTGGCCAAGCTCTTAGTACATGCATGTGGTTAGAACAAGAAGAAAAGAAATGGAACCTAGTAAACTCACCAAGGCCGAAAATGGTGACTCAAAGAGCATGCATGTGTGATTCTTGCATCCTAGATAGCTTGGTTGAGTTTCTTTGCTTGTTGTTTGTCTTGATGCACCATGGATTGATGAAGATGAGCAAAGGCAAGATAAAACTCAGCCAAAACCGAGATTGTGAGAGAAGAATGAGAGGGAGAGAGAGAAATGTGAGGAGAGTGAGAGAAATGAGAGAAAATAGAAGCTTTTGCAATTGTTGATGCAAATGTTGGCCTTGGGCATGCAAAAATCAGATTTTGTGTCATCTTTTGAGCATCTTTTGAATTGTTTTAGCATGTGTGTAAGAGAATGTTGGGTATTTAGGGATTTTAGGTAGAATAGAATATAGGATATGTTTAGAGGTTTGTGAGATTTTGTCTTGTAGTGAGTTTAAAATATAATATTTAGGTGTTAGTGGATTTTGTAGAGATTTGAATTAGGATTATAATAATAGTTAGTGGTGTTTGTAGGATTATTTTATAGTCTAGTGCTTTGTGTAGGATTCTTTATTGATTAGCATGTGGGCACGCTTTCCTAGGTCTAGGGCACGCACTACGAGACACGCACAAAAATTGATATGAGGCACGAATCACGAGGTAGACACGTACTTCATGACTAAGGCATGCAATCCTAGGTGAATGCACGTAAACCAATGCAAGGCACGTAATTCAATGCAATGCATGCAAATCGAGGTACGACTCTTAAACCTAGGTTAGGGCACGCAATTCAAGGTCAGTGCACACAAATCAAGGTATCGCACTAAAATCGAAGTCAGGGCACGTAATCCAAGGTCAATCATATCATTCTTGGTCTATGGCACACAAATCAAGGTAACACACGTTATTCGGGGTCGGGCCTCACAGATTCGATATTAAAAATGTGATTGATTAGGTTGTCGTCCTTTTCACGGCTCATGACGTACGATCCGGGATTGAAAAACAGTGCAAAAGATAAGAAGTGTCCCAAAACTAATGAAAACGTTCGATTTTGGGCTCCGAAAATAGGTGTAGCTGAGCAATCTTGCTGCCCCTGTCGTAGAGCTCTCCGAGAGCTTTCCAATGGTATGCTGTGCACCGTGTAACTCCTTACGGATCAAAAGTTATGGGCACCGGAGCGACGGATAATTGGTCACAAGCCCCACGCCCTCTATTTGCGGGCCCAGCCTCTACGTGAAGTGAAGTTGTCTTGCCCAAGGTGCCGTGGGATTCGGTAATAGAAATGTGCTGGATTAGGTTGCTATCCTTCTCGCGGCTCACGACGTACGATCCGGGAAGAAAAAACTGCGCAAAGGAAGAAAAATGTCCTGAAACTAATGAAAACGTTCGATTTTGGGCTCCGAAAATAGGTGTAGCTGAGCAATCTTGCTGCCCCTGTCGTAGCGCTCTCCGGGAGCTTTCCAGTGGTATGTTGTGCACCGTGTAACTCCTTACGGATCAAAAGTTATGGGCACCGGAGCGACGGATAACTGGTCACAAGCCCCACGGCCTCTATTTGCGGGCCCAGCCTCTACGTGAAGTGAAGTTGTCTTGCCCAAGGTGCCGTGGGATTCGGTAATAGAAATGTGCTGGATTAGGTTGCTATCCTTCTCACGGCTCACGACGTACGATCCGGGAAGAAAAAACTGCGCAAAAGAAGAAAAATGTCCCGAAACTAATGAAAATGTTCGATTTTCGGCTCCGAAAATAGGCGCAGCCGAACATCCTTGGTGCCCTTGTCGTAGAGCTCTCAGAGAGCTTTCCAATGGTATGTTGTCCGCCGCGTAACTCCTTACGGATCGAAAGTTATAGGCACCGGAGCGACGGATAGCTTGTCACAAGCCCCACGGCCTCGATTTGCGGGCCCAGCCTCTACGTGAAGCGAAGTTGTCTTGCCCAAGGTTCCATGCGATTCGGTAATAGAAATGTGATGGATTAGGTTGTCGTCCTTTTCGCGACGCACGACGTACGATCCAAGACAGAAAAACTGTGCAAAAGAAGAAAAGTATCCCGAAACTGATGAAAATGTTTGATTTTGGGCTCTGAAAATAGGCGCAACCGTGCAAGCTTGGTGCCCTTGTCGTAAAGCTCTCAGAGAGCTTTCCAACAGTATCTTGTGCGCTGCGTAACTCCTTACGGATCAAAAGTTATGGGCACTGGATTGAAGGATACCAGGTCACAAGCCCCTTGCTATCGTTTTTAGAGCCCAGCGTCTATGTGAAGTGAAGTTGCTTTGCCTAAGGTGCCGGGGGATTCGGTAATAAAAATGTGATGGATTAGGTTGTCGTCCTTTTCACGGCTCACGACGTACGATCCGGGATCGAAAAACAACGCAAAAGAAGAAAAGTGACCCAAAATTGATGAAAACGTTCGATTTTAGGCTAGGAAAATAGGAGCAGACGAGCAGGCTTGTTGCACCTGTCGTAGAGCTCTCGGAGAGTTTTCCAACGGTATGCTGTGCGCCGCGTAACTCCTTACGAATCAAAAGTTATGGGCATCGGAGCGACGAATACCTGGTCACAAGCCCCACGCCCTCTGTTTGTGTGCCCAGCCTCTATGTGAAGTGAAGTTGTCTTGCCCAAGGTGCCGTGGGATTCGGTAATAGAAATGTGATGGATTAGGTTGTCATCCTTTTTGCGACTCACGACATACGATTCGAGATGGAAAAACTGCGCAAAAGAAGAAGAGTATCCCGAAATTGATGAAAACATTTGATTTTGGTTTTTGAAAATAGGCGCAGTCGAGCAATCTTGTTGCCCTTGTCGTAGAGCTCTCAGAGTGCTTTCCAACTGTATGCTTTGCGCCGCATAACTCCTTACGGATCAAAAGTTATGGGCACCGGAGCGACAGATACCTGGTCACCAGCCCCACACCCTCTGTTTGCGGGCCCAGCCTCTACGTGAAGTGAAGTTGTCTTGCTAAAGGTGCCGTGGGATTCGGTAATAGAAATGTGATGGATTAGGTTGTCATCCTTTTCACGGGTCACGACGTACGATCCGGGACGGAAGAACATCGCAAAAAAAGAAAAGTGTCCCAAAACTTATGAAAATGTTCAATTTTGGGCTCAAAAAATAGGCGCAGCCGAGCAGGCTAGGTGCCGTCGTCATAGAGCTCTCAGAGAGCTTTCCAACGGTATGTTATGCGCTGCGTAACTCCTTACGGATCAAAAGTTAAGGGCACCAGAGCAATGGATACTTGGTCACAAGCCCAAATCCCTCTGTTTGCGGGCCCAGCCTCTACATGAAGTGAAGTTGTCTTGTACAAGGTGCGATGGGATTCGGTGATAGAAATGTGATGGATTAGGTTGTCATCATTTTCGCAGCTAACGACATACGATACGGTACGAAAAAATAGCGTAAACGAAGAAAAGTGTCTCAAAACTTATGAAAATGTTTGATTTTGGAATCCAAAAATAGATGCAGCCATGCAAGCTTGGTGCCCCTATTGTAGTTCTCTCGGAGGGCTTTCCAACGATACACTGTGCGCCGCGTAACTCCTTACGGATCAAAAGTTATGGGCACCGGAGCAACGGATACCTGGTCACAAGCCCCATGCCCTCGGTTTGAGGACCCAACCTCTACGTGAAGTGAAGTTGCCTTGCCTAAGGTGCTGTAAGATTCGGTAATAGAAATGTGACGGATTAGGTTGTCGTCCTTTTCACGACTCAAGATGGATGATCCTGGACGGGAGAACTGAGCAAAAGAAGAACAGTATCCCGAAACGGATAAAAATGTTCAAATTTGTGCTCCAAATACAGGCGCAGCCATACAAGCTAGGTGCCCCCGTCGTAGGGCTCTCGAAGAGCTTTCCAACGATATGTTGTACGCCGGGTAACTCCTTACAGATCAAAAGTAAAGCGCACTGGAGTGACGGATACCTGGTCACAAACCTCACACCCTCGGTTTGAGTGCCCTGCCTCTACGTGAAGTGAAGATGTCTTGCCAAAGGTGACTTGGGATTCGGTAATAAAAATGTGATGGATTAGGTTGTCGTCCTTTTCACGGCTCACGACGTACGATCCGGGATTGAAAAACTGGGCAAAAAAAGAGAAGTGTCCCAAAACTAATGAAAATGTTCGATTTTGGGCTCCGAAAACAGGAGCAGACGAGTAATCTTGCTGCCCCTGCCGTAGAGCTCTCAGAGAGCTTTCCAACAGTATGCTGTGCACCGTGTAACTCCTTACAGATCAAAAGTTATGGGCACCGGGGCGATGGATAACTGGTTACAAGCCCCACGCCCTCTGTTTGCGTGCCCAGCCTCTACGTCAAGCGAAGTTGTCTTGCCCAAGGTGCCGTGGGATTCAGTAATAGAAATGTGATGGATGAGGTTGTCGTCCTTTTCGTGACTCACGACGTACGATCCTGAACAGAAAAACTGCTCAAAGGAAGAAAAGTATCCCAAAACTAATGAAAACGTTCGATTTTGGGCTCTGTAAATAGGCGCAGCCGAGCAAGCTTCTTGTCTCTGCCGTAGAGCTCTCGGAAAGCTTTCCAACGGTATGTTGTGCGCCGCGTAACTCCTTACGGATCCAAAGTTATGAGCACCGGAGCAACGGATACCTGGTCACTTGCCCCACACCTTCTGTTTGCAGGCCCAGCCTCTACGTGAAGTGAAGTTGTGTTGCCCAAGGTGCTGTAGGATTCGGTAATATAAATGTGATAGATTAGGTTGTCATCGTTTTCGCAGCTCATGACGTACGATCCGGGACAGAAAAATTGCGTAAAAGAAGAAAAGTGTCCCAAAACAAATGAAAAGATTAAATTTTGGGCTCCGAAAATAGGCGCAGCCGAGCAGGCTTGGTGCCCTTGTCGTAGAGCTCTCAGAGAGCTTTCCAACGGTATACTGTGCGCCGCGTAACTCCTTACGGATCAAAAGTAATAGGCACCGAAGCGACGGATACCTAGCCACAAGCCCCACACCCTCGATTTGCGAGCCCAACTTCTACGTGAAGCAAAGTTGTCTTGCCCAAGGTACCATGGGAATTGATAATGGAAATGTCATAAATTAGGTTGTCGTCCTTTTCGCGGCTCACGACGTACGATCCGGGACAGAAAAATAGCGCAAAAGAAGAAAAGTGTAGCGAAACTTATGAAAGCATTCAATTTTGGGATGCAAAAACAGGCGCAGTCGAGCAGGCTTGCTGCCTATATCGTAGAGCTCTCAGAGTGCTTTCCAATGGTATGTTGTGCGCCGCGTAACTCCTTACGGATCAAAAGTTATGGGCACCGGAGCGACAGATACCTGGTCACCAGCCCCACGCCCTCTATTTGTGAGCCCAGCCTCTACGTGAAATGAAGTTTTCTTGCCCAAGGTGTTGTGCGTTTCGGTAGTAGAAATGTGATGGATTAGGTTGTCGTCGTTTTCGCGGGTCACAACGTACGATCCAAGACGGAAGAACAGCGCAAAGGAAGAAAAGTGTCCCAAAACTTATGAAAATGTTCGATTTTGGGCTCAGAAAACAGGCGTAGCTGAGCAGGCTAGGTGCCCACGTCGTAGAGCTCTTAGAAAGCTTTCCAACGGTATGCTGTGAGCCGTGTAACTCCTTACAGATCAAAAGTTAAGGGCACCGGAGCAACGGATACCTGGTCACAAGCCCCACGCCCTCTGTTTGCGGGCCCAACCTCTCTGTGAAGTGAAGTTGTCTTGCGCAAGTTGTGGTGGTATTCGGTAATAGAAATGTGATGGATTAGGTTGTCGTCCTTTTCACGGCTCAAACGTACAATCCGGGATGGAAAAACAGCACAAAAGAAGAAAAGTGTAGCAAAACTTATGAAAATGTTCGATTTTGGGGTGCGAAAACAGGCGCAGCGGAGAAGGCTTGCTACCCCCGTCGTAGAGCTCTCGCAGTGCTTTCCAACAGTATGCTGTGCACCATGTAACTCCATACGGATCAAAAGTTATGGGCACCAGAGCAACAGATACCTAGTCACCAGCCCCACACCCTCTGTTTGCGGGTCCAGCCACTACGTGAAGTGAAGTTGTCTTGCCTAAGGTGCCGTGGGATTCGGTAATAGAAATGTGATGGATTAGGTTGTCATCTTTTTTGCGGGTCATAACGTACGATCCGGGATGAAATAACAACGCAAAAGAAGAAAAGCGTCCCAAAACTTATGAAAATGTTTGATTTTGGGCTCAAAAAATAGGCGCAGCCGAGCAGGCTAGGTGCCGTCATCGTAGAGCTCTCAGAGAGCTTTCCAATGGTATGCTGTGCGCCACGTAACTCCTTACGGATCAAAAGTTAAGGGCACCGAAACAACGGATACCTGGTCACAAGTCCCACGCCCTCTGTTTGCGCGCCTAGCCTCTACGTGAAGTAAAGTTTTCTTGCACAAGGTGCCTTGGGATTCGGTAATAAAAATGTGATGGATTAGGATGTCGTCCTTTTCGTGGCTCACGACGTACGATACGGGACGGAAAAACAGCGCAAACGAAGAAAAGTGTCCCAAAACTGATGAAAATGCTCAATTTTGGGCTCAGAAAATAGGCGCAGCCGAGCATGCCAGGTGCCATCGTTGTAGACCTCTCAGAGAGCTTTCCAGCGGTATGCTGTGAGTCGCGTAACTCCTTACGGATCAAAAGTTAAGGGCCCCGGAGCAACGGATACCTGGTCACAAGCCCCCACGCCCTCTATTTGCGGGCCCAGCCTCTACGTGAAGTGAAGTTGTCTTGCGTAAGGTGCCATGGGATTCGGTAATAGATATGTGATGGATTAGGTTGTCATCCTTTTTGCGGCTAACGACGTAGGATACGGGACGGAAAAACGGCGCAAAAGTAGAAAAGTGTCCTGAAACTGATGAAAATGTTCAATTTCTGGCTCCAAAAATAGGCGCAACCGAGCAAGCTTGGTACCCCTGTTGTAGTGCTCTCGGAGAGTTTTCCAACGGTTTGTTGTGCACCGCGTAACTCTTTAAGGATCAAAAGTTATGGACACCGGAGCGACGGATACCTGGTCACAAGCCCCACGGCCTTGGTTTGAGGGCCCAGCCTCTACGTGAAGTGAAGTTGCCTTGCCCAAGGTGCTGTGGAATTCGATAATAAAAATGTGATAGATTAGGTTATCGTCCTTTTCACGGCTCACGACGTACGATCCGGGACTGAAAAACAGTGCAAAAAAAGAGAAGTGTCCCAAAACTGATGAAAATGTTCGATTTTAAGCTCCGAAAATAGGCGCAGCAGAGCAAGCTTGTTGCTTCCATCATAGAGCTCTTGGAGAGCTTTCCAATGGTATGCTGTGCACCGCATAACTCCTTACGGATCAAAAGTTATGGGCACCTGAGCGATGGATACCTAGTCACAAGCCCCACGCCCTCAATTTTTCGTGCCCAACCTCTATGTGAAGTGAAGTTGTCTTGCCCAAGGTGCCATGGGATTCGATAATAGAAATGTGATAGATTAGGTTGTCGTCCTTTTTGCGGCTCACGACGTACAATCCGGGACGAAAAAACTGTGCAAAAGAAGAAAAGTGTCCTGAAACTGATGAAAACATTCGATTTTTGGCTCCGAAAAAAGTTGCAGCTGAGCAACCTTGGTGCCCCCGTCGTACAGCTCTCGGAGAGCTTTCCAACGGTATTCTGTGCGCCGCGTAACTCCTTACGGATCAAAAGTTATGAGCACCGGAGCGACAGATACCTGGTGACAAGCCGCACACCCTGTGTTTGCAGGCCCAGCCTCTACGTGAAGTGAAGTTGTCTTGCCCAAGATGCCATGGGATTCGGTAATAGAAATGTGATGGATTAGGTTGTCGTCCTTTTCGCGGCTCACGACACACGATCCGGGGCAAAAAAATAGCGGAAAAAAAGAATAGTATACCGAAACTAATGAAAACATTCAATTTTGAGCTTCTAAAACAGGCGCAGCCGAGCAGGCTTGGTGCCCCTATCGTAGAGCTCTCGGAGAGCTTTCTAACAGTATGTTGTACGCCGCGTAACTCCTTACGGATCGAAAGATATAGGCACCAGAGCGACGGATCCCTTGTCACACGCGCCACGCCCTCTATTTGCATGCCCAGCCTCTACGTGAAGTGAAGTTGTCTTGCCCAAGGTGATGTGGGATTCGGTAATAGAAATGTGATGGATTAGGTTGTCGTCTTTTTCGCGGCTCACGACACACGATCCGGGACGGAAAAACTGTAAAAAAGAATAAAAGTGTCCCGAAACTGATGAAAACGTTTGATTTTGGGCTACGAAAATAGGCGCAACAGAGTAAGCTTGGTGCCCCCATCGTAGAGCTCTCGGAGAGCTTTCCAACGATATACTGTGTGCCGCGTAACTCTTTACGGATCAAAAGTTATTAGCACCGAAGCGACGGATACCTTGTCACAAGCCCCACGCCCTCTGTTTGCGGGCCCATCCTCTACGTGAAGTGAAGTTGTCATGCCTAAGGTGCCGTGGGATTCGGTAATAAAAATGTGATGGATTAAGTTGGCATCCTTTTCGTGGCTCACGACGTACGATTCGGGACGAAAAAACTACGCAAAAGAAGAAAAGTGCCCCAAAACTTATGAAAACATTCGATTTTGGGCTAAAAAAACAAGCGCAGCCGAGCAAGCCTGGTGCCCACGTCATAGAGCTCTCGAAGAGCTTTCCAACGGTATGCTGTGCGGCGCGTAACTCTTTACTGATCAAAAGTTATGAGCACCGGAGCGACGGATACCTGGTCATAAGCCCCACGACCTCTGTTTGCGGGCTCAACCTCAACGTGAAGTGAAGTTGTCTTGCGCAAGGTGCTGTTGGATTCGGTAATAAAATGTGATGGATTAGGTTGTCGTCCTTTTGTCGGCTCACAGCGTACGATACGGGATGGAAAAACATTGCAAAAGAAGAAAAGTGTCCCGAAACTGATGAAAATGATCTATTTTGGGCTCCAAAAATAGACGCAGCAGTGCATGCTTGGTGCCCCCGTCGTAGTGCTCTCGGAGAGCTTTCCAATGGTATGCTGTGCGCGGCATAACTCCTTACAAATCAAAAGTTATGGGCACCGGAGCGACAGATACCTGGTCACAAGCCCCACGCCCTCAGTTTGAGGGCCCAGCCTCTATGTGAAGTGAAGTTGTCTTGCCCAAGGTACTGTGGCATTCGGTAATAAAAATGTAATGGATTAGGTTGTCGTCCTTTTTGCGGCTCACGACGTACGATTCGGGAATGAAAATCATCGTAAAAGAAGAGAAGTATCCCAAAACTGATGAAAACGTTCAATTTTGGGCTTCAAAAATAGGCGCTGCCGAGCAACCTTGGTACCCTCATCGTAGAGCGCTCGGAGAGCTTCCCAACGGTATGCTGTGCACCGCGTAACTTATTACGGATCAAAATTTATGAGCAACGGAGTGACGAATACCTGGTCACAAGCCCCACGCCCTTTATTTGCTGGCCCAGCCTCTACATGAAGTGAAATTGTCTTGCCAAAGGTGCCATGGGATTTGGTAATAAAAATGTGATGGATTAGGTCGCCGTCCTTTTCGCGGCTCACGACATACGATCTGGGACGAAAAAATAGCGCAAAAGAAGAAAAGTATCTAGAAACTAATGAAAACGTTCAATTTTGGGCTTCCAAAACGGGTGCAGCCGAGCAGGCTTGTTGCCCCCGCCGTAGAGCTCTCGGAGAGCTTTCCAACGGCATGCTGTGCGCTGCGTAACTCCTTATAGATATAAAGTTATGGTCACCGGAGCGATGGAGACCTGGTCCCAAGCCCCACGCCCTCGGTTTGAAGGCCCAGCCTCTACGTGAAGCGAAGTTGTCTTGCCTAAGGTGCTGTGAGATTCGGTAATAGAAATGTGAAGGATTAGGTTGTTGTTCTTTTCACGGCTCACGACGTACGATCCGAGACTGAAAAACTGTGCAAAAAAAGAAAAGTGTCCCAAAACTAATGAAAACGTTCGATTTTGGGCACTGAAAACATGCGTAGCTGAGCAAGCTTGGTGCCCCCATCATAGAGCTCCCGGAGAGATTTTCAATGGTATGCTATGCGCCGCGTAACTCCTTACGGATCAAAAGTTATGGGCACTGGAGCGACGGATACCTAGTCACCAGCCCCACGTACTCTGTTTGCGAGCCCAACCTCTACGTGAAGTGAAGTTGTCTTACCCAAGGTGCTGTGGGATTCGGTAATAAAAATGTGATGGATTAGGTTATCGTCATTTCCGCAGTTAACGACGTACGATCCGGGACAGAAAAATAGCGAAATAGAAGAAAAGTGTCCCAAAACTTATGAAAATGCTCGATTTTGGGCTCATAAAATAGGCGCAGCCGAGTAGGCTAGGTGCCCTCGTCGTAGAGCTCTCAGATAGCTTTCCAACGGTATGCTGTGTGCCGCGTAACTCCTTATGGATCAAAAGTTAAGGGCACCGAGGCAACGGATACCTGGTCACAAGCCCCATGCCCTCTATTTGTGGGCCCAGCCTCTACGTGAAGTGAAGTTGTCTTGCGCAAGGTGCCGTGTGATTCGGTAATAGAAATGTGATGGATTAGGTTGTAGTCCTTTTCGTGGCTCATGACGTACGATACGGGATGGAAAAACAGCGCAAAAGAAGAAAAGTGTCCTGAAATTGATGAAAATGATCGATTTTGGGCTCCGAAAAAAGGTGCAGCCGAGCATGCTTGGTGCCCCCGTTGTAGTGCTCTCAGAGAGCTTTCAAATGGTATGTTGTGCGCTGCATAACTCCTTACGGATCTAAAGTTATAGGCAACGGAGCGACGGATACCTGGTCACAAGCCCCATGCCCTCAGTTTGAGGGCCCAGCCTCTACGTGAAATGAAGTTGTCTTGCCCAAGGTACCGTGGGATTCGGTAATAAAAATGTGTGGGATTAGGTTGTCGTCCTTTTCACGGCTCACGACGTACGATCCGGGACAGAAAAACTGCGCAAAAGAAGAGAAGTGTCCCAAAACAAATGAAAACATTCGATTTTGGGCTCCAAAAATAGGTACAGCAGAGCAAGCTTAGTGTCTCTGTCGTAGACCTCTCAAAGAGCTTTCCAACGGTATGTTGTGCGCCACGTAGCTGCTTATGGATCAAAAGTTATAGGCATCGGAGCGACAGATGCCTGGTCACAAGCCCTACGCCCTTGGTTTGCAGGCCCAGCCTCTACGTGAAGTTAAGTTGTCTTGCCGAAGGTGCCATGGGATTCGATAATTGAAATATGATAGATTAGGTTGTCAACCTTTTCGCGGCTCAAGATGTACGATCCGAGACCGAAAAATAGCGTAAAAGAAGAAAAGTGTAACGAAACATATGAAAACGTTCGATTTTAGGCAGGGAAAATAGGCGCAGCCGAGCAAGATTGCTACCCCCGTCGTAGATCTCTCGGAGAGCTTTCCAACGGTATACTGTGTGCCGCGTAACTCTTTACGGATCGAAAGTTATGGGCACCAGAGCGACAGATACTTGGTCACAAGCCCTACGCCCTCTGTTTGCATGACCAGCCTCTACGTGAAGTGTAGTTGTCTTGCCAAGGTGCCGTAGGATACGGTAATAGAAATATGATGGATTAGGTTGTCGTCCTTTTCGCAGCTCACAACGTACGATCCGGGACAGAAAAACTGCGCAAAATAAGAAAAGTGTCTCGAAACAAATGATAACAATCAATTTTAGGCTGCGAAAATAGGCGCAGCTGAGCAGGCTTGCTGTCTCTGTCGTAGACCTCTCAGATAGCTTTCCAACGGTATGTTGTGCACCGCGTAACAACTTACGGATCAAAAGTTATCGGCACCGGAGCGACGGATACCTGGTCACAAGCACCACGCCATCGGTTTGCCGACCCAGTCTCTACGTGAAGTGAAGTTGTCTTGCCGAAGGCGTCATGGGAATCGATAATTGAAATGAGATAGATTAGGTTGTCGTCGTTTACGCGGCTCACGACGTACGATCCAGGATCGAAAAAACAGCGCAAAAGAAGAAAACTGTAGCGAAACTTATGAAAACGTTCGATTTTGGGCTGCGAAAAAAGGCGCTGCCAAGCAGGCTTCCTGCCCCTGTCATCGAGCTCTCGGAGTGCTTTACAAAGTTATGGTCTGCGCCACCTAACTCCTGACGGATCAAAAATTTTGGGCACCGGAGCGACAGATATCTGGTCACCAGCCCTACGCCCTCTATTTGCGAGCCTAGCCTCTACGTGAAGTGAATTTGTCTTGCCCAAGGTGCCGTGGGATTCGGCAATAAAAATGTGATGGATTAGGTTGCCGTCCTTTTCGCAGCTCACGATGTACGAACTGAGACTAAAAAACAACTCAAAAGAAGAGAAGTGTTCCAAAACTAATGAAAACGTTCGATTTTGGGCTCCAAAAATGGGCATAGACAAGCAATCTTGCTGCCCCCGTCGTAGAACTCTAGGAAAGTTTTCCAACGGTTTGCTATGCGCCGCGTAACTCCTTAGGGATCAAAAGTTATGGGCACATGAGCGATGGATACCTGGTCACAGGCCCCACGCCCCCTGTTTGCGTGCCCAGCCTCTACGTGAAGTGAAGTTGTCTTGCCCAAGGTGCCGTGGGATTCGGTAATAGAAATGTGACGGATTAGGTTGTCGTCCTTTTCGCGGCTCACGACGTATTATTCGGGACGAAAAAACTGCTCAAAAGAAGAAAAATATCCCGAAACTGATGAAAACGATTGATTTTAGGCCCCGAAAACAGGCGCAAGTGAGCAAGCTTGGTGCCCCCGTCGTAGAGATCTCAGAGAGCTTTCCAACGGTATGTTGTGCGAAGCGTAATTCCTTATAGATCAAAAGTTATGAGCACCTTAGGGACGGATACCTGGTCACAAGCCCCACGTCGTCTGTTTGCGGGCCCAGCCTCTACGTGAAGTGAAGTTGTCTTGCCTAAGGTACCGTGGGATTCGGTAATAGAAATGTGATGGATTAGGTTGTCGTCCTTTCACGGCTTATGACGTACGATCTGGGACAGAAAAACTGCGCAAAAGAATAAAAGTGTCCCGAAACAAATGAAAACTTTTGATTTTGGGCTACGAAAATAGGTGCAGTTGAGCACGCTTGGTGTCTTTGTCGTAGTCCTCTCAGAGAGCTTTCCAACGGTATGCTGTGCGCCGCGTAACTGCTTACGAATCAAAAGTTATAGGTACCGGAGCGACAGATACTTGGTCATAAGCCCCACTCCCTTGGTTTGCGGGCCCAGCCTCTACGTGAAGTGAAGTTGTCTTTCCGAAGGCGCCATGGGATTCGATAATTGAAATGTGATAGATTAGGTTGTCGTCCTTTTCGCGGCTCTCGTCATACGATCCGGGATCGAAAAACAGCGCAAAAGAAGAAAAGTGTAACAAAACTTATGAAAACGTTCGATTTTGGGATGGGAAAACAGGCGCTACCAAGCAGGCTTGCTGCCCCCATCGTAGAGCTCTCGGAGTGCTTTACAAAGGTATGCTGTGCACCGCCTAACTCCTTACGGATCAAAAGTTTTGGGCACCGGAGCGACAGATATCTGGTCACCAGCCCCACGCCCTCTGTTTGCGGGCCTAGCCTCTACGTGAAGTGAAGTTGTCTTGCCCAAGGTGCCTTGGGATTCAGTAATAAAAATGCGATGGATTAGGTTGTCGTCCTTTTCGCGTCTCACGATGTACGATCCGGGACTGAAAAATAGCGAAAAAGAAGAGAAGTGTCACAAAATTAATGAAAACGTTCGATTTTGGACTCCAAAAATAGGCACAACTGAGCAAGTTTCCTGCCCCCATCGTAGAGCTGTCAGAGAGCTTTCCAATGGTATGCTACGCGTCGCATAACTCTTTACAGATCAAAAGTTATGGGCACCGGAGCAACGAATACCTGGTCACAAGGCCCACGCCCTCTGTTTGAGTGCCCAGCTTTTACGTGAAGGGAAGTTGTCTTGGCCAAGGTACTGTGGGATTCGGTAATAAAAATGTGATGGATTAGGTTGTCGTCCTTTTTGCAGCTCACGAAGTACGATCCGGGACAGAAAAATAACGCAAAAGAATAAAAATGTTTCAAAACTGATGAAAACGTTCAATTTTGGGCTCCGAAAACAGGCGCAGCCAAGCAGGCTCAATGACCCTGTTGTAGAGCTCTCGGAGAGCTTTCCAACGGTATGCTGTGCACCGCGTAACTCCTTACGGATCAAAAGTTATGGGCACTGCAGCTACAGATACTTGTTCACAAGCCCCACACCCTCTGTTTGCGTGCCCAGCCTCTACGTGAAGTGAAGTTGTCTTGCCCAAGGTGCTGTCTGATTCGGTAATAGAAATGTGATAGATTAGGTTGTCGTCCTTTTCGCGGCTCATGACGTACGATCCGGGTCAAAAAATAGCATAAAAGAAGAAAAGTGTCACAAAATTGATGAAAACATTTGATTTTTTGCTTCAAAAATAGGCACAGCCGAGAAGGCTTGATGCCCCTGCCGTGGAGCTCTCGGAGAGCTTTCCAACGGTATGTTGTGCGCCGCATAACTCCTTACGGATCAAAAGTTATAGGCACTGGTATGACGGATACCTGGTCACAACCCCCACGCCCTCGGTTTGTGGGCCCAGCCTCTATGTGAAGTGAAGTTGTCTTGGCCAAGGTGCCTTGGGATTCGGTAATAGAAATGTGATAGATTAGGTTGTCGTCCTTTTCGCGGCACACGACGTACGATCCGGGACGAAAAAACATAGTAAAAGAAGAAAAGTGCAGCGAAACTTATGAAAACATTCGATTTTGGGCTCCAAAAAAAGGCGCAGCCAAGCAGGCTTGCTGCCCCCGTATAGAGCTCTCGAAGAGCTTTCCAATGGTATACTGTGCGCTTTGTAACTCCTTACGGATCAAAAGTTATAGGGACCGGAGTGACGGATACCTGGTCACATGCCCCACGCCCTCGGTTTGATGGCCTATCCTCTACGTGAAGTGATGTTGTCTTGCCCAAGGTGCCATGTGATTCGGGAATAGAAATGTGATAGATTAGGCTGTCGTCTTTTTCGTGGCTGACGACGTACGATCCAGGACGGAAAAACAGCGCAAAAGAAGAAAAGTTTCACAAATTGATGAAAATGTTCGATTTTGGGCTCTGAAAATAGGTGCAGCCGAGTAGGCTAGGTACCCCCATTGTAGAGCTCTCAGAGAGCTTTCCAACGGTATGCTGTGCGTTGCGTAACTCCTTACGGATCAAAAGTTAAGGGCACCGGAGCGACAGATACCTGGTTACAAGCCCCACTCCCTCAGTTTGCGGGCCCAACCTCTACGTGAAGTGAAGTTGTCCTGTGTAAGGTGTCATGTGATTCGGTAATAGAAATATGATGGATTAGGTTTATGTCCATTTCGCAGCTCACGACGTACGAACCGGGACAAAAAAATAGGGCAAGAGAATAAAAGTATCGCAAAACTGATGAAAATGTTCGATTTTTAACTCCAAAAATAGGCGCAACGGAGCAAGCTGGCTACCCTCGTCGTAGAACTCTTAGAGGGCTTTCCAACGGTATGTTGTGCGCCGCGTAACTCCTTACGGATCAAAAGTTATGGGCACCGGAGCGTCAGATACCTAGTCACAAGCCCCACGCCCTCGGTTTGAAGGCCCAGCCTCTACGTGAAGTGAAGTTGTCTTGCCCAAGGTGCTATGGGATTCGGTAATAAAAATGTGATGGATTAGGTTGTCCTTCTTTTCGCAGCTCGCGACGTACGATCTGGAACTGAAAAACAGTGCAAAAGAAGAGAAGTGTCAAAAAACTAATGAAAACGTTCGATTTTCGGCTCCAAAAACAGGCACAACCGAGCAAGCTTGCTGCCCTCGTCGTAGAGCTCTCAGAGATCTTTCAACGGTATGCTGTGCGCTGCGTAACTCCTTACGGCACACACGTTATCAGCACCGGAGCGCCCGATACCTGGTCACAAGCCCCACGCCCTCTGTTTGCGGGCCCAGCCTCTACGTGAAGTGAATTTGTCTTGCCCAAGGTGATGTGGGATTCGGTAATAGAAATGTGATGGATTAGGTTGTCGTCCTTTCCACGGCTCACGACGTAGGATCCGGGACAGAAAAACTGCGCAAAAGAAGAAAAGTGTGTCGAAACAAATGAAAACATTTGATTTTGGGCTGTGAAAATAGGTGTAGCCGAGCAGGCTTGGTATCCCTGTCATAGACCTCTCAGTGAGCTTTCCAACGGTATGTTGTGCGCCACGTAGCTACTTACGGATCAAAAGTTATAGGCATCGGAGCGACAGATGCCTGGTCACAAGCCCCATGCCCTCGGTTTGCGGGCCCAGCCTCTACGTTAAGTTAAGTTGTCTTGCCAAAGGCGCCATGGGATTCGATAAATGAAATATGATAGATTAGGTTGTCGTCCTTTTCGCGGCTCACGACGTACGATCCGGGACCGAAAAACATCGCAAAAGAAGAAAAGTGTAACGAAACATATGAAAACGTTCGATTTTAGGCAGGGAAAACAGGCGCTGCCAAGCAAGCTTGCTGCCCCCGTCATAGAGCTCTCAGAGTGCTTTACAAAGGTATGCTGTGCGCCGCCTAACTCCTTGCGGATCAAAAGTTTTGGGCATCGGAGCGACAGATATCTGGTTACCAGCCCCATGCCCTCTGTTTGCGGGCCCAGCCTCTACGTGAAGTGAAGTTGTCTTGCCCAAGGTGCCTTGGGATTCGGTAATAAAAATGTGATAGATTAAGTTGTCGTTCTTTTAGCGTCTCACGACGTAAGATCCGGGACTGAAAAATAGCGAAAATGAAGAGAAGTTTCACAAAACTGATAAAAACGTTCGATTTTAGACTCCAAAAACAGGCGCAGTCTAGCAAGCTTGCTGCCCCCATCGTAGAGCTATAAAGAGCATTCTAATGGTATGCTGCGCATCACGTAACTCTTTACGGATCAAAAGTTATGTGCACCAGAGCGACGGATACGTGGTCACAAGCCCCACGACCTGTGTTTGCGTGCCCAGCCTCTACGTGAAGTGAAGTTGTTTTGCCCAAGGTACCATGGGATTCGGTAATAGAAATGTGATGGATTAGGTTGTAGTCCTTTTCGTGGCTCACGACGTACGATCCGGGACGAAAACATTGCGTAAAAGAAGAAAAATGTCCCGAAACTGATGAAAACGTTCCATTTTGGGCTCCAAAAATTGGCGTAGCCGAGCAAGATTGTTGCCCCCGTCGTATATCTCTCGGAGAGCTTTCCAACGGTATACTGTGCGCCGCATAACTCTTTACGGATCAAAAGTTATGGGCACCGGAGTAACAGATACCTGGTCACAAGCCCTACGCCCTCTGTTTGCCTGACCAACCTCTACGTGAAGTGTAGTTGTCTCGCCCAAGGTGCCGTGGGATTCGGTAATTGAAATGTGATGGATTAGGTTGTCGTCCTTTTTGCGGCTCATGACGTACAATCCGTGACGGAAAAACAGCGCAAAAATAAGAAAATATCCCGAAACAAATGAAAACAATCGATTTTAGGCTGCGAAAATAGGCGCAACCGAGCAGGCTTGGTGTCTCTGTCGTAGACCTCTCAGATAGCTTTCCAACGGTATGCTGTGCGCCGCGTAACTACTTACGGATCAAAAGTTATCGGGACCGGAGCTACGGATACCTAGTCACAAGCCCCACGCCCTCGGTTTGCGGGCTCAGTCTCTACATGAAGTGAAGTTGTCTTGCCGAAGGCGTCATCGGAATCGATAATTGAAATGAGATAGATTAGGTTGTTGTCGTTTTCACGGCTCACGACGTACGATCTTGGACCGAAAAAACAACGCAAAAGAAGAAAAGTGTAGCGAAACTTATGGAAACGTTCGATTTTGGGCTGTGAAAACAGGCACTGCCAAGCAGGCTTGCTGCCCCCGTCATAGAGCTCTCAGAGTGCTTTACAAAGGTATGCTGTGTGCCGCCTAACTCCTTACAGATCAAAATTTTTGGGTAACAGAGCGACAGATATCTGGTCACTAGCCCCACGCCCTCTGTTCGCGGGCCCAGCTTATACGTGAAGTACAGTTGTCTTGCACAAGGTACCTTGGGATTCAGTATTAAAAATGTGATGGATTAGGTTGTCTTCCTTTTCGCGTCTCATGACGTACGATTCGGGACTGAAAAACAGCAAAAATGAGGAGAAGTGTCACAAAACTGATGAAAACGATCGATTTTGGACTCAAAAAACAGGCACAGCCAAGCAAGCTTGCTACCCCAGTCGTAGAGCTGTCGGAGAGCTTTCCAACGTTATGCTGTGCATCGCGTAACTCCTTACGGATCAAAAGTTATGGGCACCGGAGCGACAAATACCTGGTCACAAGCCCCACGCCCCCGGTTTGAGGGCCCAGCCTCTACATGAAGTGAAGTTGTCTTGCCTAAGGTGCTGTGGGATTCGGTAATAAAAATGTGATGGATTAGGTTGTCGTCCTTTTCGCGGCTCACGATATATGATCCGGAACTGAAAATTAGCGCAAAAGAAGAGAAGTGTCACAAAACTAATGAAAACGTTTGATTTTGGGCTCCAAAAAGGGCACAGACGAGCAAGCTTGCTGCCTCCGTCGTAGAGCTATCGGAGATCTTTCCAACGATATGCTATACGCTGCGTAACTCTTTACGGATCAAAAGTTATGGGCACCGGAGCGACGGATACCTGGTAACATGCCCCACACCATCGGTTTGCGGGCCCAGCCTCTACGTGAAGTGAAGTTGTCTTGCCCAAGGTGTCATGGGATTCGGTAATAGAAATGTGATGGATTAGGTTGTCGTTCTTTTTGCGGCTCATGACGTATTTTTCGGGATGGAAAAATAGCACAAAAGAAGAAAAGTGTTCCGAAACTGATTAAAATGTTCGATTTTGGGATCCGAAAATAGGTGCAAGCGAGAAAGCTTGGTGCCCTGGTCGTAGAGTTCTTAGAGAGCTTTCCAACAGTATGCTGTGTGAAGCGTAACTCCTTACGGATCAAAAGTTATGACCACCAGAGGGATGGATACTTGGTCACAAGCCTCACGCCATCTGTTTACGGGCCTAGCCTCTACGTGAAGTGAAGTTGTCTTGCCCAAGGTGCCATGGGATTCGGTAATAGAAATGTGATGGATTAGGTTATCGTCCTTTTGCGGCTCACGATGTACGATCCGGGACAGAAAAAATGTGCAAAAGAATAAAAGTGTCCCGAAACAAATGAAAACATTCGATTTTGGGCTGCGAAATAGGTGCAGCCGAGCAGGCTTGGTGTCTCTGTCGTAGACCTCTCAGAGTGCTTTCCAACAGTATGCTGTGCGCCGCGTAACTGCTTACGAATTGTTATAGGCACCGGAGCGACGGATACCTGGTCACAAGCCCCACACTCTCGGTTTGTGGGCCCAGCCTCTACGTGAAGTGAAGTTGTCTTGCTGAAGGCGCCATGGGATTCGATAATTGAAATGTGATAGATTAGGTTGTCGTCCTTTTCGCGGCTCACGACGTACGATCCGGGATCAAAAAACGGCGTAAAAGAAGAAAAGTGTAAGGAAACTTATGAAAACGTTCCATTTTGGGATGGGAAAACAGGCGCTACCAAGCAGGCTTGCTGCCCCCGTCGTGGAGCTCTCGGAGTGCTTTACAAAGGTATACTATGCGCCGCCTAACTCCTTACGGATCAAAAGTTTTAGGCACCGGAGCGACAGATATCTGGTCACCAACCCCACGCCCTATGTTTGCGGGCCCAGCCTCTCTGTGAAGTAAAGTTGTCTTGCCCAAGGTGCCTTGGGATTCGGTAATAAAAATGTGATGGATTAGGTTGTTGTCCTTTTCGCGACTCACAACGTAAAAGCTCACCAGTTGTTGCGACCGACTTCAAATCATCCCCTTATCACACCAAGTGGGTGTACTCCGGATGTACCCCGAAATCCTACGACCCAACTCTCCGAGGAAGTCTAGCCCCCAAGTGAGAGAGGGAATTGGACAATGGTAGTCACGGTTGCACCGGTAAGCCCGATGCCGCCCGGTGTGCGTGAACGCTACCACGCCAGAATGAAAGGTTGCAACTTTATATGCAATGCACATTTATGACATTTAATATATCACATTAGGAGGATAACAAAGTAGGTTGCCTCCGGACAGTCATAAGATTGCACATTGACAAGTAAACAAGCGAGGCACGATAAGACAAGTAATTTCACTTTAAAGGCATATGGAGTTATATGAACATTAAACGGGCAGCCATGTACGCACGTAAATCAAGTCATATAACTCAATTCAAAGTCCACATAATCAAATAATAAGACTATTCAACATACAACAACATTTACGTGGGTTCGGATGCAAGAAAGGCCTATTTGTCAACATACAATGATCAAAATTACATTTAGGGTTATAAGGGCAACTACAGGCAGCCTACTAAACATATAATTACACACAAAATCCAAAGGATCAACACTTAGCAAGTTTACCTAGTCACTAGGGTTTCCATTTTGTGCTTACCTGTGCGATTAAGCCCCAAGACAACTCAAAATCAATCTCAAGCCATGCATCAAGTAATTCAAACATCCCCAAGTATTCAAAACAGTCCACACAACATCCCAATGCCACAATCCCAAGCATTTAATACCACCAGAGAAGTTACAACAAAGTTTCTAAGCATATAACTAAGTGAAACCTTCACTGCAATAGGCTGTTTTCTCACAATCATTAAGACAAGCAAACAATCTCCAATTCTAGTGAATAAGATGTCAAATTAAAGCTTAAGAATTGAACTAAAATCAGAAACAAACCTTGTATCATTTGGAGTTCAGGTCCAATGGTTATAGCCAAAACAGTGGGATTGCACAAAACTGTCCAGATTTGCACACATTTAAATACTTGTCGTTTTTGAGGTCCTTAGGGTCAGATTTAGCCTTAGTCCATTTCTGACAAAAATGTCCAGAACTAAAACCACTAGCAGCACACCACATTTCATACATTTTGGACATCATTTACTAAGTCAAAACTGGTTCGTTCTACAAGGTCAGTGCATCTGCCAAAACCTGCTTCATTTTTTCCAGACTTCCAGATTTGGACACATTTTAATGATTTGCCATTTTGAGGACTTTAGAGTCAAAATTAGCTTTTGCCTATTTCTGTGAAAAATGTTCAAAACTTGAAAAAATAGTTAGCTACCAATTTTAATATATTTTAAACATCACTTTCCTATCCAAACTCACCTCGTAACAACAAGACAGAGAGCTGTCACAAAACCCGATTTCATCTATCATCACCTTCAAGCCAAAATCTTGACATGCATGGTTGTAAAAGCTTATGAACACACATATAACTCAAGTACAGAAGAAAGGACATACATTTAAGAGCATGCATGTGGATTGTTGAAAGGTTTTCAAGAAGGTTTAGTCCTCACCTTGCAAATCAACAAGAAGATGCACAAAACTTTGATGAAGCACAAATTTGGTCTTTTTCCTTGCTTAGCCGAGACACCACCCGATTTCTCTCTATTTTTCCTAGCTTAGTGACCAAGTTCTTAGTAGTTGCATGTGGTTAGAACAAGAAGAAAAGAAATGGAAGCTAGCAAACTCACCAAGGCCGAAATGGTTGTTCAAAAAGCTTGCATGTGTGATTCTTGCAACTTAGCTAGCTTGGTTGAGTTCTCTACCATCTTGCTTGTCTTGATGCTCCATAGAATGATGAAGATGAGCTATGGAAAGATAAAACTCAGCCAAGGTCGAAAGAGAGAGAGAGAAGAATGAGAGGGAGAGAGAGAAATGTGAGGAGAATGAGATAAATGAAAAAGAATGAAGGCCTTGCAATTGATGAAGCATGTTCGGCCTTGGGCATACAAAAAAATCAGGTTTGTGTCTTCAAGAAGCTTGATTTTTGAATCACCTAGCATGGGCAAGGAGCCTTGTTGAGATTTGGAAGCTTTTGGGAGGTCTTTGAGCTATTTTTTTATGCATTTGTGTCATAACTTGTCATAGCATTGTCTAGAATTAATTTTGAATTGAGCAAGCAAGCATAAAAGCCCATATGGTGGTCGGCCAAGGCATCTAAAAATCTGATTTTTTGTTACCTTTTGATCATTATTTAATTGTGTGTTGAAAGTGCAAAAAGAATAAGGAATAAAGAATAAGGAATGTCTAGCTTTTTGTGAGATTTTGTCTTCTAGTGGGTTGAATTAGTAATTTAATATTAGTTAGTGGAATTAGTAGGATTAATTAATGATCTAGTGCTTTCTGTAAGATGCTTTCTTGATTAGCTTGAGGGCACGCTTTCCTAGGTATAGGGCACATACTACGAGGTAGGGCACGAACTACGAGATGAACACACATTTTCCAAGTAAATGCACGCAATCCTAAATGAATGCACGTAACTCAATGCAAGGCACATAAAACGAAACACAATTCTTAAACCTAGGTCAAGGCACGGAAATCTAGATTAAGACACATAAAATGAGGTATCGCACGCAAATTGAGGTCGGGCCTCACATTGTACGCCGCGTAACTCCTTACAGATCAAAAGTTATGGGCACCGGAGCGACGGATACCTGGTCACAAGCCCCACACCCTCTGTTTGCGGGCCCAGCCTCTACGTGAACTGAAGTTGTCTTGCCCAATGTGCCGTGGGATTCCATAATAGAAATATGATGGATTAGATTGTCGTCCTTTTCACAGCTCATAACGTACGATCCGGGACATAAAAATAGCGCAAAAGAACGAAAGTGTCCCGAAAATGATGAAAACGTTCGATTTTGGACTCCGAAAATAGGCGCAGCCAAGCAGCCTTGGGGCCCCCGTCATAGAGCTTTCAAAGAGCTTTCCCACGGTATCCCGGCCCCACGTAACTCCTAACGCAGCAAAAGTTATGGGCCTCGGATCTTCGGATTCTTGGTCACAAGCCCCACGCCCTCTGTTTGCCGGCTCAGCCTCTAGGTGAAGTGAAGTTGTCTTGCCCAAGGTACCGTCCGATTCGGTAATATAAATGTGATGGATTAGGTTGTCATCCTTTTCGCGGCTCACAACGTACAATTCGGGACGGAAAAATAGCGCAAAAGAAGAAAAGTGTCCCAAAACTTATGAAAACGTTTGATTTTGGGCTCCAAAAACAGAGGCAGCCGAGTAGGCTTGCTGCCCCTGTCGTAGAGCTCTTGAAGAGCTTTCCAATGGTATATTGTGCATCGCGTAACTCCCTATGGATCAAAATTGATGGGCACCGGAGCGACGAATACTTGGTCACAAGCCCCACGCCCTCTATTTGCGGGCCCAGCCTCTACGTGAAGTGAAGTTGTCTTGCCCAAGGTGCCATGGGATTCGATAATAGAAATGTGATGGATTAGGTTGTCGTCCTTTTCGCGGCTCACGACGTACAATCCGGGACGGAAAAACAGCGCAAAAGAAGAAAAGTGTCCCAAAATAGATGAAAACGTTCAGTTTTGGACTCCAAAAATAGGCGCAGCCGAGCAGGCTTGGGGCCCCTATTGTAGAGCTCTCAAAGTGCTTTCCAACGGTATGCTGTGCGCCACGTAACTCCTTACGGAGCTATATATATGGGCACCGAAGCGACGGATACCTGGTCACAAGCCCCACGCTCTCTGTTTATAGCCCCAACTTCTACGTGAAGTGAAGTTGTCTTGCTCAAGATGCCATGGTATTCAATAATAGAAATGTGATGGATTAGGTTGTCGTCCTTTTCACGGCTCACGACGTACGATCCAGGACGGAAGAACAGCGCAAAAGAATAAAAGTATCCCGAAACTTATAAAAATGATCGATTTTGGGCTCCAAAAATAGTTGCAACCGAGCAGGCTAGGTGCCCCCATGGTAGAGCTCTCAAATTGCTTTCCAACGGTATGCTGTGTGCCGCATAACTCCTTACGGAGCAAAAGTAATGGGCAACGGAGCGACGGATACCTAGTCACAAGCCCCACACCCTCTGTTTGCTGGCCCAGCCTCTACGTGAAGTGAAGTTGTCTTGCCTAAAGTTCCGTGGGATTCGGTAATATAAATGTGATGGAATAGGATGTCGTCTTTTTCGCGGCTAACGACGTACGATCCGGGATGAAAAAACAGCGTAAACGAATAAAAGTGTACCAAAACTTATGAAAATTTTTAATTTTGGGCTCCGGAAATAGGCGCAGCCGAGCAGGCTAGGTGCCCCCTTCGTACAGCTATCAGAGAGCTTTCCAACGGTATGCTTTGCACCGCATAACTCCTTACGGATCAAAAGTTTAGGGCATCGGAGCAACGGATATTTGGTCACAAGCCCCACGCCCTCTGTTTGAGGGCCAAGCCTCTACGAGAAGTGAAGTTGTCTTGCCCAAGGTGCCATGGGATTCGATAATGGAAATGTGACGAATTAGGTTGTCATCCTTTTCTCGGCTCACGGCGTACGATCCAGGACAAAAAAATAGCGCAAAAGAAGAAAAGTGTCCCAAAACTGATGAAAATGTTCGATTTTGGGCTCCGAAAATAGGCGCAGCCGAGCAGGCTTGGTGCCCCCGTCGTAGAGCCCTTAGAGAGCTTTCCAACGGTATGTTGTGCGCAGCATAACTCCTTACAGAGCAAAAGTTATGGACAACAGAGTGACGGATACCTAATCACAAGCTCCACGCCCTCTATTTGCGGGCCCAGCCTCTACATGAAGTGAAGTTGTCTTGCCCAAGGTTCTGTGGGGCTCGTCAATAGGAATGTAATGGATTAGGTTGTAGTCCTTTTCACGGCTCACGACGTACGATCCGGGATAAAAAAATAGTAAAAAAGAAGAAAAGTGTCCCGAAACTTATGAAAACTTTCAATTTTAGGCTCCAAAAATAGGCGCAGCCGAGCAGGTTTGCTACCCCCGTCGTAGAGCTCTCAGAGAACTTTCTAACGGTATGTTGTGCGCCGCGTAACTCCTTACGGATCAAAAGTAATGGGCACCGGAGCAACGGATACCTGGTCACAAGCCCAACACCCATTGTTTGCTGGCCCAGCCTCTAAGTGAAGTGAAGTTGTCTTGCCCAAGTTGTCGTGGGATTCTGTAATAGGAATGTGATGGATTAGCTTGTTGTCCTTTTCGCGGTGCACGACGTACGATCCGGGAAGGAAAAACAGCGCAAAAGAAGAAAAGTGTCCCAAAACGGATGAAAACGTTCAATTTTGTGCTCCGAAAATAGGCTTAGCAGAGGAGGCTTGCTACCCCATCATAGAGCTCTCTGAGAGCTTTCCAACGATATGTTGTGCACCGCGTAACTCCTTACGGATCAAAAGTTAAGGGCACCGGAGCAACGGATACTTGATCACAAGCCCTACGCCCTCTGTTTGCGGGCCCAGCCTCTACGAGAAGTGAAGTTGTCTTGCCCAAGGTGCCATGGGATTCGGTAATAGATATGTGATGGATTAGGTTGTCGTCTTTTTTGTGACTCACGACGTACGATCCGGGACGAAAAAAATAGTGCAAAAGAAGAAAAGTGTCCTAAAACTTATGAAAATGATCAATTTTGGGCTCTGAAAATAGGCACAGCCGAGCATAGTTGGTGCCCTCGTCGTAGAGCTTTTAGTGAGCTTTCCAACGGTATGTTGTGTGCCGCGTAACTCCTTACGGATCAAAAGTTATGGGCACCAGAGCAACGGATACCTGGTCGCAAGCCCCACGCCGTCTGTTTGCGGGCCCAACCTCTACGTAAGGTGAAGTTGTCTTGCGCAAGGTGCTGTGGGATTTGGTAATAGAAATGTGATGGATTAGGTTGTCGTTCTTTTCGGGGCTCACAAAGTAGGATACGGGACAGAAAAATTAGGCAAAAGAAGAAAAGTGTCCTGAAATTGATGAAAACATTCAATTTTCGGCTCTGAAAATTTGCGCAGCTGAGCAAACTGGATGCCCCCGTGGTAGAGCTCTCGGAGAGCTTTTCAATGATATGTTGTACGCCGCGTAACTCCTTACGAATCAAAAGTTATGAGCTCCGGAGCGACGGATACCTGGTCACAAGCCACACACCCTCTGTTTGCGGGCCCAGTCTCTACATGAATTAAAGTAGTCTTGCCTAAGGTGCCATGTGATTCGGTAATAGAAATGTGATAGATTAGGTTGTCGTCCTTTTCACGGCTCATGACGTACGATCCGGGATGAAAAAATAGGACAAAAGATGAAAAGTATCGTAAAACTTATGAAAATGTTCGATTTCGGGCTCCAAAAATAGGCGCAATCGAACAGGCAAGGTGCCCCAATCGTAGAGCTCTCAGAGTGCTTTCTAACGGTATGCTGTACATCGCGTAACTCCTTACGGATCAAAAGTTATGGGCACCGGAGCGACGGATACATGGTCACAAGCCCCACGCCCTCTGTTTGCGGGCCCGGCCTCTAAGTGAAGTGAAGTTGCCTTGCCCAAGGTGTCGTGTGATTCGGTAATAGAAATGTGATGGATTAGGTTGTCATCCTTTTCGCGGATCACGACGTACGATCCGGGATGAAAAAACAGCGTAAAAGAATAAAATTGTCCCAAATCTTATGAAAATGTTCGATTTTGGGCTTCGAAAACAAGCGCAGCTAAGCATACTAGGTGCCCCCATCATAGAGCTCTCAGAGAGCTTTCAAACGGTATGCTGTGCGCCGCGTAACTCCTTACGGATCAAAAGTTATAGGTACCGGAGCGATGGATACCTGGTCACAAGCCAAGCGCCCTTGGTTTGCAGGCCTAGCCTCTAGGTGAAGTGAAGGTGTCTTGCCCAAGGTTCTGTGGGATTCGGTAATAGAAATGGGATAGATTAGGTTGTCATCCTTTTCGCGGCTCACGACGTACGATCCGGGATGAAAAAACAGCGCAAAAGAAGAAAAGTGTCTCGAAACTGATAAAAATGTTCGATTTTGGGCTTCGAAAACAGGCGCAGCCGAGTAGGCATGCTGCCCCCATCGTAGAGCTCTCGAAGAGCTTTACAACGGTATGTTGTGTGCCGCATAACTCCTTACGGATCAAAAGTTATGGGCACCAGAGCGACGGATACCTGGTCAGAAGCCCCTCGCCCTCTGTTTGCGGGCCCAGCCTCTATGTGAAGTGAAGTTGTCTTGCCCAAGGTGCCGTGGGATTCGGTAATAGAAATGTGATGGATTAGGCTGTCGTCCTTTTCGCGACTCACGAAGTGCGATCCAGGACGAAAAATAGCGTAAAAGAAGAAATGTGTTCTGAAACTGATGAAAATGTTCGATTTTGGGATCTGAAAACAGGCGCAGCCGAGCGGGCTCTATGCCTCCGTCGTAGAGCTCTCAGAGAGCTTTCCAACGGTATGTTGTGCGCCGCGTAACTCCTTACGGATCAAAAGTTAAGGGCACTAGAGCAACGGATACCTGGTCACAAGCCCCACGCCCACTGTTTGCGGGCCCAGCCTCTATGTGAAGTGAAGTTGTCTTGCCCAAGGTGCCATGGGATTCGGTAATAGAAATGTGATGGATTAGGTTGTCGTCCTTTTCACGGCTCACGACGTACGATCCTGGATGAAAGAACAGTGCAAAAGAAGAAAAGTGTCCCGAAACTTATGAAAATGTTTGATTTTGGGCTCCGAAAATAAGTGTAGCCGAGCATGCTTGGTGCCCCCGTCGCAGAGCTCTCGAATAGCTTTCCAATAGTATGTTGTGCACCACGTAACTCCTTACGGATCAAAAGTTATGGCACTGGAGTGACGGATACCTAATCACAAGCCCCACGCCCTCTGTTTGCGGGCCTAGCTTCTATGTAAAGTGAAGTTGTCTTGCCCACGGGGCCGTGGGATTCGGTAATAGAAATGTGATGGATTAGGTTGTCGTCCTTTTCGCTGCTGGCAACGCACGATTCGGGACGAAAAAGTAGCGCAAAAGAAGAAAAGTGTCCCGAAACTGATGAAAATGTTTGATTTTGGGCTCTGAAAATAAGCACAGTCAAGAATGCTTGGTGCCCCCGTCATAGAGCTCTCGAAGAGCTTTCCAACGGTATGCTGTGCATCGCGTAACTCCTTACGGATCAAAAGTTATAGGCACTGGAGTGACGGATACCTGGTCACAAGCCACACGCCCTCTGTTTGCGGGCCCCATCCTCTGCCTGAAGTGAAGTTGTTTTTCCCACGGGGTTGTGGGATTCGCTAATAGAAATGTGATGGATTAGGTTGTCGTCCGTTTCACGGCTCACGTCGTACGATCCGTGACGCAAAAGAAGAAAAGTATCCCAAAATTGATGAAAATGTTAGATTTTGGGTTGTGAAAATAGGCACAGCTGAGCAGGCTTTGCTACCCCCGTTGTAGAGCCCTCGGAGAGCTTTCCAACGGTAGGCTGTGCGCCATGTAACTCCTTACGGATCAAAAGTTATGAGCACCGGAGCGACGGATACTTGGTCATAAGCCCCACGCCCTCAGTTTGTGGGCCTAGCCTCTACGTGAAGTGAAGTTGTCTTGCTTAAGGTGCCGTGGGATTCGGTAATAGAAATATGATGGATTAAGATGTCGTCCTTTTCACGGCTCATGACGTACGATCCGGGACGGAAGAACATCGCAAAAGAAGAAAAGTGTCCCGAAACTGATGAAAACGTTCGATTTTGGCTACCGAAAATAGGTGCAACCGAGCAGGCTTGTTGCCCCTATTGTAGAGCACTCAGAGAGCTTTCCAGCTGTATGATGTGCGCCGCGTACCTCCTTACGGAGCAAATGTTATGGGCAACGGAGCGACAGATACCTGGTCACAATCCCCACGCCCTCTGTTTGCGGGCCCAACCTGTACGTGAAGTGAAGTTGTCTTGCCTAAGGTGTCGTGGGATTCGGTAATAGAAATGTGATGGAATAGGATATCGTCCTTTTTGCGGCTTATGACATACGATCCGGGACCGAAAAACAACGTAAAAGAGGAAAAGTATCCCAAAACTTATGAAAATATTCAATTTTGGGCTCCGAAAATAGGCGCAGCCGAGCAGGTAGGTGCCCCCTTCTTACAGGTCTCAGAGAGCTTTCCAACGGTATGCTGTGCGCCGCGTAACTTCTTATGGATCAAAAGTTAAGGGCACCGGAGTGACGAATACTTGGTCACAAGTCCCATGACCTCTGTTTGCGGGCCCAGCCTCTATGAGAAATGAAGTTGTCTTGGCCAAGGTGCTATGGGATTTGCTAATAGAAATGTGATGGATTAGGTTGTCGTCCTTTTCGCGGCTCATGACGAACGATTCGGGACGAAAAAACAGCGCAAAAGAAGAAAAGTGGCCCAAAACTTATAAAAATGTACGATTTTAGGCTCCGAAAATAGGAGCAGCCGAGCATTCTTGGTGCCCTCATCGTAGAGCTCTCAGAGATCTTTCCAACGGTATGCTGTGCGCCGCGTAATTCCTTATGGATCAGAAGTTATGAGCACCGGAGCAACGGATACCTGGTCACAAGCCCCACGCCCTCTGTTTGCGGGCCTAGCCTCTACATAAGTTGAAGTTGTCATGCACAAGGTGCCGTGGGATTCGGTAATAACAATTTGATGGATTAGGTTGTCGTCCTTTTTGCGGCTCACGACGTACAATACGGGACAGAAAAACTGTGCAAAAGAAGAAAAATGTCCCAAAACTGAGGAAAACGTTTGATTTTGTGATCTGAAAATAGGCGCAGCCGACCAAGCTGGGTGCCCCCGTGGTAGAACTCTCAGAGAGCTTTTCAACCGTATGCTGTGCGCTGCGTAACTCTTTACGGATCTAAAGTTATAAGCTCCGGAATGAGGGATACCTGGTCATAAGCCCCACGCCCTCGGTTTGCGGGCCCAGCCTCTACGTTTGAAGTGAAGTTGTCTTGCCAAGGTAACATGGGATTCGGTAATAGAAATGTAATGGATTATGTTGTTGTCCTTTTCATGGCTCACGACGTACGATCCGGGATGGAAAAACAACGCAAAAGAAGAAAAGTGTCCCGAAACTAATGAAAATGTTCGATTTTGGGCTCTGAAAAGAGGCGCCACCGAGCAGGCTAAGGCCCCCAATGTAGCTCTCAGAGAGCTTTTCAACGGTATGCTGTGCGCCGCGTAACTCCCTACGGATCAAAAGTTATGGGCACCAGAGCGACGGATACCTGGTCACAAGCCCCACGCCCTCTGTTTGCGGGCCGAGCCTCTACGTGAAGTGAAGTTGTCTTGCCCAAGGTGCTGTGGGATTCGGTAATATAAATGTGATCGATTAGGTTGTCGTCCTTTTTGCGGCTCACGACGTACGATCCAGGATAGAAAAACAGCGCAAAAGAAGAAAAGTGTCCCAAAACTGATGAAAATGTTTGATTTTGGGCTCTGAAAATAGGCACAGCTGAGCATTCTTGCTGCTCCTGTCGTAGAGCTCTCGGAGAGCATTCCAACGGTATGCTATGCATTGCATAACTCCTTACGGATCAAAAGTTATGGGCACGGGAGCGACGGATACCTGGTCACAAGCCCCTCGCCCTCTGTTTGCGGGCCTAGCCTCTATGTGAAGTGAAGTTGTCTTGCCCAAGGTGCTATGGGATTCGGTAATAGAAATGTGATGGATTAGGTTGTCATCCTTTTCTTGGCTTACAAAGTACGATCCGGGACGGAAAAACAGCGCAAAAGAAGAATAGTGTTATGAAACTGATGAAAACGTTCAATTTTTTGCTCTGAAAATAGGCACAACCGAGCAGGCTTGGTGCCCACGTCGTAGAGCTCTCGGAGAGCTTTCCAACGGTATGCTATGCGCCGCATAACTCTTTATGGATCCAAAGTTATTGGCACCGGAGCAACAGATACCTGGTCACAAGCCCTATGCCCACTGTTCGCGGGCCCAGCCTCTACGTGAAGTGAAGATGTCTTGCCCGAGGTGCCTTGGGATTCGAAAATATAAATGTGATGGATCAGGTTGTCATCCTTTTCGCGACTCACGACGTACGATACAGGACGAAAAAATAGCGCAAAAGTAGAAAAGTGTCCTGAAACTAATGAAAATGTTTGATTTTGGGCTCTGAAAACAAGCGCAACTGAGCAAGCTCGGTGCCCTCATCGTAGAGCTCTCCGAGAGCTTTCCAACGACATGTTGTGCACCGCGTAACTCCGTACGAATCAAAAGTTAAGGGCACCAAAGCAACAGATACCTGGTCACAAGCACCACGCCCACTGTTCGCGGGCCCAGCCTCTACCTGAAGTGAAGTTGTCTTGCCCACGGTGCCATGGGATTCGGTAATAGAAATGTGATGGATTAGGTTGTCGTCCTTTTCGCGGCTCACGACGTACGATACGGGACGAAAAAATAGCACAAAAGAAGAAAAGTGTCCCAAAACTGATAAAAATGTTTGATTTTGGGCTCCGAAAATTGGCACAGTCTAGCATGCTTGGTGCCCCTGTCGTAGAGATCTCTAAGAGCTTTCCAACGGTATGCTGTGCACCGCGTAACTCCTTATGGATCAAAAGTTATGGGCACTGGAGTAATAGATACCTGGTCACAAGCCCTACGCCCTCTGTTTGCGGGCCCAGCCTTTACGTGAAGTGAAGTTGTCTTGCCCACGTGGCCGTGGGATTCGGTAATAGAAATGTGATGGATTAGGTTGTCATCCTTTTCACGGCTCACATCGTACGATCCGGGATGAAAAAACTGCGCAAAAGAAGAAAAGTTTTCCGAAACTGATGAAAACGTTCGATTTTGGGCTTTGAAAACAGGCGCAACCAAGCAGGCTTTGCTACCCCCGTCGTAGAGTTCTAGGAGTGCTTTCCAATGGTAGGCTATGCGCCGCGTAACTCCGTACGGATCAAAAGTTATGAGCACCGGAGCAACGGATACTTGGTTACACACCCCACGCCCTCTGTTTGCGGGCCCAGCCTCTACATAAAATGAAGCTGTCTTACCTAAGGTGTCGTGTGATTCGGTAATAGAAATGTGACGGATTAGGTTGTCATCCTTTTCGCGGCTCACGACGTATGATCCGGGATGAGAAAATAGCGCAAAAGAAGTAAAGTGTCCCAAAACTTATGAATATGTTTGATTTTGGGGTCCGAAAATAGGCGTAACCGAGCAGGCTAGGTGCCCCCATCGTAGAGCTCTTAGAGAGCTTTCAAACGGTATGCTGTGCACCGCGTAACTCCTTACGGATCTAAATTTATGGGCATCGTTGCGACGGATACCTGGTCACAAGCCCTTCGCCCTCTGTTTGCGGGCCTAGCCTCTACGTGAAGTGAAGTGGTCTTGCCCAAGGTGCCATGGGATTCGGTAATAGAAATGTGATGGATTAGGTTGTTGTCACTTTCGTGACTCACGATGTACGATTCGGGACGGAAAAACTGCGCAAAAGAAGAAGTGTCCCGAAACTAATGAAAACGTTCAATTTTGGGCTCCGAAAATAGGAGCAACCAAGTAGGCTTTGCTACCCCCGTCGTAGAGCTGTCAGAGAGCTTTCCAATGCTATGCTGTGCGCCGCGTAATTCCTTACGGATCAAAAGTTATGGGCACTGGAGCGACGGATACCTGGTTACAAGTCCCACGCCTTCTGTTTGCGGACCCAACCTCTACGTGAAGTGAAGTTGTCTTCCCAAGGTGCCGTGTGATTCGGTAATAGAAATGTGATAGATTAGGTTGTCGTCCTTTCCGCGGCTCACAACGTACAATCCGGGATGAAAAAACAGCACAAAAGAAGTAAAGTGTCCCAAAACTGATGAAAACGTTCGATTTTGGGCTAGGAAAATAGGCACAACCGAGCAGGCTTGGTGCCCCCGTCATAGAGCTCTCGAAGTGCTTTCTAACGGTATGTTGTGCGCCGCGTAACTCCTTAAAGAACTAAAGTTAAGGGCACCGGAGCGACGGATACCTGGTCACGAGCCCCACGCCTACTGTTTGCGGGCTCAGCCTCTACGTGAAGTGAAGTTGTCTTGCCCAAGGTGCCGTCTGATTAGGTAATAGAAATATAATGGATTATGTGAGGCCTGACCTCGATTTGCGTACGATACCTCATTTCGTGTGCCCTAACCTAGATTTACGTGCCTTGACCTAGGTTTAAGAGTCGTGTTTCGTTTTGTGTGCCTTGCATTGAATTACGTGCATTCATTTAGGGTTGCGTGCATTTACTTGGGAAACATGCATTCATCTCGTAGTGCGTGCCCTAAACCTAGAAAAGCGTGCCCGCATTCTAATCAAGAAAGCATCTTACACGAAGCACTAGATCATTAATTAATCCTACAAACTCCACTAACTAATATTAAAATGCTAATTCAACTTACTAGAAGACGAAATTTCATCAAAAGCTAAACATTCTTATTCTTTATTCTTTATTCTTTTGCACATCCCAAGCACACAATAAAATAAGTTCAAACAAGACAAAAAATTCAGATTTGATCAAAGCCTTGGCCGACCATGTGAAGGGTTTTATGCATGCTTTGCAATTTCAAATCAAACTTAGACAAGTTATGACACAATGCAAAAAAAATAAAATAAAACCAAAGCATTATTTTATCCTCCTCCATGCTTCACCTTTTCGATCCATTCAATGCCCATGCTAGACAATTCAAAATATGCTCTTGAAGACACAAAAATCAGATTGTAGAAGCCCAAAGCCGACCAAATGCTCAAGCTTTTCATTTCTTTCTCACTTTCTCTCTTTCTCTCATTCACACACTCTCTCTCTCGGCCTTGGCTGCAACCTTAGACTCCACAGCTTAAGCTCATCATCCTAAGGTTCTTCAAGACATTCAAGACACTAAGAAACTCAACCAAGCAAGCTAGAAGCAAAAAGACATACATGCAAGCTCATAGAACCTTCATTTCGGCTTACGTATGTTTGATAGCTTCTATTTCATTTCCTTTTTGTTCTAACCACATGCACATACTAAGGACATGGTAACTTAGCTAGGAATTAAGGAAATCAAGCAATATCCCTCGGCCAAACAAGGAGAGAAGACCATTTGTGCATCTCCAAGAGTTTTGAGCATCATTTGTTGTCAATAGGCTAAGGTGAGGGTTAAACTCTTTTAAAAAGCTTTCAAAAACCACATGCATGCCTTCATATGTCTATTTTTACCTCTGTACTTGTGATATATGTGTGTACATGAGCTTTTGTAACCATGCATGGCAAGATATTTGGCTAGAATTTGAAGATAGGTGAAATCGCGTAAATGGCAGTTTTCTGACTTGTTGGATCGAAGTGAATTTGACCTGGTAAATGATGTTGAAAATGTGTGAAAATTGGTAGGTGACTAGTTTTGCCAGTTCTTAGAATTTTTTGTAGAAATAGGCCAAGGCCAAATTTGACCCTAAGGTCTCCAAAATGGCAAAACATCGAAAGGTATCCAAATCTGGAAAATCTGGGAAAATGGAGCAGGTTTTTGGCAGTTCACTCTCCTTATAGAACGAACCAATTTTTACTTAGCAAATCATATCTAAAATGCATGAAATTTGGTAGGTTACTATATTTTTCAGTTTTGGGCATTGTTGTCAGAAATAGACTAAGCCTAAAGCTGACCCTAAGGCCCTAAAAAAATGGCAAGTATTGAAATGTGTACAAATCTGGACAGTTTTGCGTAGTCTCACGGTTTTGGCTATAACTCTTGAATCCGAACTCCAAATAATGCAAGGTTTGTTTTTGGATTTAGTTCACTCCTTAAGATTTAATTTGACATTTTGCTCATGGGAATTGGAGATTGTTTGCTTGTTTAAGTGATTGTGGGAAAACAGACCATTGCAGTGAGATTTTTGTTTAGTGATATGCTTTGAAAATTATTGTAACTTCTCTCGTTGTATTAAATGCTTGGGATTGTGGCACTTGGATATGGTGTGGACTGTTTTGGATGATTGAGGGTGTTTTAATTAATTGATGCATGGCTTGAGTTTAATTACGTGACAACTTGTGGCTTAATCGCACGGGTAAGCATGAATTGAAAACCTAGTGACTATGAAAATGCGCTAAGTGTTGATCCTATGGTTATCGTGTCTAATTATGTAATTAGTGTGCAGCCCGTAGTTGTCCTTATAGCCCTAAATGTGATTCCGATGATTACATGTTGACAAGTAGACCTTTCTTGTACCCGGTGCCACGTAGATGTCGTTGCATGTTGTATGACCTTATTATTTGATTGCGTGAATCCTGAAATGAATTATATGACTTAATTCACATGTGTTACATGGCTGTCCGTTTAATATTCATGTAACTCCATGTACCTTACAAGTGAAATTACATGTCATAGCATGCCTTGTGTGTTTACTTGTCAACGTGCGATCTTATAACTGCTCGGAGGCAACCTACTTTGTTGTCCTCCTAATGTGATATGTTAAATGTTATAAATGCACATTGCATACAATGTTACAACCTTTCGTTGTGGCATGGTAGCGTTTCACGCACACCGGGCGGCATCGGGCTTGCCGGTGCTACTGTGACTACCATGGTTCAATTCCCTTTCTCGCTTGGCATTCTACCCTCGGAGAGTTGCGTCGTAGGTTCTCGGGGTACATCCGGAGTGCACCCAAATGGGAGCGATAAGTGGATTATTGAACTCGGCCGCAACAATCGTATCGAAATCGATTTTGAGAACAAATGCTCACCGTACCCTTGAAATGATTGGTAATTGTATATGTTGCTCAATTTGATTCTTATACTTTGCGTACCTTATTACTTGTAATACGTGACATGTTTTCAAAAAAGGGATTTTTCATGAGTTAACCAGAAAAAGAGTTTGAAAACTTATTTCTCGTTCCCCCTCGCTGAGTTCACAAGGACTTACCTTCTTTTATCATCTCAGGTGAAGAAGACCAGGAACAGGTACCCGAGGATAACATGCTTATTGATGACTTCTTGGAATGATTGCTTTCCCTACGTGCCTTACTTGACTATGGCCATTTTGTGAACGATATGTTGCTTGAAGACTATTTCTTATGTTGCTTGTTATTGTATTGTAAATGACCCCCGTTGTAATTTGGGGTCTAATTTTGGCTTGTACTGATCATAACTAGATACATACTCTTCTGGTCATTTTGCTATCGCTACTTTGGTTTAGTATCTATCATAGACTTATGAAGTACTAGATAAGAGTTAAGTAAAATGAATTTATCCAATCTTAAGCAGGTACTCATTGTTAAGCTAAGATCAACAGGTACCGGTGTAACTGGATTGACAAATAAATGAGATATAGTATCATGCTAGGTTATTAGTCAAACGAGGCTTAGAGATAACTAGTAGGCACCCCGATTGGTGAAAAATAGTAATCTTAGTTGGAAATGAATTTGAGATTGAAAGTTTTGAGGCGTTTAGAGAATTAGGTCAAACTAAAGAGCCCAATTGCAGCTGTTATGCTGCTGGTTTTTCGGAGAATTTGTAGAGTTTAGGCTAAACATTAAGTGTTAAACCTTCATGAATGATTAAGTATGTGAAATGACTTGAATGTTTAGATCACTCCCTAGTCTAACCTCTATAGGTCGGGTTGGGGCGTGACACCTTAGAGAAATGGTATCAGAGCTTAGATTGCTTAATCCAGGTTTAACTCTCGGACCTTGGGTAGAAGCCCTAAGATTATCAGGATGACTTGTTTATGTGTGTTATTGTGTGACAATATCAATTGTGCCTTCTCTGTTTCTATGTGCTTATGTGATTAACATGTCTTAACTGTTTCGAGAATTGTGTGTCTATATAAAATTGTATGTTGCATACCTTATACATTAAATTCTTGTTTGTCGTATTCCAATAAATTGTGCGTAATAATCTGTGCCTATAGATGGCTGGCCCTAGTACCCGCAATAGTAATAGGAGCGGTGAGCCCCAAGAGACTGGAGATGCTCATCAAACTAATCCTGGCATGGCTATGTTTAATATGATGGCGAATGCTATGGATCACATGTCACGAGTGATGGAACATCAAGATGCACGTGAAGCAAATAACAATAACAATAACAGGAATGGTGGGAACAATGGGAGAAACAACAGAATGCGAGAGTTCCTTGACTTTCACTCGTCCAAATTCTTTGGGGGAAGCTGATGATGAAAAGGCAGAGGCTTGGCTGTCTGAGATTGAAAGGATTTTCAGACCACTTGATTATACTAATGAGGAAAAGGTTGAGTTCGTTGTGTTTCTGTTGCATGGGGATGCTGAGCATTGGTGGCACACTGTTGAGGCACTTTGGGAAACTCATCATACACCTCGCTTATGGGGTCATTTCGTTAAGGCATTCAAGGAGAAATATGTACCTGCAGTTTCCAGGCAGAGGCGAATTGAGAAATTCATGCACTTGAACCAGGGTAATATGACGGTGGCCTAGTATGAGGCTCGTTTTGACCGACTGTCCCATTATGCTCAATACATGGTCAGTACCCCTGAGGCGAAGATGTGGAAATTTAGGAATGGGTTGAGGCCAGAAATTCAGGACCAGTTGGCTTCGCATGATTTTACTACCTATTATGCTCTCCCTGCGGCTACCTCCCGAATTGAGAAGAGAAAACTTGATAGAGCCAGTTCGAGCCAACCGAACAAGAAACTGTATTAGTTTTCCAGGACAACAGAGAAAATTCTAGACTCAGAGTCTCAGCCAGGGCCAGAGCCAGAACAGACCAGTTAATAACCGTGGCCCGACTAAAGCACCATCAGCCTCTTCTACTCGTGGATCCACAAGTAGTTCACCTACTACTCAAACTGTCACCTGTTCTTACTGTAACAGGAAGGGTCACACCGATGCCCAGTGTTGGAGGAAAAGTGTCCCGAAACTGATGAATACGTTCGATTTTGGGCCAAGAAAACAGGCACAGCCGAGCAGGCTTGGTTCCCCCGTCGTAGAGCTCTTTGAGACCTTTCCAACGGTATTCTGTTCGCCCCCTTAACTCCTTACGGATCAAAAGTTAAGGGCACCGGAGCAACGGATACCTAGTCACAAGCCCCACCCCCACTGTTTGTGGGCCCATCCTCTACGTGAAGTGAAGTTGTCTTGCCCAAGGTGCCATGGGATTCGGTAATAGAAATGTGATGGATTAGGTTGTCGTCCTTTTTGCGGCTCACGACGTACGATATGGGAAGAAAAAATAGCGTAAAAGAAGAAAAGAGTCCTGAAACTGATGAAATTTTTTGATTTTGGGCTCCGAAAATAGGTGCAGCCGAGCATGCTTGGTGCCCCTATCGTAGAGCTCTCGGAGAGCTTTACAACGGTATACTATGCACCGCGTAACTCCTTACAGATCAAAAGTTATGGGCACTGGAGCGATGGATACCTGGTCACAAGCCCCACACCCTCTGTTTGAGGGCCCAGCCTCTACGTGAAGTGAAGTTGTTATGCCCACAGTGTCGTGGGATTCGGTACTAGAAATATGATGGATTAGGTTATCGTCCTTTTCGCGGCTCATGACGTACGATCCGGGAAGGAAAAACTGCGCAAAAGAAGAAAAGTGTCCCAAAACTGAGGAAAACGTTCGATTTTGGTCTCTGAAAATAGGAGAAGCTGAGCAAGCTGGGTGCTCCCGTTGTAGAGCTCTCAGAGAGCTTTCCAACGGTATACTATGCGCCACGTAACTCCTTACGGATCAAAAGTTATGATCACCGGAGAGACGGATACTTGGTCACAAACCCCACGCCCTCTGTTTACGGGACCAGCCTCTACATGAAGTGAAGTTGTCTTGCCCAAGGTGCTGTGTGATTCGGTAATAGAAATGTGATGGATTAGGTGGTCATCCTTTTTTAGGGCTCACGATGTACGATACGGGACGGAAAAATAGCGCAAAAGAAGAAAAATGTCCCAAAACTTATGAAAATGATCGATTTTAGGCTCTAAACACTGGCACAACCGAGCAGGCTAGGTGCCCCCATCGTAGAGCTCTTAGAGAGCTTTCCAACGGTATGTTGTGCTCTGCGTAACTCCTTACAGATCAAAAGTTATGGGCACCGTAGCGACGAATACCTGGTCACAAGCCCTTCGCCTTCTGTTTACGAGCCCAGCCTCTACGTGAAGTGAATTTGTCTTGCCCAAGGTGCCGTGGGATTCGGTAATAGAAATGCGATGGATTAGGTTGTCGTTATTTTCGCGGCTCACGACGTACGATACGGGATGGAAAAACAGCGCAAAAGAAGAAAAGTGTTCCAAAACTGATGAAAACGTTCGACTTTGGGCTCTAAAAATAGGCGCAGCCAAGCGAGCTTTGCTGCCCCCGTCGTAGAGCTCTCGGAGAGCTTTCCAAAGGTAGGTTGTGCGCCACGTAACTCCTTACGGATCAAAAGTTATGGGCACCGGAGCGACGGATACCTGGTCACAAGCCCCACGCCCTCTGTTTGCGGGCCCAGCCTCTACGTGAAGTGAAGTTGTCTTGCCCAAGGTTCCGTGTGATTCGGTAGTAGAAATGTGATGGATTAGGTTGTTGTCCTTTTCGCGGCTCACGACGTACGATCCGGGACAAAAAAATCGCACAAAAGAAGAAAAGTATCCCGAAACTGATGAAAATGTTCAATTTTGGTCTATGAATACAGGTGCAGCTGAGCAGGATTGGTGCCCCCATCGTAGAGCTCTTGGAGAGCTTTCCAACGGTATACTGTACGCCGCGTAACTCCTTACGGATCAAAAGTTATAGGCACCGAAGCGACGGATACCTGGTCACAAGCCCCACGCCCTCTGTTTGCTAGCCCAGCCTCTACGTGAAGTGAAGTTGTCTTACCCAAGGCTCCGTGAGATTCGGTAATAGAAATGTGATTGATTAGGTTGACGTCCTTTTCGCGGCTCACGACATACGATCCGGGACAGAAAAATGGCTTAAAAGAAGAAAAGTGTCCTAAAACTTATGAAAATGTTCGATTTTGGGCTCCAAAAATAGGCTCAACCGATCAGGCTAGGTGCCCATATCGTAGAGCTCTGAGAGAGCTTTCCAACTACATGCTATGCACCGCGTAACTCCTTATGGATCAAAAGTTATGGGCACCGTAGCGACGGATACCTAGTGACAAGCCCCTCACCCTCTGTTTGCGGGCCCAGCCTCTATGTGAAGTGAAGCTGTCTTGCCCATGGTGCCATGTGATTCGGTATTAGAAATGTGATGGATTAAGTTGTAGTCCTCTTTGCGGCTCACGACGTACGATTCGGGACGAAAAAATAGAGTAAAAGAAGAAAAGTATCCCAAAACTTATGAAAATGTTCGATTTTGGGCTCTAAAAATATGTGCAACGGAGTGGACTAGGTGCTCCCATCGTAGAGCTCTCAGAGAGCTTTCCAATGGCATGTTGTGCGCCGCGTAACTTCATACGGATCAAAAGTTATGGGCACTGGAGCGATGGATACCTGGTAACAAGCCCTACGCCCTCTGTTTGCAGGCCCAACCTCTACATTAAGTGAAGTTGTCTTGCCCAAGGTGTAGTGTGATTCGGTAATAGAAATGTGATGGATTAGGTTGTCGTCCTTTTCGAGGCTCATGACGTACGATCCGGGACAGAAAAATAGCACAAAAGAAGAAAAGTGTCCCGAAACTGATGAAAACGTTCAATTTTGGGCTACGAAAACATGCGCAGCTGAGTAGGCTTGGTGCCGCAGTCGTAGAGCTCTTGGAGAGCTTTCCAACATTATGTTGTGCGCCGCATAACTCCTTACAGATCAAAAGTTAAGGGCACCGGAGCAACGGATACCTGGTCAAAAGCCCCACGCCCACTATTTGCGAGCCCAGCCTATATGTGAGGTGAAGTTGTCTTGCCCAAGGTAACGTGAGATTCGGTAATAGAAATGTGATGGATTAGGTTGTCGTCCTTTTTGCTGCTCACGACGTACAATATGTGACGGAAAAACAGCGCAAAAGAAGAAAAGTGTCTCGAAACTGATGAAAATGTTTTATTTTGGGCTTCGAAAAAAGGCGCAGTGTCACGCCCCCAACCCGACCTAGAGAGGTTAGACTAGGGTGTGATCTAATCATTCACGTTCTTTTAGGACTATAACTGATTAACGAAGATTAAGCTTATCCGTTAGACTAGAACTCCAAAAATTCTCTGAAAAACCGGCAGCATGACGACTGTAATTGGCTTCCTAGTTTGACCTAATTTTCTAAACGCCACGAAATAACCAATTTCAAATTAGATTCCAACTAAGGTTACTATTTACCGCCAATTGATATGTCTACTGTTTATCTCAAGTCTCGTTTGATTAACACCTAGCATGGCAACTATGTCTCGTTTATGCGTCGATTCATGTTACATAAGTACCTGTAGATCTTAGCTTACAAATGAGTACCTGTTTAAGATTGGATGAATTCATTTTACTTAGCCCTTTGCCTAATACTTCATAAGCTTGTAGTTGTTACTAATCAAAGTAGTAAAACGATCAAATAGGGCGTCTGTCTAGTTATAAACAGTACAAATCAAAATTAGACCCCAAATTACAATATGGGTCATTTACAATAACGATAACAAGCAACATAAGAAATAGTCTTCAAAACAACATATCGTTCACAAAACAGCCACAATCACGTAAGGCACGTAGGGCATGCAATCACTCCAAAGAGTCATCAATAGGCACGTTATCCACAGGTGCCTATTCCTGTTCTTCTTCACTTGTGATGATAAAAGAGGGTGAGTCCTTATGAACTCAGCGAGGGGGAACGAGAAATACGTTTTGAAACTCTTTTTTTGGTTCAACTTATGAAAAACCCTTTTTGAAAGCATGACATATAACACAAGTAAGTTCACAATGTAATATAAAAGTAAAAGAACACAATTACCTGTCTTTCCTCCCCGAGGTCCTCTAGGAACCAAGCGAGAGTACTTATACACATAGTGAAAAGGATACGATGAGCTTTTGCTCTCAATTCAATTCCAATAATAGTTGTTGCGGTCGACTTCAAATCATCCACTTATCACGCCAAATGGGTGTACTCCGGATGTACCCCGAAATCCTACGACCCAACTCTTCAAGGAAGTCTAGCCCCCAAGCGAGAGAGGGAATTGGACCATAGTAGTCACGGTTGCACAGGCAAGCCCGCTGCAGCCCAGTGTGCGTGAATGCTACCATGCCAGAATGAAAGTTGCAACCTTGTATGCAATGCACATTTATAACATTTAATATATCACATTAGGAGGACAACAAAGTAGGTTGCCTCCGAGCAGTTATAAGATCGCACATTGACAAGTAAACACATGAGGCAAGTTTTGACATGTAATTTCATTTGTAAAGCACATGGAGTTATATGAATATTAAACGGCCTGCCATGTAACACATATAAATCAAGTCATATAACTCATTTTGGGGTTCAGGTAATCAGATAATGAGTTTATACAAGCATGCAACGACGTCTACGTGGGACCGGGTGCAAGAAATGTCTACTTATCAACATGTAATCATTGGGAATCACATTTCAAGCATACTTAACATTTATTAGGCAGCCCACTAACCACACAATTAAACACGATAACCGTAGGATCATCACTTAGCGAGTTTTCATAGTCAATAGGGTTTCAATTCATGCTTACAAGTGTGATTAAGCCGCAAGTTGTCACGCAATTAAACCTAAACCTTGCATCGATTTATTAAAACATCCTCAATCATCCAAAATAGTCCACACAACATCCAAGTGGCAGAATCTCAAGCATTCGATACCACAAGAGAAGTTACAACATTTTTCAAAGCATATCACTAAATAAAAACCTCACTGCAATGGTCTGTTTTTCCACAAACATTTAGACAAGAAAACAATCTCCAATTCCAGTGAATAAAATTTTAAATTAAATCTTATTGAGTGATCTAAATCCAGAAACAAACCTCGCATCATTTGGAGTTCGGATTCAAGAGTTATAGCTAAAACCGTGAGACTACGCAAAACTGTCCAGATTCATACATATTTCAATACTTTCCATTTTTGAGGGTCTTAGGGTCAGATTGAGCTTTAGTCTATTAATGAAAAAAATGTCCAGAACTGAAAAATCTAGCAATCTACCAAATTTCATGCATTTTAGATATCGTTTACGAGGTAAAAACTGTTTCGTTCTACAAGGACAATGAACTGCCAAAAACCTGCTCCATTTTCCCAGATTTTCCAGATTTGGACACCTTTCTATGTTTTACGATTTTGGAGACCTTAGAATCAAAATTGGCCTTGGTCTATTTCTATGAAAAATTCTCAGAACTGGCAAAAATAGTCACCTACTTATTTTCACGCATTTTCAACATCATTTACTAGGCCAAATACACTTCGTTCTAACAAGTCAGAAATCTGCCAGTTACGCGATTTTACCTATCTTCAAGTTCTAGCTAAATATCTTGCCATGCATGGTTACAAAAGCTCATGTACACACATATACAAAAACTACAGAGGTAAACATAGTCATATGAAGGCATGCATGTGATTTTTGAAAGCTTTTAAAAGAGTTTAACCCTCACCTTAGCAAATCGATAGATGAAGATGCACAAACGCTCTTTGAATCGCACAACTAGACCTTTTTCCTTGCTTTGGCCGAGAGGTATCTTGATTTCCCTTAAATCATAGCTTAGTTAGCTTGTGTAGAAGGTGTGCATGTGTTTAGAACAAAAAGAAATGGAAGAAAACCATCAAAACTTTACCTAGGCCGAAAATGATGAGTTATGAGCTTGTATGAGACTTTTTTGCTTGTTTGCTTGCTATGGCTGAGCTTGGGAGAGTCTTAGAGAGTCCTTGAGAGCTTGTGAGGAGTCTTGGGAGCTCAAAGGCTGCCTTGGTCGAAAATGGAGAGAGAATGGGAGAGTTTGAGAGGAAAGAGAGAGTTTGAGAGAGAAATGATGCTTGTGTGTGTGTGTTGGCCTTGAGCCTTTCAAATCTTAATTTTGTGTCATCTTTAGCATTTTTTGAGTTTAAATTAAGCATGGCATTGAGAGGGTCGAAAATGAGATGCTTGGGTAGGGTGTAGGTGAATTTTTTATGCATTGTGCTTAGTGCATGTGTCATAAAATGTCTAGGCTTTAATTTAATTGTGTAAAGTTGATCAAATTGCTTTGTCTTGGTCGTGTAATGCAATGGAAAATCTGAAATTTCAGATTCAAGTTAGTGTATTTTGGATTATAATAAGTGTAGGTTTATAATAGTTTATTGGTTAGTTGAGTGTGTTGGGAAGAATAGATTATTTTATTAGTTAGTGGGTTTTTTAAAGAATTTGAATTAGGAATATAATATTAGTTAGTGGATTGTGATGGATTATTTTTGTGTTTAGTGCTTTGTGTAGGATTCTTTATTGATTAGCGTGCGGGCACGTTTTCTTAGGTCTAAGGCACGCACTACGAGACACACACAGAAATCAATACGGGGCACAAATCACGAGGTAGACATGAACTACGAGGTAAGGCACATACTTCAAGATAGATGCATGGATTTCAATGCAAATGCACGCAACCCCAGGTGAATGCACGTAAACCAATACAAGGCACGTAATTCAATGCAATGCACGTAAATTGAGGTACGACTCTTAAACCTAGGTTAGGGCACGCAGTTCAAGGTTAGTGCACACAAATCGAGGTATCGCACGTAAATCGAAGTCATGGCACACAATCCTGGGTCAAGGCACGTGTAACGAGGCATGCACAAAAATCAAGACAGGGCATGTAATCCAAGGTCGGTCATATAATTCTGGGTCTAAGGCACGCAAATCGAGGTAAGAAACGTTATTTAGGGTCAGGGCTCACATTCTCCCTTCCTTAAAAGAATTTCGTCCCGAAATTCATTCTTACCTATTGAGGTCATTTAGACGGATTCTGACCTTTGTTATTTTTCCCACTCTGGTTCGTCCCGTGTTCTATGATCTATCTTACCACAACCAATTCAGTTCCTACGTTTCTCCAATGATTTAATTTTGTGTGACTCCTACATTTACATTTCGTTCCTTCAAACGACTATATTTTCTCTAATTGATCTTTAAGGTCGAGTTTGTTAACTAAGGTTAGAATCTGCAAACATGATAATCAAAGCTGCATCAGTATTCTAACAATATAACTATAACTCCAAAATCATGACTTATGTCGTGTCGATCTTGCATTCATACCTCAAAAGGAATATCACAATAATACCACGATCTTATGGTGACATACACTAATTTCAAGATGATAGGTATATATCATATTTACATATCCTATCAACTAACTTCAATAGTGTTAACACGTAGGACATACACATGTTATGGATCATTTCCACAATACGACCCTATTTTCAGGAAGAACTCACCAAACAACTAATCCATCTCAAGTAGTCATCTATCGATAGTATCATAGTCCTTATCTCGTAGGTACATTAGATTAGCAAATCTTCTAATGACTAGTCTCCCGGTTACAAGCTCCTATTCACTAATATCCTTTCCCAGCTTCGTTAACCTTCACGCTCGTAATCAAGGAGAAAGACCATTGAGATTCATTAAACTCAACTCGAAGGTTTATTAAGTACCACCAACAAACTACCATCGAAATTGCATGGGTAAACTAATCATGTGGCACTAGTTCAACTCTTCAAGTAAGTTTCATCAGCTTGTGATCCACAATTTATTTCTTTATTCAAATCTCTGTCTTCAAGTCATGAGGCTTCAGAATTTCTTTTAATCTTAACCAAGACTCCTAAGGCGAATAGTTTCAACCTCAAATAAATTCAACTCACCTCAATCCAAGGTTACATCATAGTTAAGAGGGCAATGGTCCTACTCACTTAGCGACCTAGTCATTCCTTTGAACTTCTAATGCCCACTAATATATCTTCAACATTAGTGTTACTAAGCTAGGGCCATAGCCATGTAAGTGATATCAATGCTCCACTAGGTTATTGGCCTTACAACAACAATCCTAGGACTATAAATGGGTACCGAAATGATTTAGCTCATAGATACTTACCATACTAATCCAAGTAGCTTGTTACACGAAATAACTTCGAGGTTGTATCAACATAAGAATTATGACCACGAGGCATCCTTCAACATAACCTAATAGAACTTCAAAAGTAATCAACCACTCATTTAACTATCATTACAAGATCCACCCCTCTATTCAACGACCACGATTCGAAGTCTACCAATAGCTAGTTTCTAGACGTGAAATGGTGCACATAGATACGGTGGTCTAATAATAGTCTCTTGGGTCATCATGACTTTAGTTCATCTCTATCTTAACTATATGAAATCTTACTCTTCTCATTTACATGTTCAACTAGCTAAGAGCATCAAGACTCATCGACCTTAGGTCCTAGGGTTCACCATAAATCATCATGCATACTCACTATTAGCTATTTAGGAATATTAATCATACCCTAACGACTCTACTTTGCAACCAGATGCTTAATATCATTTCCATGGTTTATATACCAGGCCCATCAGTATTACTTAGGGATATATACTTCCTAACATCCTCTAGGGTATCCAAATAACGAGTGCATAGAATGACTTACTTTGCATAATTACAACTAAATCAGAGGGGCACCAAATTAATACCATGATTCTTAATATCACCAAGATCCAACTTAGGACCTTTAGCAACGCTAGTTGTCTAATGTATAATTCAATACCTTGCACTTCTATTCGGCCTAACATTTTAGGTGTAGTCTTCCGAACACAAGTTCTAGCTACGTGAATTCCTCGATTCCAACATCCCTATATCTTGTCATACCAAAGAATCATCAACCTTGTTAAACTCAGTCCCCAAAGTTGCCTACATGTCTTGAGGTTATCCATTGTTAAGTTACTTAAATATACTATCTATGTCTTAATAATCTAACCCCTAAAAGTAACTATCGTCAACTTCCATGAATTCATCTCTTAATTTCTAGGTCACGATCTTACAATTTAGTGAACTTGAAACTCGCTAGTATACACCATATCAGATTCATCAATGCTTCATTCCAATCAAGTAAGGATTCAATCGTACGAGTATATTGCTAACTTCTCAGATAGTCTATCAAGCCAATTTTAAGATATGAGGAATGGATTCAAGGAACCTCTATGTCAACTTCTACTACAAGCACTTGAGAATATATACTACTCTACATGTCCAATAGTATACTCTTATATCTTAGGAAAGTTGTGTCCTTAACCTTTATACTTGAACCATAATTAGAAGACCTGTTTTAACGGAACCAAGAACTTCATAGCTATAAAATTGATAACTTAATCATAGGTATGGGTATTCCAAAGATAAGGGGATAACTTTACCTCAACATTTATACCTGTGCTACGCATTTTATATATGCATATCCAATAATACATACGATCCATCGAGTACCTGTGAAGATGCGAGAAATCTCTAACCGAGCTTTTTTGTTCTTACTGCATAAATTCACTTCCCAGAAAGTTTCAATCCTAACTATCTATGTATATAAACAGTCAGTCATGGTTATGTAATATGCACATGTATCCAAGAAGGAGTATAAAAGCATGCATGCATTATTGAGGACGTGTAGGTATGCACGATACAGAATACATATGGTCCACAAAGGCACATAATATTCAATACTTAAAGCAATTAAAGCACATTAGCACATATTAACACATATAAACAAGAAATCATAATTACCTTAGGGATTCTACCCATGGTCCGAGAGTTGAACCCGACTAACGCCTAGTTAGTAAACTAAGCTCTAATACCATTAATATAAGGTGTCACGCCCCCAACCCGACCTATGGAGGTTAGACTAGGGTGTGATCTAATCATTCATGTTCTTTTACGACTATAACTGATTAATGAAGATTAAGCTTATCCGTTAGACTGGAACTCCAAAAATTCTCTGAAAAACCGACAGCATGACGGCTGTAATTGGCTTCCTAGTTTGACCTGATTTTCTAAACGCCACGAAATAACCAATCTCAAATTCGATTCCAACTAAGGTTACTATTTACCACCAATTGATATGTCTACTGTTTATCTCAAGTCTCGTTTGATTAACACCTAGCATGGCAACTATGTCTCGTTTATGTGTCGATTCCTGTTACACAAGTACCTGTTGATCTTAGCTTACAAATGAGTACCTGTTTAAGATTGGATAGATTCATTTTACTTAGCCATTTGCCTAATACTTCATAAGCCTGTAGTAGTTACTAATCAAAGTAGTAAAACGATCAAATAGGGTGTCTGTCTAGTTATAAACAGTACAAATCAAAATTAGACCCCAAATTACAATGGGGGTCATTTACAATAACGACAACAAGTAACATAAGAAATAGTCTTCAAAACAACATATCATTCACAAAACAGCCACAATCACATAAGGCACGTAAGGCATGCAATCACTCCAAAGAGTCATCAATAGGCACGTTATCCACGGGTACATGTTCCTGATCTTCTTCACCTGTGATGATAAAAGAGGGTGAGTCCTTATGAACTCAACGAGGGGGAACGAGAAATACGTTTTGAAACTCTTTTTCCGATTCAACTTATGAAAAACCTTTTTTAAAAGCATGACATATAACACAAGTAAGTTCATAATGTAGTATAAAAGTAAAAGAACACAATTACCTATCTTTCCTCCTCGAGGTCCTCTAGGAACCAAGCTAGAGTACTTATACACATAGTGAAAAGGATACGGTGAGCTTTTGCTCTCAATTCATTTCCAATAATAGTTGCTGCGGCCGACTTCAAATCATCCACTTATCACGCCAAATGGGTGTATTCCGGATGTACCCCGAAATCCTATGACCCAACTCTTCGAAGAAGTCTAGCCCCCAAGCGAGAGAGGGAATAGGACCATGGTAGTCACGGTTGCACCGGCAAGCCCGATGTCACTCGGTGTGCGTGAACGCTACCATGCCAGAATAAAAGGTTGCAACCTTGTATGAAATGCACATTTATAACATTTAATATATCACATTAGGAGGACAATAAAGTAGGTTGCCTCCGATCAGTTATAAGATCGCACATTGACAAGTAAACACACGAGGCAAGTTTTGACATGTAATTTCACTTGTAAAGCACATGGAGTTATATGAATATTAAACGGGCAGCCATGTAACACATAAAAATCAAGTCATATAACTCATTTCGGGGTTCACGTAATCAGATAATGAGTTTATACAAGCATGCAACGACGTCTACGTGGGACCGTGTGCAAGAAAGGTCTACTTATCAACATGTAATCATTGGGAATCACATTTCAAGCATACTTAACATTTATTAGGCAGCCCACTAACCACACAATTAAACACGATAACCGTAGGATCATCACTTAGCGAGTTTTCATAGTCAATAGGGTTTCAATTCATGCTTACAAGTGTGATTAAGCCGCAAGTTATCACGCAATTAAACCCAAACCATGCATCGATTTATTAAAACATCCTCAATTATCCAAAACAGTCCACACAACATCCAAGTGCCACAATCCCAAGCATTCGATACCACAAGAGAAGTTACAACATTTTTCAAAGCATATCACTAAATAAAAACCTCACTGCAATGGTCTGTTTTTCCACAAACATTTAGACAAGCAAACAATCTCCAATTCCAGTGAATAAAATGTCAAATTAAATATTTTTGAGTGAACTAAATCCAGAAAAAAACCTCGCATCATTTGGAGTTCGGATTCAAGAGTTATAGCTAAAATCGTGAGACTATACAAAACTGTCCAGATTCATACATATTTCAATACTTTCCATTTTTGAGGGTCTTAGGGTCAGATTTAGATTTATTCTATTTCTGAATAAAATGTCCAGAACTGAAAAATATAGCAACCTACCAAATTTCATACATTTTAGATATCATTAAGAGGTAAAAACTGTTTTGTTCTACAAGGACAGTGAACTGCCAAAAACCTACTCTATTTTCCCAGTTTTTCCAGATTTGGACACCTTTCGATGTTTTTCCATTTTAGAGACCTTAGAGTCAAAATTGGCCTTGGCCTATTTCTACGAAAAATTCTCAGAACTGGAAAAAATAGTCACCTACTAATTTTTACACAATTCAACATCATTTACCAGGCCAAATATACTTCGTTCTAACAAGTCAGAAATCTGCCAGTTACGCGATTTTACCTATCTTCAAGTTCTAGCTAAATATCTTGCCATGCATGGTTACAAAATCTCATGTACACACATGTACAACAACTACAGAGGTAAATATAGTCATATGAAGCATGCATATGATTTTTGAAAGCTTTTAAAAGAGTTTAACCCTCACCTTAGCAAATCGATAGATGAAGATACACAAACGCTCTTTGAATCGCACAACTAGACCTTTTTCTTTGCTTTGGCCGAGAGGTATCTTGATTTCCCTTAAATCCTAGCTTAGTTAGCTTGTGTAGAAGGTGTGCATGTGTTTAGAACAAAAAGAAATGGAAGAAAACCATCAAAACTTTACCTAGGCCAAAAATGATGAGTTATGAGCTTGTATGAGACTTTCTTGCGTGTTTGCTTGCTATGGCTTGCTATGGCTGAGCTTGGGAGAGTCTTAGAGAGTCCTTGAGAGCTTGTGAGGAGTCTTGGGAGCTCAAAGGCTGCCTTGGTCGAAAATGGAGAGAGAATGGGAGAGTTTGAGAGGAAATAGAGAGTTTGAGAGAGAAATGATGCTTGTGTGTGTGTGTGTTGGCCTTGAGCCTTTCAAATCTGAATTTTGTGTCATCTTTAGCATTTTTTTGAGTTGAAATTAAGCATGGCATTGAGAGGGTCAAAAATGAGATGCTTGGGTATGGTGTAGGTGAATTTTTTATGCATTATGCTTAGTGCATGTGTCATAGAATGTCTAGGCTTTAATTTAATTGTGGAAAGTTGAACAAATTGCTTTGTCTTGGTCGTGTAATGCAATGGAAAATCTGAAATTTCAGATTCAAGTTAGTGCATTTTGGATTATAATAGTGTAGGTTTATAATAGTTTATTGGTTAGTTGAGTGTGTTGGGAAGAATAGATTATTTTATTAGTTAGTGGGTTTTGTAGAGAATTTGAATTAGGAATATAATATTAGTTAGTGGATTGTATAGGATTATTTTAGTGTTTAGTGCTTTGTGTATGATTCTTTATTGATTAGCATGCGGGCAAGCTTTCTTAGGTCTAGGGCACGCACTACGAGACACACACATAAATCAATACAGGGCACAAATCACGAGATAGACACGAACTATGAGGTAAGGCACATACTTCAAGATATATGCATGGATTTCAATGCAAATGCACGCAATCCCAGGTGAATAGACGTAAACCAATACAAGGCACGTAATTCAATGCAATGCACGTAAATTGAGGTACGACTCTTAAACCTAAGTTAGGGCGCGCAGTTCAAGGTCAGTGTACACAAATCGAGGTATCACACGTAAATTGAAGTCAGGGCACACAATCCTAGGTCAAGGCACGTATAACAAGGCATGCATAAAAATCAAGATAGGGCACGTAATCCATGGTCAGTCATATAATTCTGGGTCTAAGACACACAAATCGAGGTAACACACATTATTCGGGGTTGGGCCTCACATCTTCCCCTCCTTAAAAGAATTTCATCCCGAAATTCATTCTTACCTATTGAGGTCATTTAGACGGATTTTGACATTTGTTATTTTTCTCACTCCGGTTCATCCCGTGTTCTGTGATCTCTCTTACCACAACCAATTCAGTTCCTACGTTTCTCCAATGATCTAATTCGGTGTGACTCCTACATTTACAGTTCGTTCCTTGAAACGACTATATTTTCTCCAATTGATCTTTAAGGTCGAGTTCGTTAACTAATGTTAGAATCTCCAAACATGATAATCAAAGCTGCATCGGCATTCTAACAATATAACTATAATTCCAAAGTCATGACTTATGTCATGTTGATCTTGAATTCATGCCTCAAAAGGAATATCACAATAATACCACGATCTTATGGTGATATACACTAATTTCAAGATGATAGGTATATATCAGATTTACATATCCTATCAACTAACTTCAATAGTGTTAACACGTAGGACATACATATGTTATGGACCATTTCCATAATACGACCCTATTTATGGTCATATAATTATGGGTCTAAGGCACGTAAATTGAGATAACACACGTTATTCGGGGTCGGGCCTCACACGCAGCTGAGCATGCTTGGTGTCCTCGTCATAGAGCTCTCGGAGAGCTTTCCAACCGTATGTTATGCGCCGCGTAACTCCTTACGGATTAAAAGTTATGGGCACGGGAGCGACGAATACTTGGTCACAAGCCCCTCACCCTCTGTTTGCGGGCCTAGCCTCTACGTGAAGTGAAGTTGTCTTGCCCAAGGTGCCGTGTGATTCAGTAATAGAAATGTGATGGATTAGGTTGTCATTCTTTTCGCGGCTCACGACGTACGATCCGGGACGGGAAACAGCACAAAAGAAGAAAAATGTACCAAAATTTATGAAAATGTCCAATTTTGGGCTTCGAGAATATGCGCAACCGAGCAGGCTAGGTGCCCCCGTTGTAGACCTCTCAGAAAGCTTTCCAACGGTTTGCTGTTCGCCGCGTAACTCATTGCAGATCAAAAGTTATGGGCACCGGAGCGATGGATACCTGGTCACAAGCCCCACGCCCTCTGTTTGCGGGCCCAGCCTCTATGTGAAGTGAAGTTGTCTTGCCCAAGGTGCCGTGGGATTTGGTAATAGAAATGCGATGGATTAGGTTGTCTTCCTTTTCGCGGCTCACGACGTACGATCTGGGACGAAAAAACTGTGCAAAAGAAGAAAAGTATCCCAAAACTGATGAAAACGATTGATTTTGGGCTCTGAAAATAGGCGCAGCCAAGCAAGCTCTGTGCCCCCATCGTAGAGCTCTCGAAGAGCTTTCCAATGGTATGCTGTGCGCTGCGTAACACCTTACAGATCAAAAGTAATGAGCACCGGAGCGACGGATACCTACTCACAAGCCCCACGCCCTCTATTTGCTGGCACAGCCTCTACGAGAAGTAAAGTTGTCTTGCCCAAGGTTCCATGGGATTCGGTAATAGAAATGTGATAGATTAGGTTGTCGTCCTTTTCGCGGCTCACGATGTACGATCCGGAACGAAAAAATAGCGCAAAAGAAGAAAAGTGTCCCGAAACTGATGAAAATGATCGATTTTGGATTCCAAAAATAGGAGCAACCGAGCAGGCTAGGTGCCCCCATCGTAGAGCTCTCAGAGTGCTTTCCAACGGTATGGTGTGCGCCGCGTAACTCCTTACAGAGCAAAAGTTATGGGCACCGGAGCGATGGATACCTGGTCATAAGCCCCACGCCCTCTATTTGCGGGCCCAACCTCTACATGAAGTGAAGTTGTCTTGTCCAAGGTGACGTGTGATTCGGTAATAGAAATGTGATGGATTAGATTGTCGTCCTCTTCACGTCTCACAACGTACGATCCGGGATAAAAAAAATAGCGCAAAAGAAGAAAAGTGTCCGAAAACTGATGAAAACGTTCGATTTTGGGCTCTGAAAATAGGCGTAGTCGAGCAAGCTTGGTGCTCCCATCGAAGAGCTCTTAGAGAGCTTTCTAACGGTATGATGTGCGCCACGTAGCTCCTTACAGATCAAAAGTTATAGGCACCGGAGCAACAGATACTTGGTCACAAGCCCCATGCCCTCTGTTTGTGGGCCCAGCCTCTACGTGAATTGAAGTTGTCTTGCCCAAGGTGTCGTGGAATTATGTAATAGAAATGTGATGGATTAGGTTGTCGTCCTTTTCGCGGCTTACGACGTACGATCCGGGACGTAAAAACTGCGCAAAAGATGAAAAGTATCCCAAAACTGATGAAAACGTTCGATTTTGGGCTCCGAAAATAGGCGCAGCCGAGCAGGCTCTGTGTCCCCATCGTAGAGCTCTCGGAGAGCTTTCCACGGTATGCTGTGCACTGCGTTACTCCTTACGGATCAAAAGTTATGAGCACCGGAGCGACGGATACTTGGTCACAAGCCCCACGCCTTCTGTTTGCGGGCCCAGCCTCCACGTGAAGTGAAGTTTTCTTGCCCAAGGTGCCGTAGGATTCGGTAATAGAAATGTGATGGATTAGGTTATCGTCCTTTTCGCGGCTCACGACGTACGATCCGGGATGAAAAAATAGCACAAAAGAAGAAAAAGATCCCGAAATAGATGAAAACATTTGATTTTGGGCTCCGAATATAGGCGCAACCTAGCAAGCTAGGTGCCCCCACCGTAGAGCTCTCAGAGTGCTTTCCAACGATATGCTGTGCGCCGCGTAACTCCTTACGGAGCAAAAGTTATGGGCACCGGAGCGACGGATACCTAGTCGCAAGCCCCACGCCCTTTCTTTGCGGGCCCAGCCTCTACGTGAAGTGAAGTTGTCTTGCCTAAGGTGCCTTGTGATTCGGTAATAGAAATGTGATGGAATAGGATGTCATCTTTTTCGCGGCTCATGACATACGATCTAGGACAGAAAAACAGCGTAAAAGAAGAAAAGTATCCCAAAACTTATGAAAATGTTCGGTTTTGAGCTCCGAAAATAGGCGCAGCTGAGCAGGCTAGGTGCCTCCATCGTACAGCTCTCAGAGAGCTTTCTAACGGTATGTTGTGCGCTGCGTAACTCCTTACGGATCAAAAGTTATAGGCACCGGAGCGACGGATACCTGGTCACAAGCCCCACGCCCTCTGTTTGCGGGCCTAGCCTCAATGTGAAGTGAAGTTGTCTTGCCCAAGGTGCCGTTGATTCGGTAATAGAAATGTGATGGATTAGGTTGTCGTTCTTTTCGAGGCTCACGACGTATGATCCGAGATGAAAAAACAGCGCAAAAGAAGAAAAGTGTCTCGAAACAGAAGAAAATGTTCGATTTTGGGCTCCGAAAATAGGCGCAACCGAGCAGGCTAGCTGCCCCGATCGTAGAGCTCTCAGAGTGCTTTCCAACGGTATGCTGTGCACCACATAACTCCTTACGGAGCAAAAGTTATGGGCACCGGAGTGACGGATACCTGGTCACAAGCCCCATGCCCTCTGTTTGTGGGTCCAGCCTCTACGTGAAGTGAAGTTGTCTTGCCTAAGGTTCCGTGTGATTCGGTAATAGAAATGTGATGGAATAGGATGTCGTCTTTTTCGCGGCTCATGACATACGATCCGGGACGGAAAAATAGCATAAAAGAATAAAAGTGTCCCAAAACTTATGAAAATGTTTGATTTTGGGCTCTGAAAACAGGTGCAGCCGAGCAGGCTAGGTGCCCCCATCGTACAGCTCTCAGAGAGCTTTCCAACACTATGTTCTGCGCTGCATAACTTGTCACGCCCCAACCCGACCTATAGAGGTTAGACTAGGGAGTGATCTAAACATTCAAATCATATCACGTACTTAATCGTTCAAGAAGGTTTAACACTTAACGTTTAGCCTAAACTCCACAAACTCTCCGGAAAACCGGCAACATAACGGCTGTAATTGGGCTATTTAGTTTGACCTAATTTTATAAAGACCTCAAATCTTTCAATCTCAATTTCATTTCCAACTAAGATTACTATTTATAACCAATCGAAACGCCTACTAGTTATCTCGAAGTCTCGTTTGATTAATAACCTACCATGATACTATATCTCGTTTGTTTGTTAATTCTTGTTACAAAAGTACCTGTTGATCTTAGCTTAATAATGAGTACCTGCTTAAGATTGGATAGTTTCATTTTACTTAATCCTTACCTGATACGTCATAATCCTGTGATAGATACTAGTCAATAGCGATAGCAAAAACAACCATAATAGTGACTATCTAGTCATGATCAGTACAAGCCAAAATTAGACCCCAAATTACAACATGGGTCATTTACAATACAACAACAAACAACATAAGAAATAGTATTCAAGCAACATATCGTTCACAAAATGGCCATAATCACATAAGGCACGTAGGGTAAGCAATCATTCCAAGGAATTATCGTTAGGCACGTTGTCCTCAGGTACCTGTTCCTGGTCTTCTTCACCTGAGATGATAAAAGAGGGTGAGTCCTTATGAACTCAGCGAGGGGGAACGAGAAATAAGTTTTGAAACTCATTTTCCGGTTCAACTTGTGAAAACTCTTTTTGCAAGCGTGGCATGTATCACAAGTACATAATGTAATATAACAGTAAAAGAACACAGTTACCCGTCTTTCCTCCTCGAGGTCCTCTACGAACCAAGCGAGAGTACTTATACACATAGTGAAAAGGATACGGTGAACTTTTGCCCTCAGTTCATTTCCAGTATCAGTTGTTGCGACCGACTTCAAATCATCTCCTTATCACGCCAAATAGGTGTACTCCGGATGTACCCCGAAATCCTATGACCCAACTCTCCGAGGAAGTCTAGCCCCTAAGCGAGAGAGGGAATTGGACAATGGTAGTCATGATTGCACCGGCAAGCCCGATGCTGCCTGGTGTGCGTGAACGCTACCACGCCAGAAAGAAAGGTTGCAACCTTGTATACAATGCACATTTATGACATTTAATATATCACATTTGGAGGTCAACAAAGTAGGTTGTCTCCGGGTAGTCATAAGATTGCACATTGACAAGTAAATAAGCGAGGCACGATATGACAGGCAATTTCACTTGAAAAGCACATGGAGTTATATGAATATTAAACGGGCAGCCATGTAACGCATGCAAATCAAGTCATATAACTCATTTCGTAGTTCACGTGATCAAATAATAAGATTATTCAACAAGCAACGACATCTACATGGAACCGGGTGCAAGAAGGGCCTACTTGTCAACAAGTAATCATCGAAATCATGTTTAGGGCTATGAGGGCAACTACGGGCAGCCTACTAATCACATAATTAAATACGATATCCATGGGATCAACACTTAGCAAGTTTTTCCTAGTCATTAGGGTTTCATTTCATGCTCACCCGTGCGATTAAGCCCTAAATTGTCACGTAATTAAACTCAAGCCATGCATTGATTAATTAAAACACCCTCAAGCATTCAAAATAGTCCACACAACATCCAAATGCCACAATCCCAAGCATTTAGTACAACAAGAGAAGCTACAATAATTTTTCTAAGCATATCACTAGGTGAAACCCTCACTGCAATGGACTGTTTTCTCACAATCATTGAGACAAGCAAACAATCTCCAATTCCAGTAAAAAAAATGTCAAATTAAAGCTTAAGGAGTGAACTAAATCCAGAAACAAACCTTGCATCATTTGGAGTTCAGGTTCAAAAGTTATAGCCAAAACCGTGAGACTACGCAAAACTGTCCAGATTTGCACACATTTCAATGCTTGTCGTTTTTTAGGGCCTTAGGGTCAGATTTAACCTTAGTCCATTTATGACAAAAATGTCCAGAACTGAAAAATATAGCAGCATACCAAATTTCATGCATTTTGGATATCATTTACTAAGCCAAAACTGGTTCGTTATACAAGAACAGTGAATCTGCCAAAACCTGCTTCATTTTCCCAGATTTTCCAGATTTGGACACATTTTGATATTTTGCCATTTTGAGGACCTTAGATTCAAAATTAGCTTTGGCCTATTTCTGTGAAAAAGGCTCATAACTAGAAAAACTAGTCACCGACCAATTTTCACACATTTTCAACCTTGTTTACCTGGTAAAAATCACCCCGCACCAACAAGACAGAAGACTATTCCATACGCGAATTCATCTATCATCACATTCTAGCCAAATATCTTGCCATGCATGTTTACAAAAGCTCATGAACACACATATATCACAAGTACAGAGGTAGAAATAGACATTCAAAGGCATGCATGTGGTTTTTAAAAGCTTTTTAAGAAGTTTTAGCCCTCACCTTAGCAAGACAACAAAGAAGATGCACAAACTCTTGATGAAGAACAATGACAACTCTTCTCCTTGCTTAGCCGAGAGACAACTTGGGATTTCTCTAATTTCCTAGCTAAGTTACCATGTTCTTAGTAGGTGCATGTGGTTAGAACAAGAAGAAAAAGAAATGGAAGCTATTAAACTTACCTAAGCCGAAATGAATGTGCTAAAGGCTTGCATGTGCGTTTCTTTGCTCCTAGCTTTGCTTGGTCGAGCTCCTAAGTAGCTTGCAGGTCTTGAAAAGCCTTAGGATGAAGAACTTAGGTATGGAGTCTAAAAATTCAGCTAGGGCCGAGAGAGAGAGAGAGAAGAAATGAGAGAAAGAGAAAAGGAATGAAAGAAAAATGAAAGCTTGATGGGTATTGATGCTTGTCGGCCTAGGGCCTTGTAAAATCTGATTTTGTGTCTTCAAGAGGCATGTTTGAATTGTCCTAGCATGGGCAAGGGAATGTGTGTCGAGATTGGAGCATTGGGGAGGGTTTTTGAGCCATTTTTTACTGCTTTGTGTCATTAGTTGTCATAGAATTGCTAGGAATGAATTTGAATTAAGCAAGCAAGCACAAATGCACAAAAAGTGGTCAGCCAAGGCATTGCAAGAATCTGAATTTTTGTCTTGGTTGAGCAATTTAATATTGTGTGTTTGGGATGTGCAAAAGAATAAGGAATAAAGAATAAAGAATGCTTAGCTTTTGGTGCAATTTCGTCTTCTAGTGGGTTGACTTAGCATTTTAATATTAGTTAGTGGAGTTTGTAGGATTAATTGATGATCTAGTGCTTCATGTAAGATGCTTTCTTGATTAGCGAGAGGGCACACTTTCCTAGGTTTAGGGCACGCACTACGAGGTAGGGTACGAACTACTAGACGAATGCTTGTTTCCCAAGTAAATGCACGCAACCCTAAATGAATGCACGTAATTCAATGCAAGACACACAAAACGAAACACGACTCTTAAACCTAGGTCAAGGCATGCAAATCTAGGTTAGGGCACACGAAACGAGATAACGCACGTTAGTCGGGGATTAGGGCACACCATTCTAGGTCAAGGCACGAATGATGAAGCATGCACGAAAACAAAGACAGGGCACATAATCCAAGGTCAGTCGTATAATTCTTGGTCTATGGCACGCAAATCGAGGTAACACACGTTATTCGGGGTCGGGCCTCACATCCTCCCTTCCTTAAAAGAATTTCGTCTCGAAATTCATTCTTGCCTATTGAGGTCATTTAGACGGACTCTAACCCTTGTTATTCTTCCTATTCTGGTTCGTCCCGTGTTTGGTGATCTTTTACCACAACCAATTCACTTGTTATGTTTCTCCAATCATTTAGTTCGGTGTGACCTCTACATTTACAGTTCTTTCCTTTGAACGATTATATTCCTTCCATTTGATCTTAAGATCAAGTTCATTGACTAAGGTTAGAGTCTTCAAACGTAGTCATCAAAGCTGCGTCGGTATTCTAACTATATAACTATAACTCCAGAATCCTGACTCATGTTGTATCAATCCTGCATTCATACCTCAAAAAGGAATATCACAATAATACTATGATCCTATAGCCACATATACTAATTTCAAGATGATAGGTCTATATCCGATTTACATAACCAATCAACTAGCTTCACAATTGTTATCATGTAGGACATAAACAAGTTATGGATCATTTCCACAATATGACCCTATCTTCAAGAAGAACTCACCAAACAAACTAATCCATCTCAAATCGTCATCTATCGATAGTATCATAGTCCTTATCTCGTAGGTACATTAGATTAGCAAATCTTCTAATGACTAGTCTCCCGGTTACAAGCTCCTATTCACTAACATTCTTCCCCAGCTTCGTTAACCTTCACGCTTGTAATCAAGAGAAAGATAGTTGAGATTCATGAAACTCAAACTCTAAGGTTTATTAGGTACCACCAACAAATTGTCATTGAAATTGCATGGTAAACTAATCATGTTGCACTAGTTCAACTCTTACAAGTAAATTTCATCAACTTGTGATCCACAATCTATTTCCTTATTCAAATCTCTATTTTCACATCTCAAGGCTTTAGAATTTCTTTTAATCTTATCCAAAACTCCTAAGGCGAATAGTTTTAACCTCAAATAAATTCCACTCACCTCAATCCAAGGTTACGTCATACTTAAGAAGACAAAGGTCCTACTCACTTACCGATCTAGTCATTCCTTCGAACACTTAATGCCCACCAATATAACCTCACCATTAATGTTACTAAGCTGGGTTCATCGCCATTTAAGGGATATCAATGCTCTACTAGGTTACCGATCGTACAACAACAATCCTAGGACTATAAATGGGTACCGAAATGATCGAGCTCATAAAATACTTACACGAGATAACTTCAAGGTTGTATCAATATAAGAATTATGACCAAGAGGCATCCTTCAACATAACCTAATAGAACTTCAAAAGTAATCAACCACCCGTTTAACTATCACTACAAGATTTACCTCTTTATTCAACGACCACCATTCAAAGTCTACCAATCGCTAGTTTCTAGATGTGAAACGGTGCACATAGATACGGTGGTCTAACAATAGTCTCATGACTCTGATTTATCTATATCTTACACTCTTCGTTTACATGTTCAACTAGCTAAGAGCATTAAGTCTGATCGACCTTAGGTCCTAGGGTTTACCATGAATCATCATGCGTACTCACTATTAGCTATTTAGGATTACTATTCATACCCTAACGACTCCATTCTGCAACCGGATGCTTTAATCTTATTTCCATGGTTTATATACTAGGTCCATCGGTCTTGCTTAGGGATATATGCTTTCTAACATACTCTAGGGTATCCAAACAACGAGTGCATATAATGACTTACTTTACATAATCACAACTAAATCCGAGAGGTACCAAATTAATACCATGATTCTAAATATCACCGATATCCAACTTAGGACCTTTAGCAACGTTAGTCATCTAATGCATAATTCAATTCCTTACACTTCTATTCGACCTAACATTTTAGGTGCAGTTTTCCCAAACACGAGTCCTAGCTACGTGAATTCCTTGATTCCAACATCCCTATACCTTGTTAGACTAAAGAATCATCAACCTTGTTAAACTCAGTCTTCATAGTTGCCTACATGTCTTGAGGTTATCCATTGTTAACTCACTTAAATACGCTATCCAAGACTTAATAATCTAACCCCTAAAGGTAAACTATTGTCAACTTCCACGAATTCACCTCTTACTTTCTAGGTCATGATCTCAATTTTTAGTGAACTTGAAACTTGCTAGCATACACCATATCAGATTCATCAATGCTTGATTCCAATCAAGTAAGGATTCGACCGTACACGTATATTGTTAACTTCTTAGATAGTCTATCAAGCCAATTTTAAGATGCGAGAAATGGATTCAAAGAAACCTCTAAGTCAACTTCCACTATCAGCACATGGGAGTATACACTACTCTACATATTTAATAGTATACCCTTATATCTAAGGAAAGTAGTATGTCTTTAACCTTTATACTTGAGCCACAATTAGAAGAACGGTTTAACGGAATCAAAACTTCATAGCCAAAAATTGATAACTTAATCGTGGGTATTCCAAAGATAAGGGGATAACTTTACCTCGACATTTATACTTGTGCTACGCATTTTATATATGCATATCCAATAATACATACGATCCATCGAGTACCTGTGGAGATGCGAGAAATCTCTAACCAAGCCTTTTCGTTCGTCCTGCACAAATTCATTTCCCTGAAAGTCCTAATCCTAACTATCTATGTGTATAAACAGTCATTCACGGTTATATAAATAGTCATTCACGATTATATAACATGCACATGTATCAAGGAAGGAGTATAAAAGCATGCATGCATTATTGAAGACGTGTCGGTGTGCATGATATAGAATACATATGATCCGTAAAGGCACATAATATTCAATGTTCAAAACAATTAAAGCACATTTAGCACACATTAACACATATAAACAAGATATCATAATTATCTTAGGGCTTCTACTTACGGTCCGAGAGTTGAACCCGACCAATGCCTAGTTAGTAAACTAAGCTCTGATACCATTTTTCTAAGGTGTCACGCCCTAACCCGACCTATAGAGGTTAGACTATGGAGTGATCTAAACATTCAAATCATATCACGTACTTAAACGTTCAAGAAGGTTTAACACTTAACGTTTAGCCTAAACTCTACAAACTCTCTGGAAAACTGGCAGCATAACGGCTGTAATTGGGCTCTTTAGTTTGACCTAATTTTATAAAGACCTCAAATCTTTCAATCACAATTTCATTTCCAACTAAGATTACTATTTATAACCAATCGAAACGTCTACTAGTTATCTCGAAGTCTCGTTTGATTAATTACCTACTATGATCCTATGTCTCGTTTGTTTGTTAATCCTTGTTACAAAAGTACTTGTTGATCTTAGCTTAACAATGAGTACCTGCTTAAGATTGGATAGATTCATTTTACTTAATCCTTACCTGATACTTCATAATCCTGTGATAGATACTAGTCAATAGCGATAGCAAAAACGACCATAATAGTGACTATCTAGTTATGATCAGTACAAGCCAAAATTAGACCCCAAATTACAACGGGGGCCATTTACAATACAACAACAAACAACATAAGAAATAGTCTTCAAGCAACATATCATTCACACAATAGCCATAATCACGCAAGGCACGTAGGGCAAGCAATCATTCCAAGGAATCATCATTAGGCACATTGTCCTCGGGTACCTGTTCCTAGTCTTCTTCACCTAAGATGATAAAAGAGGGTGAGTCCTTATGAACTCAGCGAGGGGGAACGAGAAATAAGTTTTGAAACTCATTTTCCGGTTCAACTTGTGAAAACTCTTTTTGCAAGCGTGGCATGTATCACAAGTAAGTACATAATGTAATATAACAGTAAAAGAACACAGTTACCCGTCTTTCCTCCCCAAGGTCCTCTAGGAACCAAGCGAGAGTACTTATACACATAGTGAAAAGGATACGGTGAGCTTTTGCTCTCAGTTCATTTCCAGTATCAGTTGTTGCGGCCGACTTCAAATCATCTCCTTATCACGCCAAATGGGTGTACTCCGGATGTACCCCGAAATCCTACGACCCAACTCTCCGAGGAAGTCTAGCCCCTAAGCGAGAGAGGGAATTGGACAATGGTAGTCACGGTTGCACCAACAAGCCCGATGCCGCCTAGTGTGCGTGAACGCTACCACGCCAAAAAGAAAGGTTGCAACCTTGTATGCAATGCACATTTATAGCATTTAATATATCATATTTGGAGGTCAACAAAATAGGTTGCCTCCGGGCAGTCATAAGATTGCACATTGCAAGTAAACAAGCGAGGCACGATATGACAAGCAATTTCACTTGAAAAGCACATGGAGTTATATGAATATTAAACGGGAAGCCATGTAACGCATGCAAATCAAGTCATATAACTCATTTCGTAGTTCACGTGATCAAATAATAAGATTATTCAACATGCAACGATATCTACGTGGAACCGGGTGCAAGAAGGGCCTACTTGTCAACAAGTAATCATCGAAATCATTTTTAGGGCTATGAAGGCAACTACGGGCAGCCTACTAATCACATAATTAAATACGATATCCATAGGATTAACACTTAGTGAGTTTTTCCTGGTCATTAGGGTTTTATTTCATGCTTACCCGTGCGATTAAGCCCTAAATTGTCACGTAATTAAACTCAAGCCATGCATTGATTAATTAAAACACCCTCAAGCATTCAAAATAGTCCACACAACATCCAAATGCCACAATCCCAAGCATTTAGTACAACAAGAGAAGCTACAATATTTTTTCTAAGCATATCACTAAGTGAAACCCTCACTACAATGGACTGTTTTCTCACAATCATTGAGACAAGCAAACAATCTCCAATTCTAGTAAAAAAAAGTCAAATTAAAGTTAAGGAGTGAACTAAATCCAGAAACAAACCTCAATCATTTGGAGTTCGAGTTCAAGAGTTATAGCCAAAACCGTGAGACTACGCAAAACTGTCCAGATTTGCACACATTTCAATGCTTGTCATTTTTGAGGGCCTTAGGGTCAGATTTAGCCTTAGTCCATTTCTGACAAAAATGTCCCGAACTGAAAAATCTAGTAGCACAACAAATTTTATGCATTTTGGATATCATTTACTAAGCCAAAACTAGTTCGTTCTACAAGAACAGTGAATATGCCAAAACCTGCCTCATTTTCCCAGATTTTCCAGATTTGAATGCATTTTGATATTTTGCCATTTTGAGGACCTTAGAGTCCAATTTAGCTTTGGCATATTTCTGCGAAAAATGCTCATAACTGGCAAAAATAGTCACCTACCAATTTTCACACATTTTCAACCTCATTTACCTGGTCAGAATCATCCCGAACCAACAAGACAGAAGAGTGTCCCATACGCGATTTCATCTATCATCACATTCTAGCCAAATATCTTGCCATGCATGTTTACAAAAGCTCATGAACACACATATATCACAAGTACAGATGTAGAAATAGACATTCAAAGGCATGCATGTGGTTTTTAAAATCGTTTCAAGAAATTTTAGCCCTCACCTTAGCAAGACAACAAAGAAGATGCACAAACTCTTGATGAAGCACAACGTCGACTCTTCTCCTTGCTTAGCCGAGAGAAAACTTGAGATTTCTCTAATTTCCTAGCTAAGTTACCATGTTCTTAGTAGGTGCATGTGGTTAGAACAAGAAGAAAAAGAAATGGAAGCTATTAAACTTACCTAAGCCGAAATGAATGTGCTAAAGGCTTGCATGTGCGTTTCTTTGCTCCTAGCTGTGCTTGGTTGAGCTCCTAAGTAGCTTGGACGTCTTGAAAAGCCTTAGGATGAGGAACTTAGCTATGGAGTCTACAAATTCAGCTAGGGCCGAGAGAGAGATAGAAGAAATGAGAGAAAGAGAAAATAAATGAAAGAAAAATGAAAGCTTGATGGGTATTGATGCTTGTCGGCCTAGGGCCTTGTAAAATCTGATTTTGTGTCTTCAAGAGGCATGTTTGAATTGTCCTAGCATGGGCAAGGGAATGTGTGTCGATATTGGAGCATTGGGGAGGGTTTTTGAGCCATTTTTTATTGCTTTGTGTCATTAGTTGTCATAGAATTGCTAGGAATGAATTTGAATTAAGCAAGCAAGCACAAATGCACAAAAAGTGGTCGACCAAGGCATTGCAAGAATCTGAATTTTTGTCTTGGTTGAGCAATTTAATATTGTGTGTTTGGGATGTGCAAAAGAATAAGGAATAAAGAATAAAGAATGCTTAGCTTTTAGTGCAATTTCGTCTTCTAGTGGGTTGAATTAGCAATTTAATATTAGTTAGTAGAGTTTGTAGGATTAATTAATGATCTAGTGCTTCGTGTAAGATGCTTTCTTGATTATCGTGCAAACACGCTTTCCTAGGTTTAGGGCACACACTATGAGGTAGGGCACGAACTAAGAGACGAATGCACGTTTCCCAAGTAAATGCACGCAACCCTAAATGAATGCATGTAATTCAATGCAAGGCACACAAAATGAAGCACGACTCTTAAACCTAGGTCAAGACACACAAATCTAGGTCAGGGCACACGAAACGAGATAATGCACGTCAGTCGGGGATTAGGGCACACCATTCTAGGTCAAGAAACGAATGACGAAGCATGCACGAAAACCAAGACATGGCACATAATCCAAGGTCAGTCGTATAATTCTTGGTCTATGGCACGTAAATCGAGGTAACACATGTTATTCGGGGTCGGGCCTCACATAACTCCTTACAAATCAAAAGTTATGGGCACCGAAGCGACGGATACCTGGTCACAAGCCCCACGCCCTCTGTTTGCGGGCCGAGCCTCTACGTGAAGTGAAGTTGTCTTGCCCAAGGTGCCGTGGGATTCGGTAATAAAAATTTGATGGATTAGGTTGTCCTCCTTTTCGCAGCTCATGACATATAATCCGGGATGAAAAAACAGCACAAAAGAAGAAAAAAGTCCCAAAACTGATGAAAATTTTCGATTTTGGGCTCCAAAAATAGGCGCAGCTGTGAGGCCCGACCTCGATTTGCCTGCGATACCTCGTTTCGTGCGCCCTAATCTAGATTTGCGTGCCTTGACCTAGATTTAAGAATTATGTTTAGTTTTGTGTGCCTTGCATTGAATTACGTGCATTCATTTAGGGTTGCTGCATTTACTTGGAAAATGTGCGTTCGTCTTGTAGTTCGTGCCCTACCTCGTAGTGCGTGCCATAGACCTAGGAAAGCGTGCCCTCACGCTAATCAAGAAAGCATCTTACACGAAGCACTAGATCATTAATTAATCCTACAAATTCCACTAACTAATATTAAATTATTAATTCAACCCACTAGAAGACAAAGTCTCACAAAAAGCTAAACATCCCTTATTCTTTATTCCTTATTCTTTTGCACTTTCAACACACAATTAAATAATACTCCAATAGATTACAAAAAAATCAGATTTTATATATGCCTTGGCCGTCCACAATATGGGCTTTTGTGCTTGCTTGCTTAATTCAATTTAAATCCTAGACAATCTATGACAATTCTATGACACATTGCATAAAAAATTTAGCTCAAAAACTCCACCCAAAGCCTTCAAATCTCGACCAAATGCTCCTTGCCCATGCTAGGAATTTCAAAATGCTTCTTGAAGACATAAAAACCTGAATTACAATGCCCAAGGCCGAACATATGCATCAACATTTGCAAAAGCTATCATTTTCTTTCATTTCTCTCATTCTCCTCACATTTCTCTCTCTCCCTCTCATTCTTCTCTCTCTCTCTCGGCCTTGGCTGAGTTTCATCATTCCATAGCTCATCTTCATCATTCTATGGTGCATCAAGATAAGCAACAAGCTAAGAAACTCGACCAAGCTAGCTAAGTTACAAGAATCACACATGCAAGCTCTTTGAGTCTCCATTTCGGCCTAGGTGAGTTTGCTAGCTTCCATTTCATTTCTTCTTGTTCTAACCACATGCACCTACTAAGAACTTGGTCACTAAGCTAGGAAAAATAGAGATAAATCGGGTGGTGTCCCGGCTAAGCAAGGAAGAAGACCAAATTTGTGCTTCATCAAAATTTTGTGCATCTTCTTGTGGTTTTGCTAAGGTGAGGGCTAAAACCTTTTGAAAATCCTTCAAAACTCCACATGCATGCTTTTAAATGTTTGTCTTTGCTTCTGTACTAGAGATATATGTGTGTTTATAAGCTTTTACAACCATGCATGGCAAGATTTTGGCTTGAAGGTGATGATAGATGAAATCGGGTTTTGTGACAGCTCTCTGTCTTGTTGTTGCGAGGTGCGTTTGGCTAGGCAAATGATGTTTAAAATTCATGAAAATTGGTGGGTAACTATTTTTTCCAGTTTTGAACATTTTTCTCAGAAATAGGCCAAAGCTAATGTTGACTCTAAAGTTCTCAAACTGGCGAATCATTAAAATGTGTCCAAATTTGGAAGTCTAGGAAAAATGAAGCAGGTTTTGGCATATGCACTGACCTTGTAGAACGAATCAGTTTTGACTTTGTAAATAATGTCTAAAATGCATGAAATTTGGTGTGCTGATAGGTTTTTCAGTTCTGGAAATTTTTGTCAGAAATGGACTAAGGCTAAATCTGACCCTAAGGACCTCACAAATGACAAGTATTGAAATGTGTGCAAATCTGGACAGTTTTGTGCAATCCCACTGTTTTGGCTATAACTAGTGGACCCGAACTCCAAATGATATGAGGTTTGTTTCTGAATTTAATTCACTTCTTAAGATTTAATTTGGAATCTTATTCACTGGAATTGGAGATTGTATGCTTGTCTTAATGATTGTGAGAAAACAGCCTATTGTAGTGAGGGTTTCACTTAGTTATATGCTTAGAAAATTTGTTGTAACTTCTCTTGTGGTAATAAATGCTTGGGATTGTGGCATTGGGATGTTGTGTGGACTGTTTTGAATACTTGGGGATGTTTGAATTAACTAATGCATGGCTTGAGATTGATTTTGAGTTGACTTGGGGCTTAATCGCACGGGTAAGCACGGAATGGAAACCCTAGTGACTAGGTAAACTAGCTAAGTGTCGATCCTTTGAATATTGTGCGTAATTATATGTTTAGTAGGCTGCCCGTAGTTGCCCTTATAGCTGTTAATGTGATTTTGATCATTGCATGTTGACAAATAGGACTTTCTTGCACCCGAACCCACGTGGATTGTCGTTGCATGTTGAATAATATTATTATTTGATTACGTGAACGTTGAAATGAGTTATATGACTTGATTTATGTGCGTTACATGGATGCCCGTTTAATGTTCATATAACTCTATATGCCTTTCAAGTGAAATTACTTGTCTTATCGTGCCTTGCTTGTTTTCTTGTCAATGTACAATCTTATGACTGTCCGGAGGCAACCTACTTTGTTGTCCTCCTAATGTGATATATTAAATGTCATAAATGTGCATTGTATATAAGGTTACAACCTTTCATTCTGGCGTGGTAGCGTTCACGCACACCGGGCGGCATCGGGCTTACCGGTGCAACCGTGACTACCATTGTCCAATTCTCTCTCTCATTTGGGGGCAAGACTTCCTCGGAGAGTTGGGTTATAGGATTTCGGGGTACATCCGGAGTACACCCATTTAGCGTGATAAGGGGATGATTTGAAGTCGGCCGCAACAACTGATACTAGAAATGAACTGAGAGTAAAAGCTCACCGTATCCTTTTTACTATGTGTATAAGTACTCTTGCTTGGTTCCTAGAGGACCTCGGGGAGGAAAGATGGGTAATTGTGTTCCTTTACCTTCATATTATTGTTCTGTACTTAATTGTAATACACTCATACTTGCAAAAAGGGTTTTCATAAGTTAAACCAGAAAATGAGTTTCAAAACCTATTTCTCGTTCCACCTCACTGAGTTCATAAGGACTCACCCTCTTTTATCATCTCAAGTGAAGAAGATCAAGAACAGGTACCCGAGGACGACGTGCCTAATGATGATTCCTTGGAGTGATTGCCTGTCCTATGTGCTTTGCGTGATTATGGCTATTTGTGAACACTATGCTACTTGAAGACTATTTCCTTTCATGTTGCTTAATGTTTGTGATGTAAAAGACCCCCGTTGTAATTTGGGGTCCAATCTTGGCTTGTACTGATAATAACTAGGTGACACTACTATGGTTGTGTTGCTATCGTTATTGGCTATTATCCACCATAGGATTAAGTAAAATGAACCTATCCAATCTAAGCAGGTACTCTCTATCAAGCTAAGATCAACAGGTACTTTTGTAACAAGGATTAACAAACAGACGAGACATAGTATCATACTAGGTTATTAATCAACGAGACTTCGAGATAACCAATAGGCATTTCAATTGATGGAAAATAGTAATCTTAGTTAGAAATGAAATTGAGATTGAAAAATTTGAGGCGTTTAGAGAATTAGGTCAAACCAAAGAGCCCAATTACAGCCGGTATGCTGCCAGTTTTCTAGAAAATTTTGGAGTTTTGGCTAAAACATTAAGTGTTAAACTTTCATGAACGATTATGTACAGGACGTGACTTGAATGTTTAGATCACACCCTAGTCTAACCTTATAGGCCGGGTTGGGGCGTGACACCTCATAGAAAGAAATGGTATCAGAGCTTAGATTGATTAAGCCAGGTTTAACTCTCGGACCATGGGTAGAGCCCTAAGATAATTAGGATGACTTGTCTATATGTTGTTGTGTGATAATGTTAATTGTGCCTTCTATGTTCTATGTGCTTAAGTGATTAACATGTCTAAATTGTTTCTAGAATTGTATCTATATTATGTTGCATATCTTATGCATTAAATTCTTATTTATCATATTTCAATAAATTGTGCATCGTAATCTGTACCTATAAATGGCTGGCCCTAGTACCCGTACTACTAATAGGAGTAGTGAACCTTAAGAGACCGGTGATGCTTATCAAACTAATCCCAGTATAGCTATGTTTAACATGATGGCAAATGCCATGGATCGCGTATCACGAGTGATGGAGCGTCGAGATGCACGAGAAGCCAATAACAACAACAACAACAGGAATGATGGTAACCATGGGAAACATAGCAGAATGAGGGAGTTCCTTGACTTTCGCCCGTCCAAATTCCACGGGGAAGTTGATGATGAGAAAGCAGAGGCTTGGCTGTCCGAGATCGAGAAGATTTTCAGGCCACTTGATTATACTGATGAAGAAAATGTGGAGTTTGCCGTGTTTCTGTTGCACGGGGATGCCGAGCATTGGTAGCACACTGTAGAGGCACTTTGGGAAATGGATCAGACACCTCGTTTGTGGGGTAATTTTGTTAAGGCATTCAAGGATAAATATGTACCTACAGTTTCCAGGCAGAGGTAGATTGAGGAGTTTATGCACTTGACCCAGGGTAACATGACGGTGGCCCAGTATGAGGCTCGTTTTGACCGACTATCCTGTTATGCTCAATATATGGTTAGTACTCCAGAGGCAAAGATGTGGAAATTTACTACTGGATTGAGGCCAGAGATTTAGGACCAGTTGGCTTCTCATGACTTCGATACCTATTCTGCTCTGTTTGCTGCTGCCTCTTGTGTTGAGAAGAGGAAACTTGATAGAGCCAGTTCGAGTCAGCCAAACAAGAAACCATACCAGCCTCCAGGTCAGCAGAGGAAATTCTAGAGCCAGAGTCGTAGTCAGGGCCAGGGCCAGAACAGACTAGCGAATAACCGTGGCCTGACGAAAGCGCCATCAGCCTCTTCCACCCGCAGATCCATAGGTAGTTCACCTGCTACTCAGTCTGTCAACTGTTCTTACTGTGACAATAAGGGGCATACCGAGGCCCAGTGCTGGAAGAAGTCAGGACGATGTGTGAGATGTGGCAGTGATCAGCATCAGATCAAGGATTGCCCTAAATGGCAAGCATGACAGAATCAGGGTAAACCAGCTGGTAGAGGCAAGACTCCAGTTCCTAGAGTTCAGGCTCGAGCCTATGCTATTGAGTGCGATGAGCTTCCAGATGAGACCGCTGTTGTTGAAGGTACATTCTTCATACTGAATCAACCTGTTAGGGTGCTAATTGATTCGCGGGCTACTCATTCATTTATTACTCCCTTGTGTGTGCAACGTGTGAAACTGAAAGTTGTATGCTTGCCTTACGAAGTAGAAGTTGGTACTTCGATGGGTTCTAAACTTATTACTAGATTAACTTGTAAAGCATGTAAAATCCAAATTAAGGATAGGGAATTCTCAGCCAATCTTATTGTATTACCTTTTCGAGACTATGAAGTCATCTTAGGGATGGACTGGTTGGCAAAGCATCATGTCCAACTAGATTGCCGGACGAAGATTATAACATTCCGGGTACCTGGTCAACCAATACTGGAGGTAATGGGTCGAAGAGATTTCACCGGGAGTTCCATCATTTCGTCTACGAAAGCAGTGAAGTCCTTGAGGAAAGGGTGTAGTGGATACTTAGCTTACCTCATCAACAAGTCGTCGGACAAAGCTAAGTTGGAGGAGATGCTTGTGAGCAAAGACTATGCGGATGTGTTTCCAGAAGAATTGCCCAGTCTACCCCTAAATCGGGAGATCGAGTTCATCATAGAGTTACTGCCTGGCACCCAACCGATATCTAAAGCCCCCTATCGTATGGTACCAGCCGAGCTACAAGAATTGAAAGGCCAATTGCAAGGATTGTTGAAGAAAGGGTTTGTTCAACCAAGTTCTTCTTCGTGGGGTACACCAGTTCTATTTGTAAAGAAGAAAGACGGAACGTTGAGGCTATGCATCCATTACTGAGGATTGAACCAAGTGACTGTCAAGAATAAATACCCACTTCCACTGATCGACGAGTTGTTTGATCAACTTCAAGGAGCCAAAGTGTATTCGAAGCTCGACTTGAGGCAAGGGTACTATCAGTTACGGATCAAAAAGGAAGATGTGCCTAAAACGGCTTTCAAGACAAGATATGGGCATTATGAATATGTGGTGATGCCTTTTGGACTAACTAATGCCCCTGTAGCTTTTATGGACTTGATGCACAGGGTGTTTCAACCCTACTTGGACCAATTTATGGTGATCTTCATTGATGATATTTTGGTATACTCGAAATCTGAGGCGGAGCATGAACAACACCTGCGGTTGGTACTGCAGAAACTTCGAGAGCATCAATTGTACGCAAAGTTTAGCAAGTGCGAATTTTGGTTGCAACAGATTGCATTTTTGGGGCATATCATATCCCAAGAGGGAATAGCGGTGGATCTAGCAAAGATTGATGTAGTGATGTCTTGGAAGAAATCGGAAAACGTTACGGAGGTTCGGAGTTTTCTTGGTCTAGCCGGCTATTATCGGAGGTTCTTGAAAGATTTCTCTAAGATTACAGGACCGCTTACAAAGCTCACTCAAAAGAAAACAAAGTTCGTGTGGGATGATAAGTGTGAGAATAGCTTCCAAGAGTTGAAGAAAAGATTGACTACCGCACCTGTTCTTGCATTGCCTGAAGGGAGTCAAGGATTTGTAATCTATAGCGATGCTTCGAAGGAAGGATTGGGTTGTGTGCTGATGCAAAATGGAAGAGTGATTACATATGCTTCTAGGAAACCAAAGTCGTATGAATTGAACTACCCAACGCATGATTTAGAGTTAGCGGCTTTTGTGTTTGCACTCAAGAAATAGAGGCATTATCTGTGGGGTAACAAGTTTGAGGTATTTACTGATCACAAGAGCTTGAAATATTGGTTCTCTCAAAAAGAGTTGAATATGAGGCTAAGGCGGTAGATGGAACTTTTGGATGATTATAACTACACAATCAATTATGTGCCCGGTAAAGCAAATGTAGTTGTAGATGCTTTAAGTAGGAAAGCAAGCATGGCAAAACTGGAAATCAAAGTGCAGTAGTTGTTGGAAGAAGCATTTTTGTGGAAACCACAATTGACTCAGAAAGGGTTACTTTTTGCCACTACGCAAGTCCAATCGACCTTGTTGTTTGAGTTACGAGAGGCTCAACAGAAGGACCAACAATTTTAGAAGATTAAAGAAAGCAACACAGATTTCAAGTTTCATGATGATGGTATTTGGAGGTTTAGGAATCGGATTTGTGTTCCTAATGAGCCAGAGCTGAAAAAGAAGATTCTTGAAGAAGCCCATAATTCAAGATACACTATTCACCTCGATGGAACAAATATGTACCGGGATTTGAAACAACATTATTGGTGGAATAACATGAAGAGAGAGATTGCGGAGTTTGTGGCACGGTGTTTGACTTGCCAGAGAGTCAAAGCGGAACATCAACGACCCGCAGGTTTACTTCAGCTGTTGGAGATTCCTCAATGGAAATGGGAACATATAACTATGGACTTTGTTATGGACCTGCCTAGGTCACAAAAGGGTTATGACGCCGTTTGGGTCATAGTGGATAGATTGACTAAGTCAGCGCACTTCTTACCGATGAACAAGGAGGATAGTCCTGAGAAATTGGGAGATATGTATGTGTCGGAGATTGTAAGATTGCATGGGATGCCTGTGAGTAGTGTATCAGATAGGGATCCTCGTTTTACTTCCCGATTTTGGAAGAGATTGCAAGAAGCTTTGGGAACGAAGTTGAGTTTCAGCACGGCTTATCACCCTCAGACTGATGGACAATCCAAGAGAACTATTCAGATTCTGGAGGATATGCTAAGGGCGTGTGTTTTAGACTTCGGGAAAGGTTGGGAGAAATATCTGTCTCTAGCGGAGTTCGCTTATAATAATAGTTATCAGGCCACTATCGGAATGGCACCGTTTGAGGCATTGTATGGACGTAAGTGTCGATCCCCAATTTACTGGGATGAAGTAGGTGAAACGAAGACTTTCGACCCAACCCTTCTACCTGAACTTATGAAGACCGTTGATAATATCCACCTCATTCGAAAATGGATGCTTACCGCCCAAAGCAGGCAGAAGAGTTATGCAGACCGACGGAGATGGAGCCTAGAGTTTGAGGTCGGCGACAAGGTGTTCCTGAAGATATCACCTCGGAGGGGACTGATTAAACACGGCAAGGGTGGAAAGTTGAGCCCGAGATTTGTAGGACCATTTGAGATAATTGAGAAGGTTGGCAAATTGGCGTATCGCCTGGCACGACCCCAAAACCTCTCCAATATTCACGACGTCTTTCAAGTTTCAATGCTGCAGAAGTATCATCCTGATCCATCGCATATCTTGGAGCCAGAACCGTTGCAGCTTCAGGAGAACTTGTCTTATGAGGAGAAGCCCGTTCAGATCCTAGACCAGCAAGATCGGGAGTTGCGCAACAAAACTATACTAATGGTGAAAGTGCTGTGGGATCATCATGGAGTTGAAGAAGCAACGTGGGAAAGGCGAGACCAGATGGAGGAACAATATCCAGCTTTATTTCAAAGGTAATATTGAATTTCGGGACGAAATTCTTTTAAGGAGCAGATGATGTGAGGCCAGACCTCAATTTGCGTGCGATACCACGTTTCGTGTGCCCTAATCTTGATTTGTGTGCCTTGACCTACATTTTAGAATTGTGTTTCGTTTTGTGTGCCTTGCATTGAATTACATGCATTCATTTAGGGTTGCGTACATTTACTTGGAAAACGTGCGTTCGTCTTGTAGTTCGTGCCTTACCTCGTAGTGCGTGCCCTAGACCTAGGAAAGCATGCCCTCACGCTAATCAAGAAAGCGTCTTACACGAAGCACTAGATCATTAATTAATCCTAAAAATTCCACTAACTAATATTAAATTACTAATTCAACCCACTAGAAGACAAAATCTCACAAAAAGCTAAACATTTTTTATTCTTTATTCCTTATTCTTTTGCACTTTCAACACACAATTAAATAATACTCCAACAGATGACAAAAAAATCATATTTTATATGCCTTGGCCGACCACCATATGGGCTTTTGTGCTTGCTTGCTTAATTCAATTTAAATCCTAGACAATCTATGACAATTCTATGACACATTGCATAAAAAATTTAGCTCAAAAACTCCACCCAAAGCCTTCAAATTCGACCAAATGCTCCTTGCCCATGCTAGGAATTTCAAAATGCTTCTTGAAGACATAAAAACCTGAATTGCAATGCCCAAGGCCGAACATATGCATCAACATTTGCAAAAGCTATAATTTTATTTCATTTCTCTCATTCTCCTCACATTTCTCTCTCTCCCTCTTATTCTTCTCTCTCTCTCTCTCTCGGCCTTGGCTGAGTTTCATCATTCTATAGCTCTTCTTCATCATTCTATGGTGCATCAAGACAAGCAACAAGCTAAGAAACTCGACCAAGCTAGCTAAGTTGCAAGAATCACACATGCAAGCTCTTTGAGTCTCCATTTCGGCCTAGGTGAGTTTGCTACCTTCCATTTCTTTTCTTCTTGTTCTAACCACATGCACCTACTAAGAACTTGGTCACTAAGCTAGGAAAAATAGAGAGAAATCGGGTGGTGTCTCGGCTAAGCAAGGAAGAAGACCAAATTTGTGCTTCATCAAAGTTTTGTGCATCTTCTTGTTGTTTTGCTAAGGTGAGGGCTAAAACCTCTTGAAAATCCTTCAAAAATCCACATGCATGCTCTTAAATGTTTGTCTTTGCTTCTGTATTTGAGATATATGTGTGTTTATAAGCTTTTACAACCATGCATGGCAAGATTTTGGCTTGAAGGTAATGATAGATGAAATCGGGTTTTGTGACAGCTCTCTATCTTGTTGTTTTGAGGTGAGTTTGGCTAGGAAAATGATGTTGAAAATTCATGAAAATTTGTACATAACTAGTTTTTCCAGTTTTGAACATTTTTTGCAGAAATAGGATAAAGCTAATTTTGACTCTAAGGTCCTCAAAATGGCAAATCATTAAAATGTGTCCAAATCTGGAAGTCTGGAAAAATGAAGCAGGTTTTGGCAGATGCACTGACCTTGTAGAACGAAAAAGTTTTTACTTAGTAAATAATGTCCAAAATACATGAAATTTTCTGTACTGCTAGGTTTTTCAGTTCTGGACATTTTTGTTAGAAATGGACTGAGGCTAAATCTGATCCTAAGGACCTCAAAAACGACAAGTATTGAAATGTGTGAAAATCTGGACAGTTTTGTGCAATCCCACTGTTTTGGCTATAACTATTGAACCCGAACTCCAAATGATATGAGGTTTGTTTCTGATTTTATTTCACTTCTTAAGATTTAATTTGACATCTTATGACTGTCCGGAGGCAACCTACTTTGTTGTCCTCCTAATGTGATATATTAAATTTCATAAATGTGCATTGCATATAAGGTTGTAACCTTTCATTCTGGCGTGGTAGCGTTCATGCACAACGGGCGGCATCGGGCTTGCCGGTGCAACCGTGACTACCATTGTCCAATTCCCTCTCTCGCTTAGGGGCTAGACTTCCTCGGAGAGTTGGGTCGTAGGATTTCGGGGTACATCCGGAGTACACCCATTTGGCGTGATAATGGGATGATTTGAAGTCGGCCGCAACAACTGATAGTGGAAATGAACTGAGAGAAAAAGCTCACCGTATCCTTTTTACTATGTGTATAAGTACTCTCATTTGGTTCCTAGAGGACCTCAGGGAGGAAAGACGAGTAATTGTGTTCATTTACCTTCATATTATTGTTCTGTACTTAATTGTGATACATTCATACTTGCAAAAAGGGTTTTCATAAGTTAAACCAGAAAATGAGTTTCAAAACCTATTTCTCGTTCTCCCTCACTGAGTTCATAAGGACTTACCATCTTTTATCATCTCAGGTGAAGAAGATCAAGAACAGGTACCCGAGGACGACGTGCCTAATGATGATTCCTTGGAGTGATTGTCTATCCTATGTGCTTTGCGTGATTATGGCTATTTGTGAACACTATGCTACTTGAAGACTATTTACTTTCATGTTGCTTAATGTTTGTGATGTAAAAGACCCCCGTTGTAATTTGGGGTCTAATATTGGCTTGTACTGATAATAACTATGTGACACTACTATGGTCGTTTTGCTATCGTTATTGGCCATTATCCACCATAGGATTGAGTAAAATGAACCTATCCAATCTAAGTAGGTATTCTCTATCAAGCTAAGATCAACAGGTACTTTTGTAACGACAATTAACAAACATACGAGACATAGTATCATACTAGGTTATTAATCAACGAGACTTCGAGATAACCAATAGGCATTTCAATTGATGGTAAATAGTAATCTTAGCTGAAAATGAAATTGAGATTGAAAAATTTAAGGCGTTTAGAGATTTAGGTCAAATCAAATAGCCCAATTACAGCCGTTATGCTGCCGGTTTTCTGGAAAATTTTAGAGTTTAGGCTAAAACGTAAAGTGTTAAACTTTCATGAACGATTATGTACAGGACGTGACTTGAATGTTTAGATCACACCCTAGTCTAACCTTATAGGCCGGGTTGGGGCGTGATAGCAGCCGAGCAGGCTAGGTTCCATCTTCGTAGAGCTCTCAGAGAGCTTTCCAACAGTATGTTGTGCGCCGCATAACTTCTTACGGATCAAAAGTTAAGGGCATCGGAGCAACGGATACTTGGTCACAAGGCCCACACCCTCTGTTTGCGAGCCTAGCCTCTACGTGAAGTGAAGTTGCCTTGCTCAAGGTGCCGTGGGATTCACTAATAGAAATGTGATGGATTAGGTTGTCATCCTTTTCGCGGCTCAGGAAGTACGATCCGGGATGAAAAAATAGTTCGAAAGAAGAAAAGTGTCCCAAAACTAATGAAAACGTTCAATTTTGGGATTCAAAAATAGGAGTAGCCGAGCAGGTTTGATGCCAACGTCGTAGGGCTATCGGAGAGCTTTCGAACGGTATGCTGCGCACCACATAACACTTTACGGATCAAAAGTTATGGGCACCGGAGCGACGGATACTTGGTCACGAGCCCCACGTCCTCGGTTTGCGGGCCCAACCTCTACGTGAAGCGAATTTTTATTGCCCAAGGTGCCTTGGGATTCGGTAATAGCAATGTGATGGATTAGGTTGTCGTCCTTTTCCCGGCTCCCGACGTACGATCCGGGACGAAAAAATATCGCAAAAGATGAAAAGTGTCCCGAAACTGATGAAAACCTTTCATGTTGGGCTTCGAAAATAGGTACACCCGACCACGTCATAGGGTTCTTGGAGAGCTTTCCAATGGTATGTTGTGCGCCGCGTAACTCCTTATGGATCAAAAGTTATGGGCACCGGAGCAACGGATACTTGGTCACAAGCCCCACGCCCTCGGTTTGCAGGCCCAGCCTCTACATGAAGTGAAGTTGTCTTGCCTAAGGTGCCGTGGTATTCGGTAATTGAAATGTGATGGATTAGGTTGCCGTCCTTTTCGCGGCTCAGGAAGTACGATCCGGGTCAAAAAAATAGTGCGAAAGAAGAAAAGTGTCCCAAAATTGATGAAAACATTCAATTTTGGGCATCGAAAACAGGAACAACAAAGCAGGTTTGATGCCAACGTCGTAGAGCTATCGGAGAGATTTCCAACGGTATCCTGTGCGCCGCATAACTCCTTACGGATCAAAAGTTATGTGCGCCGGAGCGACGGATACCTGGTCACACGCCCCACGCCCTTGGTTTGCAGGCCCAACATCTACGTGAAGTGAAGTTTTCTTGCCCAAGGTACTGTGGGATTCGGTAATAGATATGTGATGGATTAGATTGTTGTTCTTTTCGCAGCTCACGACGTACGATCCGGGATGGAAAAACAGCGTAAAAGAAGAAAAGTATCTTGAAACTCATGAAAACGTTCAATTTTGGGCTCCGAAAATAGGCGCAACCAAGCAGGCTTGGTGCCCCTTCATAGAGCACTCTGCGATCTTTCCAACAGAATACTGTGCACTGCGTAACTCCTCACGGATCAAAAGTTATGGTCATCGGAGCGACGAATACCTGGTCACAAGCCCCATGCCCTCTGTTTTATGGGCACAGCCTCTACATGAAGTGAAGTTGTCTTGCCAAAGGTGCCATGTGATTCGGTAGTAGAAATGTGATGGATTAGGTTGTCGTCCTTTTCGCGGCTCACGACGTACGATCCGGGATGGAAAAACAGCGCAAAAGAAGAAAAGTATTCCAAAACTTATGAAAACGGTCAATTTTGGGCTCCGAAAAAAGGCGCAACAGAGCATGCTAGCTGTCCCCAATGTAGCGCTCTCAGACTGCGTTCCAACGGCTTGCTTTGTGCCGCGTAACTCCTTACGAATCAAAAGTTATGGGCACCGGAGTGACAGATACCTAGTCACAAGCCCCACGCCCTCGGTTTGCGGGCCTGGCCTCTACGTGAATTGAAGTTGTCTTGCCTAAGGTGCCGTGGGATTCGGTAATATAAATGTGATGGATTAGGTTGTTGTCCTTTTCACGGCTCAAGAAGCACGATCTGGGTCGAAAAAACAGTGCGAAAGAAGAAAATTGTCCCAAAACTGATGAAAATGTTCAATTTTGGGCATCCAAAATAGGAGCAGCAAAGCAGGTTTGATGCCAACGTCGTAGAGCTATCGGAGAGCGGTTCAACAGTATCCTGTGCGCCGCATAACTCCTTGCGGATCAAAAGTAATGGGCGCCGGAGCGACGGATACCTGGTCACAAGCCCCACGCCCTCGGTTTGCAGGCCCAGTATCTACGTGAAGTGAAGTTGTCTTGCCCAAGGTGCTGTGGGATTTGGTAATAGATATGTGATGAATTAGGTTGTCATCATTTTCGCGGCTCACGACGTACGATCCGGGATGGAAAAACAGCACAAAAGAAGAAAAGTGTCCCGAAACTCATGAAAACATTTAATTTTGGGCTCCGAAAATAGGAGTAGCCGAGCAGGCTTGGAACCCCCATCGTAGAGCTCTCTGAGAGCTTTCCAACGGAATACTGTGCGATGCGTAACTCCTTACGGATCAAAAGTTATGGGCATCGGAGCGACGGATACCTGATCACAAGCCCTACGCCCTCTGCTTGCGGGCCCAGCCTCTACGTGAAGTGAAGTTGTCTTGCCCAAGGTTCCATGTGATTCGGTAGTAGAAATGTGACAGATTAGGTTGTCATCCTTTTTGCGGCTCACGACGTACGATCCGGGACGGAAAAACAGCGCAAAAGAAGAAAAGTATCTCAAAACTTAAGAAATGTTCGATTTTGGGCTCCGAAAACAGGCGCAACCGAGCAGGCTAGGTGACCCCATCGTAGCGCTCTCAGAGTGCTTTCCAATAGTTTGTTGTGCCCCGCGTAACTCCTTACGGATCAAAAGTTATGGGCACCAGTGCAACGGATACCTGGTCACAAGCCCTACGCCCTCGGTTTGCAGGCCCAGCCTCTACGTGAAGTGAAGTTCTCTTGCCTAAGGTGCCGTGGGATTTAGTAATAGAAATGTGATGGATTAGGTTGTCGTCCTTTTCGTGGCACAGGAAGTGCGATCCGGGTTGAAAAAACAGCGCGAAAGAAGAAAAGTGTCTCAAAACTGATGAAAACGTTCAATTTTGGGCATCGAAAACAGGAGCAGCAAAGCAGGTTTGATGCCAACGTCGTAGAGCTATCAGAGAGCTTTCCAACAGTATCCTGTACGCCACATAACTCCTTACGAATCAAAAGTAATGGGCGCCGGAACGTCTCATACTGGGTTGCAAGCCCCACGCCCTCGGTTTGCGGGCCCAGTCTCTACGTGTAGTGAAGTTGTTTTGCCTAAGGTGCCGTGGGATTTGGTAATAGAGATGTGATGGATTGGGTTGTCTTCATTTTCGCAGATCACAACGTACGATCGGGGATGGAAAAACTGCGCAAAAAAATAAAAGTACCCCGAAACAGATGAAAACTTTCAATTTTGGGCTCCGAAAATAGGAGCAGCCGAGCAGGCTAGGTGCCCCCATCGTAGAGCTCTTAGAGAGCTTTCCAACGGTATGCTGTGCATCGCGTAACTCCTTACAGATCAAAAGTTATGGGCACCGTTACGACGGATACCTGGTTACAAGCCCCATGCCCTCTGTTTGCGGGCCCTGCCTCTAAGTGATTGAAGTTGTCTTGCCCAAGGTGCCATTTGATTCAGTAATAGAAATGTGATGGATTAGGTTGTCGTCCTTTTCGAGACTCATGACGTACAATCCGGTAAGGAAAAATTGAGCAAAAGAAGAAAAGTGTCCCGAAACTTACGAAAATGTTCAATCTTGGGCGCCGGAAACAAGCGCAACCAAGCAGGCCAGGTGGCCTTATAGTAGCGCTCTCAGAGTGCTTTCCAACGGTATGCTGTGCGCCGCGTAACTCCTTACGGATCAAAAGTTATGGGCATCGGAGCGACAGATACCTGGTCAAAAGCCCCACGCCCTCTGTTTGTGGGCCCAGCCTCTACGTGAAGTGAAGTTGTCTTGCCCTACGTGTCGTGTGATTCGGTAATAGAAATGTGATTGATTAGGTGTTTGTCCTTTTTGCGGCTCACGATGTACGATACGGGACGGAAAAACAGCGCAAAAGAAGATAAGTGTCCTAAAATTGATGAAAACGTTCAATTTTGGGCTTCGAAAATAGGCGCAGCTGAGCAGGCTAGGTGTCCCCATCGTAGAGCTCTCAGAGTACTTTCAAACAGTATGTTGTACGCCGTGTAACTCTTTATGGATAAAAAGTTATGCGCACTTGAGCGACGATACCTGGTCACAAGCCCCACGCACTCTGTTTGTGGGCCCAGCCTCTACGTGAATTGAAGTTGTCTTGCCCAAGGTGCTGTGGGATTCGGTAATAGATATGTGGTGGATTAGGTTGTCATCCTTTTCGTGGCTCACAACGGGGGTCATTTACAATACAACAACAAGCAACATAAGAAATAGTCTTCAAGCAACATATCGTTCACAAAATGGCCATAGTCAAGTAAGGCACGTAGGGCAAGCAATCATTCCAAGGAGTCATCAATAGGCACGTTCTCATCGGGTACCTGTTCCTGGTCTTCTTCACCTGAGATGATAAAAGATGGTGAGTCCTTATGAACTCAGCGAGGGGGAACGAGAAATACATTTTGAAACTCTTTTTCCGGTTAACTTATGAAAATCCCCTTTTTGAAACATATCACATATTACAGGTAATAAGGTACGTAAGTATAAGAATCAAATTGAGCAACAGATACAATTACCAATCATTTCAAGGATACGGTGAGCATTTGCTGTCAATATCGATTTCGATACGATTGTTGCGGCTGACTTCAATAATCCATTTATTGCTCCCATTTGGGTGTACTCCAGATGTACCCTGAAAACCTACGACCCAACTCTCCGAGGGTGGAATGCCAAGCGAGAGAGGGAATTGGATCATGGTATTCACGGTAGCACCGGCAAACTCGATGCCGCCCGGCGTGCGTGAAACGCTACCATGCCACAATGAAAGGTTGCAACATTGTATGCAATGCACATTTATAACATTTAACATATCACATTAGGAGGACAACAAAGTAGGTTGCCTCCGAGCAGTTATAAGATCGCATGTTGACAAGCAAACACACGAGGCATGTTTGACATGTAATTTCACTTGTAAAACGCATGGAGTTTTATGAATATTAAACGGGCAGCCATATAACACAAGTAAATCAAGTCATATAGCACATTTCGGGGTTCACGAGGTCAAGAAATTGATTATACAAGCATGCAACGACGCTTACCTTAGACCAGGTACAAGCAAAGTCTACTTATCAACGTGTAATTGTCGGAATCACATTTAGGGCTATAAAGACAACTACGGGCAGCCCACTAGTCACACAATTAGACACGATAACCATAGGATCGATACTTAGCGAGTTTTTCATAGTCACTAGGGTTTCAATTCATGCTCACACGTACGATTAAGCCACGAGTTGACAAGTAATTAAACCAAAGCCATGCATTGATTAATTGAACATCCTCAAGCATTCAAAACAGTCCACACAACATCGAAGTGCCACAATCTCAAGCATTTAATACCACAAGAGAAGTTACAATAATTTTCAAAGCATATAACTAGATGAAAACCTCACTGCAATGTTCTGTTTTCCCACAATCACTTAGACAAGCAAACAATCTCCAATTCCAGTGAATAAAATTTCAGATTAAATCTTAAGGAGTGAACTAAATCCAGAAACATACCTCGCATCATTTGGAGTTCGGGTTCAAGAGTTATAGCCAAAACTGTGAGACTACGCAAAACTGTCCAGATTTGTACACATTTCGATATTTGTCATTTTTTAGGGCCTTAGGGTCAGATTTAGCCTTAGTCTATTTCTGACAAAAATGTCCAGAACTGAAAAATATAGCAACCTACTAAATTTTATTCATTTTAGATATCAATTGCTAAGTCAAAACTGGTTCGTTCTACGAGGACAGTGAACAGCCAAAAACCTGCTTCATTTTCCAGATTTTGACACCTTTCGTTGTTTTGCCATTTTGGAGACCTTAGAGTCAAAATTTTCCTTGGCCTATTTCTATGAAAAATTTTCAGAACTGGAAAAAATAGTCACCTACCAATTTTCACAAATTTTCAACATCATTTACCTGGTCAAATTCACTTCGCTCCGACAAGTCAGAAAACTGCCATTTACGCGATTTCACCTATCTTCAAATTCTAGCCAAATATCTTACCATGCATGTTTACAAAAGCTCATGTACACACATATATCACAAGTACAGAGGTAAAAATAGAAATTTGAGGGCATGCATGTGGTTTTGGAAAGCTTTTAGAAAGGATTAACCCTCACCTTAGCAACTTTATCAACAAAGGATGCTCAAAACTCTTGGAGACGCACAAATGGTCTCCTTTCCTTGTTTGGCCGAGGAATATTGCTTGTTTCCTTAATTCCTAGCTAAGTTACCATGCCCTTAGTATGTGCATGTGGTTAGAACAAAAAAAGGGAAATGAAATAGAAGCTATCAACATACTTAAGCCGAAATGAAGGTTCTATGAGCTTGCATGTATGTCTTTTGCATTCTAGCTTGCTTGGTCGAGTCCCTTAGTGTCTTGTATTTCTTGAAGAACCTTAGGATGATGAGCTTAAGCTATGGATAGTGAGATTGCAGCCAAGGCCAAGAAAGAGAGAGAAGAAATGAGAGAGTGAATGAGAGAAAGAGAGAATGTGAGAAAGAATGAAAAGCTTAACCATTTTGGTCGGCCTTGAGCTTCACAAAATTCTGATTTTGTGTCTTCAAGAGCATATTTTTGAATTGTTTGGCATGGGCAATTGAGTGGGTCGAGATTTTAGTGCATTGGGTAGGGTTTTGAGTCATTTTTTTATGCTTTGTGTCATAGGTTGTCTAGGTATGAATTTTGAAATATGCAATGCTTGTTCAAATGCTCCATGTGGTTGGCCAAGCTAGTGTTCCAATCTGAATTTTTTGTCTTGTTTTGAGCATTATTATATTGTGTGTTTGGGATGTGCAAAAGAATAAAGAATAAAGAATAAGAATGTTTAGCTTTTGGTGTAATTTCGTCTTCTAGTGAGTTGAATTAGCATTTTAATATTGGTTAGTAGAGTTTGTAGGATTAATTAATGATCTAGTGCTTCGTGCAAGATACTTTCTTGATTAGCGTGCAGGCACGCTTTTCTAGATTTAAGGCACGCACTACGAGGTAAGACACAAACTACGAGACGAATGCACGTTTTCTAAATAAATGCATGCAACCCTAAATGAATACACGTAATTCGATGCAAGGCACATAAAACGAAACACGACTCTCAAACCTAGGTCAAGGCACGCAAATCTAGGTTAGGACACACGAAACGAGGTATTGCATACAAATCGAGGTTGGGCATCGTAGCAGCCGAGCAGGATAGGTGTCCCCATCATAGAGCTCTCAGAGTGCTTTCAAGCGGTAGGATAGGTGTCCCCATCGCAGAACTTTCAGAATGCTTTCAAATGGTATGTTGTGCGCCGCGTAACTCCTTACAAATCAAAAGTTATGCGCACCTGAGCGACGGATACCTGGTTACAAGCCCCACGCCCTCTGTTTGTAGGCCAAGCCTCTACGTGAATTGAAGTTATCTTGCCCAAGGTGCCGTGTGATTCGGTAATAGAAATGTGATGGATTAAGTTGTCGTCCTTTTCACGACTCACAACGTACGATCCGGGACAGAAAAATAGCGTAAAAGAAGAAAAGTGTCCCAAAACTTATGAAAATGTTCGATTTTGGGCTCTGAAAATAGGCGCAGCCGATCAGGCTAGGTGCCCCCATCGTAGAGCTCTTAGAGAGCTTTCCAACTGTATGTTGTGCACCACGTACCTCCTTATGGATCAAAAGTTATGGGCACCGTAGCGACGGATACTTGGTCACAAGCCCCACGCCCTCTGTTCACGAGCCCAGCTTCTACGTGAAGTGAAGTTGTCTTGCCCAAGGTGCCGTGGGATTCGGTAATAGAAATGTGATGGATTAGGTTGTCGTCCTTTTCGAGGCTCACGACGTACGATCTGGGACAGAAAAACAGTGCAAAAGAAGAAAAGTATCCTGAAATTGATGAAAATATTTGATTTTGGGCTCTGAAAATAGGCGCAGCCGAGCAGGCTAGGTGTCCCCATCGTAGAGCTCTCAGAGTGCTTTCAAACGGTATGATGTGCGCCGCGTAACTCCTTACAAATCAAAAGTTATGGGCATCCGTGCGACGGATACCTGGTCAAAAGCCCCACGCCCTCTGTTTGCAAGCCCAGCTTCTGCGTGAAGTGAAGTTTTCTTGCCCAAGGTGCCGTGTGATTCGGAAATAGAAATGTGATTGATTAGGTTGTTGTCCTTTTCACGGCTCACGACGTACGATCCGGGATGAAAAAATAACGCAAAAGAAGAAAAGTGTCCTGAAATTGATGAAAATGTGCGATTTTGTGCTCCGAAAATAGGCACAGCCGAGTAGGCTAGGTGATCCTATCGTAGAGCTCTCAGAGTGCTTTCAAACGGTATGCTGTGCACCGCGTAACTCCTTACGGATCAAAAGTTATGCGCACCTGAGCGACGGATACCTTGTCACAAGCCCCACGCCCTCTGTTTGTGGGCCCAACCTCTACGTGAAGTGAAGTTGTCTTGCCCAAGGTGCCATGTGATTCGGTAATAGAAATGTGATGGATTAGGTTATCATCCTTTTCGCGGTTCACGACGTACGATCCGGGACAGAAAAACATCATTAAAGAAGAAAAGTGTGCCAAAACATATGAAAATGTTCGATTTTGGGCTCCGAAACAAGCGCAGCCGATCAGGCTAGGTGCCTCCATCGTAGAGCTCTTAGAGAGATTTCCAACTGTATGATGTGCACCACGTAACTCCTTATGGATCAAAAGTTATGGGCACCGTAGCGACGGATACCTGGTCACAAGCCCCTCGCCCTTTGTTTGCGGGCCCAGCCTCTATGTGAAGTGAAGTTTTCTTGCCCAAGGTGCCATGGGATTCGGTAATAGAAATGTGATGAATTAGGTTGTCATCCTTTTCGAGGCTCACGACGTAAGATCTGGGACGGAAAAATAGCGCAAAAGAAGAAAAGTGTCTCAAAACTTATGAAAAATGCTAGATTTTGGGCTCTGAAAACGAGCATAGCCTAGCAGGCTTTGTTGCCCCTGTAGTAGAGCTCTCGGAGAGCTTTCCAACGGTATGCTGTGCACCGTGTAACTCCTTACGGATCGAAAGTTATGGGCACCAGAGTGACAGATACCTGGTCGCAAGCCCCACGACCTCTGTTTGCGGGCCCAGCCACTACGTGAAGTGATGTTGTCTTGCCCAAAGTACCGTGTGATTCGGTAATAGAAATGTGATGGATTAGGTTGTCATCCTTTTCGCAGCTCACGATGTACGATTTGAGACGGAAAAACAGCGTAAAAGAAGAAAAGTGTCCCAAAACTTATGAAAATGTTTGATTTTGGGCTCCGAAAACAGGTGCAACCGAGCAGGCTAGGTGCTCCTATTGTAGAGCTCCAAGAGAGTTTTTCAACGGTTTGCTGTGCGCCACGCCTTCGGTTTGTGGGCCCAGGCTCTATGTGAAGTGAAGTTGTCTTGGCCAAGGTGCCTTGGGATTCGATAATAGAAATGTGATAGATTAGATTGTCGTCCTTTTCGCGGCACACGACGTACGATCCGTGGCGGAAAAACAGAGTAAAAGAAGAAAAGTGTATCGAAACTTATGAAAACATTCGATTTTGGGCTCCGAAAACAGGCGCAGCCAAGCAGGCTTGCTGCCCCCGTCATAGAACTCTCGGAGAGTTTTCCAATGGTATGCTGTGCGCCGTGTAACTCCTTACGGATCAAAAGTTGTAGGTATTGAAATGACGGATACCTGGTCACATGCCCCACGCCCTCTATTTGCGGGCCCAGCCTCTATGTGAAGTGAAGTTGTCTTGCCCAAGGTGCCATGTGATTCGGTAATAGAAATGTGATAGATTAGGTTGTCGTCCTTTTTGTGGCTCACGATGTACGATTCGTGATGGAAAAACAGCGCAAAAGAAGAAAAGTATCCCAAAATTGATGAAAACGTTCGATTTTGGACTCCGAAACTAGATGTAGTCGAGTAGGCTAGGTGCCCCCATTGTAGAGCTCTTAGAGAGCTTTCCAACGGTATGCTGTACGCTGCGTAACTCCTTACGAATCAAAAGTTAAGGGCACCGGAGCAACGGATACCTGGTCACAAGCCCCACGCCCTCTGTTTGCGGGCCTAGCGTCTACGTGAAGTGAAGTTGTCTCTTGCAAGGTGTCATAGGATTTGGTAATAGAAATGTGAAGGATTAGGTTTTCGTCCTTTTTGCGGCTCACGACATACAATACGGGATGGAAAAACAACGAAAAAGAAGAAAAGTGTCCCAAAATTGATGAAAATGTTCGATTTTGGGCTCCGAAAATAGGTGCAATCGAGCTTGCTTGGTGCCCCCATTGTACTGCACTCGGATAGCTTTCCAACGGTATGTTGTGCGCCGCGTAACTCCTTACGAATCAAAAGTTATGGGCACCGGAGCGACGGATACCTGGTCACAAGCCCCACGCCCTCGGTTTGAAGGCCCAGCCTCTACGTGAAGTGAAGTTGTCTTGCCCAAGGTGCTGTGGGATTCGGTAATAAAAATGTGATGGATTAGGTTGTCCTCCTTTTTGCGGCTCACGACGTACGATCTGAGATTGAAAAATAGCGCAAAGGAAGAGAAGTTTCACAAAACTAATGAAAATGTTCGATTATAGGCTCCAAAAATAGGCACAGTCGAGCAAGCTTGTTGCCCTCGTCGTAGAGCTATCGGAGAGCTTTCCAACGGTATGCTGTACGTCGCGTAACTCTTTACGGATCAAAAGTTATGGGCACCGGAGCGACGGACACATAGTCACAAGCCCCACGCCCTCTGTTTGCGTGCCTAGCCTCTACGTGAAATGAAGTTGTCTTGTCCAAGGTGCCTTGGGATTCGGTAATAGAAATGTGATGGACTAGGTTGTCGTCCTTTTCGCGGCTCACGACGTACGATCCGGGAAGGAAAAACTACTCAAAAGAAGAAAAGTATCACAAAACTGATGAAAACGTTTGATTTTGGACTCCAAAAATAGGCGCTGGCGCTGGCAAGCAAGCTTGGTGCCCCCATCGTAGAGCTCTCATAGAGCTTTCCAACGGTATGCTGTACCGCGTAACTCCTTACGGATCAAAAGTTATGAGCACCAGAGCGACGGATACCTGGTCACAAGCCCCACGCCCTCTGTTTTCGGGCCCAGCCTCTACGTGAAGTGAAGTTGTCTTGCCCAACGTGCCGTGGGATTCGGTAATAGAAATGTGATGGATTAGGTTGTCGTCCTTTTCACAGCTTACAACGTACGATCCGGGATAGAAAAACTGTGCAAAAGAAGAAAAGTGTCCCAAAACAAATGAAAACATTCGATTTTGGGCTGCGAAAATAGGTGCAGCCGAGCAGGCTTGTTTGTCTCTGTCGTAGACCTCTCGGAGAGCTTTCCAACAGTATGCTGTGCACCACGTAGCTGCTTACGGATCAAAAGTTATAGGCATCGGAGCGACGGATGCCTGGTCACAGGCCCCACGCCCTCGGTTTGCGGGCCCAGCCTCTATGTGAAGTTAAGTTGTCTTGTCGAAAGCGCCATGGGATTCGATAATTGAAATATGATAGATTAGGTTGTTGTCCTTTTCGTGGCTCACGACGTACGATCCGGGACCGAAAAACAGCGCAAAAGAAGAAAAGTGTAACAAAACATATGAAAACGTTCGATTTTAGGGAGGGAAAACAGGCGCTGCAAAGAAAGCTTGCTGCCCCCGTCATAGAGCTCTCGGAGTGCTTTACAAAGGTTTGCTGTGCGCCGCCTAACTCCTTACGGATTAAAAGTTTTGCGCACCGGAGCGACAGATATCTGGTTACCAGCCCCACGCCCTCTGTTTGCGGGCCCAGCCTCTATGTGAAGTGAAGTTGCCTTGCCCAAGGTGCCTTGGGATTCGGTAATAAAAATGTGATGGATTAGGTTGTCATCTTTTTTGCGTCTCACGACGTACGATCCGGGATTGAAAAACAGCGAAAAAGAAGAGAAGTGTCACAAAAATGATGAAAACGTTCAATTTTGGACTCCAAAAACAGGCGCAATCGAGCAATCTTGCTGCCCCCATCGTAGATCTGTCAGAGAGCTTTCCAACGGTATGCTGTGCGTCACGTAACTTTTTACGGATCAAAAGTTATGGGCACCAGAGCGACGGATACGTGGTCATAAGCCCCACGCCCTGTGTTTACGTGCCCAGCCTCTACGTGAAGTGAAGTTGTTTTGCCCAAGGTACCGTGGGATTCGGTAATAGAAATGTGACGGATTAGGTTATCGTCCTTTTCGTGGCTCACGACGTACGATCCGGGATGGAAAAACTGCGCAAAAGAAGAAAAGTATCCCGAAACTGATGAAAACGTTCGATTTTGGGCTCCAAAAACAGAAGCAGCAGAGCAAGATTGCTTCCCCCGTCATAGATCTCTCGGAGAGCTTTCCAACGGTATATTGTGCGCCGCATAACTCTTTACGGATCAAAAGTTATGGGCACGGGAGCGACAGTTCCTTGGTTACACCCCCCACGCCTTTTGCTTGCCTCACCAGCCCCTACGTGAAGTGTTTTGGTCTTGCCAAGGTGACATGGGATTCGGTAATAGAAATGTGATAGATTAGGTTATCGTACTTTTCGCAGCTCACGACGTACGATTCGGGATGAAAAAACTACGCAAAAGAAGAAAAGTGTCCCAAAATAAATGAAAACAATCGATTTTAGGCTGCAAAAATAGGCGCAGCCAAGTAGACTTAGTGTCTCTGTCGTAGACTTCTCATATAGCTTTCCAACAGTATGTTGTGCGCCACGTAACTGCTTACGGATCAAAAGTTATCGGCACTGGAGCGACGGATACCTGGTCACAAGCCCCACGCCATCGGTTTGCGGGCCCAGTCTCTACGTGAAGTGAAGTTGTCTTGCCGAAGGCGTCATGGGAATCGAAAATTGAAATGAGAAAGAGTAGGTTGTCGACGTTTTCGCGGCTGACAACGTACGATCCGGGAACGAAAAAACAGCGCAAAAGAAGAAAAGTGTAGCGAAACTTATGAAAACGTTCGATTTTGGGCCGCGAAAACAGGCGCTGCCAAGCAGGCTTGCTGCCCCAGTCATAGAGCTCTCGGAGTGCTTTACAAAGGTATGATGTACGCCGCCTAACTCCTTACGGATCAAATGTTTTGGGCACCGGAGCGACAAATATCTGGTCACCAGCCCCACGCCCTCTGTTTGCGGGCCTAGCCTCTACGTGAAGTGCAGTTGGCTTGCCCAAGGTGCCTTGGGATTCGGTAATAAAAATGTGATGAATTAGGTTGTCGTCCTTTTTGCGTCTCACGACGTACGATCCGAGACTGAAAAATAGCGAAAATGAAGAGAAGTGTCACAAAACTTATGAAAACGTTCGATTTTAAACTCCAAAAATAGGCGCAGCCAAGCAAGCTTGCTGCCCCCGTTGTAGAGCTGTCAGAGAACTTTCCAACGGTATGTTATGCGTCGCGCAACTTTTTACTGATCAAAAGTTATGGGCACCGGAGCGACGGATACCTGGTCACAAGCCCCACGCCCTCGGTTTGAGGGCCCAGCCTCTACGTGAAGTGAAGTTGTCTTGCCCAAGGTGCTTTGGGATTCGGTAATAAAAATGTGATGGATTAGGTTGTCCTCCTTTTCGCTGCTCCCGACGTACGATTCGGGTCTGAAAAATAATGCAAAAAGAAGAGAAGTGTCACAAAACTAATGAAAACGTTCGATTTTGGGCTCCAAAAATAGGCACAGCCGAGCAAGCTTGCTGCCCTCGTCGTAGAGCTGTCGGAGAACTTTCCAACGATATGCTATACGTCGCGTAACTCTTTACGGATCAAAAGTTATGGGCATCGGAGCGACGGATACCTGGTCACAAGCCCCACGCCCTCTGTTTGCGTGCCCAGCCTCTACGTGAAGTGAAGTTATCTTGCCCAAGGTGCCTTGGGATTCGGTAATAAAAATGTGATGGATTAAGTTGTCGTCCTTTTCGCGTCTCACGACGTACGATCCGGGATTGAAAAACTGGTGAAAAAGAAGAGAAGTGTCACAAAAATGATGAAAACGTTCGATTTTGGACTCCAAAAACAGGCGCAGTCGAGCAATCTTGCTGCCCCCATCGTAGATCTCTCAGAGAGCTTTCCAACAGTATGCTGTGCGTCACGTAATTTTTACGGATCAAAAGTTATGGGCACCGGAGCGACGGATACATGGTCATAAGCCCCACGCCTTGTGTTTGCGTGCCCAGCCTCTATGTGAAGTGAAGTTGTTTTGCCTAAGGTACTATGGGATTCGGTAATAGAAATGTGATGGATTAGGTTATCGTCCTTTTCGTGGCTCACGACGCACGATCCGGGATGGAAAAACTGCGCAAAAAAAGAAAAGTGTCCTAAAACTGATGAAAAGCTTCGATTTTGGGCTCCAAAAATAGACGCAGCAGAGCAAGATTGCTGCCCCCGTCGTAGATCTCCCGGAGAGCTTTCCAACGGTATATTGTGCGCCGCATAACTCTTTACGGATCAAAAGTTATGGGCACCGGAGCGACAGATACCTGGTTACAAGCCCTATGCCCTCTGTTTGCCTGACCAATAGGCGCAGCCGAGTAGACTTGGTGTCTCTGTCGTAGACCTCTCAGATAGCTTTCCAACGGTATGCTGTACGCCACGTAACTACTTACGGATCAAAAGTTATCGGCACCGGAGTGACGGATACCTGGTCACAAGCCCTACGCCATCGGTTTGCAGGCCCAATCTCTACGTGAAGTGAAGTTGTCTTGCCGAAGGCGTCATGGGAATCGATAATTGAAATGAGATAGATTAGGTTATCATCGTTTTCGCGGCTCACGACGTACGATCCGGGAACGAAAAAACAGCGCAAAAGAAGAAAAGTGTAGCGAAACTTATGAAAACGTTCGATTTTGGGCAGTGAAAACAGGCGCTGCCAAGCAGGCTTGCTGCCCCCGTCATAGAGCTCTCGGAGTACTTTACAAAGGTATGTTGTGCGCCGCCTAACTCCTTACGGATCAAAAGTTTTGGGCATTGGAGCGACTGATATCTGGTCACCAGCCCCACGCCCTCTGTTTACGGGCCTAGCCTCTACGTGAAGTGCAATTGTCTTGCCCAAGGTGCCTTGGGATTTGGTAATAAAAATGTGATGGATTAGGTTGTCATCCTTTCGCGTCTCACGTCGTACGATCCGAGACTGAAAAATAGCAAAAATGAAGAGAAGTGTCACAAAATTGATGAAAACGTTCGATTTTGGACTCTAAAAACAGGCGCAGCCAAGCAAGCTTGCTGCCCCCGTCGTAGAGCCATCGGAGAGCTTTCCAACGGTATGCTGTGCGTCGCGTAACTTTTTACGGATCAAAAGTTATGGGCACCGGAGCGACGGATACCTGGTCACAAGCCCCACGCCCCTCGGTTTGAGGGCCCAACCTCTACGTGAAGTGAAGTTGTCTTGCCCAAGGTGCTTTGGGATTTGGTAATAAAAATGTGATAGATTAAGTTGTCCTCCTTTTCGCGGCTCCCGACGTACGATCCGGGATTGAAAAACAGCGCAAAAGAATAGAAGTGTCACAAAACTAATGAAAATGTTCGATTTTGGGCTCCAAAAATAGGCACAGCCGAGCAAGCTTGCTTCCCTCGTCGTAGAGCTGTCGGAGAGCTTTCCAACGATATGCTATACGTCGCGTAACTCTTAACGGATCAAAAGTTATGGGCACCGGAGCGACGGATACCTGGTTACAAGCCCCACGCCCTCTGTTTGCGTGCCCACCCTCTACGTGAAGTGAAGTTGTCTTGCCTAAGGTGCGGTGGGATTCGGTAATAGAAATGTGATGGATTAGGTTGTCGTCCTTTTCGCGCCTCACGAAGTACTATCCGGGACGGAAAAACTGCTCAAAAGAAGAAAAGTGTCCCAAAACTGATGAAAACTTTTGATTTTGGGCTCCGAAAATAGCGCAAGCGAGCAAGCTTGGTGCCCCCGTCGTAGAGCTCTCAGAGAGCTTTCCGATGGTATGCTGTGCGAAGCGTAACTCCTTATGGATCAAGAGTTATGAGCACCTTAGGGACGGATACGTGGTCACTAGCCCCACGTCGTTTGTTTGTAGCCCCAGCCTCTACGTGAAGTGAAGTTCTCTTGCCCAAGTTGCCATGGGATTCGGTAATAGAAATGTGATGGATTAGGTTGTAGTCCTTTCGCAGCTCACGACATACGATCCGAGACAGAAAAACTGTGCAAAAGAATAAAAGTGTCCCTAAACAAATGAAAACCTTCGATTTTGGGCTGCGAAAATAGGTACAGCCGAGCAGGCTAGGTGTCTCTGTCGTAGACCTCTCAGATAGCTTTCCAACGGTATGTTGTGCGCCGCGTAACTGCTTACGGATCAAAAGTTATAGGTACCGGAGCGACGGAAACCTGGTCACAAGCCCCACGCCCTCGGTTTGTGGGCCCAACCTCTACGTGAAATGAAGTTGCCTTGCCGAAGGTGCCATGGGATTTGATAATTGAAATGTGATAGATTAGGTTGTCGTCCATTTCGAGGCTCACGACGTACGATTTGGGATCGAAAAACAGCGCAAAAGAAGAAAAGTGTAACGAAACTTATGAAAACGTTTGATTTTGGGATGGGAAAACAGGCACTACCAAGCAGGCTTGCTGCCCCCGTCGTAGAGCTCTCGGAGTGCTTTACAAAGGTATGCTATGCGCCGCCTAACTCCTTACGGATCAAAAGTTTTGGGCACTGGAGCGACAGATATCTGGTCACCAGCCCCACGCCCTCTGTTTGCGGGCCTAGCCTCTACGTGAAGTGCAATTGTCTTGCCCAAGGTGCCTTGGGATTCGGTAATAAAAATGTGATAGATTAGGTTATCATCCTTTCGTGTCTCACGTCGTACGATCCGAGACTGAAAAATAGCAAAAATAAAGAGAAGTGTCACAAAATTGATGAAAACGTTCGATTTTGGACTCTAAAAACAGGCGCAGCCAAGCAAGCTTGATGCCCCCGTCGTAGAGCCGTCGGAGAGCTTTCCAACGGTATGCTGTGCATCACGTAACTTTTTACGGATCAAAAGTTATGGGCACCGAAGCGACGGATACCTGGTCACAAGCCCCACGCCCCTCGGTTTGAGGGCCCAACCTCTACGTGAAGTGAAGTTGTCTTGCCCAAGGTGCTTTGGGATTTGGTAATAAAAATGTGATAGATTAGGTTGTCCTCCTTTTCGCGGCTCCCGACGTACGATCCGGGATTGAAAAACAGCGCAAAAGAATAGAAGTGTCACAAAACTAATGAAAACGTTCGATTTTGGGCTCCAAAAATAGGCACAGCCGAGCAAGCTTGCTTCCCTCGTCGTAGAGCTGTCGGAGAGCTTTCCAACGATATGCTATACGTCGCGTAACTCTTAACGGATCAAAAGTTATGGGCACCGGAGCGACGGATACCTGGTCACAAGCCCCACGCCCTCTGTTTGCGTGCCCACCCTCTACGTGAAGTGAAGTTGTCTTGCCCAAGGTGCGGTGGGATTCGGTAATAGAAATGTGATGGATTAGGTTGTCGTCCTTTTCGCGCCTCACGAAGTACTATCCGGGACGGAAAAACTGCTCAAAAGAAGAAAAGTGTCCCGAAACTTATGAAAACTTTTGATTTTGGGCTCCAAAAATAGCGCAAGTGAGGAAGCTCGGTGCCCCCGTCGTAGAGCTCTCAGAGAGCTTTCTGACGGTATGTTGTGCGAAGCGTAACTCCTTATGGACCAAGAGTTATCAGCACCTTAGGCACGGATACGTGGTCACTAACCCCACGTCGTTTGTTTGTAGCCCCAACCTCTACGTGAAGTGAAGTTCTCTTGCCCAAGTTGCGGTGGGATTCGGTAATAGAAATGTGATGGATTAGGTTGTCGTCCTTTCGCGGCTCACGACATACGATCCGAGACAGAAAAACTGTGCAAAAGAATAAAAGTGCCCCTAAACAAATGAAAACCTTCGATTTTGGGCTGCGAAAATAGGTACAGCCGAGCAGGCTTGTGTCTCTGTCGTAGACCTCTCAGATAGCTTTCCAACGGTATGTTATGCGCCGCGTAACTGCTTACGGATCAAAAGTTATAGGTACCGAAGCGACGGAAACTTGGTCACAAGCCCCACGCCGTCAGTTTGCGGGTCCAGCCTCTACGTGAAGTGAAGTTGTCTTGCTGAAGTCGCCATGGGATTTGATAATTGAAATGTGATTGATTAGGTTGTCGTCCTTTTCGCGGCTCACGACATACGATCCTGGACCGAAAAACAGCGCAAAAGAAGAAAAGTGTAACGAAACTTATGTAAACGTTCGATTTTGGGCTGCGAAAACATGCACTACCAAGCAGGCTTGCTGCCCCCGTCGTAGAGCTCTCGGAGTGCTTTACAAAGGTATCCTGTGCGCCACCTAACTCCTTACGAATCGAAAGTTTTGGGCACCGGAGCGACAGATATTTGGTCACCAGCCCCACGCCCTTTATTTGCGAGCCCAGCCTCTACGTGAAGTAAAGTTGTCTTGCCCAAGGTGCCTTGGGATTCAGTAATAAAAATGTGATAGATTAGGTTGTCGTCCATTCCTCGTCTCACGACGTACGATCCGGGATTGAAAAACAGCGAAAAAGAAGAGAAGTATCACAAAACTGATGAAAATATTCAATTTTGGATTCCAAAAATAGGCGCAGCCGAGCAAGCTTGTTACCCCCATCGTAGAGCTGTTAGAGAGCTTTCCAACGGTATGTTGTAATTCGCGTAACTATTTACGGATCAAAAGTTATGGGCACCAGAGCGATGGATACCTGGTCACAGGCCCCACGACCTCTGTTCGCGTGCCCAGCCTCTACGTGAGGTGAAGTTGCCTTGCCCAAGGTGCCGTGGGATTCGGTAATAGAAATTTGATGGATTAGGTTGTCGTCCTTTTTGCGGCTCATGATATACGATCCTGGACAGAAAAATAGCGCAAAAGAAGAAAAGTGTTCCAAAACTGATGAAAACGTTCAATTTTGGGCTTTGAAAACAGGCGCAGCCAAGCAGGCTCGTTGCCCCTGTCGTAGAGCTCTCGGAGAGCTTTCCAACGGTATGCTGTGTGCCGCGTAGCTCCTTACGGATCAAAAGTTATGGCATCGGAACGACAGATACCTGTTCACAAGCCCCACGCCCTCTGTTTGCGGGCCCAGCCTCTACGTGAAGTGAAGTTGTCTTGCCCAAGGTACTGTGTAATTCGGTAATAGAAATGTGATAGATTAGGTTGTCGTCCTTTTCGCGGGTCACGACATACGATCCGGGTCAGAAAAATAGCGTAAAAGAAGAAAAGTGTCGCAAAACTAATGAAAACATTCGATTTTTTGCTTCAAAAATAGGCGCAGCTGAGCAGGCTCGGTGCCCCCGTCGTAGAGCTCTCAGCGAGCTTTCCAACGGTATGTTGTGCGCCGCATAACTCCTTACGGATCAAATGTTATAGGCACCGGAGTGATGGATACCTGGTCACAAGCCCCACGCCCTCGGTTTACAGGCCCATCCTCTACGTGAAGTGAAGCTGTCTTGCACAAGGTGCCGTGGGATTCGGTAATAGAAATGTGATGGATTAGGTAGTCGTCCTTTTCGCGGCACACGATGTACGATGGACGGAAAAAAAGAGTAAAAGAAGAAAAGTGTAGCAAAACTTATGAAAACATTCGATTTTGGGCTTCGAAAACTGGCGCAGCCAAGCAGGCTTGCAGCCCCCGTATAGAGCTCTCGGAGAGCTTTCCAATGGCATGTTGTGTGCCGTGTAATTCCTTACGGATCAGAACTTATAGGCACTGGAGTGACGGATACCTGGTCACATGCCCCACGCCCTCGGTTTGAGGGCCCAGCCTCTACGTGAAGTGAAGTTGTCTTGCCCAAGGTGCTGTGTGATTTGGGAATAGAAATGTGATAGATTAGGTTGTCGTCCTTTTCGTGGCTCACGACGTACGATCCAGGACAAAAAACAGCGCAAAAGAAGAAAAGTTTCCCAAAATTGATGAAAATATTCGATTTTGGGCTCTGAAAATAGGTGCAGCTGAGTAGGCTAGGTGCCTCCATTGTAGAGCTCTCAGAGAGCTTTCCAACGGTATGTTGTGCGTTGCGTAACTCCTTACGGATCAAAAGTTAAGGGCATCGGAGCAACGGAAACCTGGTCACAAGCCCTACACCCTCTGTTTGTGGGCCTAGCCTCTACGTGAAGTGAAGTTGTCTTGTGCAAGGTGTCGTGGGCTTCGATAATAGAAATGTGATGGATTAGGTTTTCGTCCTTTTCGCGGCTCACGACGTACAACACGGGACAGAAAAACAGCGCAAAAGAAGAAAAGTGCCCCGAAACTAATGAAAATATTCGATTTTGGGCTCCAAAAATAGGTGCAGCCGAGCTTGCTTGGTGCCCCCGTCGTAGTGCTCTCGGAGAGCTTTCCAACGGTATGTTGTGCGCCGCGTAACTCCTTACGGATCAAAAGTTATGGGCTTCGGAGTGACGGATACCTGGTTACAAGCCCCACGTCCTCGGTTTGAAGGCCCAACCTCTACGTGAAGTGAAGTTGTCTTGCTCAATGTGCTGTGGGATTCGGTAATAAAAATATGATGGATTAGCTTGTCCTCCTTTTCGCTGCTCACGACGTACAATTTGGGACTGAAAAACAGCGCAAAAGAAGAGAAGTGTCATAAAACTAATGAAAACGTTCGATTTTGGGCTCCAAAAACAGGCACAACCGAGCAAGCTTACTGCCTCCGTCGTAGAGCTGTCGGAGAGCTTTCCAACGGTATGTTGTACGTCGCGTAACTCTTTACGGATCAAAAGTTATGGTCACCAGAGCGACGGACACCTGGTCACAAGCCCCACGCCCTCTGTTTGCATGCCCAGCCTCTACGTGAAGTAAAGTTGTTTTGCCCAAGGTACCATGGGATTTGGTAATAGAAATGTAATGGATTTGGTTGTCGTCCTTTTTGTGGTTCACGAAGTACAATCCGGGACCGAAAAATAGCGCAAAAGAAGAAAAGTGTAACGAAACATATGAAAACGTTTGATTTTAGGCAGGGAAAACATGCGCTGCCAAGCAAGCTTGCTGCCCCCGTCATTGATCTCTCGGAGTGCTTTACAAAGGTATGTTGTGCGCCTCCTAACTCCTTACAGATCAAAAATTTTGGGCACCGGAGCGACAGATATCCGGTTACCAGCCCTACACCCTCTGTTTGCGGGCCCAGCCTCTACGTGAAATGAAGTTGGCTTGCCCAAGGTGCCTTGGGATTCGGTAATAAAAATGTGATGGAGTAAGGTGTCGGCCTTTTTGCGTCTCACGACATACAATTCGGGACTGAAAAACAGCGAAAAAGAAGAGAAGTGTGACAAAACTGATGAAAACGTTCGATTTTGGACTCCAAAAACAGGTGCAGTCGAGCAAGCTTGCTGCCCCTATCGTAGAGCTATCAGAGAGCTTTCCAATGGTATGCTGCGCGTCGCATAACTCTTTACAGATCAAAAGTTATGGGCACCAGAGGGACGGATACATGGTCACAAGCCCCACGCCCTGTGTTTGCGTGCCCAGCCTCTACGTGAAGTGAAGTTGTTTTCCCAAGGTACCATGGGATTCAGTAATAGAAATGTGATGGATTAGGTTGTCGTCCTTTTCGTGGTTCACGAAGTACGATCCGGGACGGAAAAACTGCGCAAAAGAAGAAAAGTGTCCCGAAATTGATGAAAACATATGATTTTGGGCTCCAAAAACAGGCGCAGCCAAGCAAGAATGCTGCCCCCGTCGTAGATCTCACGGAGAGCTTTCCAATGGTATACTGTGCTCCGCGTAACTCTTTACGGATCAAAAGTTATGGGCTCCGGAGTGACAAATACCTGGTCACAAGCCCTACGCCCTCTGTTTTCCTGACCAGCCTCTACGTGAAGTGTAGTTGTCTTGCCCAAGGTGCCATGGGATTCGGTAAGAGAAATGTGATGGATTAGATTGTCGTCCTTTTCGTGGCTCCCGACGTACGATCCGGGACGGAAAAATCGCGCAAAATAAGAAAAGTGTCCCGAAACAAATGAAAATAATCGATTTTAGGCTGCAAAAATAGGCGCAGCTGAGCAAGCTTGGTGTCTCTGTCGTAGACCTCTCATATAGCTTTCCAACGGTATGCTGTGCGCCACGTAACTGCTTACGGATCAAAAGTTATCGGCACTGGAGCGACGGATACCTGGTCACAAGCCTCACGCACTCGGTTTGCGGGCCCAGTCTCTACGTGAAGTGAAGTTGTCTTGCCGAAGGCGTCATGGGAATTGATAATTGAAATGAGATAGATTAGGTTGTCGTCATTTTTGCGGCTCACGACGTACTATCTGGGACCAAAAAAACAACGCAAAAGAAGAAAAGTATAGCGAAACTTATGAAAACATTCTATTTTGGGCTGCGAAAATAGGCGCTGCCAAGCAGGCTTGCTGCCCCGGTCATAGAGCTCTCGGAGTGCTTTACAAAGGTATATTGTGCGCCTAACTCCTTACGGATCTAAAGTTTTGGGCACCAGAGCAATAGATATCTGGTCACCAGCCCCAAGCCCTTTGTTTGCGGGCCTAGCCTCTGCGTGAAGTGCAGTTGTCTTGCCCAAGGTGCCTTAGGATTCGGTAATAAAAATGTGATGGATTAGGTTATCGTCCTTTTCGCATCTCACGACGTACGATTCGGGACTGAAAAACAGCGAAAAATAAGAGAAGTTTCACAAAACGGATGAAAACGTTCGATTTTGGACTCCAAAAATAGGCACAGCCAAGCAAGCTTACTGTCCCCGTCGTAGAGCTGTTCGAGAGCTTTTCAATGGTATGTTGTGCATCGCGCAACTTTTTACGGATCAAAAGTTATGGGCACCGGAGCGACAGATACCTGGTCACAAGCCCCACGCCCTTGGTTTGAGGGCCCAGCCTCTACGTGAAGTGAAGTTGTCTTGCCCAAAGTGCTATGGGATTCGGTAATAAAAATGTGATGGATTAGGTTGTCCTACTTTTCGCGGCTCACGACGTACGATCCGAGACTTAAAAACAGCGCAAAAGAAGAGAAGTGTCATAAAACTAATGAAAATGTTCAATTTTGGGCTGCGAAAACAGGTGCTGCAAAGCATGCTTGCTGCCCCCGTCATAGAGCTCTCGGAGTGCTTTACAAAGGTATGCTGTGCGCCGCCTAACTCCTTACAGATCAAAAGTTTTGGGCACTGGAGCGACAGATATCTAGTCACCAGCCCCATGCCCTCTGTTTGCGGGCCCAGCTTCTATGAGAAGTAAAGTTGTCTTGCCCAAGATGCCTTGGGATTCGGTAATAAAAATGTGATGGATTAGGTTGTCGTCCTTTTCGCATCTCACGACATACGATCCGGGATTGAAAAATAGCGAAAAAGAAGAGAAGTGTCACAAAATGATGAAAACGTTCGATTTTGGATTCCAAAAATAGGCGCAGCCGAGCAAGCTTGCTGCCCCCATCGTAGAGCTGACAGAGAGCTTTCCAACGGTATCCTGTGCGTTGCGTAACTCTTTACGGATCAAAAGTTATGGGCACCGGAGCGACAGATATCTGGTCACCAGCCCCACGCCCTCTGTTTGCGGGCCCAGCCACTACTTGATGTGAAGTTGTCTTGCCCAAGGAGCCTTGAGATTCGGTAATAAAAATTTGATGGATTAGGTTGTCGTCCTTTTCACGTCTCACGACGTACGATCCGGGACTAAAAACAGCGAAAAAGAAGAGAAGTGTCACAAAACTGATGAAAACGTTCGATTTTGGGATCAAAAAAAGGCTCAACCAAGCAAGCTTGCTGCCCCCGTCATAGAGCTATCAGAGAGCTTTCCAACGGTATGTTGTGTGTCGTGTAACTCTTTACGGATCAAAAGTTATGGGCACCAGAACGACGGATACCTGGTCACAAGCCCCACGCCCTTTGTTTGCGTGCCTATCCTTTACGTGAAGTGAAGTTGTCTTGCCCAAGGTGCTGTGGGATTCGGTAATAGAAATGTGATGTAGTAGGTTGTCGTTCTTTTTTCGGCTCACGACGTACTATCCGGGACGGAAAAACTGCACAAAAGAAGAAAAGTATCATGAAACTGATGAAGATGTTCAATTTTGGGCTCCAAAAATAGGCGCAGCCAAGCAAGCTTAGTACACCCATCGTAGAGCACTCAGAGAGCTTTCCAACAGTATGTTGTGCGCCGCGTAACTCCTTACAGATCAAAAGTTATGAGCACCGAAGCGACGGATACCTGGTCATAAGCCCCACGCCCTCTATTTGCGGGCCCAGCCTCTATGTGAAGTGAAGTTTTCTTGCCCAAGGTGCCGTGGGATTCGGTAAAAGAAATGTGATGGATTAGGTTGTCATGCTTTTCGCGGTTCACGACGTACGATCCGGGACGGAAGAACAGTGCAAAAGAAGAAAAGTGTCCTGAAACTAATGAAAATATTCGATTTTGTGCTTAGAAAACAGGCGCAGCTGAGCAGGCTAGGTTCCGTCGTCGTAGAGCTCTCAGAGAGCTTTCCAACGGTATGCTGTGCGCCGCGTAACTCCTTACGGATCAAAAGTTAAGGGCACCAGAGCAACGGATACCTGGTCACAAGCCCCACATCCTCCGTTTGCAGGCCCAACCTCTACATGAAGTGAAGTTGTCTTGCGCAAGGTGCCGTGGGATTTAGAAATAAAAATGTGATGGATTAGGTTGTCGTCTTTTTCACGTCTCACAACGTACGATCCGGGATTGAAAAACAGCGCAAAAGAAGAGAAGGGTTCCAAAACTGATGAGAATGTTCAATTTTGGGCTCCGAAAATAGGTTTAGCTGAGCAGGCTTGTTGTCCCGGTCATAGAGCTCTCAGAGTGCTTTCCAACAGTATGATGTGTGCCGCGTAACTCCATACGGATCAAAAGTTATGGGCACCGGAGCGACGGATACCTGGTCACAAACCCCACGCCCTTTGTTTGCGTGCCCAGCCTCTACGTGAAGCGAAGTTTTCTTGCCCAAGGTGCCATGGGATTCGGTAATAGAAATGTGATGGATTAGGTTGTCGTCCTTTTCGCGACTCACGACGTACAATCTGGGATGAAAAAACTGCGCAAAAGAAGAAAAGTATCCCGAAACAGATGAAAACATTAGATTTTGGGCTCCGAAAACAGGCGCAGTCGAGCATGCTTGCTGCCCCCGTCGTAGAGCTCTCAGAGAGCTTCCCAACAGTATGTTGTGCACCGCGTATCTCCTTACGGATCAAAAGTTATAGGCACCGGAGCGACAAATACGTGGTCACAAGCCCCACGCCCTTTGTTTGAGGGCCCAGCCTCTACGTGAAGTGAAGTTGCCTTGCCCAAGGTGCCGCGGGATTCGGTAATAAAAATGTGATAGATTAGGTTGTCGTCCGTTTCACGGCTCACGACGTACGATCTGGGATTGAAAAGCAGTGCAAAAGAAGAGAAGTGTCCAAAAACTCATAAAAACATTCAATTTTGGGCTCTGAAAAAAGGCGCAGCAGAGCAATCTTGCTGCCCCTGTTGTAGAGCTCTCAAAAAGCTTTTCAACGGTATGATGTGCACCGCGTAACTTCTTACGGATCAAAAGTTATGGGTACCGGAGCGACGGATACTTGGTCAGAAGCCCCACGCCCTCTGTTTCCGTGCCCAGCCTCTACATGAAGCAAAGTTGTCTTGCCCAAGGTGCCGTAGGATTCGGTAATAGAAATGTGATGGATTAGGTTGTCATCCTTTTCGCGACTCACGACGTACGATCCGGGATGAAAAAACTGCCCAAAAGAAGAATATTATCCCGAAACTGATGAAAACGTTCGATTTTGGGCTTCAAAAATAGGCGCAGCTGATCAAACTTGGTGCCCCCGTCGTAGAGCTCTCAGAGAGCTTTCCAACGGTATGCTGTGCGCTGCGTAACTTCTTACGGATCAAAAGTTATAGGCACCGGAGCGACGGATACCTGGCCACAAGCCCCACGCCCTCGATTTGCGATCCCAGCCTCTACGTGAAGTGAAGTTGTCTTGCCCAAGGTACCGTACGATCCGGGATGAAAAAACTGGCAAAAAGAAGAAAAGTATCCCAAAATTGATGAAAACGTTAGATTTTGGGCTCTGAAAACAACCGCAGCCATGCAAGGTTGGTGCCCTCATCGTAGAGCTCTCAGAGAGCTTTCCAACGGTATGTTGTGCGCCGCGTAACTCCTTGCGGATCAAAAGTTATAGGCACCGAAGCGACAGATACCTAGTCACAAGCCCCACGACCTCGGTTTGAGGGCCCAGCCTCTACGTGAAGTGAAGTTGCCTTACCCAAGGTGCCGTGGGATTCGGTAATAAAAATGTGATGGATTAGGTTATCGTCCTTTTCACGGCTCACGACGTACAATTCGGGTTTGAAAAATAGTGCAATAGAAGAGAAGTGTCCCAAAATTGATGAAAACGTTTGATTTTGGGCTCCGAAAATAGGTGCAGCCGAGCAATCTTTTTGTCCCTGTCGTAGAGCTCTCAGAGAGTATTCAAACGGTATGCTGTGCAGCAAGTAACTCCTTACGGATCAAAAGTTATGGGTACCGGAGCGATAGATACCTGGTCACAAGCCCCACGCCCTCTGTTTGCGGGCCCAGCATCTACGTGAAGTGAAGTTGTCATGCCCAAGGTGCCGTGGGATTCGGTAATAGAAATGTGTTGGATTAGGTTGTTATTCTTTTCGCGGCTCACGACATACAATCCGGGACAAAAAACATGTGCAAAAGAAGAATAGTGTCCTGAAACTAATGAAAATGTTCGATTTTGGGCTCCGAAAACAGGCACAGCCGAGCAATCTTGTTGCCCCTGTCGTAGAGCTCTCAGAGAGCTTTCCAACGGTATGCTGTATAGCGCGTAACTCCTTACAGATCAAAAGTTATGGGCACTGGAGCGACGAATACCTGGTCACAAGCCCCACGCCCTCTGTTTGCGGGCCCAGCATCTACGTGAAGTGAAGTTGCCTTGCCCAAGGTGCTGTGGGATTCGGTAATAGAAATGTGATGGATTAGATTGTCGTCCTTTTCGCGACTCACGATGTACGATCCAGGACGAAAAAAATGCGCAAAAGAAGAAAAGTATCCCGAAACTAATGAAAACATTCGATTTTGGGCTCCAAAAATAGGTGCAGCAGTGCAAGCTTGGTGCCCCCGTCGTAGAGCTCTCAGAGAGCTTTCCAATGGTATGCTATGCACTGCGTATCTCCTTACGGATCAAAAGTTATGGACACCGGAGCGACAGATACCTGGTCACAAGCCCCACGCCCTCAGTTTGAGGGCCCAGCCTCTACGTGAAGTGAGGTTGCCTTGCCTAAGGTGACGTGGGATTCTGTCACGCCCCAACCCGACCTATGAAGGTTAGACTAGGGTGTGAGCTAAACTTTCAAGTCATTTCACGTAATTAACCGTTCATGAAGATTTAACACTTAATGTTTTGGCCTAAACTCCAAAATCATCCGGAAAACCAATAGCATAACGGCTGTAATTGGGCTCCTTGGTTTGACCTAATTCTCTAAACGCCTCAAAATTTATCATCTCAAATTCATTTCCAACTAAGATTACTATTTATCATCAATTGAAATGCCTACTGGTTGTCTTGATGTCTCGTTTGATTAATAACCTAGCATGATAACTATGTCCCGTTTATTTGTCAATTTCCTATCATGCAAGTACCTATTATCTTTTAGTTTGCAAATGAGCACCTAAGTGAAATTAGATAGAATTAACTTAGTTGATTGTTCATCTAGTGGTTTGAATGCCTACGATAACTACTAATTAAGAAAACGAAAGCAAACAACCAAATAAAAAGTTCATCCGGTTATAGATAGTACAATCCCAGAATTAGACCCAAATTAAAACGGGGTCATTTACATTAATAAAATGAACATTTTGCAATCAAACACAATATCCATATAGCATCCACTTTCAGGCAAAGCACAAAAGCACGTAGTCACTCCTAGGAATCATCAACAAGCACATTTACTTCGGGTACTTGTTCCAAATCTACTGCACATGTGACAAAAAAGAGGGTGAGTCCTTATGAACTCAGCGAGGGGGAACGAGAAATAGGTTTTGAAACTCATTTTCCAGTTCAACTTATGAAAATCCTTTTGCAAGCATGAATATAACACAATTAAGTACATAACAATAATATAAAGTGTAAAGGAACAGAAACACCAGTCTTTCCTCCCCGAGGTTCTCTAGAAACCAAGCGAGAGTACTTATACACATAGTAAAAGGATACGATGAGCTTTTGCTCTAAGTTCATTTCCAGAATCAGTTGTTGTGGCCGACTTCAATTCATCCCCTTAACACGCCAAGTGGGTGTACTCCGGATGTACCCCGAAATCCTACGACCCAACTCTCCGAGGAAGTCTAGCCCCCAAGAGAGAGAGGGAATGGGACCATGGTAGTCACGGGTGCACCGGCAAGCCCGATGCCACCCGGTGTGCGTGATCGCTACCATGCCGAAATGAAAGGTTGCAACCTTGTATGCAATGCACATTTATGACATTTAATATATCACATTAGGAGGACAACAAAGTAGGTTGCCTCCGGACAGTCATAAGATTGCACATTGACAAGTAAACAAGCGAGGCACGAATAGACAAGTAATTTCACTTGAAAAGCATATGGAGTTATATGAACATTAAACGGACAGTCATGTAACACATGTAAATCAAGTCATATAACTCATTTCAAAGTCCACGTAATCAAATATTAAGATTATTCAACATGTAACAACATCTACGTGGGCTCGGATGCAAGAAAGGCCTATTTGTAAACATGCAATGATCAAAATCACATTTAGAGCTATAAGGGCATCTACGGGCAGCCTACTAAGCATATAATTCCACGCAATATCCAAAGGATTAACACTTAGTAAGTTTACCTAGTCATTAGGGTTTCCATTTCGTGCTTACTCGTGCGATTAAACCCTAAGTCAACTCAAAATCAACCTCAAGCCATGCATCAATTAATTCAAACATCCCCAAGTACTCAAACAGTCCACACAACATCCCAATGCCACAATCCCAAGCAATTAATACTACAAGAGAAGTTACAACAATTTTTCTAAGCATACAACCAAGTGAAACCCTTACTGCAGTAGGCTGTTTTCCCACAATCATTACGATAAGAAAACAATCTCCAATTCCAGTGAATAAGATTTCAAATTAAAGCTTAATGAGGGAACTAAAATCAGAAACAAACCTTGCATCATTTGGAGTTCCGGATCATTAGTTATAGCCGAAACAGTGGGATAGCACAAAACTGTCCAGATTTGCACACATTTCGATAATTGACGTTTTTGAGGTCCTTAGGTCAGATTTAGCCTTAGTCCATTTCTGAAAAAAATGTCCAGAACTGAAAACTCTAGCAGTACACCAAAGTTCATGCATTTTGGACATCATTTACTAAGTCAAATCTGGTTCATTCTACAAGGTCAGTGCATCTGCCAAAACCTGCTTCATTTTTCCAGATTTCCAGATTTTGACACATTTTAATGATTTTCCATTTTGAGGACATTAGAATCGAAATTAGCTTTGGCCTATTTCTGTGAAAAATGTTCAAAACTGGAAAAAATAGTTACCTGCCAATTTTCATGGATTTTCAACATCATTTTCCTAGCCAAACTCACCTCGAAACAACAGGTCAGAGAGCTGTCACATAATCCGATTTCACCTATCATCATCTTCAAGCCAAAATCTTGCCATGCATGGTTGCAAAAGCTTATGAACGAACATATAACTCAAGATCAGAAGCAAAGACATACATTTATGGGCATGCATGCGGATTTTGAAGAATTTTCAAAAGGTTTTAGCCCTCACCTTAGCAAATCAACAAGAAGATGCACAAAACTTGATGAAGCACAATTTTCTTCTTCTTCCTTGCTTAGCCAAGACACCACCCGATTTCTCTCTATTTTTCCTAGCTTAGTGGCCAAGCTCTTAGTACATGCATGTGGTTAGAACAAGAAGAAAAGAAATGGAACCTAGTAAACTCACCAAGGCCGAAAATGGTGACTCAAAGAGCATGCATGTGTGATTCTTGCATCCTAGCTAGCTTGGTTGAGTTTCTTTGCTTGTTGTTTGTCTTGATGCACCATGGATTGATGAAGATGAGCAAAGGCAAGATAAAACTCAGCCAAAACCGAGATTGTGAGAGAAGAATGAGAGGGAGAGAGAGAAATGTGAGGAGAGTGAGAGAAATGAGAGAAAATAGAAGCTTTTGCAATTGTTGATGCAAATGTTGGCCTTGGGCATGCAAAAATCAGATTTTGTGTCATCTTTTGAGCATCTTTTGAATTGTTTTAGCATGTGTGTAAGAGAATGTTGGGTATTTAGGGATTTTAGGTAGACTAGAATATAGGATATGTTTAGAGGCTTGTGAGATTTTGTCTTGTAGTAAGTTTAAAATATAATATTTAGGTGTTAGTGGATTTTGTAGAGATTTGAATTAGGATTATAATAATAGTTAGTGGTGTTTGTAGGATTATTTTATAGTCTAGTGCTTTGTGTAGGATTCTTTATTGATTAGCATGTGGGCACGCTTTCCTAGGTCTAGGGCACGCACTACGAGACACACATAGAAATTGATACGAGGCACGAATCACGAGGTAGACACAAACAACGAGGTAGACACGTACTTCATGACTAAGGCATGCAATCCTAGGTGAATGCACGTAAACCAATGCAAGGCACGTAATTCAATGCAATGCATGCAAATCGAGGTACGACTCTTAAACCTAGGTTAGGGCACGCAATTCAAGGTCAGTGCACACAAATCAAGGTATCGCACTAAAATCGAAGTCAGGGCACGTAATCCAAGGTCAATCATATCATTCTTGGTCTATGGCACACAAATCAAGGTAACACACGTTATTCGGGGTCGGGCCTCACAGATTCGATATTAAAAATGTGATTGATTAGGTTGTCGTCCTTTTCACGGCTCATGACGTACGATCCGGGATTGAAAAACAGTGCAAAAGATAAGAAGTGTCCCAAAACTAATGAAAACGTTTGATTTTGGGCTACGAAAATAGGTGCAGCCGAGCAAGCTTGCGGCCCCCGTCGTAGAGCTCTTGGAGAGCTTTCCAATGGTATGCTGTGCACCGTGTAACTCCTTACGAATCAAGTGTTATGGGCACCGGAGCAACGGATACCTGGTCCCAAGCCCCACGCCCTCTATTTGCGTGCCCAGCCTCTACGTGAAGTGAAGTTGTCTTGCCCAAGGTACCGTGGGATTCAGTAATAGAAATGTGATGGATTAGGTTGTCTTTTTCGTGGCTCACGACATACGATCCTGAACGGAAAAACAACGCAATAGAAGAAAAGTGTCCGGAAACTAATGAAAACGTTCGATTTTGGGCTCCGAAAATAGGTGTTGCCGAGCAATCATGATGCCCCCATCATGGAGCTCTCAGAGAGATTTCCAACGTTATGTTGTGCACCGCGTAACTCCTTACGGATCAAAAGTTATGGGCACCAGAGCGACGGATAACTGGTCACAAGCCCCACGGCCTCTATTTGCGGGCCCAGCCTCTACGTGAAGTGAAGTTGTCTTGCCCAAGGTGCCGTGGGATTCGGTAATAGAAATGTGCTGGATTAGGGTGGTATCCTTCTCACGGCTCACGGCGTACGATCCGTGAAGAAAAAACTGCGCAAAAGAAGAAAAAAGTCCCCAAACTAATGTACATGTTCGTTATTCGGCCCCGAAAATAGGCGCAGGCGAACACCCTTGGTGCCCTTGTCGTAGAGCTCTCAGAGAGCTTTCCAATGGTATGTTGTCCGCCGCGTAACTCCTTACGGATCGAAAGTTATAGGCACCGGAGCGACGGATAGCTTGTCACAAGCCCCACGGCCTCGATTTGCGGGCCCAGCCTCTACGTGAAGCGAAGTTGTCTTGCCCAAGGTTCCATGCGATTCGGTAATAGAAATGTGATGGATTAGGTTGTCGTCCTTTTCGCGACGCACGACGTACGATCCAAGACAGAAAAACTGTGCAAAAGAAGAAAAGTATCCCGAAACTGATGAAAATGTTTGATTTTGGGCTCTGAAAATAGGCGCAACCGTGCAAGCTTGGTGCCCTTGTCGTAAAGCTCTCAGAGAGCTTTCCAACAGTATCTTGTGCGCTGCGTAACTCCTTACGGATCAAAAGTTATGGGCACTGGATCGACGGATACCAGGTCACAAGCCCCACGCCATCGATTTTAGAGCCCAGCCTCTATGTGAAGTGAAGTTGCCTTGCCTAAGGTGCCGGGGGATTCGGTAATAAAAATGTGATGGATTAGGTTGTCGTCCTTTTCACGGCTCACGACGTACGATCCGGGATCGAAAAACAACGCAAAAGAAGAGAAGTGTCCCAAAATTGATGAAAACGTTCGATTTTAGGCTCCGAAAATAGGCACAGGCGAGCAATCTTGTTGCCCCTATCGTAGAGCTCTCAGAGAGCTTTCCAACGGTATGCTGTGCACCGCGTAACTCCTTACGGATCAAAAGTTATGGGCACCGGAGCGACGAATACCTGGTCACAAGCCCCACGCCCTCTGTTTGTGTGCCCAGCCTCTATGTGAAGCGAAGTTGTCTTGCCCAAGGTGCCGTGGGATTCGGTAATAGAAATGTGATGGATTAGGTTGTCATCCTTTTTGCGACTCACGACATACGATTCGAGATGGAAAAACTGCGCAAAAGAAGAAGAGTATCCCGAAATTGATGAAAACATTTGATTTTGGTTTTTGAAAATAGGCGCAGTCGAGCAATCTTGTTGCCCTTGTCGTAGAGCTCTCAGAGTGCTTTCCAACTGTATGCTTTGCGCCGCGTAACTCCTTACGGATCAAAAGTTATGGGCACCGGAGCGACAGATACCTGGTCACCAGCCCCACACCCTCTGTTTGCGGGCCCAGCCTCTACGTGAAGTGAAGTTGTCTTGCTAAAGGTGCCGTGGGATTCGGTAATAGAAATGTGATGGATTAGGTTGTCATCCTTTTCACGGGTCACGACGTACGATCCGGGACGGAAGAACATCGCAAAAAAAGAAAAGTGTCCCAAAACTTATGAAAATGTTCAATTTTGGGCTCAAAAAATAGGCGCAGCCGAGCAGGCTAGGTGCCGTCGTCATAGAGCTCTCAGAGAGCTTTCCAACGGTATGTTATGCGCTGCGTAACTCCTTACGGATCAAAAGTTAAGGGCACCAGAGCAATGGATACTTGGTCACAAGCCCAAATCCCTCTGTTTGCGGGCCCAGCCTCTACATGAAGTGAAGTTGTCTTGTACAAGGTGCCGTGGGATTCGGTAATAGAAATGTGATGGATTAGGTTGTCATCCTTTTCGCAGTTCACGACATACGATACGGTACGAAAAAATAGCGTAAACGAAGAAAAGTGTCTCAAAACTTATGAAAATGTTTGATTTTGGAATCCAAAAATAGATGCAGCCATGCAAGCTTGGTGCCCCTATTGTAGTGCTCTCGGAGGGCTTTCCAACGATACACTGTGCGCCGCGTAACTCCTTACGGATCAAAAGTTATGGGCACCGGAGCAACGGAAACCTGGTCACAAGCCCCATGCCCTCGGTTTGAGGACCCAACCTCTACGTGAAGTGAAGTTGCCTTGCCTAAGGTGCTGTAAGATTCGGTAATAGAAATGTGACGGATTAGGTTGTCGTCCTTTTCACGACTCAAGATGTATGATCCTGGACGGAAAAACTGAGCAAAAGAAGAAAAGTATCCCGAAACGGATAAAAACGTTCAAATTTGTGCTCCAAATATAGGCGCAGCCATACAAGCTAGGTGCCCCCGTCGTAGAGCTCTCGAAGAGCTTTCCAACGGTATGCTGTGCGCCGCGTAACTCCTTACGGATCAAAAGTTATGGGCACCGGAGTGACGGATACCTGGTCACAAACCTCACACCCTCGGTTTGAGTGCCCTGCCTCTACGTGAAGTGAAGATGTCTTGCCAAAGGTGACTTGGGATTCGGTAATAAAAATGTGATGGATTAGGTTGTCGTCCTTTTCACGGCTCACGACGTACGATCCGGGATTGAAAAACTGGGCAAAAAAAGAGAAGTGTCCCAAAACTAATGAAAATGTTCGATTTTGGGCTCCGAAAACAGGAGCAGCCGAGTAATCTTGCTGCCCCTGCCGTAGAGCTCTCAGAGAGCTTTCCAACGGTATGCTGTGCACCGTGTAACTCCTTACAGATCAAAAGTTATGGGCACCGGGGCGATGGATAACTGGTTACAAGCCCCACGCCCTCTGTTTGCGTGCCCAGCCTCTACGTCAAGCGAAGTTGTCTTGCCCAAGGTGCCGTGGGATTCAGTAATAGAAATGTGACGGATGAGGTTGTCGTCCTTTTCGTGACTCACGACGTACGATCCTGAACAGAAAAACTGCTCAAAGGAAGAAAAGTATCCCAAAACTAATGAAAACGTTCGATTTTGGGCTCTGTAAATAGGCGCAGCCGAGCAAGCTTCTTGTCTCTGTCGTAGAGCTCTCGGAAAGCTTTCCAACGGTATGTTGTGCGCTGCGTAACTCCTTACGGATCAAAAGTTATGAGCACCGGAGCGACGGATACCTGGTAACAAGCCCCACACCTTCTGTTTGCAGGCCCAGCCTCTACGTGAAGTGAAGTTGTCTTGCCCAAGGTACCGTAGGATTCGGTAATAAAAATGTGATGGATTAGGTTGTTATCCTTTTCGCTGCTCATGACGTACGATCTGGGATGGAAAAATAGCGCAAAAGAAGAAAAGTGTCCCAAAACTAATGAAAATGTTCGATTTGGGCTCTGAAAATAAACGCAGCTGAGCAAGCTTGCTGCCCTTGTACTAGAGCTCTCAGAGAGCTTTCTAACGGTATACTGTGAGCCGCGTAACTCCTTACGGATCAAAAGTTATAGGCACTGAAGCGACGGATACCTAGTCACAAGCCCCACACCCTCGATTTGCGAGCCCAGCTTCTACGTGAAGCGAAGTTGTCTTGCCCAAGGTACCATGGGAATTGATAATGGAAATGTCATAAATTAGGTTGTCGTCATTTTCGCGGCTCACGACGTACGATCCGGGACAGAAAAATAGCGCAAAAGAAGAAAAGTGTAGCGAAACTTATGAAAGCATTCAATTTTGGGATGCAAAAACAGGCGCAGTCGAGCAGGCTTGCTGCCTATATCGTAGAGCTCTCAGAGTGCTTTCCAATGGTATGTTGTGCGCCGCGTAACTCCTTACGGATCAAAAGTTATGGGCACCGGAGCGACAGATACCTGGTCACCAGCCCCACGCCCTCTATTTGTGAGCCCAGCCTCTACGTGAAATGAAGTTTTCTTGCCCAAGGTGTTGTGCGTTTCGGTAGTAGAAATGTGATGGATTAGGTTGTCGTCGTTTTCACGGCTCAAACATACAATCCGGGATGGAAAAACAGCACAAAAGAAGAAAAGTGTAGCAAAACTTATGAAAATGTTCGATTTTGGGCTGCGAAAACAGGTGCAGCCGAGCAGGCTTGTAGCCCCCGTCGTAGAGCTCTCAGAGTGCTTTCCAACGGTATGTTGTGCACCGCGTAACTCCTTACGGATCAAAAGTTATGGGCACCGGAACGAGAGATACCTAGTCACCAGACCCACACCCTCTGTTTGCGGGCCCAGCCACTACATGAAGTGAAGTTGTCTTGCCTAAGGTGCCGTGGGATTCGGTAATAGAACTGTGATGGATTAGGTTGTCATCTTTTTCGCGGGTCACGACGAACGATCCGGGATGGAAGAACAGCGCAAAAGAAGAAAAGTGTCCCAAAACTTATGAAAATGGTTGATTTTGGGCTCCCAAGTTAGGCGCAGCAGAGGAGGCTAGGTGCCGTCATCGTAGAGCTCTCAGAGATCTTTCCAATGGTATGCTGTGCGCCACGTAACTCCTTACGGATCAAAAGTTAAGGGCACCAAAACAACGGATACCTGGTCACAAGTCCCACGCCCTCTGTTTGCGCGCCTAGCCTCTACGTGAAGTAAAGTTTTCTTGCACAAGGTGCCTTGGGATTCGGTAATAAAAATGTGATGGATTAGGATGTCGTCCTTTTCGTGGCTCACGACGTACGATACGGGACGGAAAAACAGCGCAAACGAAGAAAAGTGTCCCAAAACTGATGAAAATGCTCAATTTTGGGCTCAGAAAATAGGCGCAGCCGAGCATGCCAGGTGCCATCGTTGTAGACCTCTCAGAGAGCTTTCCAGCGGTATGCTGTGAGTCGCGTAACTCCTTACGGATCAAAAGTTAAGTGCCCCGGAGCAACGGATACCTGGTCACAAGCCCCCACGCCCTCTATTTGTGGGCCCAGACTCTACGTGAAGTGAAGTTGTCTTGCGTAAGGTCCCATGGGATTCGGTAATAGATATGTGATGGATTAGGTTGTCATCCTTTTTGCGGCTAACGACGTAGGATACGGGACGGAAAAACGGCGCAAAAGTAGAAAAGTGTCCTGAAACTGATGAAAATGTTCAATTTCTGGCTCCAAAAATAGGCGCAACCGAGCAAGCTTGGTACCCCCATTGTAGTGCTCTCGGAGAGTTTTCCAACGGTTTGTTGTGCACCGCGTAACTCTTTAAGGATCAAAAGTTATGGACACCGGAGCGACGGATACCTGGTCACAAGCCCCACGGCCTTGGTTTGAGGGCCCAGCCTCTACGTGAAGTGAAGTTGCCTTGCCCAAGGTGCTGTGGAATTCGATAATAAAAATGTGATAGATTAGGTTATCGTCCTTTTCACGGCTCACGACGTACGATCCGGGACTGAAAAACAGTGCAAAAAAAGAGAAGTGTCCCAAAACTGATGAAAATGTTCGATTTTAAGCTCCGAAAATAGGCGCAGCAGAGCAAGCTTGTTGCTTCCATCATAGAGCTCTTGGAGAGCTTTCCAATGGTATGCTGTGCACCGCATAACTCCTTACGGATCATAAGTTATGGGCACCAGAGCGACGGATACCTAGTCACAAGCCCCACGCCCTCTGCTTTCGTGCCCAACCTCTACGTGAAGTGAAGTTGTCTTGCCCAAGGTGCCATGGGATTCGATAATAGAAATGTGATAGATTAGGTTGTCGTCCTTTTTGCGGCTCACGACGTACAATCCGAGACGAAAAAACTGTGCAAAAGAAGAAAAGTGTCCTGAAACTGATGAAAACATTCGATTTTTGGCTCCAAAAAAAGTTGCAGCTGAGCAACCTTGGTGCCCTGGTCGTACAGCTCTCGGAGAGCTTTCCAACGGTATTTTGTGCGCCGCGTAACTCCTTACGGATCAAAAGTTATGAGCACCGGAGCGACAGATACCTGGTGACAAGCCGCAAACCCTGTGTTTGCAGGCCCAGCCTCTACGTGAAGTGAAGTGGTCTTGCCCAAGATGCCATGGGATTCGGTAATAGAAATGTGATGGATTAGGTTGTCGTCCTTTTCGCGGCTCACGACACACGATCCGGGGCGAAAAAATAGCGGAAAAAAAGAATAGTATACCGAAACTAATGAAAACGTTCAATTATGAGCTTCTAAAACAGGCGCAGCCGAGCAGGCTTGGCGCCCTTGTCGTAGAGCTCTCAGAGAGCTTTCCAACGGTATGTTGTGCGCCGCGTAACTCCATACGGATCAAAAGTTATGGGCACCAAAGCGACAGATACCTGGTCACAAGCCCCATGCCCTCTGTTTGTGGGCCCAGCATCTACGTAAAGTGAAGTTGTCTTGCCCAAGGTGATGTAGGATTCGGTAACAGAAATGTGATGGATTAGGTTGTCGTCTTTTTCGCGGCTCACGACACACGATCCGGGACGGAAAAACTGTAAAAAAGAATAAAAGTGTCCTAAAATTGATGAAAACGTTCGATTTTGGGCTACAAAAACAAGCGCGGCTGAGAAAGCTTGGTGTCCCCGTCGTAGAGCTCTCGGAGAGCCTTCCAACGATATACTGTGTGCCGCGTAACTCGTTACGGATAAAAAGTTATGGGCACCGAAGCGACGGATACCTTGTCACAAGCCCCACGCCCTCTGTTTGTGGGCCTAGCCTCTACATGAAGTGAAGTTGTCTTGCCCAAGGTTCCGTGTGATTCGGTAATAGAAAAGTGATGGATTAGGTTGTCGTCCTTTTCGTGGCTCACGACGTACGATCCGGGACGGAAAAACAGTGCAAAAAAAGAAAAGTGTCCCAAAACTTATGAAAATGTTTGATTTTGGGCTAAAAAAACAAGCGCAGCCGAGCAGGCTAGGTGCCCTCATCGTAGAGCTCACAGAGAGCGTTCCAACGGTATGCTGTGCACCGCGTAACTCCTTACAGATCAAAAGTTAAGGGCACTGGAGCAACGAATACCTGGTCACAAGCCCCACGACCTCTGTTTGCGGGCTCAACCTCAACGTGAAGTGAAGTTGTCTTGCGCAAGGTGCTGTTGGATTCGGTAATAAAATGTGATGGATTAGGTTGTCGTCCTTTTGTCGGCTCACAGCGTACGATACGGGATGGAAAAACATTGCAAAAGAAGAAAAGTGTCCCGAAACTGATGAAAATGATCTATTTTGGGCTCCAAAAATAGACGCAGCAGTGCATGCTTGGTGCCCCCGTCGTAGTGCTCTCGGAGAGCTTTCCAATGGTATGCTGTGCGCGGCATAACTCCTTACAAATCAAAAGTTATGGGCACCGGAGCGACAGATACCTGGTCACAAGCCCCACGCCCTCAGTTTGAGGGCCCAGCCTCTATGTGAAGTGAAGTTGTCTTGCCCAAGGTACTGTGGCATTCGGTAATAAAAATGTAATGGATTAGGTTGTCGTCCTTTTTGCGGCTCACGACGTACGATTCGGGAATGAAAATCATCGTAAAAGAAGAGAAGTATCCCAAAACTGATGAAAACGTTCAATTTTGGGCTTCAAAAATAGGCGCTGCCGAGCAACCTTGGTACCCTCATCGTAGAGCTCTCGGAGAGCTTCCCAACGGTATGCTGTGCACCGCGTAACTTATTACGGATCAAAGTTATGAGCAACGGAGTGACGAATACCTGGTCACAAGCCCCACGCCCTTTATTTGCTGGCCCAGCCTCTACATGAAGTAAAATTGTCTTGCCTAAGGTGCCATGGGATTAGGTAATAAAAATGTGATGGATTAGGTCGCCGTCCTTTTGGCGGCTCACGACATACGATCTGGGACGAAAAAATAGCGCAAAAGAAGAAAAGTATCCCGAAACTAATGAAAACATTCGATTTTGGGCTTTTAAACAGGCGCAGCCGAGCAAGCTTGGTGCCCCCATTGTAGAGCTTTCAAAGAGCTTTCCAACGGTATGCTGTGCGCCGCGTAACACTTAGCGGATCAAAAGTTATAGGCACCGGAGCGATAGATACCTGGTCCCAAGCCCCACGCCTTCAGTTTGTGGGCCCAGCCTCTACGTGAAGTGAAGTTGTCTTGCCCAAGGTGCCATGGGATTCGATAATAGAAATGTGAAGGATTAGGTTGTGGTTGTTTTGACGGTCACGATGTACGATCCGAGACTGAAAAACTGCACAAAAGAATAAAAGTGTCCCAAAACTGATGAAAACGTTCAATTTTGGGCACTGAAAACATGCATAGCTGAGCAAGCTTGGTGCCCCCATCATAGAGCTCCCAGAGAGATTTTCAATGGTGTGCTATGCGCCGCGTAACTCCTTACGGATCAAAAGTTATGGGCACTGGAGCGACGGATACCTAGTCACCAGCCCCACGTACTCTGTTTGCGAGCCCAACCTCTACGTGAAGTGAAGTTGTCTTACCCAAGGTGCTGTGGGATTCGGTAATAAAAATGTGATGGATTAGGTTATCGTCATTTCCGCAGTTAACGACGTACGATCCGGGACAGAAAAATAGCGAAATAGAAGAAAAGTGTCCCAAAACTTATGAAAATGCTCGATTTTGGGCTCATAAAATAGGCGCAGCCGAGTAGGCTAGGTGCCCTCGTCGTAGAGCTCTCAGATAGCTTTCCAACGGTATGCTGTGTGCCGCGTAACTCCTTATGGATCAAAAGTTAAGGGCACCGAGGCAACGGATACCTGGTCACAAGCCCCATGCCCTCTATTTGTGGGCCCAGCCTCTACGTGAAGTGAAGTTGTCTTGCGCAAGGTGCCGTGTGATTCGGTAATAGAAATGTGATGGATTAGGTTGTAGTCTTTTTCGCGGCTCATGACGTACGATACGGGATGGAAAAATAGCGCAAAAAAAGAAAAATATCCGAAAACTGATGAAAATGTTCGATTTTGGGCTCAGAAAAAAGGTGCAGCCGAGCATGCTTGGTGCCCCAGATGTCGTGCTCTCGGAGAGCTTTCCAACGGTATGCTTTGCACCGCGTAACTCCTTACGGATCTAAAGTTATAGGCAACGGAGCGACGGATACCTGGTCACAAGCCCCATGCCCTCAGTTTGAGGGCCCAGCCTCTACGTGAAATGAAGTTGTCTTGCCCAAGGTACCGTGGGATTCGGTAATAAAAATGTGTGGGATTAGGTTGTCGTCCTTTTCACGGCTCACGACGTACGATCCCCGACAGAAAAACTGCGCAAAAGAAGAGAAGTGTCCCAAAACAAATGAAAACATTCGATTTTGGGCTCCAAAAATAGGTACAGCAGAGCAAGCTTAGTGTCTCTGTCGTAGACCTCTCAAAGAGCTTTCCAACGGTATGTTGTGCGCCACGTAGCTGCTTATGGATCAAAAGTTATAGGCATCGGAGCGACAGATGCCTGGTCACAAGCCCTACGCCCTTGGTTTGCAGGCCCAGCCTCTACGTGAAGTTAAGTTGTCTTGCCGAAGGTGCCATGGGATTCGATAATTGAAATATGATAGATTAGGTTGTCAACCTTTTCGCGGCTCAAGATGTACGATCCGAGACCGAAAAATAGCGTAAAAGAAGAAAAGTGTAACGAAACATATGAAAACGTTCGATTTTAGGCAGGGAAAATAGGCGCAGCCGAGCAAGATTGCTACCCCCGTCGTAGATCTCTCGGAGAGCTTTCCAACGGTATACTGTGTGCCGCGTAACTCTTTACGGATCGAAAGTTATGGGCATCGGAGCGACAGATACTTGGTCACAAGCCCTACGCCCTCTGTTTGCATGACCAGCCTCTACGTGAAGTGTAGTTGTCTTGCCAAGGTGCCGTAGGATACGGTAATAGAAATATGATGGATTAGGTGTCGTCCTTTTCGCAGCTCACAACGTACGATCCGGGACAGAAAAACTGCGCAAAATAAGAAAAGTGTCTCGAAACAAATGATAACAATCAATTTTAGGCTGCGAAAATAGGCGCAGCTGAGCAGGCTTGCTGTCTCTGTCGTAGACCTCTCAGATAGCTTTCCAACGGTATGTTGTGCGCCGCGTAACAACTTACGGATCAAAAGTTATCGGCACCGGAGGGACGGATACCTGGTCACAAGCACCACGCCATCGGTTTGCCGACCCAGTCTCTACGTGAAGTGAAGTTGTCTTGCCGAAGGCGTCATGGGAATCGATAATTGAAATGAGATAGATTAGGTTGTCGTCGTTTACGCGGCTCACGACGTACGATCCAGGATCGAAAAAACAGCGCAAAAGAAGAAAACTGTAGCGAAACTTATGAAAACGTTCGATTTTGGGCTGCGAAAAAAGGCGCTGCCAAGCAGGCTTCCTGCCCCTGTCATCGAGCTCTCGGAGTGCTTTACAAAGTTATGGTCTGCGCCACCTAACTCCTGACGGATCAAAAATTTTGGGCACCGGAGCGACAGATATCTGGTCACCAGCCCTACGCCCTCTATTTGCGAGCCTAGCCTCTACGTGAAGTGCAGTTGTCTTGCCCAAGGTGCCTTGGGATTCGGTAATAAAAATGTGATGGATTAGGTTATCGTCCTTTTCGCGTCTCACGACGTACGATCCGGGACTGAAAAACAATGAAAAAGAAGTGAAGTGTTCCAAAACTGATGAAAACGTTCGATTTTGGGCTATGAAAACAGGCACAGCCAAGCAAGCTTGCTGCCTCCGTCGTAGAACTGTTGGAGAGCTTTTTAATGATATGCTATACGTCGCGTAACTCTTTACGGATCAAAAGTTATGGGCACATCAGTGATGGATACCTGGTCACAGGCCCCACCCCCCCTGTTTGCGTGCCCAGCCTCTACGTGAAGTGAAGTTGTCTTGCCCAAGGTGCCGTGGGATTCGGTAATAGAAATGTGACGGATTAGGTTGTCGTCCTTTTCGCGGCTCACGACGTACTATTCGGGACGAAAAAACTGCTCAAAAGAAGAAAAATATCCCGAAACTTATGAAAACGATTGATTTTAGGCCCCGAAAACAGGCGCAAGTGAGCAAGCTTGGTGCCCCCGTCGTAGAGATCTCAGAGAGCTTTCCAACGGTATGTTGTGCGAAGCGTAATTCCTTATAGATCAAAAGTTATGAGCACCTTAGGGACGGATACCTGGTCACAAGCCCCACGTCGTCTGTTTGCGGGCCCAGCCTCTACGTGAAGTGAAGTTGTCTTGCCTAAGGTACCGTGGGATTCGGTAATAGAAATGTGATGGATTAGGTTGTCGTCCTTTCACGGCTTATGACGTACGATCTGGGACAGAAAAACTGCGCAAAAGAATAAAAGTGTCCCGAAACAAATGAAAACTTTTGATTTTGGGCTGCGAAAATAGGTGCAGTTGAGCACGCTTGGTGTCTCTGTCGTAGTCCTCTCAGATAGCTTTCCAACGGTATGCTGTGCGCCGCGTAACTGCTTACGGATCAAAAGTTATAGGTACCGGAGCGACAGATACTTGGTCATAAGCCCCACTCCCTTGGTTTGCGGGCCCAGCCTCTACGTGAAGTGAAGTTGTCTTTCCGAAGGCGCCATGGGATTCGATAATTGAAATGTGATAGATTAGGTTGTCGTCCTTTTCGCGGCTCACGACATACGATCCGGGATCGAAAAACAGCGCAAAAGAAGAAAAGTGTAACAAAACTTATGAAAACGTTCGATTTTGGGATGGGAAAACAGGCGCTACCAAGCAGGCTTGCTGCCCCCATCGTAGAGCTCTCGGAGTGCTTTACAAAGGTATGCTGTGCACCGCCTAACTCCTTACGGATCAAAAGTTTTGGGCACCGGAGCGACAGATATCTGGTCACCAGCCCCACGCCCTCTGTTTGCGGGCCTAGCCTCTACGTGAAGTGAAGTTGTCTTGCCCAAGGTGCCTTGGGATTCGGTAATAAAAATGTGATGGATTAGGTTGTCGTTCTTTTCGCGTCTCACTACGTACGATCCGGGACTAAAAATAGCGAAAAAGAAGAGAAGTGTCACAAAACTGATGAAAACGTTCGATTATGGATTCCAAAAATAGGCGCAACCGAGCAAGCTTCTTGCCCCCATCGTAGAGCTGTCAGAGAGCTTTCCAACGGTATGCTGCGCGTCGTGTAACTCTTAACCGATCAAAAGTTATGGGCACCGGAGCAACGAATACCTGGTCACAAGGCCCACGCCCTCTGTTTGAGTGCCCAGCTTTTACGTGAAGGGAAGTTGTCTTGGCCAAGGTACTGTGGGATTCGGTAATAAAAATGTGATGGATTAGGTTGTCGTCCTTTTTGCAGCTCACGAAGTACGATCCGGGACAGAAAAATAACGCAAAAGAATAAAAATGTTTCAAAACTGATGAAAACGTTCAATTTTGGGCTCCGAAAACAGGCGCAGCCAAGCAGGCTCAATGACCCTGTTGTAGAGCTCTCGGAGAGCTTTCCAACGGTATGCTGTGTGCCACGTAACTCCTTACGGATCAAAAGTTATGGGCACCGGAGCGACAGATACCTGTTCACAAGCCCCACACCCTCTGTTTGCGTGCCCAGCCTCTACGTGAAGTGAAGTTGTCTTGCCCAAGGTGCTGTCTGATTCGGTAATAGAAATGTGATAGATTAGGTTGTCGTCCTTTTCGCGGCTCATGACGTACGATCCGGGTTGGAAAATAGCGTAAAAGAAGAAAAGTTTCACAAAATTGATGAAAACATTTGATTTTTTGCTTCAAAAATAGGCACAGCCGAGAAGGCTTGATGCCCCTGCCGTGGAGCTCTCGGAGAGCTTTCCAACGGTATGTTGTGCGCCGCATAACTCCTTACGGATCAAAAGTTATAGGCACTGGTATGACGGATACCTGGTCACAACCCCCACGCCCTCGGTTTGTGGGCCCAGCCTCTATGTGAAGTGAAGTTGTCTTGGCCAAGGTGCCTTGGGATTCGGTAATAGAAATGTGATAGATTAGGTTGTCGTCCTTTTCGCGGCACACGACGTACGATCCGGGACGAAAAAACATAGTAAAAGAAGAAAAGTGCAGCGAAACTTAGGAAAATATTCGATTTTGTGCTCCAAAAATAGGCGCAGCCAAGCAGGCTTGCTGCCCCGGTATAGAGCTCTCGAAGAGCTTTCCAATGGTATACTGTGCGCTTTGTAACTCCTTACGGATCAAAAGTTATAGGGACCGGAGTGACGGATACCTGGTCACATGCCCCACGCCCTCGGTTTGATGGCCTATCCTCTACGTGAAGTGATGTTGTCTTGCCCAAGGTGCCATGTGATTCGGGAATAGAAATGTGATAGATTAGGCTGTCGTCTTTTTCGTGGCTGACGACGTACGATCCAGGACGGAAAAACAGCGCAAAAGAAGAAAAGTTTCCCAAATTGATGAAAATGTTCGATTTTGGGCTCTGAAAATAGGTACAGCCGAGTAGGCTAGGTACCCCCATTGTAGAGCTCTCAGAGAGCTTTCCAACGGTATGCTGTGCGTTGCGTAACTCCTTACGGATCAAAAGTTAAGAGCACCGGAGCAACGGATGCCTGGTCACAAGCCCCACGCCCTCTGTTTGCGGGCCTAGCCTCTACATGAAGTCAAGTTGTCCTGTGTAAGGTGTCGTGGGATTCGGTAATAGAAATATGATGGAATAGGTTTTCGTCCATTTCGCGGCTCGCGACGTACAACACGGGATGAAAAAAATAGCGCAAAAGAACAAAAGTGTCCCGAAACTGATGAAAATGTTCAATTTTGGGCTCCAAAAATAGGTGCAACCGAGCTTGCTGGGTGCCCCCGTCGTAGTGCTCTCAGAGGGCTTTCCAACGGTATGTTGTGCGCCGCGTAACTCCTTACGGATCAAAAGTTATGGGCACCGGAGCGTCAGATACCTAGTCACAAGCCCCACGCCCTCGGTTTGAAGGCCCAGCCTCTACGTGAAGTGAAGTTGTCTTGCCCAAGGTGCTATGGGATTCGGTAATAAAAATGTGATGGATTAGGTTGTCCTTCTTTTCGCAGCTCGCGACGTACGATCTGGAACTGAAAAACAGTGCAAAAGAAGGGAAGTGTCAAAAAACTAATGAAAACGTTCGATTTTGGACTCTAAAAACAGGCGCAACCTAGCAAGCTGGGTGCCGTCTTCGTAGAGCTCTCGTAGAGCTTTCAACGATATGTTGTGCGCTGCGTAACTCCTTACGGATCAAAAGTTATGAGCACTGGAGCGACAGATACCTGGTCACAAGCCCCACGCCCTCTGTTTGCGGGCCCAGCCTCTACGTGAAGTGAAGTTGTCTTGCCCAAGGTGCTGTGGGATTTGGTAATGAAATGTGATGGATTAGGTTGTCATCTTTTTTGCGGCTCACGACGTACGATCCGGGACAGAAAAGAAGCGCAAAAGATGAAAAGTGTGTCGAAACAAATGAAAACATTTGATTTTGGGCTGTGAAAATAGGTGTAGCCGAGCAGGCTTGGTATCCCTGTCATAGACCTCTCAGTGAGCTTTCCAACGGGATGTTGTGGGCCACGTAGCTACTTACGGATCAAAAGTTATAGGCATCGGGGCGACAGATGCCTGGTCACAAGCCCCACGCCCTCGGTTTGCGGGCCCAGCCTCTACGTGAAGTTAAGTTGTCTTGCCAAAGGCGCCATGGGATACGATAAATGAGATATGATAGATTAGGTTGTCGTCCTTTTCGCGGCTCACGACGTACGATCCGGGACCGAAAAACATCGCAAAAGAAGAAAAGTGTAACGAAACATATGAAAACGTTCGATTTTAGGCAGGGAAAACAGGCGCTGCCAAGCAAGCTTGCTGCCCCCGTCATAGAGCTCTCGGAGTGCTTTACAAAGGTATGCTGTGCGCCGCCTAGCTCCTTGCAGATCAAAAGTTTTGGGCATCGGAGCGACAGATATCTGGTTTCCAGCCCCATGCCCTCTGTTTGCGGGCCCAGCCTCTACGTGAAGTGAAGTTGTCTTGCCCAAGGTGCCTTGGGATTCGGTAATAAAAATGTGATAGATTAAGCTGTCGTTCTTTTAGCGTCTCACGACGTAAGATCCGGGACTGAAAAATAGCGAAAATGAAGAGAAGTTTCACAAAACTGATAAAAACGTTCGATTTTAGACTCCAAAAACAGGCGCAGTCTAGCAAGCTTGCTGCCCCCATCGTAGAGCTATAAAGAGCATTCTAATGGTATGCTGCGCATCACGTAACTCTTTACGGATCAAAAGTTATGTGCACCAGAGCGACGGATACGTGGTCACAAGCCCCACGACCTGTGTTTGCGTGCCCAGCCTCTACGTGAAGTGAAGTTGTTTTGCCCAAGGTACCATGGGATTCGGTAATAGAAATGTGATGGATTAGGTTGTAGTCCTTTTCGTGGCTCACGACGTACGATCCGGGACGAAAACATTGCGTAAAAGAAGAAAAATGTCCCGAAACTGATGAAAACGTTCCATTTTGGGCTCCAAAAATTGGCGTAGCCGAGCAAGATTGTTGCCCCCGTCGTATATCTCTCGGAGAGCTTTCCAACGGTATACTGTGCGCCGCATAACTCTTTACGGATCAAAAGTTATGGGCACCGGAGCGATAGAAACCTGGTCACAAGCCCTACGCCCTCTGTTTGCCTGACCAACCTCTACGTGAAGTGTAGTTGTCTCGCCCAAGGTGCCGTGGGATTCGGTAATTGAAATGTGATGGATTAGGTTGTCGTCCTTTTTGCGGCTCACGACGTACAATCCGTGACGGAAAAACAGCGCAAAAATAAGAAAATATCCCGAAACAAATGAAAACAATCGATTTTAGGCTGCGAAAATCGGCGCAACCGAGCAGGCTTGGTGTCTCTGTCGTAGACCTCTCAGATAGCTTTCCAACGGTATGCTGTGCGCCGCGTAACTACTTACGGATCAAAAGTTATCGGGACCGGAGCTACGGATACCTAGTCACAAGCCCCACGCCCTCGGTTTGCGGGCTCAGTCTCTACATGAAGTGAAGTTGTCTTGCCGAAGGCGTCATCGGAATCGATAATTGAAATGAGATAGATTAGGTTGTTGTTGTTTTCACGGCTCACGATGTACGATCTTGGACCGAAAAAACAACGCAAAAGAAGAAAAGTGTAGCGAAACTTATGGAAACGTTCGATTTTGGGCTGTGAAAACAGGCACTGCCAAGCAGGCTTGCTGCCCCCGTCATAGAGCTCTCAGAGTGCTTTACAAAGGTATGCTGTGTGCCGCCTAACTCCTTACAGATCAAAATTTTTGGGTAACAGAGCGACAGATATCTGGTCACTAGCCCCACGCCCTCTGTTTGCGGGCCCAGCCTATACGTGAAGTACAGTTGTCTTGCCCAAGGTACCTTGGGATTCAGTATTAAAAATGTGATGGATTAGGTTGTCTTCCTTTTCGCGTCTCATGACGTACGATTCGGGACTGAAAAACAGCAAAAATGAGGAGAAGTGTCACAAAACTGATGAAAACGTTCGATTTTGGACTCAAAAAACAGGCACAGCCAAGCAAGCTTGCTGCCCCAGTCGTAGAGCTATCGGAGAGCTTTCCAACGTTATGCTGTGCATTGCATAACTTTTTACGGATCAAAAGTTATGGGCACCGGAGCGACAAATACCTGGTCACAAGCCCCACGCCCTCGGTTTGAGGGCCCAGCCTCTACATGAAGTGAAGTTGTCTTGCCTAAGGTGCTGTGGGATTCGGTAATAAAAATGTGATGGATTAGGTTGTCCTCCTTTTCACGGCTCACGACATATGATCCGGAACTGAAAATTAGCGCAAAAGAAGAGAAGTGTCACAAAACTAATGAAAACGTTTGATTTTGGGCTCCAAAAAGGGCACAGACGAGCAAGCTTGCTGCCTCCGTCGTAGAGCTATCGGAGATCTTTCCAACGATATGCTATATGCCGCGTAACTCTTTACGGATCAAAAGTTATGGGCACCGGAGCGACGGATACCTGGTCACATGCCCCACGCCCTCTGTTTGCGTTCCCAGCCTCTACGTGAAGTGAAGTTGTCTTGCCCAAGGTGTTATGGGATTCGGTAATAGAAATGTGATGGATTAGGTTGTCGTTCTTTTTGCGGCTCACGACGTACTATCCGGGACGGAAAAACTGCTCAAAAGAAGAAAAGTGTCCCGAAACTGATGAAAACGTTTGATTTTAGGCTCCGAAAACAGGTGCAAGCGAGAAAGCTTGGTGCCCTGGTCGTAGAGTTCTTAGAGAGCTTTCCAACAGTATGCTGTGTGAAGCGTAACTCCTTACGGATCAAAAGTTATGACCACCAGAGGGATGGATACTTGGTCACAAGCCTCACGCCATCTGTTTACGGGCCTAGCCTCTACGTGAAGTGAAGTTGTCTTGCCCAAGGTGCCGTGGGATTCGGTAATATAAATGTGATGGATTAGGTTGTCGTCCTTTCGCGGCTCACGATGTACGATCCGAGACAGAAAAAATGTGCAAAAGAATAAAAGTGTCCCGAAACAAATGAAAACATTCGATTTTGGGCTGCGAAATAGGTGCAGCCGAGCAGGCTTGGTGTCTCTGTCGTAGACCTCTCAGAGTGCTTTCCAACAGTATGCTCTGCGCCGCGTAACTGCTTACGAATTGTTATAGGCACCGGAGCGACGGATACCTGGTCACAAGCCCCACACTCTCGGTTTGTGGGCCCAGCCTCTACGTGAAGTGAAGTTGTCTTGCTGAAGGCGCCATGGGATTCGATAATTGAAATGTGATAGATTAGGTTGTCGTCCTTTTCGCGGCTCACGACGTACGATCCGGGATCAAAAAATGGCGTAAAAGAAGAAAAGTGTAAGGAAACTTATGAAAACGTTCCATTTTGGGATGGGAAAACAGGCGCTACCAAGTAGGCTTGCTGCCCCCGTCGTAGAGCTCTCGGAGTGCTTTACAAAGGTATACTATGCGCCGCCTAACTCCTTACGGATCAAAAGTTTTAGGCACCGGAGCGACAGATATCTTGTCACCAACCCCACGCCCTATGTTTGCGGGCCCAGCCTCTCTGTGAAGTAAAGTTGTCTTGCCCAAGGTGCCTTGGGATTCGGTAATAAAAATGTGATGGATTAGGTTGTTTTCCTTTTTGCGACTCACAACGTAAAAGCTCACCAGTTGTTGCGACCGACTTCAAATCATCCCCTTATCACACCAAGTGGGTGTACTCCGGATGTACCCCGAAATCCTACGACCCAACTCTCCGAGGAAGTCTAGCCCCCAAGTGAGAGAGGGAATTGGACAATGGTAGTCACGGTTGCACCGGTAAGCCCGATGCCGCCCGGTGTGCGTGAACGCTACCACGCCAGAATGAAAGGTTGCAACCTTATATGCAATGCACATTTATGACATTTAATATATCACATTAGGAGGATAACAAAGTAGGTTGCCTCCGGACAGTCATAAGATTGCACATTGACAAGTAAACAAGCGAGGCACGATAAGACAAGTAATTTCACTTGAAAGGCATATGGAGTTATATGAACATTAAACGGGCAGCCATGTACGCACGTAAATCAAGTCATATAACTTAATTCAAAGTCCATATAATCAAATAATAAGACTATTCAACATACAACAACATTTACGTGGGTTCGGATGCAAGAAAGGCCTATTTGTCAACATGCAATGATCAAAATTACATTTAGGGTTATAAGGGAAACTACAGGCAGCCTACTAAACATATAATTACACACAATATCCAAAGGATCAACACTTAGCAAGTTTACCTAGTCACTAGGGTTTCCATTTCGTGCTTACCGGTGCGATTAAGCCCCAAGTCAACTCAAAATCAATCTCAAGCCATGCATAAATTAATTCAAACATCCCCAAGTATTCAAAACAGTCCACACAACATCCCAATGCCACAATCCCAAGCATTTAATACCACCAGAGAAGTTACAACAAAGTTTCTAAGCATATAACTAAGTGAAACCTTCACTGCAATAGGCTGTTTTCTCACAATCATTAAGACAAGCAAACAATCTCCAATTCTAGTGAATAAGATGTCAAATTAAAGCTTAAGAATTGAACTAAAATCAGAAACAAACCTTGTATCATTTGGAGTTCAGGTCCAATGGTTATAGCCAAAACAGTGGGATTGCACAAAACTGTCCAGATTTGCACACATTTAAATACTTGTCGTTTTTGAGGTCCTTAGGGTCAGATTTAGCCTTAGTCCATTTCTGACAAAAATGTCTAGAACTAAAACCACTAGCAGCACACCACATTTCATGCAATTTGGACATCATTTACTGAATCAAAACTGGTTCGTTCCACAAAGTCAGTGTATCTGCCAAAACCTGCTTCATTTTTTCCAGACTTCCAGATTTGGACACATTTTAATGATTTGCCATTTTGAGGACTTTAGAGTCCAAATTAGCTTTGGCCTATTTCTGTGAAAAATGTTCAAAACTTGCAAAAATAGTTATCTACCAATTTTCATGCATTTTAAACTTCATTTTCCTAGCAAAAAGCACCTCGTAACAACAAGACAGAGAGCTGTCACCAAACCCGATTTCATCTATCATCATCTTCAACCCAAAATCTTGACAGACATGGTTGAAAAAACTTGTGAACACACATATAACTCAAGTACACAAGAAAGCACATACATATAAGAGGATGCATGTGGATTTTTGAAAGATTTTCAAGAAGGTTTAGCCCTCACCTTGCAAATCAACAAGAAGATGCACAAAACTTTGATGAAGCACAAATTTGGTCTTTTTCCTTGCTTAGCCGAGACACCACCCGATTTCTCTCTATTTTTCCTAGCTTAGTGACCAAGTTCTTAGTAGGTGCATGTGGTTAGAACAAGAAGAAAAGAAATGGAAGCTAGCAAACTCACCAAGGCCGAAATGGTTGTTCAAAAAGCTTGCATGTGTGATTCTTGCAACTTAGCTAGCTTGGTTGAGTTCTCTACCATCTTGCTCGCCTTGATGCACCATGGAATGATGAAGATGAGCTATGGTAAGATGAAACTCAGCCAAGGCCGAGAGAGAGAGAGAGAAGAATGAGAGGGAGAGAGAGAAATGTGAGGAGAATGAGAGAAAATGACAAAGAATGAAGGCCTTGCAATTGATGAAGCATGTTCGGCCTTGGGCATACAAAAAAATCAGGTTTGTGTCTTCAAGAAGCTTGATTTTTGAATCACCTAGCATGGGCAAGGAGCCTTGTCGAGATTTGGAAGCTTTTGGGAGGTCTTTGAGCTAATTTTTTATGCATTTGTGTCATAACTTGTCATAGCATTGTCTAGAATTAATTTTGAATTGAGCAAGCAAGCATAAAAGCCCATATGGTGGTCGGCCAAGGCATCTAAAAATCTGATTTTTTGTTACCTTTTGATCATTATTTAATTGTGTGTTGAAAGTGCAAAAAGAATAAGGAATAAAGAATAAGGAATGTCTAGCTTTTTGTGAGATTTTGTCTTCTAGTGGGTTGAATTAGTAATTTAATATTAGTTAGTGGAATTAGTAGGATTAATTAATGATCTAGTGCTTTCTGTAAGATGCTTTCTTGATTAGCTTGAGGGCACGCTTTCCTAGGTATAGGGCACATACTACGAGGTAGGGCACGAACTACGAGATGAACACACATTTTCCAAGTAAATGCACGCAATCCTAAATGAATGCACGTAACTCAATGCAAGGCACATAAAACGAAACACAATTCTTAAACCTAGGTCAAGGCACGTAAATCTAGATTAAGACACATGAAATGAGGTATCGCACGCAAATTGAGGTCGGGCCTCACATTGTACACCGCGTAACTCCTTACAGATCAAAAGTTATGGGCACCGGAGCGACGGATACCTGGTCACAAGCCCCACACCCTCTGTTTGCGGGCCCAGCCTCTACGTGAAGTGAAGTTGTCTTGCCCAATGTGCCGTGGGATTCCATAATAGAAATGTGATGGATTAGGTTGTCGTCCTTTTCGCGGCTCACGACGTACGATCCGGGACAGAAAAACAGCGCAAAAGAATAAATGTGTCCCAAAACTGATGAAAACGTTCGATTTTGGACTCCGAAAATAGGCGCAGCCGAGCAGCCTTGGGGCCCCCGTCGTAGAGCTTTCAAAGAGCTTTCCAACGGTATGCTGGCACCACGTAACTCCTAACGGAGCAAAAGTTATGGGCATCGAATCTACGGATACTTGGTCACAAGCCCCACGCCCTCTGTTTGCCGGCTCAGCCTCTAGGTGAAGTGAAGTTGTCTTGCCCAAGGTACCGTCCGATTCGGTAATATAAATGTGATGGATTAGGTTGTCATCCTTTTCGCGGCTCACAACGTACAATTCGGGACGGAAAAATAGCGCAAAAGAAGAAAAGTGTCCCAAAATTGATGAAAACGTTTGATTTTGGGCTCCAAAAACAGAGGCAGCCGAGTAGGCTTGCTGCCCCTGTCGTAGAGCTCTTGAAGAGCTTTCCAATGGTATATTGTGCGTCGCGTAACTCCCTATGGATCAAAATTGATGGGCACCAGAGCGACGAATACCTGGTCACAAGCCCCACGCCCTCGATTTGCGGGCCCAGCCTCTACGTGAAGTGAAGTTGTCTTGCCCAAGGTGCCATGGGATTCGATAATAGAAATGTGATGGATTAGGTTGTCGTCCTTTTCGAGGCTCACGACGTACGATTCGGGACGAAAAAACAGCGCAAAAGAAGAAAAGTGTCCCAAAACTGATGAAAACGTTCAGTTTTGGACTCTGAAAATAGGCGCAGCCGAGCAGGCTTGGGGCCCCCGTCGTAGAGATCTCAAAGTACTTTCCAACTGTATGCTGTGCGCCACGTAACTCCTTACGGAGCTATATATATGGGCACCGAAGCGACGGATACCTGGTCACAAGCCCCACGCTCTCTGTTTATAGCCCCAACTTCTACGTGAAGTGAAGTTGTCTTGCTCAAGATGCCATGGTATTCAATAATAAAAATGTGAATGATTAGGTTGTCGTCCTTTTCACGGCTCACGACGTACGATCCAGGACAGGTAAACAGCGCAAAGAATAAAAGTGTCCCAAAACTGATGAGAATGTTCGATTTTGGGATACAAAAATAGGCGGAACAGAGCCGGCTAGGTGCCCCCATCGTAGAGCTCTCAAAGTGCTCTCCAACGATATGTTGTGCGCCGTATAACTCCTTACAGAGCAAAAGTTATGGGCAATGGAGCGACGGATACCTAGTCACAAGCCCCACACCCTCTATTTGCGGGCCCAACCTCTACATGAAGTGAAGTTGTCTTGCCTAAGGTGCTGTGGGATTCGGTAATAGAATTATGATGGAATAGGATGTCGTCCTTTTCGCGGCTAACTACGTACGATCCGGGACAAAAAAACAGCGTAAAAGAAGAAAAGTGTCCCAAAACTTATGAAAATTTTTAATTTTGGCCTCCGAAAATAGGTGCAGCCGAGCAGGCTATGTGCCCCCTTCGTACAGTTCTCAGAGAGCTTTCCAACGGTATACTTTGCACCGCATAACTCCTTAAGGATCAAAAGTTTAGGGCACCGGAGCAACGGATACTTGGTCACAAGCCCCACGCCCTCGGTTTGCAGGCCGAGCCTCTACGAGAAGTGAAGATGTCTTGCCCAAGGTGTCATAGGATTCGATAATAGAAATGTGATGGATTAGGTTGTCGTCCTTTTCTAGGCTCACGACGTACGATCCAGGACAAAAAAATAGCGCAAAAGAAGAAAAGTGTTCTGAAACGGATGAAAATGTTGGATTTTGGGCTCCGAAAATAGGTGCAGCCAAGTAGGCTAGGTGCCCCTGTCGTAGAGCTCTAAGAGAGCTTTCCAACAGTATGTTGTGCGCAACGTAACTCCTTACGGATCAAAAGTTATGGGCACCAGAGCGACGGATACCTAATCACAAGCTCCACGCCCTCTATTTGCGGGCCCAGCCTCTACATGAAGTGAAGTTGTCTTGCCCAAGGTTCTGTGGGGCTCGTCAATAGGAATGTAAAGGAGTAAGTTGTCGTCCTTTTCGCGGCTCACGACGTACGATCCGGGATAAAAAAATAGTAAAAAAGAAGAAAAGTGTCCCGAAACTTATGAAAACTTTCAATTTTAGGCTCCAAAAATAGGCGCAGCCGAGCAGGTTTGCTACCCCCGTCGTAGAGCTCTCAGAGAACTTTCTAACGGTATGTTGTGCGCCGCGTAACTCCTTACGGATCAAAAGTAATGGGCACCGGAGCAACGGATACCTGGTCACAAGCCCCACGCCCTCTGTTTGCTGGCCCAGCCTCTAAGTGAAGTGAAGTTGTCTTACCCAAGTTGTCGTGGGATTCTGTAATAGGAATGTGATGGATTAGCTTTTCGTCCTTTTCGCGGCTCACGACGTACGATCCGGGAAGGAAAAATAGCGCAAAAGAAGAAAAGTGTCCCGAAACTGATGAAAACGTTCAATTTTGTGCTCCGAATATAGGCTTAGCAGAGGAGGCTTGCTACCCCATCATAGAGCTCTCTGAGAGCTTTCCAACGATATGTTGTGCACCGCGTAACTCCTTACGGATCAAAAGTTAAGGGCACCGGAGCAACGGATACTTGATCACAAGCCCTACGCCCTCTGTTTGCGGGCCCAGCCTCTACGAGAAGTGAAGTTGTCTTGCCCAAGGTGCCATGGGATTCGGTAATAGATATGTGATGGATTAGGTTGTCGTCTTTTTTGTGACTCACGACGTACGATCCGGGACGAAAAAAATAGTGCAAAAGAAGAAAAGTGTCCTAAAACTTATGAAAATGATCAATTTTGGGCTCTGAAAATAGGCACAGCCGAGCATAGTTGGTGCCCTCGTCGTAGAGCTTTTAGTGAGCTTTCCAACGGTATGTTGTGTGCCGCGTAACTCCTTACGGATCAAAAGTTATGGGCACCAGAGCAACGGATACCTGGTCGCAAGCCCCACGCCGTCTGTTTGCGGGCCCAACCTCTACGTAAGGTGAAGTTGTCTTGCGCAAGGTGCTGTGGGATTTGGTAATAGAAATGTGATGGATTAGGTTGTCGTTCTTTTCGCGGCTCACAAAGTACGATACGGGACAGAAAAATTAGGCAAAAGAAGAAAAGTGTCCTGAAATTGATGAAAACATTCAATTTTCGGCTCTGAAAATTTGCGCAGCTGAGCAAACTGGATGCCCCCGTGGTAGAGCTCTCGGAGAGCTTTTCAATGATATGTTGTACGCCGCGTAACTCCTTACGAATCAAAAGTTATGAGCTCCGGAGCGACGGATACCTGGTCACAAGCCACACACCCTCTGTTTGCGGGCCCAGTCTCTACATGAATTAAAGTAGTCTTGCCTAAGGTGCCATGTGATTCGGTAATAGAAATGTGATAGATTAGGTTGTCGTCCTTTTCACGGCTCATGACGTACGATCCGGGACGAAAAAATAGGACAAAAGATGAAAAGTATCGTAAAACTTATGAAAATGTTCGATTTTGGGCTCCAAAAATAGGCGCAATCGAACAGGCAAGGTGCCCCAATCGTAGAGCTCTCAGAGTGCTTTCTAACGGTATGCTGTACATCGCGTAACTCCTTACGGATCAAAAGTTATGGGCACCGGAGCGACGGATACATGGTCACAAGCCCCACGCCCTCTGTTTGCGGGCCCGGCCTCTAAGTGAAGTGAAGTTGCCTTGCCCAAGGTGTCGTGTGATTCGGTAATAGAAATGTGATGGATTAGGTTGTCATCCTTTTCGCGGATCACGTCGTACGATACGGGACGGAAAAACAGCGCAAAAGACGAAAAGTGTCCCAAAAATCATAAAAATGTTCGATTTTGGTCTTCGAAAATAGGCGCAGCAAAGCATGCTTGGTGCCCCCATCGTAGAGCTCTCAGAGAGCTTTCAAACGGTATGCTGTGCACAGCGTAACTCCTTACAGATCAAAAGTTATAGGCACCAGAGCGACGGATACCTGGTCACAAGCCCCTCGCCCTTTGTTTGCAGGCCCAGCCTCTACGTGAAGTGAAGTTGTCTTGCCCAAGGTTCTGTGGGATTCGGTAATAGAAATGTGATGGATTAGGTTGTCATCCTTTTCGCGGGTCACGACATACGATCCGGGACGGAAAAACCGCAAAAGAAGAAAAGTGTCTCGAAACTGATAAAAATGTTCGATTTTGGGCTTCGAAAACAGGCGCAGCCGAGTAGGCATGCTGCCCCCATCGTAGAGCTCTCGAAGAGCTTTACAACGGTATGTTGTGTGCCGCATAACTCCTTACGGATCAAAAGTTATGGGCACCAGAGCGACGGATACCTGGTCAGAAGCCCCTCGCCCTCTGTTTGCGGGCCCAGCCTCTATGTGAAGTGAAGTTGTCTTGCCCAAGGTGCCGTGGGATTCGGTAATAGAAATGTGATGGATTAGGCTGTCGTCCTTTTCGCGACTCACGAAGTGCGATCCAGGACGAAAAATAGCGTAAAAGAAGAAATGTGTTCTGAAACTGATGAAAATGTTCGATTTTGGGATCTGAAAACAGGCGCAGCCGAGCGGGCTTTATGCCTCCGTCGTAGAGCTCTCAGAGAGCTTTCCAACAGTATGTTGTGCGCCGCGTAACTCCTTACGGATCAAAAGTTAATGGCACTAGAGCAACGGATACCTGGTCACAAGCCCCACGCGCACTGTTTGCGGGCCCAGCCTCTATGTGAAGTGAAGTTGTCTTGCCCAAGGTGCCTTGGGATTCGGTAATAGAAATGTGATGGATTAGGTTGTCGTCCTTTTCGCGGCTTACGACGTACGATACGGGAAGGAAAAACAGTGCAAAAGAAGAAAAGTGTCCCGAAACTGATGAAAATGTTTGATTTTGGGCTAAAAAAAAAGGTGCAGCCGAGCATGCTTGGTGCCCCCGTCGTAGAGCTCTCGAAAAGCTTTCCAACGAAATACTGTGCACCGCGTAACTCCTTACGGATCAAAAGTTATGGGCACCGGAGCGACGGATACCTGTCACAAGCCGTGCCCTCTGTTTGCGGGCCTAGCTTCTATGTAAAGTGAAGTTGTCTTGCCCACGGGGCCGTGGGATTCGGTAATAGAAATGTGATGGATTAGGTTGTCGTCCTTTTCGCTGCTGGCAACGCATGATTCGGGACGAAAAAGTAGTGCAAAAGAAGAAAAGTGTCCCGAAACTGATGAAAATGTTTGATTTTGGGCTCTAAAAATAAGCACAGTCAAGAATGCTTGGTGCCCCCGTCATAGAGCTCTCGAAGAGCTTTCCAACGGTATGCTGTGCATCGCGTAACTCCTTACGGATCAAAAGTTATAGGCACTGGAGTGACGGATACCTGGTCACAAGCCACACGCCCTCTGTTTGCGGGCCCCATCCTCTGCCTGAAGTGAAGTTGTTTTTCCCACGGGGTCGTGGGATTCGCTAATAGAAATGTGATGGATTAGGTTGTCGTCCGTTTCACGGCTCACGTCGTACGATCCGTGACGCAAAAGAAGAAAAATATCCCAAAATTGATGAAAATGTTAGATTTTGGGTTGTGAAAATAGGCACAGCTGAGCAGGCTTTGCTACCCCCGTTGTAGAGCCCTCAGAGAGCTTTCCAACGGTAGGCTGTGCGCCGTGTAACTCCTTACGGATCAAAAGTTATGAGCACCGGAGCGACAGATACTTGGTCATAAGCCCCTCGCCCTCAGATTGTGGGCCTAGCCTCTACGGGGAGTGAAGTTGTGTTGCGCAAGGTGCCGTGGGATTCGGTAATAGAAATGTGATGGATTAGCATGTCGTCCTTTTCACGGCTCATGACGTACGATCCGGGACGGAAGCACAACGCAAAAGAAGAAAAGTGTCCCGAAACTGATGAAAACGTTCGATTTTGGCTCCGAAAATAGTTGCAACCGAGCAGGCTAGTTGCCCCTATGGTAGAGCTCTCAGAATGCTTTCCAACGGTATGCTGTGTGCCGCGTACCTCCTTACGGAGTAAATGTTATGGGCAACGGAGCGACAGATACCTGGTCACAATCCCCACGCCCTCTGTTTGCGGGCCCAACCTCTACGTGAAGTGAAGTTGTCTTGCCTAAGGTGTCGTGGGATTCGGTAATAGAAATGTGATGGAATAGGATATCGTCCTTTTTGCGGCTTATGACATACGATCAGGGACCGAAAAACAACGTAAAAGAGGAAAAGTATCCCAAAACTTATGAAAATATTCAATTTTAGGCTCCGAAAATAGGCGCAGCCGAGCAGGTAGGTGCCCCCTTCTTACAGGTCTCAGAGAGCTTTCCAACGGTATGCTGTGCGCCGCGTAACTTCTTATGGATCAAAAGTTAAGGGCACCAGAGTGACGGATACTTGGTCACAAGCCCCATGACCTCTGTTTGCGGGCCCAGCCTCTACGAGAAATGAAGTTGTCTTGGCCAAGGTGCTATGGGATTTGCTAATAGAAATGTGATGGATTAGGTTGTCGTCCTTTTCGTGGCTCATGACGAACGATTCGGGACGAAAAAACAGTGCAAAAGAAGAAAAGTGGCCCAAAACTTATAAAAATGTACGATTTTAGGCTCCGAAAATAGGAGCAGCCGAGCATTCTTGGTGCCCTCATCGTAGAGCTCTCAGAGATCTTTCCAACGGTATGCTGTGCGCCGCGTAATTCCTTATGGATCAGAAGTTATGAGCACCGGAGCAACGGATACCTGGTCACAAGCCCCCCGCCCTCTGTTTGCGGGCCTAGCCTCTACATAAGTTGAAGTTGTCATGCACAAGGTGCCGTGGGATTCGGTAATAGCAATTTGATGGATTAGGTTGTCGTCCTTTTCACGGCTCACGACGTACAATACGGGACAGAAAAACTGTGCAAAAGAAGAAAAGTGTCCCAAAATTGAGGAAAACGTTTGATTTTGTGATCTGAAAATAGGCGCAGTCGACCAAGCTGGGTGCCCCCGTGGTAGAACTCTCGGAGAGCTTTTCAACCGTATGCTGTGCGCTGCGTAACTCTTTACGGATCTAAAGTTATAAGCTCCGGAATGAGGGATACCTGGTCACAAGCCCCACGCCCTCTGTTTGCGAGCCCAGCCTCTATATGAAGTGAAGTTGTCTTGCCCAAGGTGCCATGTGATTCGGTAATAGAAATGTGATGGATTAGGTTGTCGTCCTCTTCATGGCTCACGACGTACGATCCGGGACGGAAAAACAACGCAAAAGAAGAAAAGTGTCCCAGAACTAATGAAAATGTTCGATTTTGGGCTCTGAAAATAGGCGCCACCGAGCAGGCTAAGGCCCCCAATGTAGCTCTCAAAGAGGTTTCCAACGGCATGCTGTGCGCCGCTTAACTGCTTACGGATCAAAAGTTATGGGCACCAGAGCGACGGATACCTGGTCACTAGCCCCACGCCCTCTGTTTGCGGGCCCAGCCTCTACGTGAAGTGAAGTTGTCTTGCCCAAGGTGCCGTGGGATTCGGCAATAGAAATGTGATCGATTAGGTTGTCGTCCTTTTTGCGGTTCATGACGTACGATCCGGGATGAAAAAATAGCATAAAAGAAGAAAAGTGTCCCGAAACTGATGAAAATGTTTGATTTTGGGCTCTGAAAATAGGCACAGCTGAGCATTCTTGCTGCTCCTGTCGTAGAGCTCTCGGAGAGCATTCCAACGGTATGCTATGCATTGCATAACTCCTTACGGATCAAAAGTTATGGGCACGGGAGCGACGGATACCTGGTCACAAGCCCCTCGCCCTCTGTTTGCGGGCCTAGCCTCTACGTGAAGTGAAGTTGTCTTGCCCAAGGTGTCGTGTGATTCGGTAATAGAAAAGTGATTGAGTAGGTTGTCATCCTTTTCGAGGCTCACAACGTACGATCTAGGATGGAAAAACAGTGCAAAAGAAGAAAAATATTATGAAACTAATGAAAACGTTTGATTTTTGGCTCCAAAATAGGCGCAACAGAGCAAGCTTGCTGCCCCCCGTCGTAGAGCCCTCAGAGAGCTTTCCAACGGTATGTTATGCGCCGCGTAACTCCTTACGGATAAAAAGTTATGGGCACCGGAGCAACAGATACCTGGTCACAAGCCCTATGCCCACTGTTCGCGGGCCCAGCCTCTACGTGAAGTGAAGTTGTCTTGCCCGAGGTACCTTGGGATTTGAAAATATAAATGTGATGGATCAGGTTGTCATCCTTTTCGCGGCTCACGACGTACGATACAGGACGAAAAAATAGCGCAAAAGTAGAAAAGTGTCCTGAAACTAATGAAAATGTTTGATTTTGGGCTCTAAAAACAAGCGCAACTGAGCAAGCTCGGTGCCCTCGTCGTAGAGCTCTCCGAGAGCTTTCCAACGACATGTTGTGCACCGCGTAACTCCGTACGAATCAAAAGTTAAGGGCACCAGAGCAACAGATACCTGGTCACAAGCACCACGCCCAATGTTCGCGGGCCCAGCCTCTACCTGAAGTGAAGTTGTCTTGCCTAAGGTGCCATGGGATTCGGTAATAGAAATGTGATGGATTAGGTTGTCGTCCTTTTCGCGGCTCACGACGTACGATACGGGACGAAAAAATAGCGCAAAAGTAGAAAAGTGTCCCGAACTGATGAAAATGTTTGATTTTGGGCTCTGAAAATTGGCACAGTCTAGCATGCTTGGTGCCCCTGTCGTAGAGATCTCTAAGAGCTTTCCAACGGTATGCTGTGCACCGCGTAACTCCTTATGGATCAAAAGTTATGGGCACTGGAGTAATAGATACCTGGTCACAAGCCCTACGCCCTCTGTTTGCGGGCCCAGCCTTTACGTGAAGTGAAGTTGTCTTGCCCACGTGGCCGTGGGATTCGGTAATAGAAATGTGATGGATTAGGTTGTCATCCTTTTCACGGCTCACATCGTACGATCCGGGATGAAAAAACTGCGCAAAAGAAGAAAAGTGTTCTGAAACTGATGAAAACGTTCGATTTTGGGCTTTGAAAACAGGCGCAACCAAGCAGGCTTTGCTACCCCCGTCGTAGAGTTCTAGGAGTGCTTTCCAATGGTAGGCTATGCGCCGCGTAACTCCGTACGGATCAAAAGTTATGAGCACCGGAGCAACGGATACTTGGTTACACACCCCACGCCCTCTGTTTGCGGGCCCAGCCTCTACATAAAATGAAGCTGTCTTACCTAAGGTGTCGTGTGATTCGGTAATAGAAATGTGACGGATTAGGTTGTCATCCTTTTCGCGGCTCACGACGTATGATCCGGGATGAGAAAATAGCGCAAAAGAAGTAAAGTGTCCCAAAACTTATGAATATGTTTGATTTTGGGGTCCGAAAATAGGCGTAACCGAGCAGGCTAGGTGCCCTCGTCGTAGAGCTCTCCGAGAGCTTTCCAACGACATGTTGTGCACCGCGTAACTCCGTACGAATCAAAAGTTAAGGGCACCAAAGCAACAGATACCTGGTCACAAGCACCACGCCCACTGTTCGCGGGGCCAGCCTCTGCATGAAGTGAAGTTGTGTTGCCCAAGGTGCCATGAGATTCGGTAATAGAAATGTGATGGATTGGGTTGTCGTCCTTTTCGCTGCTCACGACGTACGATACGGGACGAAAAAATAGCATAAAAGAAGAAAGTGTCCCAAAACTGATGAAAATGTTTGATTTTGGGCTCTGAAAATTGGCACAGTCTAGCATGCTTGGTGCCCCTGTCGTAGAGATCTCTAAGAGCTTTCCAACGGTATGCTGTGCACCGCGTAACTCCTTATGGATCAAAAGTTATGGGCACTGGAGTGATAGATACCTAGTCACAAGCCCTACACCCTCTGTTTGCGGGCCCAGCCTTTACGTGAAGTGAAGTTGTCTTGCCCACGTGGCCGTGGGATTCGGTAATAGAAATGTGATGGATTAGGTTGTCATCCTTTTCACGGCTCACATCCTACGATCCGGGATGAAAAAACTGCGCAAAAGAAGAAAAGTGTTCTGAAACTGATGAAAACGTTCGATTTTGGGCTTTGAAAACAGGCGCAACCAAGCAGGCTTTGCTACCCCCGTCGTAGAGTTCTAGGAGTGCTTTCCAATGGTAGGCTATGCGCCGCGTAACTCCGTACGGATCAAAAGTTATGAGCACCGGAGCAACGGATACTTGGTTACACACCCCACGCCCTCTGTTTGCGGGCCCAGCCACTACATAAAATGAAGCTGTCTTACCTAAGGTGTCGTGTGACTCGGTAATAGAAATGTGACGGATTAGGTTGTCATCCTCTTCGCGGCTCACGACGTATGATCCGGGATGAGAAAATAGCGCAAAAGAAGTAAAGTGTCCCAAAACTTATGAATATTTTTGATTTTGGTCTCCAAAAATAGACGCAACTGAGCAGGCTAGGTGACCCCATCGTAGAGCTCTTAGAGAGCTTTCAAACGGTATGTTGTGCACCGCGTAACTCCTTACGGATCTAAATTTATGGGCATCGTTGCGACGGATACCTGGTCACAAGCCCTTCGCCCTCTGTTTGCGGGCCTAGCCTCTACGTGAAGTGAAGTGGTCTTGCCCAAGGTGCCATGGGATTCGGTAATAGAAATGTGATGGATTAGGTTGTTGTCACTTTCGTGACTCACGATGTACGATTCGGGACGGAAAAACTGCGCAAAAGAAGAAGTGTCCCGAAACTAATGAAAACGTTCAATTTTGGGCTCCGAAAATAGGAGCAACCAAGTAGGCTTTGCTACCCCCGTCGTAGAGCTGTCAGAGAGCTTTCCAATGCTATGCTGTGCGCCGCGTAATTCCTTACGGATCAAAAGTTATGGGCACTGGAGCGACGGATACCTGGTTACAAGTCCCACGCCTTCTGTTTGCGGACCCAACCTCTACGTGAAGTGAAGTTGTCTTGCCTACGGTGCCGTGGGATTCGATAATAGAAATGTGATGGATTAGGTTGTCGTCCTTTTCGCGGCTCACGACGTACGATCCGGGACGGAAAAACAGCACAAAAGAAGAAAAGTGTCCCAAAACTGATGAAAACGTTCGATTTTGGGCTAGGAAAATAGGCGCAACCGAGCAGGCTTGGTGCCCCCGTCGTAGAGCTCTCGGAGAGCTTTCCAACGGTATGCTGTGCGCCGTGTAACTCCTTACGGATCAAAAGTGATGGGTACCGGAGCGACGGATACCTAGTCACAAGCCCCACGCCCTCTGTTTGCGGGCCCAGCCTCTACGTGAAGTTAAGTTGTCTTGCCCAAGGTGCCGTCTGATTAGGTAATAGAAATATAATGGATTATGTGAGGCCTGACCTCGATTTGCGTACGATACCTCATTTCGTGTGCCCTAACCTAGATTTACGTGCCTTGACCTAGGTTTAAGAGTCGTGTTTCGTTTTGTGTGCCTTGCATTGAATTACGTGCATTCATTTAGGGTTATGTGCATTTACTTAGGAAACGTGCATTCGTCTCGTAGTGCGTGCCCTAAACCTAGAAAAGCGTGCCCGCACGCTAATCAAGAAAGCATCTTACACGAAGCACTAGATCATTAATTAATCCTACAAACTCCACTAACTAATATTAAAATGCTAATTCAACTTACTAGAAGACGAAATTTCATCAAAAGCTAAACATTCTTATTCTTTATTCTTTATTCTTTTGCACATCCCAAGCACACAATAAAATAAGTTCAAACAAGACAAAAAATTCAGATTTGATCAAAGCCTTGGCCGACCATGTGAAGGGTTTTATGCATGCTTTGCAATTTCAAATCAAACTTAGACAAGTTATGACACAATGCAAAAACAAAAAAAATGAAACCAAAGCATTATTTTATCCTCCTCCATGCTTCACCTTTTCGATCCATTCAATGCACATGCTAGACAATTCAAAATATGCTCTTGAAGACACAAAAATCAGATTGTAGAAGCCCAAAGCCGACCAAATGCTCAAGCTTTTCATTTCTTTCTCACTTTCTCTCTTTCTCTCATTCACACACTCTCTCTCTCGGCCTTGGCTGCAACCTTAGACTCCACAGCTTAAGCTCATCATCCTAAGGTTCTTCAAGACATTCAAGACACTAAGAAACTCAACCAAGCAAGCTAGAAGCAAAAAGACATACATGCAAGCTCATAGAACCTTCATTTCGGCTTACGTATGTTTGATAGCTTCTATTTCATTTCCTTTTTGTTCTAACCACATGCACATACTAAGGACATGGTAACTTAGCTAGGAATTAAGGAAATCAAGCAATATCCCTCGGCCAAACAAGGAGAGAAGACCATTTGTGCATCTCCAAGAGTTTTGAGCATCATTTGTTGTCAATAGGCTAAGGTGAGGGTTAAACTCTTTTAAAAAGCTTTCAAAAACCACATGCATGCCTTCATATGTCTATTTTTACCTCTGTACTTGTGATATATGTGTGTACATGAGCTTTTGTAACCATGCATGGCAAGATATTTGTCTAGAATTTGAAGATAGGTGAAATCGCGTAAATGGCAGTTTTCTGACTTGTTGGATCGAAGTGAATTTGACCTGGTAAATGATGTTGAAAATGTGTGAAAATTGGTAGGTGACTAGTTTTGCCAGTTATTAGCATTTTTTGTAGAAATAGACCAAGGTCAAATTTGACCTTAAGGTCTCAAAAATGGCAAAACATCGAAAGGTATCCAAATCTGGAAAATCTGGGAAAATGGAGCAGGTTTTTGGCAGTTCACTCTCCTTATAGAACGAACCAATTTTTACTTAGCAAATCATATCTAAAATGCATGAAATTTGGTAGGTTACTATATTTTTCAGTTTTGGGCATTGTTGTCAGAAATAGACTAAGCCTAAAGCTGACCCTAAGGCCCTAAAAAAATGGCAAGTATTGAAATGTGTACAAATCTGGACAGTTTTGCGTAGTCTCACGGTTTTGGCTATAACTCTTGAATCCGAACTCCAAATAATGCAAGGTTTGTTTTTGGATTTAGTTCACTCCTTAAGATTTAATTTGACATTTTGCTCATGGGAATTGGAGATTGTTTGCTTGTTTAAGTGATTGTGGGAAAACAGACCATTGCAGTGAGATTTTTGTTTAGTGATATGCTTTGAAAATTATTGTAACTTCTCTCGTTGTATTAAATGCTTGGGATTGTGGCACTTGGATGTGGTGTGGACTGTTTTGGATGATTGAGGGTGTTTTAATTAATCGATGCATGGCTTGAGTTTAATTACGTGACAACTTGTGGCTTAATCGCACGGGTAAGCATGAATTGAAACCCTAGTGACTATGAAAATGCGCTAAGTGTTGATCCTATGGTTATCGTGTCTAATTATGTAATTAGTGTGCAGCCCGTAGTTGTCCTTATAGCCCTAAATGTGATTCCGATGATTACATGTTGACAAGTAAACCTTTCTTGTACCCGGTGCCACGTAGATGTCGTTGCATGTTGTATGACCTTATTATTTGATTGCGTGAATCCTGAAATGAATTATATGACTTAATTCACATGTGTTACATGGATGTCCGTTTAATATTCATGTAACTCCATGTACCTTACAAGTGAAATTACATGTCATAGCATGCCTTGTGTGTTTACTTGTCAACGTGCGATCTTATAACTGCTCGGAGGCAACCTACTTTGTTGTCCTCCTAATGTGATATGTTAAATGTTATAAATGCACATTGCATACAATGTTACAACCTTTCGTTGTGGCATGGTAGCGTTTCACGCACACCGGGCGGCATCGGGCTTGCCGGTGCTACTGTGACTACCATGGTTCAATTCCCTTTCTCGCTTGGCATTCTACCCTCGGAGAGTTGCGTCGTAGGTTCTCGGGGTACATCCGGAGTGCACCCAAATGGGAGCGATAAGTGGATTATTGAACTCGGCCGCAACAATCGTATCGAAATCGATTTTGAGAACAAATGCTCACCGTACCCTTGAAATGATTGGTAATTGTATATGTTGCTCAATTTGATTCTTATACTTTGCGTACCTTATTACTTGTAATACGTGACATGTTTTCAAAAAAGGGATTTTTCATGAGTTAACCAGAAAAAGAGTTTGAAAACTTATTTCTCGTTCCCCCTCGCTGAGTTCACAAGGACTTACCTTCTTTTATCATCTCAGGTGAAGAAGACCAGGAACAGGTACCCGAGGATAACATGCTTATTGATGACTTCTTGGAATGATTGCTTTCCCTACGTGCCTTACTTGACTATGGCCATTTTGTGAACGATATGTTGCTTGAAGACTATTTCTTATGTTGCTTGTTATTGTATTGTAAATGACCCCCGTTGTAATTTGGGGTCTAATTTTGGCTTGTACTGATCATAACTAGATACATACTCTTCTGGTCATTTTGCTATCGCTACTTTGGTTTAGTATCTATCATAGACTTATGAAGTACTAGATAAGAGTTAAGTAAAATGAATTTATCCAATCTTAAGCAGGTACTCATTGTTAAGCTAAGATCAACAGGTACCGGTGTAACTGGATTGACAAATAAATGAGATATAGTATCATGCTAGGTTATTAGTCAAACGAGGCTTAGAGATAACTAGTAGGCACCCCGATTGGTGAAAAATAGTAATCTTAGTTGGAAATGAATTTGAGATTGAAAGTTTTGAGGCGTTTAGAGAATTAGGTCAAACTAAAGAGCCCAATTGCAGCCGTTATGCTGCTGGTTTTTCGGAGAATTTGTAGAGTTTAGGCTAAACATTAAGTGTTAAACCTTCATGAATGATTAAGTATGTGAAATGACTTGAATGTTTAGATCACTCCCTAGTCTAACCTCTATAGGTCGGGTTGGGGCGTGACACCTTAGAGAAATGGTATCAGAGCTTAGATTGCTTAATCCAGGTTTAACTCTCGGACCTTGGGTAGAAGCCCTAAGATTATCAGGATGACTTGTTTATGTGTGTTATTGTGTGACAATATCAATTGTGCCTTCTCTGTTTCTATGTGCTTATGTGATTAACATGTCTTAACTGTTTCGAGAATTGTGTGTCTATATAAAATTGTATGTTGCATACCTTATACATTAAATTCTTGTTTGTCGTATTCCAATAAATTGTGCGTAATAATCTGTGCCTATAGATGGCTGGCCCTAGTACCCGCAATAGTAATAGGAGCGGTGAGCCCCAAGAGACTGGAGATGCTCATCAAACTAATCCTGGCATGGCTATGTTTAATATGATGGCGAATGCTATGGATCACATGTCACGAGTGATGGAACATCAAGATGCACGTGAAGCAAATAACAATAACAATAACAGGAATGGTGGTAACAATGGGAGAAACAACAGAATGCGAGAGTTCCTTGACTTTTACCCGTCCAAATTCTTTGGGGGAAGCTGATGATGAAAAGGCAGAGGCTTGGCTGTCTGAGATTGAAAGGATTTTCAGACCACTTGATTATACTAATGAGGAAAAGGTTGAGTTCGTTGTGTTTCTGTTGCATGGGGATGCTGAGCATTGGTGGCACACTGTTGAGGCACTTTGGGAAACTCATCATACACCTCGCTTATGGGGTCATTTCGTTAAGGCATTCAAGGAGAAATATGTACCTGCAGTTTCCAGGCAGAGGCGAATTGAGAAATTCATGCACTTGAACCAGGGTAATATGACGGTGGCCTAGTATGAGGCTCGTTTTGACCGACTGTCCCATTATGCTCAATACATGGTCAGTACCCCTGAGACGAAGATGTGGAAATTTACGAATGGGTTGAGGCCAGAAATTCAGGACCAGTTGGCTTCGCATGACTTTACTACCTATTATGCTCTCCCTGCGGCTGCCTCCCGAGTTGAGAAGAGAAAACTTGATAGAGCCAGTTCGAGCCAACCGAACAAGAAACTGTATCAGCCTCCAGGACAACAGAGGAAATTCCAGACTCAGAGTCACAGTCAGGGCCAGAGCCAGAACAGACCAGTTAATAACCGTGGCCCGACTAAAGCACCATCAGCCTCTTCTACTCGTGGATCCACAAGTAGTTCACCTACTACTCAAACTGTCACCTGTTCTTACTGTAACAGGAAGGGTCACACCGATGCCCAGTGTTGGAGGAAAAGTGTCCCGAAACTGATGAATACGTTCGATTTTGGGCCAAGAAAACAGGCACAGCCGAGCAGGCTTGGTTCCCCCGTCGTAGAGCTCTTTGAGACCTTTCCAACGGTATTCTGTTCGCCCCCTTAACTCCTTACGGATCAAAAGTTAAGGGCACCGGAGCAACGGATACCTAGTCACAAGCACCACCCCCACTGTTTGTGGGCCCATCCTCTACGTGAAGTGAACTTGTCTTGCCCAATGTGCCGTGTGATTCGGTAATAGAAGTGTGAGGGATTAGGTTGTCGTCCTTTTCGCGGCTCACGACGTACGATCTGGAATGAAAAAACAACTTAAAAGAAGAAATGTGTCCCGAAACTGATGAAAATGTTTGATTTTGGGCTCCCAAAATAGGCGCAGCAGAACATGCTTGGTGCCCCTATCGTAGAGCTCTCGGAGAGCTTTACAACGGTATACTATGCACCGCGTAACTCCTTACAGATCAAAAGTTATGGGCACTGGAGCGATGGATACCTGGTCACAAGCCCCACACCCTCTGTTTGAGGGCCCAGCCTCTACGTGAAGTGAAGTTGTTATGCCCACAGTGTCGTGGGATTCGGTACTAGAAATATGATGGATTAGGTTATCGTCCTTTTCGCGGCTCATGACGTACGATCCGGGAAGGAAAAACTGCGCAAAAGAAGAAAAGTGTCCCAAAACTGAGGAAAACGTTCGATTTTGGTCTCTGAAAATAGGAGAAGCTGAGCAAGCTGGGTGCTCCCGTTGTAGAGCTCTCAGAGAGCTTTCCAACGGTATACTATGCGCCACGTAACTCCTTACGGATCAAAAGTTATGATCACCGGAGAGACGGATACTTGGTCACAAACCCCACGCCCTCTGTTTACGGGACCAGCCTCTACATGAAGTGAAGTTGTCTTGCCCAAGGTGCTGTGTGATTCGGTAATAGAAATGTGATGGATTAGGTGGTCATCCTTTTTTAGGGCTCACGATGTACGATACGGGACGGAAAAATAGCGCAAAAGAAGAAAAATGTCCCAAAACTTATGAAAATGATCGATTTTAGGCTCTAAACACTGGCACAACCGAGCAGGCTAGGTGCCCCCATCGTAGAGCTCTTAGAGAGCTTTCCAACGGTATGTTGTGCTCTGCGTAACTCCTTACAGATCAAAAGTTATGGGCACCGTAGCGACGAATACCTGGTCACAAGCCCTTCGCCTTCTGTTTACGAGCCCAGCCTCTACGTGAAGTGAATTTGTCTTGCCCAAGGTGCCGTGGGATTCGGTAATAGAAATGCGATGGATTAGGTTGTCGTTATTTTCGCGGCTCACGACGTACGATTCGGGATGAAAAAATAGCGCAAAAGAAGAAAAGTGTGCCGAAATTGATGAAAACGTTCGACTTCGGGCTCTAAAAATAGGCGCAGCCAAGCGAGCTTTGCTGCCCCCGTCGTAGATCTCTCGGAGAGCTTTCCAAATGTAGGCTATGCGCCACGTAACTCCTTACGGATCATAAGTTATGGGCACCGGAGCGACGGATACCTGGTCACAAGCCCTACGCCCTTTGTTTGCGGGCCCAACCTCTACGTGATTGAAGTTGTCTTGCCTAAGGTGCCATGTGGTTCGGTAATAGAAATGTGATGGATTAGGTTGTTGTCTTTTTCACGGCTCACGACGTATGATCCGGGACGAAAAAATCGCACAAAAGAAGAAATGTGTCCCGAAACTGATGAAAACGTTCGATTTTGGGCTAGGAAAATAGGCGCAGCCGAGCAGGCTTGGTGCCCCCGTCGTAGAGCTCTTGGAGAGCTTTCCAACGGTATACTGTACGCCGCGTAACTCCTTACGGATCAAAAGTTATGGGCACCGGAGCGACGGAGACCTGGTCACAAGCCCCACACCCTCTGTTTACGGGCCCAGCCTCTACGTGAAGTGAAGTTGTCTTGCCCAAGGTGCCGTGTGATTCGGTAATAGAAATGTGATGGATTAGGTTGTCGTCCTTTTCGCGGCTCACGACGTACGATCCGGGACAGAAAAACAGCGAAAAAGAAGAAAAGTATCGCAAAACTTATGAAAATGTTTGATTTTGGGCTTCGAAAACAGACGCAACTGAGCAGGCTAGGTGCCCCCATCGTAGAGCTCTCAGTGTGCTTTCCAACGGTATGTTGTGCGTCGAGTAACTCCTTAAGGATCAAAAGTTATGGGCACCGGAACGACGGATACCTAGTCACAAGCCCCACGCCCTCTGTTTGCGGGCCCAGCCTCTATGTGAAGTGAAGCTGTCTTGCCCATGGTGCCATGTGATTCGGTATTAGAAATGTGATGGATTAAGTTGTAGTCCTCTTTGCGGCTCACGACGTACGATTCGGGACGAAAAAATAGAGTAAAAGAAGAAAAGTATCCCAAAACTTATGAAAATGTTCGATTTTGGGCTCTAAAAATATGTGCAACGGAGTGGACTAGGTGCTCCCATCGTAGAGCTCTCAGAGAGATTTCCAATGGCATGTTGTGCGCCGCGTAACTTCATACGGATCAAAAGTTATGGGCACCGGAGGGACGGATACCTGGTCACAAGCCCCACGCCCTCTGTTTGCAGGCCCAACCTCTACATGAAGTGAAGTTGTCTTGCCCAAGGTGTCGTGTGATTCGGTAATAGAAATGTGATGGATTAGGTTGTCGTCTTTTTCGCGGCTCACGACGTACGATCCGGGATGGAAAAACAGCACAAAAGAATAAAAGTGTCCCGAAACTGATGAAAACGTTCAATTTTGGTCTACGAAGACATGCGCAGCCGAGTAGGCTTGGTACCGCAGTCATAGAGCTCTCGGAGAGCTTTCCAACGGTATGCTATGCGCCGCGTAACTCCTTACGGATCAAAAGTGAAGGGCACCGGAGCAACGGATACCTGGTCAAAAGCCCCACGCCCACTGTTTGCGAGCCCAGCCTATACGTGAGGTGAAGTTGTCTTGCCCAAGGTAACGTGAGATTCGGTAATAGAAATGTGATGGATTAGGTTGTCGTCCTTTTTGCTGCTCACGACGTACAATATGTGACGGAAAAACAGCGCAAAAGAAGAAAAGTGTCTCGAAACTGATGAAAATGTTTTATTTTGGGCTTCGAAAATAGGCGCAGTGTCACGCCCCCAACCCGACCTATAGAGGTTAGACTAGGGTGTGATCTAATCATTCACGTTCTTTTAGGACTATAACTGATTAACGAAGATTAAGCTTATCCGTTAGACTAGAACTCCAAAAATTCTCTGAAAAACCGGCAGCATGACGACTGTAATTGGCTTCCTAGTTTGACCTAATTTTCTAAACGCCACGAAATAACCAATTTCAAATTAGATTCCAACTAAGGTTACTATTTACCGCCAATTGATATGTCTACTGTTTATCTCAAGTCTCGTTTGATTAACACCTAGCATGGCAACTATGTCTCGTTTATGCGTCGATTCATGTTACACAAGTACCTGTTGATCTTAGCTTACAAATGAGTACCTGTTTAAGATTGGATGGATTCATTTTACTTAGTCCTTTGCCTAATACTTCATAAGCCTGTAGTAGTTACTAATCAAAGTAGTAAAACGATCAGATAGGGTGTATGTTTAGTTATAAACAGTACAAATCAAAATTAGACCCCAAATTACAACAGGGGTCATTTACAATAACGACAACAAGCAACATAAGAAATAGTCTTCAAAACAACATATCATTCACAAAACAGCCCCAATCATGTAAGGCACGTAGGGCATGCAATCACTCTAAAGAGTCATCAATAGGCACGTTATCCATGGGTGCCTGTTCCTGATCTTCTTCACCTGTGATGATAAAAGAGGGTGAGTCCTTATGAACTCAGCGAGGGGGAACGAGAAATACGTTTTGAAACTCTTTTTTCGGTTCAACTTATGAAAAACCCTTTTTTGAAAGCATGACATATAACACAAGTAAGTTCATAATGTAATATAAAAGTAAAAGAACACAATTACCCGTCTTTCCTCCCCGAGGTCCTCTAAGAATCAAGCGAGAGTACTTATACACATAATGAAAAGGATACGGTGAGCTTTTGCTCTCAATTCAATTCCAATAATAGTTGCTGCGGCCGACTTCAAATCATCCACTTATCACGCCAAATGGGTGTACTCCGGATGTACCCCAAAATCCTACGACCCAACTCTCCGAGGAAGTCTAGCCCCTAAGCGAGAGAGGGAATTGGACCATGGTAGTCACGGTTGCACAGGCAAGCCCGCTGCAGCCCAGTGTGCGTGAATGCTACCATGCCAGAATGAAAGTTGCAACCTTGTATGCAATGCACATTTATAACATTTAATATATCACATTAGGAGGACAACAAAGTAGGTTGCCTCCGAGCAGTTATAAGATCGCACATTGACAAGTAAACACATGAGGCAAGTTTTGACATGTAATTTCATTTGTAAAGCACATGGAGTTATATGAATATTAAACGGGCTGCCATGTAACACATATAAATCAAGTCATATAACTCATTTTGGGGTTCAGGTAATCAGATAATGAGTTTATACAAGCATGCAACGACGTCTACGTGGGACCGGGTGCAAGAAATGTCTACTTATCAACATGTAATCATTGGGAATCACATTTCAAGCATACTTAACATTTATTAGGCAGCCCACTAACCACACAATTAAACACGATAACCGTAGGATCATCACTTAGCGAGGTTTCATAGTCAATAGGGTTTCAATTCATGCTTACAAGTGTGATTAAGCCGCAAGTTGTCACGCAATTAAACCTAAACCTTGCATCGATTTATTAAAACATCCTCAATCATCCAAAATAGTCCACACAACATCCAAGTGGCAGAATCTCAAGCATTCGATACCACAAGAGAAGTTACAACATTTTTCAAAGCATATCACTAAATAAAAACCTCACTGCAATGGTCTGTTTTTCCACAAACATTTAGACAAGAAAACAATCTCCAATTCCAGTGAATAAAATTTTAAATTAAATCTTATTGAGTGATCTAAATCCAGAAACAAACCTCGCATCATTTGGAGTTCGGATTCAAGAGTTATAGCTAAAACCGTGAGACTACGCAAAACTGTCCAGATTCATACATATTTCAATACTTTCCATTTTTGAGGGTCTTAGGGTCAGATTGAGCTTTAGTCTATTAATGAAAAAAATGTCCAGAACTGAAAAATCTAGCAATCTACCAAATTTCATGCATTTTAGATATCGTTTACGAGGTAAAAACTGTTTCGTTCTACAAGGACAATGAACTGCCAAAAACCTGCTCCATTTTCCCAGATTTTCCAGATTTGGACACCTTTCTATGTTTTACGATTTTGGAGACCTTAGAATCAAAATTGGCCTTGGTCTATTTCTATGAAAAATTCTCAGAACTGGCAAAAATAGTCACCTACTTATTTTCACGCATTTTCAACATCATTTACCAGGCCAAATACACTTTTTTCTAACAAGTCAGAAATCTGCCAGTTACGCGATTTTACCTATCTTCAAGTTCTAGCTAAATATCTTGCCATGCATGGTTACAAAAGCTCATGTACACACATATACAACAACTAAAGAGGTAAACATAGTCATATGAAGGCATGCATGTGATTTTTGAAAGCTTTTAAAAGAGTTTAACCCTTACCTTAGCAAATCGATAGATGAAGATGCACAAACGCTCTTTGAATCGCACAACTAGACCTTTTCCTTGCTTTGGCCGAGAGGTATCTTGACTTCCCTTAAATCCTAGCTTAGTTAGCTTGTGTAGAAGGTGTGAATGTGTTTAGAACAAAAAGAAATGGAAGAAAACCATCAAAACTTTACCTAGGCCGAAAATGATGAGTTATGAGCTTGTATGAGACTTTTTTGCTTGTTTGCTTGCTATGGCTGAGCTTGGGAGAGTCTTAGAGAGTCCTTGAGAGCTTGTGAGGAGTCTTGGGAGCTCAAAGGCTGCCTTGGTCGAAAATGGAGAGAGAATGGGAGAGTTTGAGAGGAAAGAGAGAGTTTGAGAGAGAAATGATGCTTGTGTGTGTGTGTGTTGGCCTTGAGCCTTTCAAATCTGAATTTTGTATCATCTTTAGCATTTTTTGAGTTTAAATTAAGCATGGCATTGAGAGCGTCGAAAATGAGATGCTTGGGTAGGGTGTAGGTGAATTTTTTATGCATTGTGCTTAGTGCATGTGTCATAAAATGTCTAGGCTTTAATTTAATTGTGTAAAGTTGATCAAATTGCTTTGTCTTGGTCGTGTAATGCAATGGAAAATCTGAAATTTCAGATTCAAGTTAGTGTATTTTGGATTATAATAAGGGTAGGTTTATAATAGTTTATTGGTTAGTTCAGTGTGTTGGAAAGAATAGATTATTTTATTAGTTAGTGGGTTTTGTAGAGAATTTGAATTAGGAATATAATATTAGTTAGTGGATTGTGTAGGATTATTTTAGTGGTTAGTGCTTTGTGTAGGATTCTTTATTGATTAGCGTGCGGACACGCTTTTCTAGGTCTAAGGCACACACTACGAGACACACACAGAAATCAATACGGGGCACGAATCACGCGGTAGACACGAACTACGAGGTAAGGCACGTACTTCAAGATAGATGCATGGATTCCAATGCCAATGCACGCAACCCTAGGTGAATGCACGTAAACCAATGCAAGGCACGTAATTCAATGCAATGCATGTAAATTGAGGTACGACTCTTAAACCTAAGTTAGGACACACAGTTCAAGGTCAATGCACATAAATCGAGGTATCACACGTAAATCGAAGTTAGGGCACACAATCTTAGGTCAGGGCACGTATAACGAGGCATGCATAAAAATCAAGATAGGGCATGTAATCCAAGGTCGGTCATATAATTCTGGGTCTAAGGCACGCAAATTGAGATAACACACGTTATTTAGGGTCGGGCCTCACATCCTCCCCTCCTTAAAAGAATTTCATCCCGAAATTCATTCTTACCTATTGAGGTCATTTAGACGGATTCTGACATTTGTTATTTTTCCCACTCCGGTTCATCCCGTGTTCTATGATCTATCTTACCACAACCAATTCAGTTCCTACGTTTCTCCAATGATTTAATTTTGTGTGACTCCTACATTTACATTTCGTTCCTTCAAACGACTATATTTTCTCTAATTGATCTTTAAGGTCGAGTTTGTTAACTAAGGTTAGAATCTGCAAACATGATAATCAAAGCTGCATCAGCATTCTAACAATATAACTATAACTCCAAAATCATGACTTATGTCATGTCGATCTTGCATTCATACCTCAAAAGGAATATCACAATAATAGCACAATCTTATGGTGACATACACTAATTTCAAGATGATAGGTATATATCAGATTTACATATCCTATCAACTAACTTCAATAGTGTTAACACGTAGGGCATACACATGTTATGGATCATTTCCACAATACGACCCTATTTTCAGGAAGAACTCACCAAACAACTAATCCATCTCAAGTAGTCATCTATCGATAGTATCATAGTCCTTATCTCGTAGGTACATTAGATTAGCAAATCTTCTAATGACTAGTCTCCCGGTTACAAGCTCCTATTCACTAATATCCTTTCCCAGCTTCGTTAACCTTCACGCTCGTAATCAAGGAGAAAGACCATTGAGATTCATTAAACTCAACTCGAAGGTTTATTAAGTACCACCAACAAACTACCATCGAAATTGCATGGGTAAACTAATCATGTGGCACTAGTTCAACTCTTCAAGTAAGTTTCATCAGCTTGTGATCCACAATTTATTTCTTTATTCAAATCTATGTCTTCAAGTCATGAGGCTTCAGAATTTCTTTTAATCTTAACCAAGACTCCTAAGGCGAATAGTTTCAACCTCAAATAAATTCAACTCACCTCAATCCAAGGTTACATCATAGTTAAGAGGGCAATGGTCCTACTCACTTAGCGACCTAGTCATTCCTTTGAACTTCTAATGCCCACTAATATATCTTCAACATTAGTGTTACTAAGCTAGGGCCATAGCCATGTAAGTGATATCAATGCTCCACTAGGTTATTGGCCTTACAACAACAATCCTAGGACTATAAATGGGTACCGAAATGATTTAGCTCATAGATACTTACCATACTAATCCAAGTAGCTTGTTACACGAAATAACTTCGAGGTTGTATCAACATAAGAATTATGACCACGAGGCATCCTTCAACATAACCTAATAGAACTTCAAAAGTAATCAACCACTCATTTAACTATCATTACAAGATCCACCCCTCTATTCAACGACCACGATTCGAAGTCTACCAATAGCTAGTTTCTAGACGTGAAATGGTGCACATAGATACGGTGGTCTAATAATAGTCTCTTGGGTCATCATGACTTTAGTTCATCTCTATCTTAACTATATGAAATCTTACTCTTCTCATTTACATGTTCAACTAGCTAAGAGCATCAAGACTCATCGACCTTAGGTCCTAGGGTTCACCATAAATCATCATGCATACTCACTATTAGCTATTTAGGAATATTAATCATACCCTAACGACTCTACTTTGCAACCAGATGCTTAATATCATTTCCATGGTTTATATACCAGGCCCATCAGTATTACTTAGGGATATATACTTCCTAACATCCTCTAGGGTATCCAAATAACGAGTGCATAGAATGACTTACTTTGCATAATTACAACTAAATCAGAGGGGCACCAAATTAATACCATGATTCTTAATATCACCAATATCCAACTTAGGACCTTTAGCAACGTTAGTTGTCTAATGTATAATTCAATACCTTGCACTTCTATTCGGCCTAACATTTTAGGTGTAGTCTTCCGAACACAAGTTCTAGCTACGTGAATTCCTCGATTCCAACATCCCTATATCTTGTCATACCAAAGAATCATCAACCTTGTTAAACTCAGTCCCCAAAGTTGCCTACATGTCTTGAGGTTATTCATTGTTAAGTTACTTAAATATACTATCTATGTCTTAATAATCTAACCCCTAAAAGTAACTATCGTCAACTTCCATGAATTCATCTCTTAATTTCTAGGTCACGATCTTACAATTTAGTGAACTTGAAACTCGCTAGTATACACCATATCAGATTCATCAATGCTTCATTCCAATCAAGTAAGGATTCAATCGTACGAGTATATTGCTAACTTCTCAGATAGTCTATCAAGCCAATTTTAAGATATGAGGAATGGATTCAAGGAACCTCTATGTCAACTTCTACTACAAGCACTTGAGAATATATACTACTCTACATGTCCAATAGTATACTCTTATATCTTAGGAAAGTTGTGTCCTTAACCTTTATACTTGAACCATAATTAGAAGAACTGTTTTAACGGAATCAAGAACTTCATAGCTATAAAATTGATAACTTAATCATAGGTATGGGTATTCCAAAGATAAGGGGATAACTTTACCTCAACATTTATACCTGTGCTACGCATTTTATATATGCATATCCAATAATACATACGATCCATCGAGTACCTGTGAAGATGCGAGAAATCTCTAACCGAGCTTTTTTGTTCTTACTGCATAAATTCACTTCCCAGAAAGTTCCAATCCTAACTATCTATGTATATAAACAGTCAGTCATGGTTATGTAATATGCACATGTATCCAAGAAGGAGTATAAAAGCATGCATGCATTATTGAGGACGTGTAGGTGTGCACGATATAGAATACATATGGTCTACAAAGGCACATAATATTCAATACTTAAAGCAATTAAAGCACATTTGCACATATTAACACATATAAACAAGAAATCATAATTACCTTAGGGATTCTACCCATGGTCCGAGAGTTGAACCCGACTAACGCCTAGTTAGTAAACTAAGCTCTGATACCATTAATATAAGGTGTCACGCCCCTAACCTGACCTATGGAGGTTAGACTAGGGTGTGATCTAATCATTCATGTTCTTTTACGACTATAACTGATTAATGAAGATTAAGCTTATCCGTTAGACTGGAACTCCAAAAATTCTCTGAAAAACCGACAGCATGACGGCTGTAATTGGCTTCCTAGTTTGACCTGATTTTCTAAACGCCACGAAATAACCAATCTCAAATTCGATTCCAACTAAGGTTACTATTTACCACCAATTGATATGTCTACTGTTTATCTCAAGTCTCGTTTGATTAACACCTAGCATGGCAACTATGTCTCGTTTATGTGTCGATTCCTGTTACACAAGTACCTGTTGATCTTAGCTTACAAATGAGTACCTGTTTAAGATTGGATAGATTCATTTTACTTAGCCATTTGCCTAATACTTCATAAGCCTGTAGTAGTTACTAATCAAAGTAGTAAAACGATCAAATAGGGTGTCTGTCTAGTTATAAACAGTACAAATCAAAATTAGACCCCAAATTACAATGGGGGTCATTTACAATAACGACAACAAGTAACATAAGAAATAGTCTTCAAAACAACATATCATTCACAAAACAGCCACAATCACATAAGGCACGTAAGGCATGCAATCACTCCAAAGAGTCATCAATAGGCACGTTATCCACGGGTACATGTTCCTGATCTTCTTCACCTGTGATGATAAAAGAGGGTGAGTCCTTATGAACTCAACGAGGGGGAACGAGAAATACGTTTTGAAACTCTTTTTCCGATTCAACTTATGAAGAACCTTTTTTAAAAGCATGACATATAACACAAGTAAGTTCATAATGTAGTATAAAAGTAAAAGAACACAATTACCTATCTTTCCTCCTCGAGGTCCTCTAGGAACCAAGCTAGAGTACTTATACACATAGTGAAAAGGATACGGTGAGCTTTTGCTCTCAATTCATTTCCAATAATAGTTGCTGCGGCCGACTTCAAATCATCCACTTATCACGCCAAATGGGTGTATTCCGGATGTACCCCGAAATCCTATGACCCAACTCTTCGAGGAAGTCTAGCCTCCAAGCGAGAGAGGGAATAGGACCATGGTAGTCACGGTTGCACCGGCAAGCCCGATGTCACCCGGTGTGCGTGAACGCTACCATGCCAGAATAAAAGGTTGCAACCTTGTATGAAATGCACATTTATAACATTTAATATATCACATTAGGAGGACAATAAAGTAGGTTGCCTCCGATCAGTTATAAGATCGCACATTGACAAGTAAACACACGAGGCAAGTTTTGACATGTAATTTCACTTGTAAAGCACATGGAGTTATATGAATATTAAACGGGCAGCCATGTAACACATAAAAATCAAGTCATATAACTCATTTCGGGGTTCACGTAATCAGATAATGAGTTTATACAAGCATGCAACGACGTCTACGTGGGACCGTGTGCAAGAAAGGTCTACTTATCAACATGTAATCATTGGGAATCACATTTCAAGCATACTTAACATTTATTAGGCAGCCCACTAACCACACAATTAAACACGATAACCGTAGGATCATCACTTAGCGAGGTTTCATAGTCAATAGGGTTTCAATTCATGCTTACAAGTGTGATTAAGCCGCAAGTTATCACGCAATTAAACCCAAACCATGCATCGATTTATTAAAACATCCTCAATTATCCAAAACAGTCCACACAACATCCAAGTGCCACAATCCCAAGCATTCGATACCACAAGAGAAGTTACAACATTTTTCAAAGCATATCACTAAATAAAAACCTCACTGCAATGGTCTGTTTTTCCACAAACATTTAGACAAGCAAACAATCTCCAATTCCAGTGAATAAAATGTCAAATTAAATATTTTTGAGTGAACTAAATCCAGAAAAAAACCTCGCATCATTTGGAGTTCGGATTCAAGAGTTATAGCTAAAATCGTGAGACTATACAAAACTGTCCAGATTCATACATATTTCAATACTTTCCATTTTTGAGGGTCTTAGGGTCAGATTTAGATTTATTCTATTTCTGAATAAAATGTCCAGAACTGAAAAATATAGAAACCTACCAAATTTCATACATTTTAGATATCATTTAGAGGTAAAAACTGTTTTGTTCTACAAGGACAGTGAACTGCCAAAAACCTACTCCATTTTCCCAGTTTTTCCAGATTTGGACACCTTTCGATGTTTTGCCATTTTAGAGACCTTAGAGTCAAAATTGGCCTTGGCCTATTTCTACGAAAAATTCTCAGAACTGGAAAAAATAGTCACCTACTAATTTTTACACAATTAAACATCATTTACCAGGCCAAATATACTTCGTTCTAACAAGTCAGAAATCTGCCAGTTACGCGATTTTACCTATCTTCAAGTTCTAGCTAAATATCTTGCCATGCATGGTTACAAAATCTCATGTACACACATATACAACAACTACAGAGGTAAACATAGTCATATGAAGGCATGCATGTGATTTTTGAAAGCTTTTAAAAGAGTTTAACCCTCACCTTAGCAAATCGATAGATGAAGATGCACAAACGCTCTTTGAATCGCACAACTAGACCTTTTTCCTTGCTTTGGCCGAGAGGTATCTTGATTTCCCTTAAATCCTAGCTTAGTTAGTTTGTGTAGAAGGTGTGCATGTGTTTAGAACAAAAAGAAATGGAAGAAAACCATCAAAACTTTACCTAGGCCAAAAATGATGAGTTATGAGCTTGTATGAGACTTTCTTGCTTGTTTGCTTGCTATGGCTTTCTATGGCTGAGCTTGGGAGAGTCTTAGAGAGTCCTTGAGAGCTTGTGAGGAGTCTTGGGAGCTCAAAGGCTGCCTTGGTCGAAAATGGAGAGAGAATGGGAGAGTTTGAGAGGAAATAGAGAGTTTGAGAGAGAAATGATGCTTGTGTGTGTGTGTGTTGGCCTTGAGCCTTTCAAATCTGAATTTTGTGTCATCTTTAGCATTTTTTTGAGTTGAAATTAAGCATGGCATTGAGAGGTTCAAAAATGAGATGCTTGGGTATGGTGTAGGTGAATTTTTTATGCATTATGCTTAGTGCATGTGTCATAGAATGTCTAGGCTTTAATTTAATTGTGCAAAGTTGATCAAATTGCTTTGTCTTGGTCGTGTAATGCAAGGGAAAATCTGAAATTTCAGATTCAAGTTAGTGCATTTTGGATTATAATAGTGTAGGTTTATAATAGTTTATTGGTTAGTTGAGTGTGTTGGGAAGAATAGATTATTTTATTAGTTATTGGGTTTTGTAGAGATTTTGATTTAGGAATATATTATTAGTTAGTGGATTGTGTAGGATTATTTTAGTGTTTAGTGCTTTGTGTAAGATTCTTTATTGATTAGCGTGCGGGTACGCTTTCCTAGGTCTAGGGCACGCATTACGAGACACGCATAGAAATCAATACGGGGCACGAATCATGAGGTAGACACGAACTACGAGATAAGACATGTACTTCTAGATAGATGCATGGATTCCAATGTCAAATGCATGCAATCCCAGGTGAATGCACGTAAACCAATACAAGGCACGTAATTCAATGCAATGCACGTAAATTAAGGTATAACTCTTAAACCTAGGTTAGGGCGCGCAGTTCAAGGTCAGTGTACACAAATCAAGGTATCACACGTAAATTGAAGTCAGGGCACACAATCCTAGGTCACGGCACGTATAACAAGGCATGCATAAAAATCAAGATAGGGCACGTAATCCATGGTCAGTCATATAATTCTGGGTCTAAGACACACAAATCGAGGTAACACACATTATTCGGGGTTGGGCCTCACATCTTCCCCTCCTTAAAAGAATTTCATCCCGAAATTCATTCTTACCTATTGAGGTCATTTAGACGGATTTTGACATTTGTTATTTTTCTCACTCCGGTTCATCCCGTGTTCTGTGATCTCTCTTACCACAACCAATTCAGTTCCTACATTTCTCCAATTATCTAATTCGGTGTGACTCCTACATTTACAATTCGTTCCTTGAAACGACTATATTTTCTCCAATTGATCTTTAAGGTCGAGTTCGTTAACTAATGTTAGAATCTCCAAACATGATAATCAAAGCTGCATCGGCATTCTAACAATATAACTATAATTCCAAAGTCATGACTTATGTCATGTTGATCTTGAATTCATGCCTCAAAAGGAATATCACAATAATACCACGATCTTATGGTGATATACACTAATTTCAAGATGATAGGTATATATCAGATTTACATATCCTATCAACTAACTTCAATAGTGTTAACACGTAGGACATACATATGTTATGGACCATTTCCATAATACGACCCTATTTATGGTCATATAATTATGGGTCTAAGACACGTAAATCGAGATAACACACATTATTCGGGGTCGGGCCTCACACGCAGCTGAGCATGCTTGGTGTCCTCGTCATAGAGCTCTCGGAGAGCTTTCCAACCGTATGTTATGCGCCGCGTAACTCCTTACGGATCAAAAGTTTTGAGCACTGGAGCGACGGATACTTGGTCATAAGCCCCACGCCCTCTGTTTGTGGGCCTAGCCTCTACTTGAAGTGAAGTTGTCTTGCCCAAGGTGTCCTGTGATTCTGTAATAGAAATGTGATGGATTAGGTTGTCATTCTTTTCGCGGCTCACGACGTACGATCCGGGACGGAAAACAGCACAAAAGAAGAAAAATGTACCAAAATTTATGAAAATGTCCAATTTTGGGCTTCGAAAATATGCGCAACCGAGCAAGCTAGGTGCCCCCGTCGTAGACCTCTCAGAGAGCTTTCCAACAGTATGCTGTGCACCGCGTAACTCCTTGCGGATCAAAAGTTATGGGCACCAGAGCGACGGATACTTGGTCACAAGCCCCACGCCCTCTGTTTGCGGGCCCAGCCTCTATGTGAAGTGAAGTTGTCTTGCCCAAGGTGCCGTGGGATTTGGTAATAGAAATGCGATGGATTAGGTTGTCTTCCTTTTCGCGGCTCACGACGTACGATCTGGGACGAAAAAACTGTGCAAAAGAAGAAAAGTATCCCAAAACTGATGAAAACGATTGATTTTGGGCTCTGAAAATAGGCGCAGCCAAGCAAGCTCTGTGCCCCCATCGTAGAGCTCTCGAAGAGCTTTCCAATGGTATGCTGTGCGCTGCGTAACACCTTACAGATCAAAAGTAATGAGCACCGGAGCGACGGATACCTACTCACAAGCCCCACGCCCTCTATTTGCTGGCACAGCCTCTACGAGAAGTAAAGTTGTCTTGCCCAAGGTTCCATGGGATTCGGTAATAGAAATGTGATAGATTAGGTTGTCGTCCTTTTCGCGGCTCACGATGTACGATCCGGAACGAAAAAACAGTGCAAAAGAAGAAAAGTGTCCCAAAACTGATGAAAATGATCAATTTTGGGCTCCAAAAACAGCCGCAACCGAGCAGGCTAGGTGCCTCTATTGAGAGCTCTCAGAGTGCTTTCCAACGGTATGGTGTGCGCCGCGTAACTCATTACAGATCAAAAGTCATGGGCACCTGAGTGATGGATACCTGGTCACAAGCCCCCCGCCCTCTGTTTGCGGGCCCAGCCACTACGTGAAGTGAAGTTGTCTTGTCCAAGGTGCCATGTGATTCGGTAATAGAAATGTGATGGTTTAGGTAGTCGTCCTTTTCGCGGCCCACAACGTACGATCCGGGATGAAAAAATAACGAAAAAGAAGAAAAGTGTCCCAAAACTGATGAAAACGTTCGATTTTGGGCTCTGAAAATAGGTGCAGCCGAGCAAGCATAGTGCCTTCATCGTAGAGCTCTCAGAGAGCTTTCCAACGGTATGTTGTGCGCCGTGTAACTCCTTACGAATCAAAAGTTATGGGCATTGGAGCGACGGATACCTGGTCACAAGCCCCACGCCCTCTGTTTGAGGGCCCAGCCTCTACGTGAATTGAAGTTGTCTTGCCCAAGGTGTTGTGGAATTATGTAATAGAAATGTGACGGATTAGGTTGTCGTCCTTTTCGCGACTCACGACGTACGATCTGGGACGTAAAAACTGCGCAAAAGATGAAAAGTATCCCAAAACTGATGAAAATGTTCGATTTTGGGCTCTGAAAATAGGCGCAACCAAGCAAGCTCGGTGCCCCCATCGTAGAGCTCTTGGAGAGCTTTCCAACGGTATGTTGTGCACCGCATTACTCCTTACGGATCAAAAGTTATGAGCACCAGAGCGACGGATACTTGGTCACAATCCCCACGCCCTCTGTTTACGGGTCCAGCCTCCACGTGAAGTGAAGTTGTCTTGCCCAAGGTGCCGTAGGATTCGGTAATAGAAATGTGATGGATTAGGTTGTCGTCCTTTTTGCGGCTCACGACGTACGATTCGGGACGAAAAAACAGCGCAAAAGAAGAAAAATGTGCTGAAACTGATGAAAACATTCAATTTTGGACTCCGAAAATAGGCGCAACCTAGCAATCTAGGTGCCCCCATCGTAGAGCTCTCAGAGTGCTTTCTAACGGTATGTTGTGCGCCGCGTAACTCCCTACGGAGCAAAAGTTATGGGCACCGGAGCGATGGATACCTGGTCATAAGCCCCACGCCCTTTGTTTGCGGGCCAGCCTCTACGTGAAGTGAAGTTGTCTTGCTTAAGGTGCCTTGTGATTCGGTAATAGAAATGTGATCGAATAGGATGTCGTCTTTTTCGCAGCTCACGACATACGATCCAGGACGGAAAAACAGCGTAAAAGAATAAAAGTGTCCCAAAATTTATGAAAATGATCGATTTTGAGCTTTGAAAATAGGCGCAGCCGAGCAGGCTAGGTGCCTCCATCGTACAGCTCTCAGAGATCTTTCCAACGGTATGCTGTGCGCTGCGTAACTCCTTACGGATCAAAAGTTATAGGCACCGGAGCGACGGATACCTGGTCACAAGCCCCACGCCCTCTGTTTGCGGGCCCAGCCTCAACGTGAAGTGAAGTTGTCTTGCCCAAGGTGCTGTTGATTCGGTAATAGAAATGTGATGGATTAGGTTGTCGTTCTTTTTGCGGCTCACGACGTACGATCCGGGACGAAAAAACAGCGCAAAAGAAGAAAAGTATCCCGAAATAGATGAAAATGTTCGATTTTGGGGTCCGAAAATAGACGCAACCGAGCAGGCTAGCTGCCCCGATCGTAGAGCTCTCAGAGTGCTTTCCAACGGTATGTTGTGCACCGCATAACTCCTTACGGAGCAAAAGTTATGGGCACCGGAGCGACGGATACCTAGTCATAAGCCCCACGCCCTCTGTTTGCAGGTCTAGCCTCTACGTGAAGTGAAGCTGTCTTGCCTAAGGTGCCGTGTGATTCGGTAATAGAAATGTGATGGAATAAGATGTCGTCTTTTTCGCCGCTCACGACATACGATCCTGGACGAAAAAATAGCGTAAAAGAATAAAAGTGTCCCAAAACTTATGAAAATGTTTGATTTTGGGCTCCGAAAACAGGCGCAGCCGAGCAGGCTAGGTGCCCCCATCGTACAGCTCTCAGAGAGCTTTCCAACGCTATGTTCTGCGCTGCGTAACTTGTCACGCCCCAACCCGACCTATAGAGGTTAGACTAGGGAGTGATCTAAACATTCAAATCATATCACGTACTTAATCGTTCAAGAATGTTTAACACTTAACGTTTAGCCTAAACTCCACAAACTCTCTGGAAAACCGGCAACATAACGGCTGTAATTGGGCTATTTAGTTTGACCTAATTTTATAAAGACCTCAAATCTTTCAATCTCAATTTCATTTCCAACTAAGATTACTATTTATAACCAATCGAAACGCCTACTAGTTATCTCGAAGTCTCGTTTGATTAATAACCTACCATGATACTATATCTCGTTTGTTTGTTAATCCTTGTTACAAAAGTACCTGTTGATCTTAGCTTAATAATGAGTACCTGCTTAAGATTGGATAGTTTCATTTTACTTAATCCTTACCTGATACGTCATAATCCTGTGATAGATACTAGTCAATAGCGATAGCAAAAACAACCATAATAGTGACTATCTAGTTATGATCAGTACAAGCCAAAATTAGACCCCAAATTACAACAGGGGTCATTTACAATACAACAACAAACAACATAAGAAATAGTCTTCAAGCAACATATCGTTCACAAAATGGCCATAATCACATAAGGCACGTAGGGTAAGCAATCATTCCAAGGAATTATCGTTAGGCACGTTGTCCTCAGGTACCTGTTCCTGGTCTTCTTCACCTGAGATGATAAAAGAGGGTGAGTCCTTATGAACTCAGCGAGGGGGAACGAGAAATAAGTTTTGAAACTCATTTTCCGGTTCAACTTGTGAAAACTCTTTTTGCAAGCGTGGCATGTATCACAAGTACATAATGTAATATAACAGTAAAAGAACACAGTTACCCGTCTTTCCTCCTCGAGGTCCTCTACGAACCAAGCGAGAGTACTTATACACATAGTGAAAAGGATACGGTGAACTTTTGCCCTCAGTTCATTTCCAGTATCAGTTGTTGCGACCGACTTCAAATCATCTCCTTATCACGCCAAATAGGTGTACTCCGGATGTACCCCGAAATCCTATGACCCAACTCTCCGAGGAAGTCTAGCCCCTAAGCGAGAGAGGGAATTGGACAATGGTAGTCATGATTGCACCGGCAAGCCCGATGCTGCCTGGTGTGCGTGAACGCTACCACGCCAGAAAGAAAGGTTGCAACCTTGTATACAATGCACATTTATGACATTTAATATATCACATTTGGAGGTCAACAAAGTAGGTTGTCTCCGGGTAGTCATAAGATTGCACATTGACAAGTAAATAAGCGAGGCACGATATGACAGGCAATTTCACTTGAAAAGCACATGGAGTTATATGAATATTAAACGGGCAGCCATGTAACGCATGCAAATCAAGTCATATAACTCATTTCGTAGTTCACGTGATCAAATAATAAGATTATTCAACAAGCAACGACATCTACATGGAACCGGGTGCAAGAAGGGCCTACTTGTCAATAAGTAACCATCGAAATCATGTTTAGGGATATGAGGGCAACTACGGGCAGCCTACTAATCACATAATTAAATACGATATCCATAGGATCAACACTTAGCGAGTTTTTCCTAGTCATTAGGGTTTCATTTCATGCTCACCCGTGCGATTAAGCCCTAAATTGTCACGTAATTAAACTCAAGACATGCATTGATTAATTAAAACACCCTCAAGCATTCAAAATAGTCCATACAACATCCAAATGCCACAATCCCAAGCATTTAGTACAAAAAGAGAAGCTACAATAATTTTTCTAAGCATATCACTAGGTGAAACCCTCACTGCAATGGACTGTTTTCTCACAATCATTGAGACAAGCAAACAATCTCCAATTCCAGTAAACAAAATTTCAAATTAAAGCTTAAGGAGTGAACTAAATCCAGAAACAAACCTCGCATCATTTGGAGTTCGGGTTCAAGAGTTATAGCCAAAACCGTGAGACTACGCAAAACTGTCCAGATTTGCACACATTTCAATGCTTGTCATTTTTGAGGGCCTTAGGGTCAGATTTAGCCTTAGTCCATTTCTGACAAAAATGTCCAGAACTGAAAAATATAGCAGCGCACCAAATTTCATGCATTTTGGATATCATTTACTAAGCCAAAACTGGTTCGTTCTACAAGAACAGTGAATATGCCAAAACCTGCTTCATTTTCCAAGATTTTCCAGATTTGGACGTATTTTGATATTTTGCCGTTTTGAGGACCTTAGATTCAAAATTAGCTTTGGCCTATTTCTGTGAAAAATTCTCATAACTGGAAAAACTAGTCACCTACCAATTTTCACACATTTTCAACCTCATGTACCTGGTCAGAATCACCCCGTACCAACAAGACAGAAGACTGTCCCGTACGCGATTTCATCTATCATCACATTCTAGCCAAATATCTTGCCATGCATGTTTACAAAAGCTCATGAACACACATATATCACAAGTACAGAGGTAGAAATAGACATTCAAAGGCATGCATGTGGTTTTTAAAAGCTTTTCAAGAAGTTTTATCCCTCACCTTAGCAAGACAACAAAGAAGATGCACAAACTCTTGATGAAGCACAATGTCAACTCTTCTCCTTGCTTAGCCGAGATACAACTTGAGATTTCTCTAATTTCCTAGCTAAGTTACCATGTTCTTAGTAGGTGCATGTGGTTAGAAAAAGAAGAAAAAGAAATGGAAGCCATTAAACTTACCTAAGCCGAAATGAATGTGCTAAAGGCTTGCATGTGCGTTTCTTTGCTCCTAGCTTTGCTTGGTCGAGCTCCTAAGTAGCTTGGAGGTCTTGAAAAACCTTAGGATAAAGAACTTAGCTATGGAGTCTACAAATTCAGCTAGGGCCGAGAGAGAGAGAGAGAAGAAATGAGAGAAAGAGAAAAGGAATGAAAGAAAAATGAAAGCTTGATGGGTATTAATGTTTGTCGGCCTAGGGCCTTGTAAAATTTGATTTTGTGTCTTCAAGAGGCATGTTTGAATTGTCCTAGCATGGGCAAGGGAATGTGTGTCGAGATTGGAGCATTGGGGAGGGTTTTTGAGCCATTTTTATTGCTTTGTGTCATTAGTTGTCATAGAATTGCTAGGAATGAATTTGAATTAAGCAAGCAAGCACAAATGCACAAAAAGTGGTCGGCCAAGGCATTGCAAGAATCTGAATTTTTGTCTTGGTTGAGCAATTTAATATAGTGTGTTTGGGATGTGCAAAAGAATAAGGAATAAAGAATAAAGAATGCTTAGCTTTTGGTGCAATTTCGTCTTCTAGTGGGTTGAATTAGCAATTTAATATTAGTTAGTGGAGTTTGTAGGATTAATTAATGATCTAGTGTTTTGTGTAAGATACTTTCTTGATTAGCGTGCGGGTATGCTTTCCTAGGTTTAAGGCACGCACTACGAGGTAGGACACGAACTATGAGACGAATGCACGTTTTCCAAGTAAATGCACGCAACCCTAAATAAATGCACGTAATTCAATGCAAGGCACATAAAACGAAACACGACTCTTAAACCTAGGTCAAGGCACGTAAATCTAGGTTAGGGCACACGAAATGAGGTAACGCACGTTAGTCAGGGATTAGGGCACACCATTCTAGGTCAAGGCACGAATGACGAAGCATGCATGAAAACCAAGACAGGGCACGTAATTCAAGGTCAGTCGTATAATTCTTGGTCTATGGCACGCAAATTGAGGTAACACACGTTATTCAGGGTCGGGCCTCACATCCTCCCCTCCTTAAAAGAATTTCATCCCGAAATTCATTCTAGCCTATTGAGGTCATTTAGACGGATTCTGACCCTTGTTATTCTTCCTATTCTGGTTCGTCTCGTGTTTGGTGATCTTTTACCATAACCAATTCACTTGTTATGTTTCTCCAATCATTTAGTTCGGTGTGACCTCTACATTTACAGTTCTTTCCTTTGAACGATTCTATTCCTTCCATTTGATCTTAAGATCAAGTTCATTGACTAAGGTTAGAGTCTTCAAACGTAGTCATCAAAGCTGCATCGGTATTCTAACTATATAACTATAACTCCAAAATCCTGACTCATGTTGTATCAATCCTACATTCATACCTCAAAAAGGAATATCACAATAATACTATGATCCTATAGCCACATATACTAATTTCAAGATGATAGGTCTATATCCAATTTACATAACCTATCAACTAGCTTCACAATTGTTATCACGTAGGACATAAACAAGTTATGGATCATTTCCACAATATGACCCTATCTTCAAGAAGAACTCACCAAACAAACTAATCTATCTCAAATCATCATCTATCGATAGTATCATAGTCCTTATCTCGTAGGTACATTAAATTAGCAAATTTTCTAATGACTAGTCTCCCAGTTACAGGCTCCTATTCACTAACATTCTTCCCCAGCTTCGTTAACCTTCACGCTTGTAATCAAGAGAAATACCGTTGAGATTCATGAAACTCAAACTCTAAGGTTTATTAGGTACTACCAACAAATTGTCATTGAAATTGCATGGTAAACTAATCATGTTGCACTAGTTCAACTCTTACAAGTAAATTTCATCAACTTGTGATCCACAATCTATTTCCTTATTCAAATCTCTATTTTCACATCTCAAGGCTTTAGAATTTCTTTTAATCTTATCCAAAACTCCTAAGGCGAATAGTTTTAACCTCAAATAAATTCCACTCACCTCAATCCAAGGTTACGTCATACTTAAGAAGACAATGGTCCTACTCACTTAGCGATCTAGTCATTCCTTCGAACACTTAATGCCCACCAATATATCCTCAACATTAATGTTACTAAGCTGGGTTCATCGCCATTTAAGTGATATCAATGCTCTACTAGGTTACCGGTCGTACAACAACAATCCTAGGACTATAAATGGGTACCGAAATGATCGAGCTCATAAAATACTTACACGAGATAACTTCAAGGTTGTATCAATATAAGAATTATGACCAAGAGGCATCCTTCAACATAACCTAATAGAACTTCAAAAGTAATCAACCACCCGTTTAACTATCACTACAAGATTTACCTCTTTATTCAACGACCACCATTCAAAGTCTACCAATCGCTAGTTTCTAGATGTGAAACGGTGCACATAGATACGGTGGTCTAACAATAGTCTCATGACTCTGATTTATCTATATCTTACACTCTTCGTTTACATGTTCAACTAGCTAAGAGCATTAAGTCTGATCGACCTTAGGTCCTAGGGTTTACCATGAATCATCATGCGTACTCACTATTAGCTATTTAGGATTACTATTCATACCCTAACGACTCCATTCTGTAACCGGATGCTTTAATCTTAGTTCCATGGTTTATATACTAGGTCCATCGGTCTTGCTTAGGGATATATGCTTTCTAACATACTCTAGGGTATCCAAACAACGAGTGCATATAATGACTTACTTTACATAATCACAACTAAATCCGAGAGGTACCAAATTAATACCATGATTCTAAATATCATCGATATCCAACTTAGGACCTTTAGCAACGTTAGTCATCTAATGCATAATTCAATTCCTTACACTTCTATTCGACCTAACATTTTAGGTGCAGTTTTCCCAAACACGAGTCCTAGCTACGTGAATTCCTTGATTCCAACATCCCTATACCTTGTTATACTAAAGAATCATCAACCTTGTTAAACTCAGTCTTCATAGTTGCCTACATGTCTTGAGGTTATCCATTGTTAACTCACTTAAATACGCTATCCAAGACTTAATAATCTAACCCCTAAAGGTAAACTATTGTCAACTTCCACGAATTCACCTCTTACTTTCTAGGTCATGATCTCAATTTTTAGTGAACTTGAAACTTGCTAGCATACACCATATCAGATTCATCAATGCTTGATTCCAATCAAGTAAGGATTCGACCGTACACGTATATTGTTAACTTCTTAGATAGTCTATCAAGCCAATTTTAAGATGCGAGAAATGGATTCAAAGAAACCTCTAAGTCAACTTCCACTATCAGCACATGGGAGTATACACTACTCTACATATTTAATAGTATACCCTTATATCTAAGGAAAGTAGTATGTCTTTAACCTTTATACTTGAGCCACAATTAGAAGAACGGTTTAACGGAATCAAAACTTCATAGCCAAAAATTGATAACTTAATCGTGGGTATTCCAAAGATAAGGGGATAACTTTACCTCGACATTTATACTTGTGCTACGCATTTTATATATGCATATCCAATAATACATACGATCCATCGAGTACCTATGGAGATGCGAGAAATCTCTAACCAAGCCTTTTTGTTCGTCCTACACAAATTTACTTCCCTGAAAGTCCTAATCCTAACTATCTATGTGTATAAACAGTCATTCACGGTTATATAAATAGTCATTCACGATTATATAACATGCACATGTATCAAGGAAGGAGTATAAAAGCATGCATGCATTATTGAAGACGTGTCGGTGTGCATGATATAGAATACATATGATCCGTAAAGGCACATAATATTCAATGTTCAAAACAATTAAAGCACATTTAGCACACATTAACACATATAAACAAGATATCATAATTATCTTAGGGCTTCTACCTACGGTCCGAGAGTTGAACCCGACCAATGCCTAGTTAGTAAACTAAGCTCTGATACCATTTCTCTAAGGTGTCACGCCCTAACCCGACCTATAGAGGTTAGACTAGGGAGTGATCTAAACATTCAAATCATATCACGTACTTAAACGTTCAAGAAGGTTTAACACTTAACGTTTAGCCTAAACTCTACAAACTCTCTGGAAAACTGGCAGCATAACGGCTGTAATTGGGCTCTTTAGTTTGACCTAATTTTATAAAGACCTCAAATCTTTCAATCACAATTTCATTTCCAACTAAGATTACTATTTATAACCAATCGAAACGTCTACTAGTTATCTCGAAGTCTCGTTTGATTAATAACCTACCATGATACTATGTCTCGTTTGTTTGTTAATCCTTGTTACAAAAGTACTTGTTGATCTTAGCTTAACAATGAGTACCTGCTTAAGATTGGATAGATTCATTTTACTTAATCCTTACCTGATACTTCATAATCCTGTGATAGATACTAGTCAATAGCGATAGCAAAAACGACCATAATAGTGACTATCTAGTTATGATCAGTACAAGCCAAAATTAGACCCCAAATTACAACGGGGGCCATTTACAATACAACAACAAACAACATAAGAAATAGTCTTCAAGCAACATATCATTCACACAATAGCCATAATCACGCAAGGCACGTAGGGCAAGCAATCATTCCAAGGAATCATCATTAGGCACATTGTCCTCGGGTACCTGTTCCTAGTCTTCTTCACCTAAGATGATAAAAGAGGGTGAGTCCTATGAACTCAGCGAGAGGGAACGAGAAATAAGTTTTGAAACTCATTTTCCGGTTCAACTTGTGAAAACTCTTTTTGCAAGCGTGGAATGTATCACAAGTAAGTACATAATGTAATATAACAGTAAAAGAACACAGTTACCCGTCTTTCCTCCCCAAGGTCCTCTAGGAACCAAGCGAGAGTACTTATACACATAGTGAAAAGGATACGGTGAGCTTTTGCTCTCAGTTCATTTCCAGTATCAGTTGTTGCGGCCGACTTCAAATAATCTCCTTATCACGCCAAATGGGTGTACTCCGGATGTACCCCGAAATCCTACGACCCAACTCTCCGAGGAAGTCTAGCCCCTAAGCGAGAGAGGGAATTGGACAATGGTAGTCACGGTTGCACCAACAAGCCCGATGCCGCCTAGTGTGCGTGAACGCTACCACGCCAAAAAGAAAGGTTGCAACCTTGTATGCAATGCACATTTATAGCATTTAATATATCATATTTGGAGGTCAACAAAATAGGTTGCCTCCGGGCAGTCATAAGATTGCACATTGACAAGTAAACAAGCGAGGCACGATATGACAAGCAATTTCACTTGAAAAGCACATGGAGTTATATGAATATTAAACGGGAAGCCATGTAACGCATGCAAATCAAGTCATATAACTCATTTCGTAGTTCACGTGATCAAATAATAAGATTATTCAACATGCAACGATATCTACGTGGAACCGGGTGCAAGAAGGGCCTACTTGTCAACAAGTAATCATCGAAATCATTTTTAGGGCTATGAAGGCAACTACGGGCAGCCTACTAATCACATAATTAAATACGATATCCATAGGATTAACACTTAGTGAGTTTTTCCTGGTCATTAGGGTTTTATTTCATGCTTACCCGTGCGATTAAGCCCTAAATTGTCACGTAATTAAACTCAAGCCATGCATTGATTAATTAAAACACCCTCAAGCATTCAAAATAGTCCACACAACATCCAAATGCCACAATCCCAAGCATTTAGTACAACAAGAGAAGCTACAATATTTTTTCTAAGCATATCACTAAGTGAAACCCTCACTACAATGGACTGTTTTCTCACAATCATTGAGACAAGCAAACAATCTCCAATTCTAGTAAAAAAAAGTCAAATTAAAGTTAAGGAGTGAACTAAATCCAGAAACAAACCTCAATCATTTGGAGTTCGAGTTCAAGAGTTATAGCCAAAACCGTGAGACTACGCAAAACTGTCCAAATTTGCACACATTTCAATGCTTGTCGTTTTTGAGGGCTTTAGGGTTAGATTTATCCTTAGTCCATTTCTGACAAAAATGTCCAGAACTGAAACATCTAGCAGCACACCAAATTTCATGCATTTTGGATATCATTTACTAAGCCAAAACTGGTTCATTCTACAAGAACAGTGAATATGCCAAAACCTGCTTCATTTTCCCAGATTTTCCAGATTTGGATGCATTTTGATATTTTTCCATTTTGAGGACCTTAGAGTCCAATTTAGCTTTGGCCTATTTCTGTAAAAAATGCTCAGAACTGGCAAAAATATTTACCTACCAATTTTCACACATTTTCAACCTCATTTACCTGGTCAGAATCATCCCGCACCAACAAGACAGAAGACTGTCCCATACGCGATTTCATCTATCATCACATTCTAGCCAAATATCTTGCCATGCATGTTTACAAAAGCTCATGAACACACATATATCAAAAGTACAGAGGTAGAAATAGACATTCAAAGGCATGCATGTGGTTTTTAAAAGATTTTCAAGAAGTTTTAGCCCTCACCTTAGCAAGACAACAAAGAAGATGCACAAACTCTTGATGAAGCACAATGTCGACTCTTCTCCTTGCGTAGCCGAGAGACAACTTGAGATTTCTATAATTTCCTAGCTGAGTTACCATGTTCTTAGCAGGTGCATGTAGTTAGAACAGGAAGAAAAAGAAATGGAAGCTATTAAACTTACCTAAGCCAAAATGAATGTGCTAAAGGCTTGCATGTGCGTTTCTTTGCTCCTAGCTGTGCTTGGTCGAGCTCCTAAGTAGCTTGGACGTCTTGAAAAGCCTTAGGATGAAGAACTTAGCTATGGAGTCTACAAATTCAGCTAGGGCCGAGAGAGAGATAGAAGAAATGAGAGAAAGAGAAAATAAATGAAAGAAAAATGAAAGCTTGATGGGTATTGATGCTTGTCGGCCTAGGGCCTTGTAAAATCTGATTTTGTGTCTTCAAGAGGCATGTTTGAATTGTCCTAGCATGGGCAAGGGAATGTGTGTCGATATTGGAGCATTGGGGAGGGTTTTTGAGCCATTTTTTATTGCTTTGTGTCATTAGTTGTCATAGAATTGCTAGGAATGAATTTGAATTAAGCAAGCAAGCACAAATGCACAAAAAGTGGTCGACCAAGGCATTGCAAGAATCTGAATTTTTGTCTTGGTTGAGCAATTTAATATTGTGTGTTTGGGATGTGCAAAAGAATAAGGAATAAAGAATAAAGAATGCTTAGCTTTTAGTGCAATTTCGTCTTCTAGTGGGTTGAATTAGCAATTTAATATTAGTTAGTAGAGTTTGTAGGATTAATTAATGATCTAGTGCTTCGTGTAAGATGCTTTCTTGATTATCGTGCAAACACGCTTTCCTAGGTTTAGGGCACACACTATGAGGTAGGGCACGAACTAAGAGACGAATGCACGTTTCCCAAGTAAATGCACGCAACCCTAAATGAATGCATGTAATTCAATGCAAGGCACACAAAATGAAGCACGACTCTTAAACCTAGGTCAAGACACACAAATCTAGGTCAGGGCACACGAAACGAGATAATGCACGTCAGTCGGGGATTAGGGCACACCATTCTAGGTCAAGAAACGAATGACGAAGCATGCACGAAAACCAAGACATGGCACATAATCCAAGGTCAGTCGTATAATTCTTGTTCTATGGCATGTAAATCGAGGTAACACACGTTATTCAGGGTCGGGCCTCACATAACTCCTTACAGATCAAAAGTTATGGACACCGGAGTGACATATACCTGGTCACAAGCCCCACGCTCTCGGTTTAGGGGCCCAGCTTCTACGTGAAATGAAGTTGTCTTGCCCAAGGTGCCGTGGGATTCGGTAATAGAAATGTGATGGATTAGGTTGTCATCCTTTTCGCGGCTCATGACATATAATCCGGGATGAAAAAACAGCACAAAAGAAGAAAAAAGTCCCAAAACTGATGAAAATTTTCGATTTTGGGCTCCGAAAACAGGCGCAGCTGTGAGGCCCGACCTCGATTTGCCTGCGATGCCTCGTTTCGTGTGCCCTAATCTAGATTTGCGTGCCTTGACCTAGGCTTAAGAATTGTGTTTCGTTTTGTGTGCCATGCATTGAATTACGTGCATTCATTTAGTGTTGCGTGCATTTACTTGGAAAATGTGCGTTTGTCTCGTAGTTCGTGTCCTATCTCGTAGTGCATGCCCTAGACCTAGGAAAGCGTGCCCTCACACTAATCAAGAAAGCATCTTTCACAAAGTACTAGATCATTAATTAATCCTACAAATTCCACTAACTAATATTAAATTATTAATTCAACCCACTAGAAGACAAAGTCTCACAAAAAGCTAGACATCCCTTATTCTTTATTCCTTATTCTTTTGCACTTTCAACACACAATTAAATAATACTCCAATAGATTACAAAAAAATCAGATTTTATATATGCCTTGGCCGACCACAATATGGGCTTTTGTGCTTGCTTGCTTAATTCAATTTAAATCCTAGACAATCTATGACAATTCTATGACACATTGCATAAAAAATTTAGCTCAAAAACTCCACCCAAAGCCTTCAAATCTCGACCAAATGCTCCTTGCCCATGCTAGGAATTTCAAAATGCTTCTTGAAGACATAAAAACCTGAATTACAATGCCCAAGGCCGAACATATGCATCAACATTTGCAAAAGCTATCATTTTCTTTCATTTCTCTCATTCTCCTCACATTTCTCTCTCTCCCTCTCATTCTTCTCTCTCTCTCTCGGCCTTGGCTGAGTTTCATCATTCCATAGCTCATCTTCATCATTCTATGGTGCATCAAGATAAGCAACAATCTAAGAAACTCGACCAAGCTAGCTAAGTTACAAGAATCACACATGCAAGCTCTTTGAGTCTCCATTTCGGCCTAGGTGAGTTTGCTAGCTTCCATTTCTTTTCTTCTTGTTCTAACACATGCACCTACTAAGAACTTGGTCACTAAGCTAGGAAAAATAGAGAGAAATCGGGTGGTGTCTCGGCTAAGCAAGGAAGAAGACCAAATTTGTGCTTCATCAAAGTTTTGTGCATCTTCTTGTTGTTTTGCTAAGGTGAGGGCTAAAACCTCTTGAAAATCCATCAAAAATCCACATGCATGCTCTTAAATGTTTGTCTTTGCTTCTGTACTTGAGATATATGTGTGTTTATAAGCTTTTACAACCATGCATGGCAAGATTTTGGCTTGAAGGTGATGATAGATGAAATCGGGTTTTGTGACAGCTCTCTGTCTTGTTGTTGCGAGGTGAGTTTGGCTAGGCAAATGATGTTGAAAATTCATGAAAATTGGTAGGTAACTATTTTTGCCAGTTTTGAACATTTTTCACAGACATAGGCCAAAGCTAATTTGGACTCTAAGGTCCTCAAAATGGCAAATGATTAAAATGTATCAAAATCTGGAAGTCTGGAAAAAATGAAGCAGGTTTTGGCAGATGCACTGACCTTGTAGAACGAACCGGTTTTGACTTAGTAAATAATGTCCAAAATGCATGAAATTTGGTGTGCTCCTAGGTTTTTCAGTTCTGGACATTTTTATCAGAAATGGACTAAGGCTAAATCGGACCCTAAGGACCTCAAAAAACGACAAGTATTGAAATGTGTGCAAATCTGGACAGTTTTGTGCAATCCCACTGTTTTGGCTATAACTAGTGGACCCGAACTCCAAATGATATGAGGTTTGTTTCTGAATTTAATTCACTTCTTAAGATTTAATTTGGAATCTTATTCACTGGAATTGGAGATTGTATGCTTGTCTTAATGATTGTGAGAAAACAGCCTATTGTAGTGAGGGTTTCACTTAGTTATATGCTTAGAAAATTTGTTGTAACTTCTCTTGTGGTAATAAATGCTTGGGATTGTGGCATTGGGATGTTGTGTGGACTGTTTTGAATACTTGGGGATGTTTGAATTAACTAATGCATGGCTTGAGATTGATTTTGAGTTGACTTGGGGCTTAATCGCACGGGTAAGCACGGAATGGAAACCCTAGTGACTAGGTAAACTAGCTAAGTGTCGATCCTTTGAATATTGTGCGTAATTATATGTTTAGTAGGCTGCCCGTAGTTGCCCTTATAGCTGTTAATGTGATTTTGATCATTGCATGTTGACAAATAGGACTTTCTTGCACCCGAACCCACGTGGATTGTCGTTGCATGTTGAATAATATTATTATTTGATTACGTGAACGTTGAAATGAGTTATATGACTTGATTTATGTGCGTTACATGGATGCCCGTTTAATGTTCATATAACTCTATATGCCTTTCAAGTGAAATTACTTGTCTTATCGTGCCTTGCTTGTTTTCTTGTCAATGTACAATCTTATGACTGTCCGGAGGCAACCTACTTTGTTGTCCTCCTAATGTGATATATTACATGTCATAAATGTGCATTGCATACAAGATTGCAACCTTTCATTCTGGCGTGGTAGCGTTCACGCACACCGGGCGGCATCGGGCTTGCTGGTGCAACCGTGACTACCATTGTCCAATTTCCTCTCTCGCTTGGGGGCTAGACTTCCTCGGAGAGTTGGGTCGTAGGATTTCGGGGTACATCTGGAGTACACCCATTTAGCGTGATAAGGGGATGATTTGAAGTCGGCCGCAACAACTGATACTAGAATTGAACTGAGAGTAAAAGCTCACTGTATCCTTTTTACTATGTGTATAAGTACTCTCGCTTGGTTCCTAGAAGACCTCGGGGAGGAAAGACGGGTAATTGTGTTCCTTTACCTTCATATTATTGTTCTGTACTTAATTGTAATACACTCATACTTGCAAAAAGGGTTTTCATAAGTTAAACCAGAAAATGAGTTTCAAAACCTATTTCTCGTTCCACCTCACTGAGTTCATAAGGACTCACCCTCTTTTATCATCTCAGGTGAAGAAGATCAAGAACAGGTACCCGAGGACGACGTGCCTAATGATGATTCCTTGGAGCGATTGCCTGTCCTATGTGCTTTGCGTGATTATGGCTATTTGTGAACACTATGCTACTTGAAGACTATTTCCTTTCATGTTGCTTAATGTTTGTGATGTAAAAGACCCCCGTTGTAATTTGGGGTCCAATCTTGGCTTGTACTGATAATAACTAGGTGACACTACTATGGTTGTGTTGCTATCGTTATTGGCTATTATCCACCATAGGATTAAGTAAAATGAACCTATCCAATCTAAGCAGGTACTCTCTATCAAGCTAAGATCAACAGGTACTTTTGTAACGAGGATTAACAAACAGACGAGACATAGTATCATACTAGGTTATTAATCAACGAGACTTCGAGATAACCAATAGGCATTTCAATTGATGGTAAATAGTAATCTTAATTGGAAATGAAATTGAGATTGAAAAATTTGAGGCGTTTAGAGAAATAGGTCAAACCAAAGAGCCCAATTACAGCCGTTATGCTGCCAGTTTTCTAGAAAATTTTGGAGTTTAGGCTAAAACGTTAAGTGTTAAACTTTCATGAACGATTATGTACAAGACGTGACTTGAATGTTTATATCACACCCTAGTCTAACCTTATAGGCCGGGTTGGGGCATGACACCTCATAGAAAGAAATGGTATCAGAGCTTAGATTGCTTAAGCCGGGTTTAACTCTCAGACCATAGGTAGAGCCCTAAGATAATTAGGATGACTTGTCTATATGTTGTTGTGTGATAATGTTAATTGTGTCTTCTATGTTCTATGTGCTTAAGTGATTAACATGTCTAAATTGTTTCTAGAATTGTATCTATATTATGTTGCATATCTTATGCATTAAATTCTTATTTGTCATATTTCAATAAATTGTGCATCGTAATCTGTGCCTATAAATGGCTGGCCCTAGTACCCGTACTACTAATAGGAGTAGTGAACCTTAAGAGACCGGTGATGCTTATCAAACTAATCCCAGTATAGCTATGTTTAACATGATGGCAAATGCCATGGATCGCGTATCACGAGTGATGGAGCGTCGAGATGCACGAGAAGCCAATAACAACAACAACAACAGGAATGATGGTAACCATGGGAAACATAGCAGAATGAGGGAGTTCCTTGACTTTCGCCCGTCCAAATTCCACGGGGAAGTTGATGATGAGAAAGCAGAGGCTTGGCTGTCCGAGATCGAGAAGATTTTCAGGCCACTTGATTAGAAAATGTGGAGTTTGCCGTGTTTCTGTTGCACGGGGATGCCGAGCATTGGTAGCACACTGTAGAGGCACTTTGGGAAATGGATCACACACCTCGTTTGTGGGGTAATTTTGTTAAGGCATTCAAGGATAAATATGTACCTACAGTTTCCAGGCAGAGGTAGATTGAGGAGTTTATGCACTTGACCCAGGGTAACATGACGGTGGCCCAGTATGAGGCTCGTTTTGACCGACTATCCTGTTATGCTCAATATATGGTTAGTACTCCAGAGGCAAAGATGTGGAAATTTACTACTGGATTGAGGCCAGAGATTTAGGACCAGTTGGCTTCTCATGACTTCGATACCTATTCTGCTCTGTTTGCTGCTGCCTCTTGTGTTGAGAAGAGGAAACTTGATAGAGCCAGTTCGAGTCAGCCAAACAAGAAACCATACCAGCCTCCAGGTCAGCAGAGGAAATTCTAGAGCCAGAGTCGTAGTCAGGGCCAGGGCCAGAACAGACTAGCGAATAACCGTGGCCTGACGAAAGCGCCATCAGCCTCTTCCACCCACGGATCCATAGGTAGTTCACCTGCTACCCAGTCTGTCAACTGTTCTTACTGTGACAATAAGGGTCATACCGAGGCCCAGTGCTGGAAGAAGTCAGGACGATGTGTGAGATGTGGCAGTGATCAGCATCAGATCAAGGATTGCCCTAAATGGCAAGCAGGACAGAATCAGGGTAAACCAGCTGGTAGAGGCAAGACTCCAGTTCCTAGAGTTCAGGCTCGAGCCTATGCTATTGAGTGCGAGGAGCTTCCAGATGAGACCGCTGTTGTTGAAGGTACATTCTTCATACTGAATCAACCTGTTAGGGTGCTAATTGATCCGGGTGCTACTCATTCATTTATTACTCCCTTGTGTGTGCAACGTGTGAAACTGAAAGTTGTATGCTTGCCTTACGAAGTAGAAGTTGGTACTTCGATGGGTTCTAAACTTATTACTAGATTAACTTGTAAAGCATGTAAAATCCAAATTAAGGATAGGGAATTCTCAGCCAATCTTATTGTATTACCTTTTCGAGACTATGAAGTCATCTTAGGGATGGACTGGTTGGCAAAGCATCATGTCCAACTAGATTGCCGGACGAAGATTATAACATTCCGGGTACCTGGTCAACCAATACTGGAGGTAATGGGTCGAAGAGATTTCACCGGGAGTTCCATCATTTCATCTACGAAAGCAGTGAAGTCCTTGAGGAAAGGGTGTAGTGGATACTTAGCTTACCTCATCAACAAGTCGTCGGACAAAGCTAAGTTGGAGGAGATGCTTGTGAGCAAAGACTATGCGGATGTGTTTCCAGAAGAATTGCCCAGTCTACCCCTAAATCGGGAGATCGAGTTCATCATAGAGTTACTGCCTGGCACCCAACCGATATCTAAAGCCCCCTATCGTATGGTACCAGCCGAGCTACAAGAATTGAAAGGCCAATTGCAAGGATTGTTGAAGAAAGGGTTTGTTCAACCAAGTTCTTCTCCGTGGGGTGCACCAGTTCTATTTGTAAAGAAGAAAGACGGAATGTTGAGGCTATGCATCGATTACTGAGGATTGAACCAAGTGACTGTCAAGAATAAATACCCATTTCCACTGATCGACGAGATGTTTGATCAACTTCAAGGAGCCAAAGTGTATTCGAAGCTCGACTTGAGGCAAGGGTACTATTAGTTACGGATCAAAAAGGAAGATATGCCTAAAACGGCTTTCAAGACAAGATATGGGCATTATGAATATGTGGTGATGCCTTTTGGACTAACTAATGCCCCTGCAGCTTTTATGGACTTGATGCACAGGGTGTTTCAACCCTACTTGGACCAATTTATGGTGATCTTCATTGATGATATTTTGGTATACTCGAAATCTGAGGCGGAGCATGAACAACACCTGCGGTTGGTACTGCAGAAACTTCGAGAGCATCAATTGTACGCAAAGTTTAGCAAGTGCGAATTTTGGTTGCAACATATTGCATTTTTGGGGCATATCATATCCCAAGAGGGAATAGTGGTGGATCCAGCAAAGATAGATGCAGTGATGTCTTGGAAGAAACTGGAAAACGTTACGGAGGTTCGGAGTTTTCTTGGTCTAGCTGGCTATTATCGAAGATTCGTGAAAGATTTCTCTAAGATTGCAGGACCGCTTACAAAGCTCACTCAAAAGAAAACAAAGTTCGTGTGGGATGATAAGTGTGAGAACAGCTTCCAAGAGTTGAAGAAAAGATTGACTACCGCACCTGTTCTTGCATTGCCTGAAGGGAGTCAAGGATTTGTAATCTATAGCGATGCTTCGAAAGAAGGATTGGGTTGTGTGCTGATGCAAAATGGAAGAGTGATTGCGTATGCTTCTAGGAAACCGAAGTCGTATGAATTGAACTACCCAACGCATGATTTGGAGTTAGCGGCTATTGTGTTTGCACTCAAGAAATGGAGGCATTATCTGTGGGGTAACAAGTTTGAGGTAGTTACTGATCACCAGAGCTTGAAATACTTGTTCTCTCAAAAAGAGTTGAATATGAGGCAAAGGCAGTGGATGGAGCTTTTGGATGATTATAATTGCACAATCAATTATGTGCCCGGTAAAGCGAATGTAGTTGCAGATGCTTTAAGTAGGAAAGCGAACATGGCAAAACTGGAAATCAAAGTGCAGGAGTTGTTAGAGGAGCATTTTTGTGGAAACCACAATTGACTCGGAAAGGGTTACTTTTTGCCACTACGCAAGTCCAATCGACCTTGTTGTCTGAGTTACGAGAGGCTCAACAGAAGGACCAACAATTTTAGAAGATTAAAGAAAGCAACACAGATTTCAAGTTTCATGATGATGGTATTTGGAGGTTTAGGAATCGGATTTGTGTTCCTAATGAGCCAGAGCTGAAAAAGAAGATTCTTGAAGAAGCCCATAATTCAAGATACACTATTCACCTCGATGGAACAAATATGTACCGGGATTTGAAACAACATTATTGGTGGAATAACATGAAGAGAGAGATTGCGGAGTTTGTGGCACGGTGTTTGACTTGCCAGAGAGTCAAAGCGGAACATCAACGACCCGCAGGTTTACTTCAGCTGTTGGAGATTCCTCAATGGAAATGGGAACATATAACTATGGACTTTGTTATGGACCTGCCTAGGTCACAAAAGGGTTATGACGCCGTTTGGGTCATAGTGGATAGATTGACTAAGTCAGCGCACTTCTTACCGATGAACAAGGAGGATAGTCCTGAGAAATTGGGAGATATGTATGTGTCGGAGATTGTAAGATTGCATGGGATGCCTGTGAGTATTGTATCGGATAGGGATCCTCGTTTTACTTCCCGATTTTGGAAGAGATTGTAAGAAGCTTTGGGAACGAAGTTGAGTTTCAGCACGACTTATCACCCTCAGACTGACGGACAATCTAAGAGAACTATTCAGATTCTGGAGGATATGCTAAGGGCGTGTGTTTTAGACTTCGGGAAAGGTTGGGAGAAATATCTGTCTCTAGAGGAATTCGCTTATAATAATAGTTATCAAGCCACTATCGGGATGGCACCGTTTGAGGCATTGTATGGACGTAAGTATCGATCCCCAATTTACTGGGATGAAGTAGGTGAGACGAAGACTTTTGAACCGACCCTTCTACCTGAACTTATGAAGACTGTTGATAATATCCACATCATCCGAAAATGGATGCTTACCGCCCAAAGTAGGCAGAAGAGTTATGCAGACCGATGGAGACGAAGCCTAGAGTTGGTCGGCGACAAGGTGTTCCTGAAGATATCACCTCGGAGGGGACTGAGTAAGCACGGCAAGGGTCGAAAGTTGAGCCCGAGATTTGTAGGACCATTTGAGATAATTGAGAAGGTTGGCAAATTGGCATATCGCCTAGCACTACCCCAAAACCTCTCCAATATTCACGACGTCTTTCAAGTTTCAATGCTGCAGAAGTATCATCCTGATCCATCGCATATCTTGGAGCCAGAACCGTTGCAGCTTCAGGAGAACTTGTCTTATGAGGAGAAGCCCGTTCAGATCCTAGACCAGCAAGATCGGGAGTTGCGCAACAAAACTATACTAATGGTGAAAGTGCTGTGGGATCATCATGGAGTTGAAGAAGCAACGTGGGAAAGGCGAGACCAGATGGAGGAACAATATCCAGCTTTATTTCAAAGGTAATATTGAATTTCGGGACGAAATTCTTTTAAGGAGCAGATGATGTGAGGCCAGACCTCAATTTGCGTGCGATACCACGTTTCGTGTGCCCTAATCTTGATTTGTGTGCCTTGACCTACATTTTAGAATTGTGTTTCGTTTTGTGTGCCTTGCATTGAATTACATGCATTCATTTAGGGTTGCGTACATTTACGTGGAAAACGTGCGTTCGTCTTGTAGTTCGTGCCTTACCTCGTAGTGCGTGCCCTAGACCTAGGAAAGCATGCCCTCACGCTAATCAAGAAAGCGTCTTACACGAAGCACTAGATCATTAATTAATCCTAAAAATTCCACTAACTAATATTAAATTACTAATTCAACCCACTAGAAGACAAAATCTCACAAAAAGCTAAACATTTTTTATTCTTTATTCCTTATTCTTTTGCACTTTCAACACACAATTAAATAATACTCCAATAGATGACAAAAAAATCAGATTTTATATGCCTTGGCCGACCACCATATGGGCTTTTGTGCTTGCTTGCTTAATTCAATTTAAATCCTAGACAATCTATGACAATTCTATGACACATTGCATAAAAAATTTAGCTCAAAAACTCCACCCAAAGCCTTCAAATTCGACCAAATGCTCCTTGCCCATGCTAGGAATTTCAAAATGCTTCTTGAAGACATAAAAACCTGAATTGCAATGCCCAAGGCCGAACATATGCATCAACATTTGCAAAAGCTATAATTTTATTTCATTTCTCTCATTCTCCTCACATTTCTCTCTCTCCCTCTTATTCTCCTCTCTCTCTCTCTCTCGGCCTTGGCTGAGTTTCATCATTCTATAGCTCTTCTTCATCATTCTATGGTGCATCAAGACAAGCAACAAGCTAAGAAACTCGACCAAGCTAGCTAAGTTGCAAGAATCACACATGCAAGCTCTTTGAGTCTCCATTTCGGCCTAGGTGAGTTTGCTAGCTTCCATTTCTTTTCTTCTTGTTCTAACCACATGCACCTACTACGAACTTGGTCACTAAGCTAGGAAAAATAGAGAGAAATCGGGTGGTGTCTCGGCTAAGCAAGGAAGAAGACCAAATTTGTGCTTCATCAAAGTTTTGTGCATCTTCTTGTTGTTTTGCTAAGGTGAGGGCTAAAACCTCTTGAAAATCTTTCAAAAATCCACATGCATTCTCTTAAATGTTTGTCTTTGCTTCTGTACTTGAGATATATGTGTGTTTATAAGCTTTTACAACCATGCATTGCAAGATTTTGGCTTGAAGGTGATGATAGATGAAATTGGGTTTTGTGACAGCTCTCTGTCTTGTTGTTGCGAGGTGAGTTTGGCTAGGCAAATGATGTTGAAAATTCATGAAAATTGGTAGGTAACTAGTTTTCCTAGTTTTGAACATTTTTCTCAGAAATAGGACAAAGCTAATTTTGACTCTAAAGTCCTCAAAATGGCAAATCATTAAAATATATCCAAATCTGGAAGTCTGGAAAAAATGAAGTAGGTTTTGGCAGATGCACTGACCTTGTAGAACAAACCAGTTTTGACTTAGTAAATAATGTCCAAAATGCATGAAATTTGGTGTACTGCTAGGTTTTTCAGTTCTGGACATTTTGTCAGAAATGGACTAAGGCTAAATCTGACCCTAAGGACCTCAAAAACGAAATGTATTGAAATGTGTGCAAATCTGGACAGTTTTGTGCAATCCCACTGTTTTGGCTATAACTAGTAGACCCGAACTCCAAATGATATGAGGTTTGTTTCTGATTTTATTTCACTTCTTAAGATTTAATTTGACATCTTATGACTGTCCGGAGGCAACCTACTTTGTTGTCCTCCTAATGTGATATATTAAATTTCATAAATGTGCATTGCATATAAGGTTGTAACCTTTCATTCTGGCGTGGTAGCGTTCATGCACAACGGGCGGCATCGGGCTTTCCGGTGCAACCATGACTACCATTGTCCAATTCCCTCTCTCGCTTGGGGCTAGACTTCCTCGGAGAGTTGGGTCATAGGATTTAGGGATACATCCGGAGTACACCCATTTGGCGTGATAAGGGGATTATTGGAAGTCGGCCGCAACAACTGATACTGGAAATGAACTAAGAGCAAAAGCTCACCGTATCATTTTTAGTATGTGTATAAGTACTCTCACTTGGTTCTTAGAGGACCTCGGGGAGGAAAGACGGGTAATTGTATTCCTTTACCTTCATATTATTGTTCTGTACTTAATTGTGATACATTCATACTTGCAAAAAGGGTTTTCATAAGTTAAACCAGAAAAGGAGTTTCAAAACCTATTTCTCGTTCTCCCTCACTGAGTTCATAAGGACTTACCATCTTTTATCATCTCAGGTGAAGAAGATCAAGAACAGGTACCCGAGGACGACGTGCCTAATGATGATTCCTTGGAGTGATTGTCTATCCTATGTGCTTTGCGTGATTATGGCTATTTGTGAACACTATGCTACTTGAAGACTATTTACTTTCATGTTGCTTAATGTTTGTGATGTAAAAGACCCCCGTTGTAATTTGGGGTCTAATATTGGCTTGTACTGATAATAACTATGTGACACTACTATGGTCGTTTTGCTATTGTTATTGGCCATTATCCACCATAGGATTGAGTAAAATGAACCTATCCAATCTAAGTAGGTATTCTCTATCAAGCTAAGATCAACAGGTACTTTTGTAGCGAGGATTAACAAAAACATACGAGACATAGTATCATACTAGGTTATTAATCAACGAGACTTCGAGATAACCAATAGGCATTTCAATTGATGGTAAATAGTAATCTTACCTGAAAATGAAATTGAGATTGAAAAATTTAAGGCGTTTAGAGATTTAGGTCAAATCAAATAGCCCAATTACAGCCGTTATGCTGCCGGTTTTCTGGAAAATTTTAGAGTTTAGGCTAAAACGTAAAGTGTTAAACTTTCATGAACGATTATGTACAGGACGTGACTTGAATGTTTAGATCACACCCTAGTCTAACCTTATAGGCCGGGTTGGGGCGTGATAGCAGCCGAGCAGGCTAGGTTCCATCTTCGTAGAGCTCTCAGAGAGCTTTCCAACAGTATGTTGTGCGCCGCATAACTTCTTACGGATCAAAAGTTAAGGGCATCGGAGCAACGGATACTTGGTCACAAGGCCCACACCCTCTGTTTGCGAGCCTAGCCTCTACGTGAAGTGAAGTTGCCTTGCTCAAGGTGCCGTGGGATTCACTAATAGAAATGTGATGGATTAGGTTGTCATCCTTTTCGCGGCTCAGGAAGTACGATCCGGGATGAAAAAATAGTTCGAAAGAAGAAAAGTGTCCCAAAACTAATGAAAACGTTCAATTTTGGGATTCAAAAATAGGAGTAGCCGAGCAGGTTTGATGCCAACGTCGTAGGGCTATCGGAGAGCTTTCGAACGGTATGCTGCGCACCACATAACACTTTACGGATCAAAAGTTATGGGCACCGGAGCGACGGATACTTGGTCACGAGCCCCACGTCCTCGGTTTGCGGGCCCAGCCTCTACGTGAAGCGAATTTTTATTGCCCAATGTGCCTTGGGATTCGGTAATAGCAATGTGATGGATTAGGTTGTCGTCCTTTTCCCGGCCCCGACGTACAATCCGGGACGAAAAAATATCGCAAAAGATGAAAAGTGTCCCGAAACTGATGAAAACCTTTCATGTTGGGCTTCGAAAATAGGTACACCCGACCACGTCATAGGGTTCTTGGAGAGCTTTCCAACGGTATGTTGTGCGCCGCGTAACTCCTTATGGATCAAAAGTTATGGGCACCGAAGCGACGGATACTTGGTCACAAGCCCCACGCCCACGGTTTGCAGGCCCAGCCTCTACATGAAGTGAAGTTGTCTTGCCTAAGGTGCCATGGTATTCGGTAATTGAAATGTGATGGATTAGGTTGTCGTCCTTTTCGCAGCTCAGGAAGTACGATCCGGGTCAAAAAAATAGTGCGAAAGAAGAAAAGTGTCCCAAAACTGATGAAAATTTTCAATTTTGGGCATCAAAAACAGGAGCAACAAAGCAGGTTTGATGCCAACGTCGTAGAGCTATCGGAGAGCTTTCCAACGGTATCCTGTGAGCCGCATAACTCCTTACGGATCAAAAGTTATGGGTGCCGGAGCAACGAATACCTAGTCACAAGCCCCACGCCCTCGGTTTGCAGGCCCAACATCTACGTGAAGTGAAGTTTTCTTGCCCAAGGTACTGTGGGATTCGGTAATAGATATGTGATGGATTAGATTGTTGTTCTTTTCGCAGCTCACGACGTACGATCCGGGATGGAAAAACAGCGTAAAAGAAGAAAAGTATCTTGAAACTCATGAAAACGTTCAATTTTGGGCTCCGAAAATAGGCGCAACCAAGCAGGCTTGGTGCCCCTTCATAGAGCACTCGGCGATCTTTCCAATAGAATACTGTGCACTGCGTAACTCCTCACGGATCAAAAGTTATGGTCATCGGAGCGACGAATACCTGGTCACAAGCCCCATGCCCTCTGTTTTATGGGCACAGCCTCTACATGAAGTGAAGTTGGCTTGCCAAAGGTGCCATGGGATTCGGTAGTAGAAATGTGATGGATTAGGTTGTCGTCCTTTTCGCGGCTCACGACGTACGATCCGGGATGGAAAAACAGCGCAAAAGAAGAAAAGTATTCCAAAACTTATGAAAAAGTTCAATTTTGGGCTCCGAAAAAAGGCGCAACCGAGCATGCTAGCTGTCCCCAATGTAGCGCTCTCAGACTGCTTTCCAACGGTATGCTGTGCGCCGCGTAACTCCTTACGGATCAAAAGTTATGGGCACCGAAGCAACAGATACCTAGTCACAAGCCCCACGCCCTCGGTTTGCGGGCCTAGCCTCTACGTGAAGTGAAGTTGTCTTGCCTAAGGTACCGTGGGATTCGGTAATAGAAATGTGATGGATTAGGTTGTTGTCCTTTTCGCGGCTCAAGAAGCACGATCTGGGTCGAAAAAACAGTGCGAAAGAAGAAAATTGTCCCAAAACTGATGAAAATGTTCAATTTTGGGCATCCAAAATAGGAGCAGCAAAGCAGGTTTGATGCCAACGTCGTAGAGCTATCGGAGAGCGGTTCAACAGTATCCTGTGCGCCGCATAACTCCTTGCGGATCAAAAGTAATGGGCGCCGGAGCGACGGATACCTGGTCACAAGCCCCACGCCCTCGGTTTGCAGGCCCAGTATCTACGTGAAGTGAAGTTGTCTTGCCCAAGGTGCTGTGGGATTTGGTAATAGATATGTGATGAATTAGGTTGTCATCCTTTTCGCTGCTCACGACGTACGATCCAGGATGAAAAAATAGCTCAAAAGAAGAAAAATGTCCCGAAACTCATGAAAACATTTGATTTTGGGCTCGAAAAATAGGTGCAGCCGAGCAGGCTTGGCACCTCCGTCGTAGAGCTCTCAGAGAGCTTTCCAACGGTATGTTGTACGCTGCGTAACTCCTTACGGATCAAAAGTTATGGGCATCGGAGCGACGGATACCTGATCACAAGCCCTACGCCCTCTGCTTGCGAGCCCAGCCTGTACGTGAAGTGAAGTTGTCTTGCCCAAGGTGTCATGGGATTCGGTAATAGAAATGTGATAGATTAGGTTGTCATCCTTTTTGTGGCTCACGACGTACGATCCAGGACGAAAAAACAGCGCAAAAGAAGAAAAGTATCCCAAAACTGATGAAAACGTTCAATTTTGGGCTCCGAAAACAGGCGCAACCGAGCAGGCTAGGTGACCCCATCGTAGCGCTCTCAGAGTGCTTTCCAATAGTTTGTTGTGCCCCGCGTAACTCCTTACGGATCAAAAGTTATGGGCACCAGTGCAACGGATACCTGGTCACAAGCCCTATGCCCTCGGTTTGCGGGCCCAGCCTCTACGTGAAGTGAAGTTCTCTTGCCTAAGGTGCCGTGGGATTTAGTAATAGAAATGTGATGGATTAGGTTGTCGTCCTTTTCGTGGCACAGGAAGTGCGATCCGGGTTGAAAAAACAGCGCGAAAGAAGAAAAGTGTCTCAAAACTGATGAAAACGTTCAATTTTGGGCATCGAAAACAGGAGCAGCAAAGCAGGTTTGATGCCAACGTCGTAGAGCTATCAGAGAGCTTTCCAACAGTATCCTGTACGCCACATAACTCCTTACGAATCAAAAGTAATGGGCGCCGGAGCGTCGGATACTGGGTTGCAAGACCCACGCCCTCGGTTTACGGGCCCAGCATCTACGTGAAGTGAAGTTGTCTTGCCCAAGGTGCTATGGGATTTGGTAATAGATATGTGATGGATTAGGTTGTCGTCCTTTTTGCGGCTCACGACGTACGATCTGGGATGGAAAAACAGCGCAAAAGAAGAAAAGTGTCCCGAAACTCATGAAAACGTTCAATTTTGGGCCCCGAAAATAGGAGCAGCCGAGCAGGCTTTGTGCCCCCGTCGTAGAGCTCTCCCAGAGCTTTCCAACGGAATACTGTGCGCTGCGTAACTCCTTACAGATCAAAAGTTATGGGCATCGGAGCGACGGATACCTGGTTACAAGCCCCATGCCCTCTGTTTGCGGGCCCATCCTCTACGTGAAGTGAAGTTGTCTTGCCCAAGGTGCCATGTGATTCGGTAGTAGAAATGTGATGGATTAGGTTGTCGTCCTTTTCGAGGCTCACGACGTACGATCCGGGACAGAAAAACTGCGCAAAAGAAGAAAAGTATCCCAAAACTTATGAAAATGTTCAATTTTGGGCTCCGAAAACAGGCGCAACCGAGCAGGCTAGGTGTCCTTATAGTAGCGCTCTCAGAGTGCTTTCCAACGGTATGCTGTGCGCCGCGTAACTCCTTACGGATCAAAAGTTATGGGCATCGGAGCGACAGATACCTGGTCAAAAGCCCCACGCCCTCTGTTTGTGGGCCCAGCCTCTACGTGAAGTGAAGTTGTCTTGCCCTACGTGTCGTGTGATTCGGTAATAGAAATGTGATTGATTAGGTGTTTGTCCTTTTTGCGGCTCACGATGTACGATACGGGACGGAAAAACAACGCAAAAAAAGATAAGTGTCCTGAAATTGATGAAAACGTTCAATTTTGGGCTTCGAAAATAGGCGCAGCTGAGCAGGCTAGGTGTCCCCATCGTAGAGCTCTCAGAGTACTTTCAAACGGTATGTTGTACGCCGTGTAACTCTTTATGGATAAAAAGTTATGCGCACCTGAGCGACGATACCTGGTCACAAGCCCCACGCACTCTGTTTGTGGGCCCAGCCTCTACGTGAATTGAAGTTGTCTTGCCCAAGGTGCTGTGGGATTCGGTAATAGATATGTGGTGGATTAGGTTGTCATCCTTTTCGTGGCTCACAACGGGGGTCATTTACAATACAACAACAAGCAACATAAGAAATAGTCTTCAAGCAACATATCGTTCACAAAATGGCCATAGTCAAGTAAGGCACGTAGGGCAAGCAATCATTCCAAGGAGTCATCAATAGGCACGTTCTCATCGGGTACCTGTTCCTGGTCTTCTTCACCTGAGATGATAAAAGATGGTGAGTCCTTATGAACTCAGCGAGGGGGAACGAGAAATACATTTTGAAACTCTTTTTCCGGTTAACTTATGAAAATCCCCTTTTTGAAACATATCACATATTACAGGTAATAAGGTACGTAAGTATAAGAATCAAATTGAGCAACAGATACAATTACCAATCATTTCAAGGATACGGTGAGCATTTGCTGTCAATATCGATTTCGATACGATTGTTGCGGCTGACTTCAATAATCCATTTATTGCTCCCATTTGGGTGTACTCCAGATGTACCCTGAAAACCTACGACCCAACTCTCCGAGGGTGGAATGCCAAGCGAGAGAGGGAATTGGATCATGGTATTCATGGTAGCACCGGCAAACTCGATGCCGCCCGGCGTGCGTGAAACGCTACCATGCCACAATGAAAGGTTGCAACATTGTATGCAATGCACATTTATAACATTTAACATATCACATTAGGAGGACAACAAAGTAGGTTGCCTCCGAGCAGTTATAAGATCGCATGTTGACAAGTAAACACACGAGGCATGTTTGACATGTAATTTCACTTGTAAAACGCATGGAGTTTTATGAATATTAAACGGGCAGCCATATAACACAAGTAAATCAAGTCATATAGCACATTTCGGGGTTCACGAGGTCAAGAAATTGATTATACAAGCATGCAACGACGCTTACCTTAGACCAGGTACAAGCAAAGTCTACTTATCAATGTGTAATTGTCGGAATCACATTTAGGGCTATAAAGACAACTACGGGCAGCCCACTAGTCACACAATTAGACACGATAACCATAGGATCGATACTTAGCGAGTTTTTCATATTCACTAGGGTTTCAATTCATGCTCACACGTACGATTAAGCCACGAGTTGACAAGTAATTAAACCAAAGCCATGCATTGATTAATTGAACATCCTCAAGCATTCAAAACAGTCCACACAACATCGAAGTGCCACAATCTCAAGCATTTAATACCACAAGAGAAGTTACAATAATTTTCAAAGCATATCACTAGATGAAAACCTCACTGCAATGGTCTGTTTTCCCACAATCATTTAGACAAACAAACAATCTCCAATTCCAGTGAATAAAATTTCAGATTAAATCTTAAGGAGTGAACTAAATCCAGAAACATACCTCGCATCATTTGGAGTTCGGGTTCAAGAGTTATAGCCAAAACTGTGAGACTACGCAAAACTGTCCAGATTTGTACACATTTCGATATTTGTCATTTTTTAGGGCCTTAGGGTCAGATTTAGCCTTAGTCTATTTCTGACAAAAATGTCCAGAACTGAAAAATATAGCAACCTACTAAATTTTATTCATTTTAGATATCAATTGCTAAGTCAAAACTGGTTCGTTCTACGAGGACAGTGAACAGCCAAAAACCTGCTTCATTTTCCAGATTTGGACACCTTTCGATGTTTTGCCATTTTGGGGACCGTAGAGTCAAAATTAGCTTTGGCCTATTTCTATGAAAAATGTTCAAAACTGGAAAAAATAGTCAACTACCATTTTCACAAATTTTCAACATCATTTACCTGGTCAAATTCACTTCGCTCCAACAAGTCAGAAGACTGCCATTTATGCGATTTCACCTATCTTCACATTCTAGCCAAATATCTTGCCATGCATGTTTACAAAAGCTCATGTACACACATAAATCACAAGTACAGAGGTAAAAATAGAAATTTGAGGGCATGCATGTGGTTTTGGAAAGCTTTTAGAAAGGATTAACCCTCACCTTAGCAACTTTATCAACAAAGGATGCTCAAAACTCTTGGAGACGCACAAATGGTCTCCTTTCCTTGTTTGGCCGAGGAATATTGCTTGTTTCCTTAATTCCTAGCTAAGTTACCATGCCCTTAGTATGTGCATGTGGTTAGAACAAAAAAAGGGAAATGAAATAGAAGCTATCAACATACTTAAGCCGAAATGAAGGTTCTATGAGCTTGCATGTATGTCTTTTGCATTCTAGCTTGCTTGGTCGAGTCCCTTAGTGTCTTGTATTTCTTGAAGAACCTTAGGATGATGAGCTTAAGCTATGGATAGTGAGATTGCAGCCAAGGCCAAGAAAGAGAGAGAAGAAATGAGAGAGTGAATGAGAGAAAGAGAGAATGTGAGAAAGAATGAAAAGCTTAACCATTTTGGTCGGCCTTGAGCTTCACAAAATTCTGATTTTGTGTCTTCAAGAGCATATTTTTGAATTGTTTGGCATGGGCAATTGAGTGGGTCGAGATTTTAGTGCATTGGGTAGGGTTTTGAGTCATTTTTTTATGCTTTGTGTCATAGGTTGTCTAGGTATGAATTTTGAAATATGCAATGCTTGTTCAAATGCTCCATGTGGTTGGCCAAGCTAGTGTTCCAATCTGAATTTTTTGTCTTGTTTTGAGCATTATTATATTGTGTGTTTGGGATGTGCAAAAGAATAAAGAATAAAGAATAAGAATGTTTAGCTTTTGGTGTAATTTCGTCTTCTAGTGAGTTGAATTAGCATTTTAATATTGGTTAGTAGAGTTTGTAGGATTAATTAATGATCTAGTGCTTCGTGCAAGATACTTTCTTGATTAGCGTGCAGGCACGCTTTTCTAGATTTAAGGCACGCACTACGAGGTAAGACACAAACTACGAGACGAATGCACGTTTTCTAAATAAATGCATGCAACCCTAAATGAATACACGTAATTCGATGCAAGGCACATAAAACGAAACACGACTCTCAAACCTAGGTCAAGGCACGCAAATCTAGGTTAGGACACACGAAACGAGGTATTGCATACAAATCGAGGTTGGGCATCGTAGCAGCCGAGCAGGATAGGTGTCCCCATCATAGAGCTCTCAGAGTGCTTTCAAGCGGTAGGATAGGTGTCCCCATCGCAGAACTTTCAGAATGCTTTCAAATGGTATGTTGTGCGCCGCGTAACTCCTTACAAATCAAAAGTTATGCGCACCTGAGCGACGGATACCTGGTTACAAGCCCCACGCCCTCTGTTTGTAGGCCAAGCCTCTACGTGAATTGAAGTTATCTTGCCCAAGGTGCCGTGTGATTCGGTAATAGAAATGTGATGGATTAAGTTGTCGTCCTTTTCACGACTCACAACGTACGATCCGGGACAGAAAAATAGCGTAAAAGAAGAAAAGTGTCCCAAAACTTATGAAAATGTTCGATTTTGGGCTCTGAAAATAGGCGCAGCCGATCAGGCTAGGTGCCCCCATCGTAGAGCTCTTAGAGAGCTTTCCAACTGTATGTTGTGCACCACGTACCTCCTTATGGATCAAAAGTTATGGGCACCGTAGCGACGGATACTTGGTCACAAGCCTTTCGCCCTCTGTTTGCGGGCCCAGCCTCTATGTGAAGTGAAGTTGTCTTGCCCAAGGTGCCGTGGGATTCGGTAATAGAAATGTGATGGATTAGGTTGTCGTCCTTTTCGAGGCTCACGACGTACGATCCGGGATGGAAAAACAGCTCAAAAGAAGAAAAGTGTCCTGAAATTGATGAAAACGTTCGATTTTGGGCTATGAAAATAGGCGCAGTCGAGCAGGCTAGGTGTCCCCATCGTAGAGCTCTCATAGTGCTTTCAAACAGTATGTTGTGCGCCGCGTAACTCCTTACAAATCAAAAGTTATGGGCATCCGTGCGACGGATACCTGGTCAAAAGCCCCACGCCCTCTGTTTGCAAGCCCAGCTTCTGCGTGAAGTGAAGTTTTCTTGCCCAAGGTGCCGTGTGATTCGGAAATAGAAATGTGATTGATTAGGTTGTTGTCCTTTTCACGGCTCACGACGTACGATCCGGGATGAAAAAATAACGCAAAAGAAGAAAAGTGTCCTGAAATTGATGAAAATGTGCGATTTTGTGCTCCGAAAATAGGCACAGCCGAGTAGGCTAGGTGATCCTATCGTAGAGCTCTCAGAGTGCTTTCAAACGGTATGCTGTGCACCGCGTAACTCCTTACGGATCAAAAGTTATGCGCACCTGAGCGACGGATACCTTGTCACAAGCCCCACGCCCTCTGTTTGTGGGCCCAACCTCTACGTGAAGTGAAGTTGTCTTGCCCAAGGTGCCATGTGATTCGGTAATAGAAATGTGATGGATTAGGTTATCATCCTTTTCGCGGTTCACGACGTACGATCCGGGACAGAAAAACATCATTAAAGAAGAAAAGTGTGCCAAAACATATGAAAATGTTCGATTTTGGGCTCCGAAACAAGCGCAGCCGATCAGGCTAGGTGCCTCCATCGTAGAGCTCTTAGAGAGATTTCCAACTGTATGATGTGCACCACGTAACTCCTTACGGATCAAAAGTTATGGGCACCAGAGCGACGGAGACCTGGTCCCAAGACCCATTCCCTCGGTTTGCGGGCCCAGCCTCTATGTGAAGTGAAGTTTTCTTGCCCAAGTTGCCATGGGATTTGATAACAGAAATGTGATGTATTAGGTTGTCGTCGTTTTCGCGTCTCACGACATTTGATCCCGGACGGAAAAATAGCGCAAAAGAAGAAAAGTGTCCCAAAACTTATGAAAAATGCTAGATTTTGGGCTCCGAAAACGAGCATAGCCTAGCAGGCTTTGTTGCCCCTGTAGTAGAGCTCTCGGAGAGCTTTCCAACGGTATGCTGTGCATCGTGTAACTCCTTACGGATCGAAAGTTATGGGCACCGGAGTGACAGATACCTGGTCGCAAGCCCCACGACCTCTGTTTGCGGGCCCAGCCACTACGTGAAGTGATGTTGTCTTGCCCAAAGTACCGTGTGATTCGGTAATAGAAATGTGATGGATTAGGTTGTCATCCTTTTCGCAGCTCACGATGTACGATCCGAGATGGAAAAACAGCGTAAAAGAAGAAAAGTGTCCCAAAACTTATGAAAATGTTTGATTTTGGGCTCTGAAAACAGGTGCAACCGAGCAGGCTAGGTGCTCCTATCGTAGAGCTCCAAGAGAGTTTTTCAACAGTTTGCTGTGCGCCGTGTAACTCCTTACGTATCAAAAGTAATGGGCACCGGAGCGACAGATACTTGGTCAAAAGCCCTACGCCCTCTGTTTGCGGGCCCAGCCTCTACATGAAGTGATATTGTCTTGCCCAAGGTGCCGTGTGATTCGGTAATAGAAATGTGATTGATTAGGTTGTTGTCCTTTTCGCGGCTCACGACGTACGATCCGGGACTGAAAAATAGTGCAAAAGAAGAAAAGTGTCCAGAAATTGATGAAAACGTTCAATTTTGGGCTCCAAAAATAGGCGCAGCCGAGCAGGCTAGGTGTCCCCATCGTAGAGCACTCCGAGTGCTTTCAAACATTATGCTGTGCACCATGTAACTCTTTACGGATCAAAAGTTATGCGGACCTGAGCGACGGATTCCTGGTTACAAGCCCCACGCCCTCGGTTTGCTGGCCCAGCCTCCACGTGAAGTGAAGTTGTTTTGCCCAAGGTGTCGTGGGATTCGGTAATAGAAATGTGATGGATTAGGTTGTCTTCCTTTTCGCTGCTCACGACATATGATCCGCAACAGAAAAACAGCGTAAAAGAAGAAAAATGTCCCAAAACTTATGAAAATGTTTGATTTTGGGCTCCGAAAACAGGCGCAGCCGATCAGGCTAGGTGCCCCAATCGTAGAGCTCTTAGAGAGCTTTCCAACTGTATGCTATGCACCGCGTAACTCCTTATGGATCAAAAGTTATGGGCACCGTAGTTACGGATACCTGGTCACAAGCCCCTTGCCCTCTATTTGCAGGCCCAGCCTCTATGTGAAGTAAAGTTGTCTTGCCCAAGGTGCCGTGGGATTCGGTAATAGAAATGTGATGGATTAGGTTGTCGTCCTTTTCGAGGCTCACGACGTACTATCCGGGACGAAAAAACAGCGCAAAAGAAGAAAAGTATCCCGGAACTTATGAAATTGTTCGATTTCGGGAAATAGGCACAGCCGAGTAGGCTTTGCTACCCCTGTAGTGGTGCTCTCGAAGAGCTTTCCAACGGTAAGCTGTGCGCCGCATAACTCTTTACATATCAAAAGTTTTGGGTACCAGAGCGACGGATACCTGGTCACAAGCCCCACGCCCTCTGTTTACGGGCCTAGCCTCTACGTGAAGTGATGTTGTCTTGCCCAAGGTGCCGTGTGATTCGGTAATAGAAATGTGATTGATTAGGTTGTTGTCCTTTTCGCAGCTCACGACTTACGATCCGGGACGGAAAAATAGCGCAAAAGAAGAAAAATGTCCTGAAATTGATGAAAATGGTCAATTTTGGGCTCCAAAAATAGGCGCAGCCGAGTAGGCTAAGTGTCCCCATCGTAGAGCTCTCCGAGTTCTTTCAAACGTTATGTTGTGCGCCGTGTACCTCCTCACGGATCAAAAGTTATGCGCACCTGAGCGACGGATTCCTGGTCCCAAGCCCCCCGCCCTCGGTTTGCAGGCCCAGCCTCTACGTCAGGTAAAGTTGTCTTGCCCAAGGTGCTGAGGGATTCAGTAATAGAAATGTGATAGATTATGTTGTCGTCCTTTTCGAGGCTCACGACGTACTATTCGGGACATAAAAATAGCGCAAAAGAAAAAAAAGTATCCCAAAACTTATGAAAACGTTAGATTTCGGGAAACAGGCACAACCAAGTAGGCTTTGCTACCCCTGTAGTAGAGCTCTCGGAGAGCTTTCCAACGGTATGCTGTGCGCCGCGTAACTTCTTACGTATCAAAAGTTTTTGGCACCGGAGCGACGGATACCTGGTCATAAGCCCTACGCCCTCTGTTTGCAGGCCCAGCCTCTATGTGAAGTGAAGTTGTCTTGCCCAAGGTGTTGTGGGATTTGGTAATAGAAATGTGATGGATTAGGTTGTCGTCCTTTTCGATGCTCACGACGTACTATTCGGGACGGAAAAACAGCGCAAAAGAAGAAAAGTATCCCAAAACTTATGAAAACGTTCGATTTCGGGAAACAGGCACAGCTGAGTAGGCTTTGCTACCCCTGTAGTATAGCTCTCGGAGAGCTTTCCAACGGTATGCTGTGCGCCGCATAACTCCTTACGTATCAAAAGTTTTGGGCACCGGAGCGACGGATACCTGGTCATAAGCCCCATGCCCTCTGTTTGCGGGCCCAACCTCTACGTGAAGTAATGTTGTCTTGCCCAAGGTGCCATGTGATTCGGTAATAGAAATGTGATGGATTAGGTTGTCGTCCTTTTCGCGGCTCACGACGTACGATCTGGGACGGAAAAACAGCGTAAAAGAAGAAAAGTGTCCCAAAACTTATGAAAATGTTCGATTTTGGGCTTCGAAAACAGGCGCAGCTGAGCAGGCTAGGTGCTCCCATCGTAGAGCTCTCAGAGATCTTTCCAACGGTATGTTGTGCGCCATGTAACTCCTTACGGATCAAAAGTAATGGGCACCAGAGCAGCAGATACCGGGTCAAAAGCCCCATGCCCTCTGGTTGCGGGCCCAGCCTCTACGTGAAGTGAAGTTGTCTTGCCTAAGGTGCCATGTGATTCGGTTATAGAAATGTGATGGATTAGGATGTCGTCCTTTTCGCGGCTCACGACGTACGTTCCGGGATGAAAAAACAGCACAAAAGAAGAAAAATGTCATGAAACTGATGAAAACGTTCGATTTTGGGCTACGAAAACAGGCACAGCTATGAGGCCCGACCCCGAATAACGTGTGTTACCTCAATTTGCATGCCTTAGACCTAGAATTATATGATTGACCTTGGATTATGTGCCCTGTCTTGGTTTTCGTGCATGCCTCGTCATTCGTGCCTTGACCTAGAATTATGTGCCCTAATCCTCGACTTACGTGCCCTGACTTCGAACTGTGTGCGTTATCTCATTTTGTGTGCCCTGACCTTGAATTGTGTGTCTTAACCTAAATTTAAGTGCATGCCTTGATTTACGTGCACTGCATTGAATTACGTGCCTTGCTTTGGTTTACGTGCATTCACTTAGGGTTGCGTGCATTTATCTTGGAATCCGTGCATTCACCTTGAAGTGCATGCCTTACCTCGTAGTGCGTGTCATAGACATAGGAAAGCATGCCCGTGCGCTAATCAATAAAGAATCCTACACAAAGCACTAGATTATAAAATAATCCTACAAACACCACTAACTATTATTATAATCCTAATTCAAATCTCTACAAAATCCACTAACACCTAAATATTATATTTTAAACTCACTACAAGCCAAAATCTTCCAACCCTCTAAACATCTCCTATATTCTATTCTACCCAAAATCCCTAAATACCCAACATTGTCTTACACACATGCTAAAAGCTAATCACTTTCCTATTATCTAAACATTCCTATGACAAGTACAAGACACAATGCAACCTAGGATAGACAAATGCATGACAATACAAAAAAATAATAAAAACCTCACCCAAACCCTTCCCATTCTCGACCAAATCACCAAGCATGCTCCTCACAATTCAAATTGCACAATTGACAAAGAAAAAAACAGATTTGAAGACCCTAAGGCCGACACACACACACACACAACTCATCACATTTCATTTTCCTCTCAAAATCCTCTCAAGCTCTCATTCTCTCTCCTTCTCTCTCATTTTCGGCCATGGCTTCTCTTGAGCTTCCAAGACCTCAAACTCACTCTCTAGGCCACTCCAAGCATCGGCCATAGCAAGGTAATTAAGCAAGGATAGCTCAGAGCCACACACAAAGCTCAAAACAAGGATTTTGTGCTCATTTGCTAGATCTTCAAAGAGGTGAGGGCTAAAACTCTTTTAAAAGCTTTCAAAAACCACATGCATGCCTTCATATGTCTACATATACCTCTGTACTTGTTTTATATGTGTGTACATGAGCTTATATAACCATGCATGGCAAGATATTCGGCTAGAACTTGAAGATAGGCAAAATCGAATAACTGGCAGATTTATGACTTGTTAGAACGAAGTGTATTTGGCCTGTTAAATGATGTTGAAAATGTGTGAAAATTGGTAGGTGACTAGCTTTGCCAGTTCTGAGAATTTTTAGTAGAAATAGGCCAAGACCAATTTTGAGTCTAAGGTCTCCGAAATGGCAAAACATCGAAAGGTATCTAAATCTGGAAAATCTGGGAAAATGGAGCGGGTTTTTGGCAGTTCACTGTCCTTGTAGAACGAAATAGTTTTGACCTAGTAAATGATATTTCAAATGCATGAAATTTGGTATAATACTATATTTTTCAGTTCTGGACATTTTTTCCAGAAATAGACTAAGGCTAAATCTGACTCTAAAACCCAAAAAAATGGCAAGTATTGAAATGTGTACAAATCTGGACAGTTTTGCGTAGTCCCACGGTTTTGGCTATAACTCTTGAATTCGAACGCCAAATGATGCAAGGTTTGTTTCTGGATTTAAATCACTCATTAAGATTTAATTTGATATTTTTTTCACTGAAATTGGAGATGGTTTGATTGTCTAAATTAATGTGAGAAAACAGACCATTGCAGTGGGGTTTTCGTTTAGTGATATGCTTTGAAAAATGTTGTAACTTCTCTTGTGGTATTGAATGCTTGGGATTGTGGCACTTGGATGTTGTGTGGACTGTTTTGGATGATTGAGGATGTTTTAATTAATCGATGCATGGCTTGGGTTAATTACGTGACAACTTGTGGCTTAATCGCACGTGTAAGCATGAATTGAAACCCTATTAACTATGAAATCTCGCTAAGTGATGATCATATGATTAATGTGTTTAATTGTGTGATTAGTAGGCTGCCTAATAAATGTTGAGCATGCTTGAAATGGTTTAAGAGTTGTTTGTGGTACTTAGCAAACGAAACCGACCCGAGCACGGCCTAGAAAACCCTAATGGCCCCATAGGTTCTTGAGCCATAGACCACTCTTGTGTGAATTATAAATTGATGTTGAGGAATGTTAATGGGCTGCCCAGAATTGTTTTTATAACTCTAATTATGATTCCCAATGATTACATGTTGATAAGTAAACTCTTCTTGCACCCGGTCTCATGTAAACGTCGTTGCATACTTGTATGATCTTAATACTTGATACGTGAACCCCGAAATGAGTTATATGACTTGATTTACATGTGTTACACAGCTGCCCGTTTAATATTCATATAACTCTACGTGTTTCACAAAGTGAAAATTCGTGTTAAGCATGCCTCGTTCGTTTACTTGTCAATATGTGATCTTATACTTGCTCGGAGGCAACCTACCTTGTTGTCCTCCTAATGTGAATTTTTAAAAGACATTATATGGCTTATTTGAATGTGATTACTTGACTGCCCGTGGAAGTTTAATTGCTTTCAAATTGATATATGAAATTATTACATGTTCTTACAATGCCTTATATGCCGATATGTCAAAATGTGATCATATACTTGCTCGGAGACAACCTACTTTGTTGACCTCCCAATGTGAAATGTTGAATGGCATACATGTGCATTGCATACAAGGTTGCAACCTTTCATTCTGGCGTGGTAGCGTTTCACGCACACCAGGCAGCATCGGGCTTGCTGGTACAACCGTGACTACCATTGTCAAATTCCCTCTCTCGCTTGGGGGCTAGACTTCCTCGGAGAGTTGGGTCGTATGATTTCGGGGTACATCCGGAGTACACCCATTTGGCATGATAAGTGGATGATTGAAGCCGGCCGCAACAACTATTATCAAAAATGATCTTGAGAGTGAAAGCTCACCGTATCCTTTTCACTATGTGTTTTAAGTATTCTCGCTTGGTTCCTAGAGGACCTTGGGGAGGAAATACGGGTAAATTTGTTCATTTACATTTATATTATGTTATAAACTTACTTGTGTTATATGTCATGCTTTCAAAAAGGGTTTTTCATAAATTTAACTGAAAAAAGATTTCAAAACGTTGTCTCTCGTTCCCTCTCGCTGAGTTCATAAAGACTCACCCTCTTTTTGTCACAGGTGCAGCAAATTTGGAACAAGTACCCGAAGTAAATGTGCTTGTTAATGATTCCTTGGAGTGACTACGTGCTTTTGTGCTTTGCCTGAAAGTGGTTACTATTTGGATGTTGTGTTTGATTGCAAACTGTTCATTTTATTGATATAAATGACCCTGTTGTAATTTGGGTCTAATTTTGGCTTGGACTGATTATAACCGGACGAACTATTTATTTGGTTGTTTACTTTCGTCGTTTAATTAGTAGTTATCGTAGGCGTTTGAACCGCTAGGTGAAGAAGTAAATAATATAACTCTACTTAATCTCACCTAGTGATCATGCACAAGCTAAAGGATAATAGGTACTTGCATGATAGGAAATTGACAAATAAACATGACATAGTTATCATGTTAGGGTTATTAACCAAACGAGACTTTCAAGATAAACTAATAGGCATATCGGTTGATGACAAAATCGGAGTCCTTAATGGAATTGGATTAATGATTGGAATAATTGAGGCGTTTAGAAATTAGGTCAAACTAAAAGGTCCTAACTACAGCCGTTATGCTACCGATTTTATTGAAAAATCTTTTGGGGTTCTAGACCAATGTTAAGTGTTAAATCATAACAAATGACTAAGTGCGTGAAATAGCATAAATGATTTAGGTCAAACCCTAGTCTAGCCTTCATCGGTCAGGTCGAGGCATGACAGCAGCCGAGTAGGCTTGGTGCCCCCGTCATAGAGCTCTCGGAGAACTTTCTAACGGTATGTCGTGCGCTGCGTAACTCCTTACGGATCAAAATTTATAGGCACCGGAGCGACGAATACCTAGTCACAAGCCCCAAGCCCTCTGTTTTCAGGCCCAGCCTCTATGTGAAGTGAAGTTGTCCTGCCCAAGGTACCGTGTGATTCGGTAATAGAAATGTGATGGATTAGTTTGTCGTCCTTTTTGCGGCCCACGACGTACGATCCGGGACGGAAAAACAACGCAGAAGAAGAAAAGTGACACAAAACTTATGAAAATATTCGATTTTGGTCTCCGAAAATAGGCATAACTGAGGAGGCTTGCTGCCCCCATCGTGGAGCTCTCGGAGAGCTTTCCAATGGTATGTTGTGCGCCGCGTAATTCCTTCCGGATCAAAAGTTATGGGCACCGGAGCGACGAATACTTGCTCACAAGCACCACGCCCTCTGTTTGCAGGCCCAGCCTGTATGTGAAGTGAAGTTGTCTTGCCCAAGGTGCCGTGTGATTCGGTAATAGAAATGTGATGGATTAGTTTGTCGTCCTTTTTGCGGCTCACGACGTACGATCCGGGACGGAAAAATAGCACAGAAGAAGAAAAGTGTCCCAAAACTTATGAAAATGTTCGATTTTGGGCTCCAAAAATAGGCGCAACTGAGAAGGCTAGGTGCCCCCAACGTAGAGCTCTCAGAGTGCTTTCCAACAGTATGATGTGCACCGTGTAACTCCTTATGGATCAAAAGTTATGGGCACCGGAGCGACGGATACCTGGTCATAAACCCCACGCCCTCTATTTACTGGCCCAGCCTCTACGTGAAGTGAAATTGTCTTTCCCAAGGTATCGTGGGATTCGGTAATAGAAATGTGATGGATTAGGATGTCGTTCTTTTCGCGGCTCACGACGTACGATCCGGGACGGAAAAACAGCGTAAAAAAAGAAACATATCCTAAAACTTATGAAAATGTTCAATTTTAGGCTCCAAAACAAGTGCAGCCGAGAAGGCTAGGTACCCCTATTGTAGAGCTCTCGGAAAGCTTTCCAACGGCATCTTGTGCGCCGCGTAACTCCTTACGGATCAAAAGTTATGGGTACCGTAGCGACGGATAGCTAGTCACAAGCCCTACGCCCTCTGTTTGTGGGCCCAACCTCTACGTTAGTGAAGTTGTCTTGCCTAAGGTGCCGAGGGATTCGGTAATAGAAATGTGATGAATTAAGTTGTGGTCCTTTCAGCGGCTCACGACGTACGATTCGGGATGAAAAAACAGCGTAAAAGAAGAAAAGTGTCCCGAAACTTATGAAAACGTTCGATTTTAGTCTCCAAAAATAGGCATAGCCTAGCAGGCTTGCTGCCCCTGTCGTAGAGCTCTCAAATAGCTTTCCAACGGTATGCTGTGCACCGTGTAACTCCTTACGGATCAAAAGTTATGGGCACCGGAGCGACGGATACCTGGTCACAAGCCCCACGCCCTCTGTTTGCGGGCCCAGCCTCTACGCGATGTGAAGTTGTCTTGCCCAAGGTGCCGAGGGATTCGGTAATAGAAAAGTGATGGATTAAGTTGTCGTCCTTTTCGCGGCTCGCGACGTACGATCCAGGACGGAAAAACAGCACAAAAGAATAAAATTTGTCTCGAAACTTATGAAAACGTTCGATTTTGGGCTCCAAAAATAGGCTTAGCCTAGCAGGTTTGCTACCCCCATTATAGAGCCATTGGAAAGCTTTCCAACGGCATGTTGTGCTCTGCGTAACTACTTACGGATCAAAAGTTAAGGGCACCACCGCGACGGATACCTGGTCACAAGCCCCACACCCTCTATTTGCGAGCCCAACCTCTACGTGAAGTGAAGTTGTCTTGCCTAAGGTGCGAGGGATTCAGTAATAGAAAAGTGATGGATTAAGTTGTCATCCTTTTCGCGGCTCACGACGTACGATCCAGGATGGAAAAACAGCACAAAAGAATAAAAGTATCCCGAAACTTATGAAAATGTTCGATTTTGGGCTCCAAAAATAGGCATAGCCTAGCAAGCTTACTGCCCCCATTGTAGAGCTCTCGGAAAGTTTTCTAACGGCATGTTATGCGCCGCGTAACTCTTTACGGATCAAAAGTTATAGGCACTGGAGCGACGGATACCTAGTTATAAGCCCTACGCCTTCCGTTTGCGGGCCCAGCCTCTACGTGAAGTGAAGTTGTGTTGCCCAAGGTGCCATGTGATTCAATAATAGAAATGTGATGGATTAGGTAGTCGTCCTTTTTGAGGCTCACAACGTACGATCCGGGACAGAAAAATTGCGCAAAAGAAGAAAAGTGTCCTGAAACTTATGAAAACGTTCGATTTTGGGCTCCAAAAACAGGCGCAGCCGATCAGGCTTGTTACCCCCGTCATAGAGCTCTTGGACAGCTTTCCAACGGTATGCTGTGCGCCGCATAACTCCTTACGGATAAAAAGTAATGGGCACCGTAGCGACGGATACTTGGTCATAAGCCCCACGCCTTCTGTTTGCTGGCCTAGTCTCTACGTGAAGTGAAGTTGTCTTTCCCAAGGTGCCATGTGATTCGGTAATAGAAATGTGATAGATTAGGTTGTCGTCCTTTTCGCGGCTCACGACGTATGATCCGGGATAGAAAAATAGCGCAAAAGATGAAAAGTGGCTCGAAACTGATGAAAACATTCAATTTTGGGCTACGAAAATAGGCACAGCCGAGCAGACTTGGTGCCCCAGTCGTAGAGCTCTTTGTGAGCTTTCCAACAGTATATTGTGTGACGCGTAACTCCTTACGGATCAAAAGTTATGGGCACCAGAGCGACGGGTACCTGGTCACAAGCCCCAGGCCCTCTGTTTGCGGGCCCAGCCTCTACGTGAAGTGAAGTTGTCTTCCCCAAGGTGCCGTGGGATTCGGTAAAAGAAATGTGATGGATTAGGTTAGCATCTTTTTTGCGGCTCACGACGTACGATCCGGGACGAAAAAACAACGCAAAAGAAGAAAAGTGTCCCAAAACTTACGAAAATGTTCGATTTTGGGCTCCGAAAACTGGCACAACCGAGCAGGATACCTGCCCCTATCGTAGAGCTCCCAGAGTGCTTTCCAACGGTATGCTGTGCGCCGCGTAACTCCTTACGAATCAAAAGTTATGGGCACCGGAGTGACGGATAACTAGTCACAAGCCCCACGCCCTCTGTTTGCAGGCCCAGCCTCTACGTGAAGTGAAGTTGTCTTGCCAAAGGTGCCGTGGGATTCGGTAATAGAAATGTGATGGATTAGGTTGTCGCCCTTTTCGCGGCTCACGACGTACGATCCGGGACGAAAAAATATCACAGAAGAATAAAAGTGTCTCGAAACTGATGAAAACGTACGATTTTGGGCTCGAAAAATAGGCACAGCCGAGCAGGCTTGGTGCCCACGTCGTTGAGCTCTCGGAGAACTTTTCAACAGTATGCTGTGCGCTGCGTCACTCCTTACGGATCAAAAGTTATGGGCACCGGAGCGCCGGATACCTGGTCACAAGTCCCACGCCCTTTGTTTGCGGGCCCAGCCTCTACGTGAAGTGAAGTTGTCTTATCCAAGGTGTCATGTGATTCGGTAATAGAAATGTGATGGATTTGGTTGTCGTCCTTTTCGCGGCTCACGACGTACGATGCGGGACGGAAAAATAGCGCAAAAGAAGAAAAGTGTCCCAAAACTTATGAAAATGTTTAATTTTGGGATCCAAAAACAAGTGCAACCGAGCAGGCTCCGTGCCCCTATTGTAGATCTCTCATAGTGCTTTCCAATGGTATGCTGCGCACCGCGTAACTCCTTACGGATCAAAAGTTATGGGCACCGGAACAATGGATACCTGGTCACAAGCCCCACGCCTTCTGTTTGTGGGCCCAGCCTCTTCGTGAAGTGAAGTTGTCTTGCCCAAGGTGCCAGGTGATTCGGTAATAGAAATTGATGGATAAGGTTGTCGTCCTTTTTGCGGCTCACGACGTACGATCCGGGAAGGAAAAACAGCGCAAAAGAAGAAAAGTGTCCCAAAACTAATGAAAATGTTCCATTTTGGGCTCCGAAAATAGGCGCAAATGAGCAGGCTAAGTGCTCCCATCGTAGAGCTCTTAGAGTGCTTTCCAACGGTATGTTGTGCGCCGCGTAACTCCTTACGGATCAAAAGTTATGGGCACCGTAGGGACAGATACCTGGCCACAAGCCCCACGCCCTCTGTTTGCGGGCCCAGCCTCTACGTGAAGTGAAGTTGTCTTGCCCATGGTGTCGTGTGATTCGTTAATAGAAATGTGATGGATTAGGTTGTCATTTTTTTCGCTGCTTACGACGTACGATCCTGGACGAAAAAATAGCGTAAAAGAAGAAAAGTGTCCCAAAACTTATGAAAATGTTCGATTCTCCGAAAACAAGCGCAGCCGAGCAAGCTAGGTACCCCCATCGTAGAGCTTTTAGATAGCTTTCCAACGGCATGTTTTTTGCCGCGTAAGTCCTTATGGAACAAAAGTTATGGATACCGTAGCGATGGATACCTGGTCATTAGCCCCACGACCTTTGTTTGCGGGCCTAGCCTCTACATGAGTGAAGTTGTCTTGCCCAAGGTGCTGTGGGATTTGGTAATAGAAATGTGATGGATTAAGTTGCTGTCTTTTTCGCGGCTCACGACGTATGATCCAGGACAGAAAAACAGCGCAAAAGAAGAAAAGTGTCCCGAAACTTATGAAAACATTCGATTTTGGGCTCCAAAAATAGGCACAGCCGAGTAGGCTTGCTGCCCCTATCGTAGAGCTCTCAGAGAGCTTTCCAACAGCATGTTGTACGCCGCGTAACTCCTTACGGATCAAAAGTTATGAATACCGGAGCGACGGATATCTGGCCACAAGCACCACGCCCTCTATTTGCAGGCCCAGCCTCTACGTGAAGTGAAGTTGTCTTGCCCAATGTGCCGTGGGATTCAGTAATAGAAATGTGATGGATTAGGTTGTCGTCCTTTTCGAGGCTCACAACGTTCGATCCGAGACGATAAAATTGCGCCAAAGAAGAAGAGTGTCCAGAAATTGATGAAAACGTTCGATTTTGGGCTCCAAAAATTGGCGCAGCTGAGCAGGCTTGTTGCCTCCGTCGTAGAGCTCCAGGACAGCTTTCCAACGGTTTGCTGTGCGCCGCGTAACTCCTTACGGATCAAAAGTTATAGGCACCGGAGCAACGGATACCTGGTCACAAGCCCCACGCCCTATGTTTGCTGGCCCAGCCTCTACGTGAAGTGAAGTTGTCTTGCCCAAGGTGCCGTGTAATTTAGTAATATAAATTTGATGGATTACGTTATCGTCCTTTTCGCGGCTCACGATGTACCACCTAGGACCGAAAAACAGCGCAAAAGAAGAAAAGTGTCCCGAAATTGATGAAAACGTATGATTTTAGGCTCTGAAAATAGGCACAGCCGAGCAGGCTAGGTGACCCCGTCGTAGAACTCTCGGAGAACTTTCCAAATGTATGCTGTGTGCCGCGTAACTTTTTACGGATCAAAAGTTATGGGCACCAGAGCGATGGATACCTGGTCACAAGCCCCACGCCCTCTGTGTGCGGGCCCAGCCTCTACGTGAAGTGTAGTTGTCTTGCCCAAGGTTCCGTTATTTAGTAAAAGAAATGTGATGGATTAGGTTTTCGTCCTTTTCGCAGCTCACGACGTACGATCCGGTTCAGAAAAACATCGCTAAAGAAGAAAAGTGTTCTAAAACTTATGAAAATGTTCGATTTTGGGCTCCGAAAATAGGCGCAACCGAGCAGGCTAGGTTCTGCCATCGTAGAGCTCTTAGAGTGCTGTCCACCGGTATGTTGTGCGCCGCGTAACTCCTTACGGATCAAAAGTTATGAGCACCGGAGCAACGGATACCTGGTCACAAGTCCCACGCCTTCTGTTTGCGGGTCCAGCCTCTACGTGAAGTGAAGTTGTCTTGTCCAAGGTGCCATGTGATTCGGTAATAGAAATGTGAGGGATTAGGTTGTCGTCCTTTTCGCGGCTCGCGACATATGATCTGAGACGGAAAAACAACGTAAAAGAAGAAAAATGCCCCAAAAATTATGAAAATGTTCGATTTTGTGCTCCGAAAACAAATGCAGGAGAGCAGGCTAGGTGCCCCCATCGTAGAGCTCTTAGAGATCTTTCCAACGATATGCTGTGGGCCGCGTAACTCCTTACAGATCAAAAGTTATGGGCATCGTAGCGACGGATACCTAGTCACAAGCCCTACGCCCTTTGTTTGTGGGCCCAACCTCTACGTTAGTGAAGTTGTCTTGCCTAAGGTGCTGAGGGATTCGGTAATAGAAATGTGATGAATTAAGTTGTCGTCCTTTTCGCGGTTCACGATGTACGATCCAGGATGGAAAAATAGTGCAAAAGAAGAAAAGTTTCCCGAAACTTATGAAAATGTTCGATTTTGGGCTCCGTAAATAGGCGTAGCCTAGCAGGATTGCTGCCCCCATTGTAGAGCTCTCGGAAAGCTTTCCAACTGCATGTTGTGCGCCGCGTAACTCCTTACGGATCAAAAGTTATGGCCGCTGGAGCGACGGATACCTGGCCACAAGCCCCACGCCCTCTGTTTGTGGGCCTAGCCTCTACATCAAGTGAAGTTGTCTTGCCCAATGTGCTGAGGGATTCGGTAATAGAAAAGTGATGGATTAAGTTGTCGTCCTTTTCGCAGCTCACGACGTACGAACCAGGACGGAAAAATAGCACAAAATAATAAAAGTGTCCCGAAACATAGGAAAACGTTCGATTTTGGGCTCCAAAAATAGGCATAGCCTAGCAGGCTTGCTACCCCCATTGTAGAGCTCTCGGAAAGCTTTCCAACGACATATTTTGCACCGCGTAACTCCTTACGGATCAAAAGTTATGGGTACCGGAGAAACGGATACCTGGTCACAAGCCCCACGCCCTCTGTTTGCGGGCCCAGCCTCTACGTGAAGTGAAGTTGTCTTACCCAAGGTGCCATGTGATTCGATAATAGAAATGTGATGGATTAGATAGTCATCCTTTTCAAGGCTCATGACGTACGATCCGGGATGGAAAAATTGCGTAAAAGAAGAAAAGTGTCCCGAAATTGATGAAAACGTTCGATTTTGGGCTCTGAAAGCAGGCGCAGCCGAGCAAGCTTGTTGCCCCATCGTAGAGCTCTTGGACAACTTTCCAACGGTATGCTGTGCGCCACATAACTCCTTACGAATCAAAAGTAATGGGCACCGGAGCGACGGATACCTGTTCACAAGCCCTACGCCCTCTGTTTGCTGGCTCAGTCTCTAAGTGAAGTGAAGTTGTCTTGCCTTAGGTTCCATGTGATTCGGTAATAGAAATGAGATAGATTAGGTTGTCATCCTTTTCGCGGCTCTCGACGTATGATCCGAGACGAAAAAATAGCGCAGAAGAAGAAAAGTGGCTCGAAACTGATGAAAACATTCGATTTTGGGCTACAAAAATAGGCGCAGACGAGCAGACTTGGTGCCCCTGTCGTGGAGCTCTCTGAGAGCTTTCCAACGGTATATTGTGCGACGTTTAACTCCTTACAAATCAAAAGTTATGGGCACCGGAGCGACGGATACCTGGTCATAAGCCCCAGGACCTCTGTTTGCGGGCCTAGCCTCTACGTGAAGTGAAGTTGTCTTGCCCAAGGTGCCATTGGATTCGGTAATAGAAATGTGATGGATTAGGTTGTCGTCTTTTTCGTGGCTCACGACGTACGATCCGATACGAAAAAACATCGCAAAAGAAGAAAAGTGTTCCCAAAACTTATGAAAATGTTTGATTTTAGGCTCCGAAAATAGGCACAACCGAGCAGGCTACATGCCCCTATCGTAGAGCTCTCAGAGTGCTTTCCAACGGTGTGCTGTGCGCCACGTAACTCCTTACGGATCAAAAGTTATGGGCACCGGAGAGACGGATACCAGATCACAAGCCCCACGCCCTCTTTTTTCGGGCCCAGCCTCTACGTGAAGTGAAGTTGTCTTGCCAAAGGTGCCGTGGGATTCGGTAATAGAAATGTGATGGATTAGGTTATCGTCCTTTTCGCAGCTCACGACGTACGATCTGGGACAGAAAAATAGCACAAAAGTGAAAATGTGTCCCGAAACTAATGAAAACGTACGATTTTGGGATAGAAAAATAGGCGCAGCCGAGCAGGCTTGGTGCCCCCGTCGTAGAGCTCTCGAAGAACTTTCCAACGGTATGCTGTGGGCCGCGAAATTCATTAGGATCAAAAGTTAGAGCCACCGAAGCGACAGATACCTGGTCACAAGTCCCACGCCCTCTGTTTGCGGGCCCAACCACTACGTGAAATGAAGTTGTCTTATCCAAGGTGCGGTGTGATTCAGTAAGAAAAATGTAATGGATTTGGTTGTCGTCCTTTTTGCGGCTCACGGCGTACGATGCGGGACCAAAAAACAGCGCAAAAGAAGAAAAATGTCCCAAAATTTTGGAAAATGTTCAATTTTGGGATCCAAAAACAAGTGCAACCGAGCAGGCTAGGTGCCCCCATCGTAGATCTCTCAGAGTGCTTTCCAACGGTATGCTGTGAGCCGCGTAACTCCTTACGGATCAAAAGTTATGGGCATCGGAGCGACGGATACCTGGTCACAAGCCCCACGCCCTCTGTTTGCTAGCCTAGCCTCTACGTGAAGTGAAGTTGTCTTGCCTTAGGTTCCATGTGATTCGGTAATAGAAATGAGATAGATTAGGTTGTCATCCTTTTCGCGGCTCTCGACGTATGATACGGGACGAAAAAATAGCGCAGAAGAAGAAAAGTGGCTCGAAACTGATGAAAACATTCGATTTTGGGCTACAAAAATAGGCGCAGACGAGCAGACTTGGTGCCCCTGTCGTGGAGCTCTCTGAGAGCTTTCCAACGGTATATTGTGCGACGCGTAACTCCTTACAAATCAAAAGTTATGGGCACCAGAGCGACGGATACCTGGTCATAAGCCCCAGGACCTCTGTTTGCGGGCCCAGCCTCTACGTGAAGTGAAGTTGTCTTGCCCAAGGTGCCATGGGATTCGGTAATAGAAATGTGATGGATTAGGTTGTCGTCTTTTCGTGGCTCACGACGTACGATCCGATACGAAAAAATAGTGCAAAAGGAGAAAAGTGTTCCCAAAACTTATGAAAATGTTTGATTTTAGGCTCCGAAAATAGGCACAACCGAGCAGGCTACATGCCCCTATCGTAGAGCTCTCAGAGTGCTTTCCAACGGTATGCTGTGCGCCACGTAACTCCTTACGGATCAAAAGTTATGGGCACCGGAGAGACGGATACCTGATCACAAGCCCACGCCCTCTTTTTTTGGGCCCAGCCTCTACGTGAAGTGAAGTTGTCTTGCCAAAGGTGCCGTGGGATTCAGTAATAGAAATGTGATGGATTAGGTTGTCGTCCTTTTCGCAGCTCACGACGTACGATCCGGGACAGAAAAATAGCGCAAAAGTGAAAATGTGTCCCGAAACTAATGAAAACGTACGATTTTGGGATCGAAAAATAGGCGCAGCTGAGCAGGCTTGGTGCCCCCGTCGTAGAGCTCTCGGAGAACTTTCCAACGGTATGCTGTGGGCCGTGAAATTCATTAGGATCAAAAGTTAGAGCCACCGAAGCGACGGATACCTGGTCACAAGTCCCACGCCCTCTATTTGCGGGCCCAGCCACTACGTGAAATGAAGTTGTCTTATCCAAGGTGCGGTGTGATTCAGTAAGAAAAATGTAATGGATTTGGTTGTCGTCCTTTTTGCGGCTCACGACGTATGATGCGGGACCAAAAAACAGCGCAAAAGAAGAAAAATGTCCCAAAATTTTGGAAAATGTTTGATTTTGGGATCTAAAAACAAGTGCAACCGAGCAGGCTAGGTGCCCCCATCGTAGATCTCTCAGAGTGCTTTCCAAAGGTATGCTGTGAGCCGCGTAACTCCTTACGGATCAAAAGTTATGGGCATCGGAGCGACGGATACCTGGTCACAAGCCCCACGCCCTATGTTTGCTAGCCTAGCCTCTACGTGAAGTGAAGTTGTCTTGCCAAAGTTGTCGTGTGATTCGGTAATAGAAATGTAATGGATTAGGTTGTCGTCCTTTTCGTGGCTAACGACGTATGATCCGGGACAAAAAAACAGGGCAAAAGAAGAAAAGTGTCCCAAAAATTTTGAAAATGTTGGATTTTGGGCTCCGAAAATAGGCGCAAATGAGCAGGCTAAGTGCCCCCATCGTAGAGCTCTCAGAGTGCTTTCCATCGGTACATTGTGCGCCGCGTAACTCTTTACGGATCAAAAGTTATGGGCATCGTAGCGACGGATACGTGGTCACAAGCCCCACGCCCTTTGTTTGTGGGCCCAGCCTCTACATGAGTGAAGTTGTCTTGCCAAGGTGCCATGAGATTTGGTAATTGCAATGTGATGGATTAGGTTGTCGTCCTTTTCACGGCTCACGACTTACGATCGAGGACGAAAATACAGTGCAAAAGAAGAAAAGTACCCCGAAACTTGTGAAAATGTTCGAGTTTGGGCTCAGAAAATAGGCGCAACCGAGCAGGCTTGCTGCCCCCATCGTAGATCTCTCGAAAAGCTTTCCAACGGCATATTGTGTGCCACGTAACTCCTTACAGATCAAAAGTTATGGGCACCAGAGCGACGGATACTTGGCCATAAGCCCCACGCCCTCTGTTTGCGGGCCCAGCCTCTTCGTGAAGTGAAGTTGTCTTGCCCAAGGTGCCGTGGGATTCGATATAGGAATTTGATGGATCAGGTTATCGTCCTTTTCGCGGCAAACGACGTACGATCCGGGATGAAAAAATAGCGCAAAAGAAGATAAGTGTCCCGAAATTGATGAAAACGTTCGATTCTCTGAAAACCAGTGTAGTCGAGCAGGCTAGGTGCCCCCATCGTAGAGCTTTTAGATAGCTTTCCAATGGCATGCTGTGCACCGAGTAACTCCTTATGGATCAAAAGTTATGGGCACCGTAGCGACGGATACCTGGTCACAAGCCCCATGCCCTTTGTTTGCGAGCCTAACCTCTACATGAGTGAAGTTGTCTTGCCCAAGGTGCCGTGGGATTTGGTAATAGAAATGTGATGGATTAGGTTGTTGTCCTTTTCGCGGCTTAGGACGTACGATCCAGGACGGAAAAACAGCGCAAAAGAAGAAAAGTATCCTGAAACTTATGAAAACGCTCGATTTTGGGCTCCGAAAATAGGCACAGCCCAGCAGGCTTGATGCCCCCATCGTAGAGCTATCGGAAAGCTTTCCAACGGCATGTTGTGCGCCGAGTAACTCCTTACGGATCAAAAGTTATGGCCACCGGAGCGACGAATACCTGGCCACAAGCCCCACGCCGTCTGTTTTTGGGCCCAGCCTCTACGTGAAGTGAAGTTGTCTTGCCCAAGGTGCCATGTGATTCGGTAATAGAAATGTGATAGATTAGGTTGTCGTCCTTTTCGAGGCTCACAACGTTCGATACGGGAATGAAAAATTGCGCCAAAGAAGAAAAGTGTCCAGAAACTGATGAAAACGTTCGATTTGGGGCTACAAAAATTGGCACAGCCAAACAAGCTTGTTGCCTCCGTCGTAGAGCTCTCGGACAGCTTTCCAACAGTATGTTGTGCGCCGCGTTACTCCTTACGGATCAAAAGTTATGGGCACCGGAGCGACGGATACCTGGTCACAAGCCCCACGCCCTATGTTTGCTGGCCTAGCCTCTACGTGAAGTGAAGTTTTTTGGCCCAAGGTGCCATGTGATTCAGTAATAGAAATGTGATGGATTAGGTTGTCGTCCTTTTCGCGGCTCACGACGTACGATCCGGGTCGAAAAAATAGCGCGAAAGAAGAAAAGTGTCCCAAAACTTAGGAAAATGTTCAATTTTGGGCTCCGAAAACTGGCACAAACAAGAAGGCTAGGTGCCTCCATTGTAGAGCTCTCAGTGTGCTTTCCAACGGTATGCTGTGCCCCGCGTAACTTCTTACGGATCAAAAGTTATGGGCACCGGTGTGACGGATACCTGGTCACAAGCCCCAAGCCCTCTATTTGTGGGCCCTGCCTCTTTGTGAAGTGAAGTTGTCTTGCCCAAGGTGCCATGTGATTCGGTAATAGAAATTGATGGATTAGGTTTGTCATCCTTTTCGCGGCTCACGACGTACGATCCAGGACGAAAAAACAGCGCAAAAGAAGAAAAGTGTCCCAAAACTTATGACAATGTTCGATTTTGGGATCTGAAATTAGGCGCAAATGAGCAGGCTAAGTGCCCTCATTGTAGAGCACTCAGAGTGCTTTCCAACGGAATTTTGTGCGTCACGTAACTCATTACGGATCAAAAGTTATGGGCAACGGAGCGACAGATACTTGGTCACAAGCCCTAACCCCTCTGTTTGCTGGCCCAGTCTCTACGTGAAGTGAAGTTGTCTTGCCCTAGGTGCCTTGTGATTCGGTAATAGAAATGAGATAGATTAGGTTGTCGTCCTTTTCGCGGCTCACGACGTATGATCCGGGATGAAAAAATAGCGCAAAAGAAGAAAAGTGTCCCAAAACTTATGAAAATGTTCGATTCTCCGAAAGCAAGTGCAGCCGAGCAGGCTAGGTGACCCCATCGTAGAGCTCTTAGATAGCTTTTCAACGGCATGTTGTACGCTGCGTAACTCCTTACGGATCAAAAGTTATGGTCACCAGAGCGACGAATACCTGTTCACAAGCCCCATACCCTCTGTTTGCGTGCCCAACCTCTACGTGAAGTGAAGTTGTCTTGCCCAAGGTGCCGTGGATTCGGTAATAGAAATGTAATGGATTAGGTTGTCGTCCTTTTCGTGGCTCACGACGTATGATCCGGGACGAAAAAACAGCGCAAAGGAAGAAAGTGTCCCAAAAGTTATGAAAATGATCGATTTTGGGCTCCGAAAACAGGCACAAACGAGCAGGCTAGGTGCCCCCATTATAGTGCTCTCAGAGTGCTTTGCAACGGTACGTTGTACGCCACGTAACTCCTTATGGATAAAAGTTATTGGCACCGGAGCGACGGATACCTGGTCACAAGCCCCACGCCCTCTGTTTGCAAGCCCAGCCTGTCACGCCCCAACCCGGCCTATTAGGTTAGACTAAGGTGTGATCTAAACATTCAAGTCATGTCTCATACATAATTGTTCCTGAAAGTTTAACACTTAACGTTTTAGCCTAAACTCCACAAAGTCTACGGAAAACCGGCAGCATAACTACTGTAATTAGGCTCTTTGGTTTGACCTAATTCTCTAAACGCCTCAAAATTTACAATCTCAACTTCATTTCCAACTAAGATTACTATTTATCATCAATTGAAATGCCTACCAATTATCTTGAAGTCAAAACTGGTTCGTTCTACAAGGTCAATGCATCTGCCAAAACCTGCTTCATTTTTTCCAGACTTCCAAATTTGGACACATTTTAATGATTTGCCATTTTGAGGACTATAGAGTCAAAATTAGCTTTGGCCTATTTCTGTGAAAAATGTTCAAAACTGGAAAAAATAGTTACCTACCAATTTTCATGCATTTTCAACATCATGTGCCTAGCTAAACTCACCTCGCAACAACAAGATAGAGAGCTGTCACAAAACCCGATTTCGTCTATCATCACCTTCAAGCCAAAATCTTGACATGCATGGTTGTAAAAGCTTATGAACACACATATAACTCAAGTACAGAAGCAAGGACATACATTTAAGAGCATGCATGTGGATTTTTGAAAGATTTTCAAGAAGTTTTAGCCCTCACCTTAGCAAATCAACAAGAAGATGCACAAAACTTTGATGAAGCACAATTTGGTCTTCTTCCTTGCTTAGCCGAGACACCACCCGATTTCTCTCTATTTTTCCTAGCTTAGTGACCCAGTTCTTAGTAGGTGCATGTGGTTAGAACAAGAGGAAAAGAAATGGAAGCTAGCAAACTCACCAAGGCCGAAATGGTTGTTCAAAAAGCTTGCATGTGTGATTCTTGCAACTTAGCTAGCTTGGTCGAGTTCTCTACCTTCTTGCTTGCCTTGATGCACCATGGAATGCTGAAGATGAGCTATGGTAAGTTGAAACTCAGCCAAGGCCGAGAGAGAGAGAGAAGAATGAGAGGGAGAGAGAGAAATTTGAGGAGAATGAGAGAAAATGACAAAGAATGAAGGCCTTGCAATTGATGAAGCATGTTTGGCCTTGGGCATACAAAAAAAATCAGGTTTGTGTCTTCAAGAAGCTTGATTTTTGAATCATCTAGCATGGGCAAGGAGCCTTGTCAAGATTTGGAAGCTTTTGGGAGGTCTTTGAGCTAATTTTTTATGCATTTGTGTCATAACTTGTCATAGCATTGTCTAGAATTAATTTTGAATTGAGCAAGCAAGCATAAAAGCCCATATGGTGGTCAGCCAAGGCATCTAAAAATCTGATTTTTTTGTCACCTTTTGAGCATTATTTAATTGTGTGTTGAAAGTGCAAAAAGAATAAGGAATAAATAATAAGGAATGTCTAGCTTTTTGTGAGATTTTGTCTTCTAGTGGGTTGAATTAGTAATTTAATATTAGTTAGTGGAATTTGTAGGATTATTTAATGATCTAGTGCGTCGTGTAAGATGCTTTATTGATTAGTGTGAGGGCACGCTTTCCTAGGTCTAGGGCACGTACTACGAGATAGGGCACGAACTACGAGACGAACGCACATTTTCCAAGTAAATGCACGCAACCCTAAATGAATGCATGTAACTCAATGCAAGGCACACAAAATGAAACACAATTCTTAAACCTAGGTCAAGGCACGTAAATCTAGGTTACACACATTATTCGGGGTCGGGCCTCACACAAACTCTATGTGAAGTGAAGCTGTCTTGCCCAAGGTGCCGTGTGATTCGGTAATTGAAATATGATGGATTAGGTTTTCGTCCTTTTCGCGGCTCACGACGTACGATCCGGGATGAAAAAACAGCACAAAAGAAGAAAAGTGTCCCAAAACTGATGAAAACGTACGATTTTGAACTCCAAAAATAGTCGCAGCCTAGCAGGCTTGGTGCCCCCGTCTTAGAGCTCTCAGAGCACTTTCCAACATATAATGTGCGCCGCGTAACTCCTTACGGGCATCAGAGCGACGGATACCCGGTCAAAAGCCCCCCGCCCTCTGTTTACGGGCCCAGCCTCTACGTGATGTGAAGTTCTCTTGTGCAAGGTCCCATGGGATTCGGTAATAGAAATGTGATGGATTAGGTTGTCGTCCTTTTCGCGGCTCACGACGTACGATCCGAAATGAAAAAATAGCGCAAATGAAGAAAAGTGTCCCAAAACTTATGAAAATGTTCGATTTTGGGCTCCGAATATAGGCACAACCGAGTAGGCTAGGTGCCCCCATCGTAGAGCTCTCAGAGTGCTTTTCAACGGTAAGATGTACACAGCGTAACTCCTTACGGATCAAAAGTTATGGGCACCGGAATGACGGATACCTGGTCACAAGCCCCACGCCCTCTGTTTGTGGGCCTAGCCTCTACGTGAAGTGAAGTTGTCTTGCCAAAGGTGCAGTGGGATTTGGTAATAGAAATGTGATGGATTAGGTCGTCTTCATTTTCGCGGCTCACGACGTACGACCCAAGACGAAAAAATATCGCAAAAGAATAAAAGTGCCCTGAAACTGATGAAAACGTACGATTTTGGGCTCCGAAAATAGGCGCAGCCGAGCAGGTTTAGTGCCCCCATTGTAGAGCTCTCGGAGAACTTTTCAACGGTATGCTGTGCACCGCGTAACTCCTTACGGATCAAAAGTTATGGGCACCGGAGTGACGGATACCTGGTCACAAGTCCCACGCCTTCTGTTTGCGAGCCCAGCCTCTACGTGAAGTGAAGTTGTCTTATCCAAGGTACCGTGTGATTCGGCAATAAAAATGTGATGGATTAGGTTGTCGTCCTTTCGCGGCTCACGACGTACGATCCGGGACCGAAAAATAGCGCAAAAGAAGAAAAGTGTCCTAAAACTTATGAAAATGTTCAATTTTGGGTTCTGAATATAGGCGTAACGAGCAGGCTAAGTGCCCCCATTGTATAGCTCTCAGAGTGCTTTCTAACGGTATGTTTTGTGCCGCGTAACTCCTTACGAATCAAAAGTTATGGGCACCGGAGTGACGAATACCTGGTCACAAGCCCCACGCCCTCTGTTTGCGGGCCCAGCCTCTACGTGAAATGAAGTTGTTTTGCCTAAGGTGCCGTGGGATTCGGTAATAGAAATGTGATGGTTTAGGTTGTCGTCCTTTTCGCGGCTCACGACGTACGACCCGGGATGGAAAAATAGCGCAAAAGAAGAAAAGTGTCCCAAAACTTATGAAAATGTTCAATTTTGGGATCCGAAAACAGAAGCAACCGAGCAGGCTAGGTACCCTCATCGTAGATCTCTAAGGGTGCTTTGCAACGGTATGATGTGCGCTGCGTAACTCCTTACGGATCAAAAGTTATGGGCACCGGAGCGACAAATACCTAGTCAGAAGCCCCACGCCTTCTATTTGCGGGCCCAGCCTCTACCTGAAGTGAAGTTGTCATGCCCAAGGTGCCATGTGATTCGGTAAGAGAAATGTGATAGATTAGGTTGTCGTCCTTTTTACGGCTCACGATGTACGATCCAGGATGAAAAAACAACACAAAAGAAGAAAAGTGTCCCGAAACTGATGAAAACGTTCAATTTTGGGCTCCAAAAATAGGCGCAGCCGAGCAAGCTTAGAGCCCCCGTCGTAGAGCTCTCGGAGAGCTTCCAATGGTGTACTGTGCGCCACGTAACTCCTTACGGATCCAAAGTTATGGGCAGCGGAGCAACGAATACCTGGTCACAAGCCCCACGCCCTCTGTTTACGGGCCCAGCCTCTACGTGAAGTGAAGTTGTCTTGCCTAAGGTGCCGTGGGATTCGATAATAGAAATGTGATGGATTAGGTTTTCGTCCTTCTCGCTGCTCATGACGTACGACCCGGGACGAAAAAATAGCACAAAAGAAGAAAAGTGTCCCAAAACTGATGAAAACATTCAATTTTGGGCTCGAAAAATAGGCGCGGCGAAGCAACCTTGGTGCCCACACCGTATAGCTCTCGGAGAACTTTCCAACGGTATGCTGTGCGCCGCGTAACTCCTTACGGATCAAAAGTTATGGGCACCGGAGCAACGGATACTAGGTCACAAGCACCACTCCCTCTGTTTGCAGGCCCAGCCTCTACGTGAAGTGAAGTTGTCTTGCCCAAGGTGCCGTGTGATTCTGTAATAGAAATGTGATGGATTAGGTTGTCGTCCTTTTCACGGTTCACAACGTACGATCCGGGACGGAAAAACAGCGCAAAAGAAGAAAAGTGTCCCAAAACTTTTGAAAATGGTCAATTTTGGGATCCAAAATCAAGCACAACCGAGCAGGCTAGGTGCCCCCATCGTAGAGCTCTCAGAGTGCTTTCCAACGATATGCTGTGTGCCACATAACTCCTTACGGATCAAAAGTTATAGGCACCGGAGCGTTAGATGCCTTATCACAAGCCCCACGCCCTCTTTTTGCGTGCCCAGCCTCTATGTGAAGTGAATTTGTCTTGCCCAAGGTGCCGTGTTATTCGGTAACATAAATGTGATGGATTAGGTTGTTGTCCTTTTCGCGGATCGCGACGTACGCCCGGGACAGAAAAACAGCGCAAAAGAAGAAAAGTGTCCCAAAATTGATGAAAATGTTCGATTTTGGGCTACGAAAACTGGCGCAACCGAGCAGGCTTGTTGCCCCAGTCGTAGAGCTCTCGGACAACTTTCCAACGGTATGCTGTGTGCCGCGTAACTCCTTACGGATCAAAAGTTATGGGCACCGAAGCGACGAATACCTGGTCACAAGCCCCACGCCCTCCGTTTCCTAGCCCAGCCTCTACGTGAAGTGAAGTTGTCTTGCCCAAGGTGCCGTGTGATTCAGTAATAGAAATGTAATGGATTAGGTTGTCGTCCTTTTTGCGGCTAACGACGTAGGATCCGGGATGAAAAAACATCGTAAAAGAAGAAAAGTATCCCAAAACTTATGAAAATGATCGATTTTGGGATCCGAAAACTAGCACAAATGAGCAGGCTTGGTGCCCTCGTCGTAGAGCTCTCGAGGAGCTTTCAAACGGTATGATGTGCGCCGCGTAACTCCTTACAGATCAAAAGTTATGGGCACCGGAGCAACGGATACTTGGTCACAAGCCCTACACCCTCAAATTGAGGGCCCAGCCTCTACGTGAAGTAAAGTTGTCTTGCCCAATGTGCCATGGGATTCGGTAATCAAAATGTGATGAATTAGGTTGTTGTCCTTTTCGTGGCTCACGACGTACGATCCGGGACGAAAAAACTGCACAAAAGAAGAAAAGTGTCCTAAAACTGATGTAAACATTTGATTTTTGGCTCCGAAAATAGGCACAGTCGAGCAAGCTTGGTGCACCTATTGTAGAGCTCTCGAAGAGCTTTCCAACGGCATGTTGTGCGCCGTGTAAGTCCTTACGGATCAAAAATGATGAGCACCGGAGCGACGGATACCTGGTCACAAGCCCCACGTCCTCTGTTTGCGGGCCCAGCCACTACGTGAAGTGAAATTGTCTAGCCCAAGGTGCCATTAGATTCGGTAATAGAAATGTGATGGATTAGGTTATCATCATTTTCTTTGCTCACGACTTATGATCTGGGATGAAAAAATTACACAAAAGAAGATAAGTGTCCCAAAAATGATGAAAACGTTTGATTTTAGGCTCAGAAAACAAGCACAGCCGAGCAGGCTTGGTGCCCCCATCGTAGAGCTCTCGGAGAGCTTTCCAACTTTCACGCCCCAACCCGGCCTATAAAGGTTAGACTAAGGTGTGATCTAAACATTCAAGTCATGTCTCGTACTCAATCGTTCATGAAAGTTTAACACTTAATGTTTAGCCAAGACTCTACAATTTTTCAGAAAACCGGCAGCATAACGGCTATTATTGGGCTCTTTAGTTTGACCTAGTTCTCTAAACGCCTCAATTTCATTTCCAACTAAGATCACTATTTACCGTCAATCCAAACGCCTACTAGTTATCTCGAAGTCTCGTTTGATTAATAACCTAGCATGATATTATGTCCCGTTTGTTTGTTAATCCTCGTTACAAAGTACCTGTTGAACTTAGCTTAACAATGAGTACCTGCTTAAGATTGGATAGGTTCATTTTACTTAATCCTTACCTGATACTTCATAATCCTATGATAGATACTAGCCAGTAACGATAGCAATACGACCATAGTAGGGTCTATCTAGTTTTTATCAATACAAGCCAAAATTAGACCCCAAATTATAACGGGGGTCTTTTACATTACAATAGCAAGCATCATAAGAAATGAAATAGTCTTCAAGCAACATATTGTTCACAAAATGGCCATAGTCATGTAAGGCACGCAGGGCAAGCAATCATTCCAAGGAATCATCATTAGGCACGTCGTACTCGGGTACCTGTTCTTGGTCTTCTTCACCTGAGATGATAAAAGAGGGTGAGTCCTCATGAACTCAACGAGGGGGAACGAGAAATAAGTTTTGAAACTCGTTTTCCGGTTCAACTTATGAAAACCCTTTTTGTAAGCATGAATATATCACAAGCAAGTACATAATGTAATGTAAAAGTAAAGGAACACAATTACCTGTCTTTCCTCCCCGAGGTCCTCTAGGAACCAAGCGAGAGTACTTATACACATAGTGTAAAGGATACGGTGAGCTTTTGTTCTCAATTCATTTCCAGTATCAGTTGTTGCGGCCGACTTCAAATCATCCCCCTTATCACGCCAAATGGGTGTACTCTGGATGTACCCCGAAATCCTACAACCCAACTCTCCGAGGAAGTCTAGCCCCCAAGCGAGAGAGGGAATTGGACAATGGTAGTCACGGTTGTACCAGCAAGCCCGATGCTGCCCGGTGTACGTGAACGCTACCACGCCAGAATGAAAGGTTGCAACCTTGTATGCAATGCACATTTATGACATTTAATATATCACATTTGGAGGTCAACAAAGTAGGTTGCCTCCGAGCAGTCATAAGATTGCACATTGACAATTAAACACACGAGGCACGATATGACAAGTAAATTCACTTGAAAAACACATGGAGTTATATGAACATTAGACGGGAAGCCATGTAACGCATGTAAATCAAGTCATATAACTCATTTTAAAGTTCACGTAATCAAATAATAAGATTATACATCATGCAACGACATCTACGTGGGACCGGGTGCAAGAAAAGCCTACTTATCAACATGTAATCATCAAAATCATATTTAGGGCTACAAGGGCAACTACGGGCAGCCTACTAAACACACAATCAAACACAATATCCATAGGATCAACACTTAGCGAGTTTACCTAGTTACTAGGGTTTCAATTCGTGTTTACCCGTGCGATTAAACCCCAAGTCATCTCGTAATTAAGCTCAAGCCATGCATTGATTAATTCCAACACCCTCAAGCATTCAAAACAGTCCACACAACATCCAAATGCGACAATCCCAAGCATTTAACACAACAAGGGAAGCTACATTAATTTTTCTAAGCATATCAATAGGTGAAACCCTCACTGCAATGGACTGTTTTCTCACAATCATTAAGACAAGAAAAAAATCTTCAATTCCAGTGAACAAGATGTCAAATTAAAGCTTAAGGAGTGAACTAAATTCAGAAACAACCTCGCATCATTTGGAGTTCGGGTTCAAGAGTTATAGCCAAAACAGTGAGACTACACAAAACTGTCCAGATTTGCACACATTTCAATACTTGTCGTATTTTAGGGCCTTAGGGTCAGATTTAGCCTTGGTCCATTTCTGACAAAAATGTCCAGAACTGAAAAATATAGTAGTACACAAAATTTCATGCATTTTGGATATCAATTACTAAGTTAAAAATGGTTCGTTCTACAAGGTCTGTAAATCTGCCAAAACCTGCTTCATTTTTCCAGACTTTTCAGATTTTGATACATTTTGATAATTAGTCATTTTGAGGACCTTAGGATCAAAATTAGCTTTGACCTATTTCTACGAAAAGTGTTCAGAACTGGAAAAACTAGTTACCCACCAATTTTCACCCATTTACAACATCTTGTACCTAGCCAAAATCACCTGACACCAACAAGACAGAAGGCTGTCACATGCACGATTTCATCCATCATCACATTCTAGCCAAGAATCTTGCCATGCATATTTATAAAAGCTCATGAACACACATATATCTCAAGTACAGAAGTAAAGATAGACATTTAAGGACATGCATGTGGTTTTTTGAAAGATTTTCAAGAAGTTTTAGCCCTTACCTTAGCAAAACAACAAGAAGATGCACAAGACTCTTGATGGTTGCACAAGATTGACTCTTTTCCTTGCTTAACCGAGACACCACTCGATTTTCTATAATTTCCTAGCTTAGTGACCAAGTTCTTAGTAGGTACATGTGGTTAGAACAAGAAGAAAAGAAATGGAAGCTAGCAAACTCACCTAACCCGAAATGGAGGTTCAAAGAGCTTGCATGTGTGTTTCTTGCGACCTAGCTTCCTTACTCGAGCTCCCTAGCTTCTTGCATGCCTTGATGAACCTTGGAGTGATGAAGATAAGCTACGGAGTGCAGAAACTCAGCCAAGGCCAAGAGAGAGAGAGAAGAATGAGATGGAGAGAGATGAATGAGAGGAAATGAGAGAAAAGTAAGGAAAAACAAAAGCTTTGCAAAGTTTGAAGCATATGTCGGCCTTGAGCTTTGCAAATTCAGATTTTGTGTCTTCAAGAAGCATCATTTGAAGTGTCTAGCATGGGCAAGGAGCTTATGTCGAGAATTGGAGCTTTGAGGAGGGTTTTGAGCCAATTTTTTTATTGCTTCGTGTCATAGAATTGTCTAGGTTTAATTTGAATTATGCAAAGCAAGCACAATGCACACAAGGTGGTCGGCCAAGGCATTGCAAGAATCTGAATTTTTTGTCTTGGTTGAGCAATATTTTAATTGTGTTTTTGGGATATGCAAAGAATATGGAATATGGAATAAAGAATGTCTAGTTTTTTGTGAGATTTTGTCTTCTTGTGGGTTGAATTAGCAATTTAATATTAGTTAGTGGAGTTTGTAGGATTAATTAATGAACTAGTGCTTCGTGTAAGATGTTTTCTTGATTAACGTGTGGGCACGCTTTCCTAGGTTTAGGGCACGCACTACGAGACAAGGCGCGAACTACAAGACAAATGCACGTTTTCCAAGTAAATGCACGCAACTCTAAATGTATGCACGTAATTCAATGCAAGGCACACAAAACGTAACACAATTCTTAAACCTAGGTCAATGTACGCAAATCTAGGTTAGGGCACACGAAATGAGATATCGCACATAAATCGAGGTCGGGCCTCACATCCTTCCCTCCTTAAAAGAATTTCGTCCCGAAATTCAATATTACCTTTGAAATAAAGCTGGATACTGTTGTTCCATCTGGTCTCGCCTTTCCCACGTTGCTTCTTCAACTCCATGATGATCCCACAACACTTTCACCGTCGGTATAGATTTGTTGCGCAACTCCCGATCTTGTTGGTCTAGGATCTGAATGGGCTTCTCTTCATAAGACAAGTTCTCCTGAAGTTGCAACAGCTCTGGCTCCAAGATATGCGATGTATCAGGATGATACCTCCGTAGCATTGAAACGTGAAAGACGTCGTGAATATTGGAGAGGTTTTGGGGTAGTTCCCAGCGATACGCCAACTTGCCAACCTTCTCAATTATCACAAATGGTCCTACAAACCTCGGGCTCAACTTTCTACCTTTGTCGTGTTTAATCAGTCCCTTCCGGGGTGATATCTTCAAAAATACCTTGTCGCCGACCTCAAACTCTAGGCTCCGTCTCTATCTGTCTGCATAACTTTTCTGCCTGCTTTGGGCGGTAAGCATCAGTTTCCGGATGAGGTGGATATTATCAACAGTCTTCATAAGTTCAGGTAGAAGGGTCGGGTCAAAAGTCTTCGTCTCACCTACTTCATCCTAGTAAATTGGGGATCGACACTTATGTCCATACAATGCCTCAAATGGGGCCATCCCGATAGTGGCCTGATAACTATTATTATAAGCGAATTCCGCTAGAGACAGGTATTTCTCCCAACCTTTTCCGAAGTCTAAAACACACGCCCTCAACATATCCTCTAGAATTTGAATAGTTCTCTCAGATTGTCCATCAGTCTGAGGGTGATAAGCCGTGCTGAAACTCAACTTCGTTCCCAAAGCTTCTTGCAATCTCTTCCAAAATCGGGAAGTAAAACGAGGATCCCTATCCGATACAATACTCACAGGCATCCCGTGCAACCTTACAATCTCTACCACATACATATCTCCCAATTTCTCAAGACTATCCTCCTTGTTCATTAGTAAGAAGTGCGCTGACTTAGTCAATCGATCCACTATGACCCAAACGACGTCATGAGCCTTTTGTGACCTGGGCAGGTCCATGACAAAGTCCATAGTTATGTGTTCCCATTTCCATTGAGGAATCTCCAACGGCTGAAGTAAACCTGCTGGTCGTTGATGTTCCGCTTTGACTCTCTGGCAAGTCAAACACCGTGCCACAAACTCCGCGATCTCTCTCTTCATGTTATTCCACCAATAGTGTTGCTTCAAATCCCAGTACATCTTTGTTCCGCCGGGGTGAATAGTATATCTTGAATTATGGGCTTCTTCAAGAATCTTCTTTTTCAGCTCTGGCTCATTAGGAACACAAATCCGATTCCTAAACCTCCAAATACCATCATCATGAAACTTGAAATCTGTGTTGCTTTCTTTAATCTTCTGAAACTGTTGGTCCTTCTATTGAGCCTCTCGTAATTCAGACAACAAGGTCAATTGAACTTGTGTAGTGGCAAAAAGTAACCCTTTTCGAGTCAATTGTGGTTTCCACAAGAATGCTTCCTCCAACAACTCCTGCACCTTAACTTCCAGTTTTGCCATGCTCGCTTTCCTACTTAAGGCATCTGTAACTACATTTGCTTTACCGGGCACATAATTGATTGTGCAGTTATAATCATCCAAAAGCTCCATCCACCGCCTTTGCCTCATATTCAACTCTTTTTGTGAGAACAAGTATTTCAAGCTCTTGTGATCAGTAAACACCTCGAACTTGTTACCCTACAGATAGTGCCTCCATTTCCTGAGTGCAAACACAATAGCCACTAACTCTAAATCATGCGTCGGGTAGTTCAATTCATACGGCTTTAGTTTCCTAGAAGCATACGCAATCACTCTACCATTTTTCATCAACACACAACCCAGTCCTTCCTTCGAAGCATCGCTATAGATTACAAAACCTTGACTCCCTTCAGGCAATGCAAGAACAGGTGCGGTAGTCAATCTTTTCTTCAATTCTTAGAAGTTGTTCTCACATTTGTCATCCCACACAAACTTTGTTTTCTTTTGAGTGAGCTTTGTAAACGGTCCTACAATCTTAGAGAAATCCTTCACGAACCTCCGATAATAGCCGGCTAGGCCAAGAAAACTCTGAACTTCTGTAACGTTTTCCGGCTTCTTCCAAGACATCACCGCTTCTATCTTTGCTGGATCCACTGCTATTCCCTCTTGGGATATGATATGCCCCAAAAATGCAATCTGCTGCAACCAAAATTCACATTTGCTAAACTTTGCATACAATTGATGCTCTCGAAGTTTCTGCAATACCAATCGCAGATGTTGTTCCTGCTCAGCCTCGGATTTTGAATATACCAAAATATCATCAATGAATATCACTACAAATTGGTCCAAGTAGGGTTGAAACACCCTGTGCATCAAGTCCATAAAAGCTACAGGGGCATTAGTTAGTCCAAATGGCATCACCACATATTCATAATGCCCATATCTCGTCCTGAAAGCCGTTTTAGGCACATCCTCCTTTTTGATCCGCAATTGATAGTACCATTGCCTCAAGTCGAGTTTCGAATACACTTTGTCTCCTTGAAGTTGATCAAATAACTCGTCGATCAGTGGAAGTGGGTATTTATTCTTGACAGTTACTTGGTTCAATCCTCGGTAATCGATGCATAGCCTCAACGTTCCATCTTTCTTCTTTACAAATAGGACTAGTGCACCCCATGGAGAAGAGCTTGGTTGAACAAACCCCTTCTTCAACAATCCTTGCAATTGGTCCTTCAATTCTTGTAGCTCGACCGGTGCCATATGATAGGGAGCTTTAGATATTGGCTGGGTGCCAGGCAGTAACTCTATAATGAACTCGATCTTCCGATTTGGGGGTAAACCGGGCAATTCTTCTGGAAACACATCCGCATAGTCTTTGATCACTGGCATCTCCTCCAACTTAGCTTTGTCCGACGGCTTGTTGATGAGGTAAGCTAAGTATCCACTACACCCTTTTCTCAAAGACTTCACTGCTTTCGTAGATGAAATGATAGAACTCTCGGTGAAATCTCTTCGACCCATTACCTCCAGTATTGGTTGACCAGGTACCTGGAATGTTACAATCTTCGTCCGGCAATCTAGTTGGGCATGATGCTTCGCCAACCAGTCCATCCTTAAGATGACCTCATAGTCTCAAAAAGGTAATACAATAAGATTGGCTGAGAATTCCCTATCCTTAATTTGGATTTTACATGTTTTACAAGCTGAGCTAGTAACAAGTTTAGAACCCATCGGAGTACCAACTTCTACTTCATAAGGAAAACATACAACTCGTAGTTTCACACGTTGCACACATAAGGGAGTAATAAATGAATGAGTAGCACCCGGATCAATTAGCACCCTAACATGTTGATTCAGTATGAAGAATGTACCTTCAACAACAACGGTCTCCTCTTGAAGCTCCTCGCACTCAATAGCATAAGCTCGAGCCTGAACTCTAGGAACTGGAGTCTTGCCTCTACGAGCTAGTTTAACCTGATTTTGTCCTGCTTGCCATTTAGGGCAATCCTTGATCTGATGCTGATCATTGCCACACTGCACACATCGTCCTAACTTCTTCCAACACTGGGCCTCGGTATGCCCCTTCTTGTCACAGTAAGAACAATTGACAGACTGAGTAGTAGGTGAACTACCTATGGATCCGCGGGTGGAAGAGGCTGATGGCGCTTTAGTCTGGCCACGGTTATTCACTGGTCTGTTCTGGCTCTGGCCCTGACTACGACTCTGGCTCTAGAATTTCCTCTGTTGACCTGAAGGCTGGTATGGTTTCTTGTTCGGCTGACTCGAATCGGCTCTATCAAGTTTTCTCTTCTCAACTTGAGAAGCAACAGCAAAGAGAGCAGAATAGGCATCGAAGTCATGCGAAGCCAACTGGTCCTGAATCTCTGGCCTCAATCCAGTCGTAAATTTCCACATCTTCGCCTCCGGAGTACTGACCATGTATTGAGCATAGCGGGACAATCGGTCAAAACGAGCCTCGTACTGGGCCACCGTCATGTTACCCTGGTTCAAGTGCATGAATTCCTCAATCCGCCTCTGCCTGGAAACTGCAGGTACATATTTCTCCTTGAATGCCTTAACGAAATTACCCCACAAGCGAGGTGTATGATCAGTTTCCCACAGTGCCTCCACAGTGTACCACCAATGCTCAGCATCCCCGTGCAATAGAAACACAGTAAACTCCACATTTTCTTTATCAGTATAATCAAGTGGCCTGAAAATCCTCTCGATCTCAGACAGCCAAGCCTCTGCTTTCTCATCATCAGCTTCCCCGTGGAATTTGGACGGGCGAAAGTCAAGGAACTCCCTCATTCTGCTATGTCTCCCATGGTTACCATCATTCCTGTTGTTGTTGTTGTTGTTGTTGTTGGCTTCACGTGCATCTTGACGTTCCATCACTCGTGACACGCGATCCATGGCATTTGCCATCATGTTAAACATAGCTATGCCGGGATTAGTTTGATAAGCATCTCTGGTCTCTTGGGGCTCACCGCTCCTATTAGTAGTGCGGGTACTAGGGCCAGCCATCTATAGGCACAGATTACGATGCACAATTTATTGAAATACGACAAACAAGAATTTAATGCATAAGATATGCAACATAATATAGATACACAATTCCAGAAACAATTAAGACATATTAATCACGTAAGCACATAGAACATAGAAGGAACAATTAACATTATCACACATTAACACATAAACAAGTCATCCTAATAATCTTAGGGCTTCTACCCATGGTCCGAGAGTTAAACCCAGCTTAAGCAATCTAAGCTCTGATACCACTCTTCTTCTGTAAGGTGTCACGCCCCAACCCGGCCTATAAAGGTTAGACTATGGTGTGATCTAAACATTCAAGTCATGTCTCGTACTCAATCGTTCATGAATGTTTAACACTTAACGTTTAGCCTAGACTCCACAATTTTTCGGAAAACCAGCAGCATAACGGCTGTAATTAGGCTATTTAGTTTGACCTTGTTCTCTAAACGCCTCAATTTCATTTCCAACTAAGATCACTATTTACCGTCAATCGAAATGCCTACTAGTTATCTCGAAGTCTCGTTTGATTAATAACCTAGCATGATACTATGTCCCGTTTGTTTGTTAATCCTCGTTACAAAATACCTGTTGATCTTATCTTAACAATGAGTACCTGCTTAAGATTGGATAGGTTCATTTTACTTAATCCTTACCTGATACTTCATAATCCTATGATAGATACTAGCCAGTAACAATAACAAAACGACCATAGTAGGGTCTATCTAGTTATTATCAGTACAAGCCAAAATTAGACCCCAAATACAACGGGGGTCTTTTACATTACAATAGCAAGCATCATAAGAAATGAAATAGTCTTCAAGCAACATATTGTTCACAAAATGGCCATAGTCATGTAAGGCACGCAGGGCAAGCAATCATTCCAAGGAATCATCATTAGGCACGTCATACTCGGGTACCTGTTCTTGGTCTTCTTCACTTGAGATGATAAAAGAGGGTGAGTCCTTATGAACTCATCAAGGGGGAACGAGAAATAAGTTTTGAAACTCATTTTTCGGTTCAACTTATGAAAACCCTTTTTGTAAGCATGAATATATTACAAGTAAGTACATAATGTAATGTAAAAGTAAAGGAACACAATTACCCGTCTTTCCTCCCCAAGGTCCTCTAAGAACCAAGCGAGAGTACTTATACACATAGTGAAAAGGATACGGTGAGCTTTTGCTCTTAGTTCATTTCTATTATCAGTTGTTGCGGCTGACTTCAAATCATCCCCCTTATCACGCCAAATGGGTGTACTCCGGATGTACCCTGAAATCCTACGACCCAACTCTCCGAGGAAGTCTAGCCCCCAAGCGAGAGAGGGAATTGGACAATGGTAGTCACGGTTGCACCGGCAAGCCCGATGCCGCCTGGTGTGCGTGAACGCTACCATGCCAGAATGAAAGGTTGCAACCTTGTATGCAATGCACATTTATGACATTTAATATATCACATTTGGAGGTCAACAAAGTAGGTTGCCTCCGAGCAGTCATAAGATTGCACATTGACAATTAAACACGCGAGGCACGATATGACAAGTAAATTTACTTGAAAAACACATGGAGTTATATGAACATTAGACGGGCAGCCATGTAACGCACGTAAATCAAGTCATATAACTCATTTCAAAGTTCACAAAATCAAATAATAAGATTATACATCATGCAATGACATCTACGTGGGACCGGGTGCAAGAAAAGCCTACTTATCAACATGTAATCATCGACATCATATTTAGGGCTACAAGGGCAACTACGGGCAGCCTACTAAACACACAATCAAACACAATATCCATAGGATCAACACTTGGCGATTTTACCTAGTTACTAGGGTTTCAATTCGTGTTTACCAGTGCGATTAAACCCCAAGTCATCTCATAATTAAGCTCAAGCCATGCATTGATTAATTCCAATACCCTCAAGCATTTAAAACAGTCCACACAACATCCAAATGCCACAATCCCAAGCATTTAACACAACAAGGGAAGCTACATTAATTTTTCTAAGCATATCAATAGGTGAAACCCTCACTGCAATGGACTGTTTTCTCACAATCATTAAGACAAGCAAACAATCTCCAATTCCAATGAACAAGATGTCAAATTGAAGCTTAAGGAGTGAACTAAATTCAGAAACAACCTCGCATCATTTGGAGTTCGGGTTCAAGAGTTATAGCCAAAACAGTGAGACTACACAAAACTGTCCAGATTTGCACATATTTCAATGCTTGTCGTTTTTTAGGGCGTTAGGGTCAGATTTAGCCTTGGTCCATTTCTGACAAAAATGTCCAGAACTGAAAAATCTAGCAGCGCACCAAAATTTCATGCATTTTTTTATGTCAATTACTAAGTTAAAACTGGTTCGTTCTACAAGGTCAGTGAATCTACCAAAACCTGCTTCATTTTTCCAGACTTTCCAGATTTGGACACATTTTGATAATTAGTCATTTTTAGGACCTTAGAGTCAAAATTAGCTTTGGCCTATTGCTGTGAAAAGTGTTCCGAACTGAAAAAACTAGTTACCTACCAATTTTCACGCATTTACAACATATTTTACCTAGCCAAAATCACCTCGCACCAACAAGACAGAAGGCTGTCACATTCACGATTTCATCTATCATCACATTCTAGCCAAGAATCTTGCCATGCATGTTTATAAAAGCTCATGAACACACATATATCTCAAGTACAGAAGTAAAGATAGACATTTAAGGGCATGCATGTGGTTTTTTTTAAAGATTTTTAAGAAGTTTTAGCCCTCACCTTAGCAAAACAACAAGAAGATGCACAAGACTCTTGATGGTTGCACAAGGTTGACTCTTTTCCTTGCTTAGCTGAGACACCACTCGATTTTCTATAATTTCCTAGCTTAGTGACCAAGTTCTTAGTAGGTGCATGTGGTTAGAACAAGAAGAAAAAAAATGGAAGCTAGCAAACTCACCTAAGTGAAATGGAGGTTCAAAGAGCTTGCATGTGTGTTTCTTGCAACCTAGCTTGCTTAGTCGAGCTCCCTAGCTTCTTGCATGCCTTGATGAACCATGGAGTGATGAAGATAAGCTATGGAGTGTAGAAACTCAGCCAAGGCCGAGAGAGAGAGAGAAGAATAAGAGGGAGAAAGAAGAATAAGAGGAAATGAGATAAAATGAAGGAAAAATAAAAGCTTTGCAAAGTTTGAAGCATATGTCGGCCTTGAGCTTTGCAAATTCAGATTTTGTGTCTTCAAGAAGCATCATTTGAAGTGTCTAGCATGGGCAAGGAGCTTATGTTGAGAATTGGAGCTTTGAGCCAATTTTTTTATTGCTTTGTGTCATAGAATTGTCTTGGTTTAATTTGAATTATGCAAAGCAAGCACAATGCACACAAGGTGGTCGGCCTAGGCATTGCAAGAATCTGAATTTTTTGTCTTGGTTGAGCAATATTTTAATTGTGTTTTTGGGATATGCAAAGAATACAGAATAAGGAATAAAGAATGTCTAGCTTTTTGTGAGATTTTGTCTTCTAGTGGGTTGAATTAGCAATTTAATATTATTAGTGGAGTTTGTCGGATTAATTAATGATCTAGTGCTTCGTGTAAGATGCTTTCTTGATTAACGTATGGGCATACTTTCCTAGGTTTAGGGCACGCTGTGAGGCCCGACCCGAATAACGTGTGTTATCTTGATTTGCGTGTCATAGACCCAGAATTATATGACCGACCTTGGATTATGTGCCATGTCTTGATTTTCGTGCATGTTTCATCATTTGTGCCTAGAATTATGTGCCCTAATCCTCGACTTACGTGCCTTGACTTCGAATTGCGTGCGTTACCTCGTTTCATGTGCCCTGACCTTGAATTTCGTGTCTTAACCTATGTTTAAGAGTCGTACCTCGATTTACGTGCATTTACTTAAAAAACGTGCATTCGTCTCGTAGTTCGTGTCCACCTCGTGATTCGTGCCCCGTATTAATTTCGATGCGTGCCTCGTAGTGCGTATCCTAAAACCTCGAACTGTGTGCCTACACGCTAATCAAGAAAGAATCCTACACAATCCACTAATCAATATTATATTCCTAATTCAAATTCTCTACAAACTCCACTAACAATAAAATAATACTAAACTATTCCTACATTTCCCACTATCTATTATTCTATTCATAATTCAACTCATCAACAAATATTCCTATATTTTATTCTACCTAGATTCCCTAAATTCCCAACATTCCTATGACAATTCTATGACACAAATGCATAAAAAATTAACCCAAAACCCTACCCAATGCACCCAAAATCTCGACACATGCATATGCCCATGCTAGGATGATTCAAATTGTGCTTCTTAGAGACACAAATCTGATTTTTGTATGCCCAAGGCCAACATTTGCATCAACAATTGCAAAAACTTCTATTTTCTCTCATTTCTCTCACTCTCCTCACATTTCTCTCTCTCCCTCTCATTCTCTCTCTCTCAATCTCGGTTTTGGCTGAGTTCATACACTCCATAGCTCATCTTCATCATTTCATGGTTCATCAAGGCAAGCTAGAAGCTAAGGAACTCGATTAAACAAGCTAGGATGCAAGAAACACACATGCAAGCTCTTTGAGTCACCATTTCGGCCTAGGTGAGTCTACTAGCTTCCATTTCTTTTCTTCTTGTTCTAACCACATGCATCTACTAAGAACTTGATCACTAAGCTAGGAAAAAATAGAGAGAAATCGGGTGGTGTCTTGGCTAAGCAAGGAAGAAGAAGAAATTTGTGATTCATCAAGTTTTGTGCATCTTCTTGCTGCTTTGCTAAGGTGAGGGCTAAAACCTTTTGAAAATCCTTCAAAAATCCACATGCATGCTCTTAAACATATGTCTGTGCTTCTGTACTTGAGTTATTTGTGTGTTCATAAGCTTTTACAACCATGCATGGCAAGATTTTGGCTTGAAGATGATGATAGATGAAATCGGGTTGGGTGACAGCTCTCTATCTTGTTGTTTCGAGGTGAGTTTGGCTAGGAAAATGATGTTGAAAATGCATGAAAATTGGTAGGTAACTATTTTTGCCAGTTTTGAACATTTTTCACAGAAATAGGCCAAAGCTAATTTTGACTCTAAGGTCCTCAAAATGGCAAATCATTAAAATGTGTCCAAATCTGGAAGTCTGGAAAAATGAAGCAGGTTTTGGCAGATGCACTGACCTTGTGGAACGAACCAGTTTTGACTTAGTAAATGATGTCCAAAATGCATGAAATTTGGTGTGCTGCTAGGTTTTTCAGTTCGAGACATTTTTGTCAGAAATGGACTAAGGCTAAATCTGACCCTAAGGACCTCAAAAATGACAATTATTGAAATGTGTGCAAATCTGGACAGTTTTGTGCAATAACTATTGATCTCGAACTCCAAATGATGCAAGGTTTGTTTCTGATTTTAGTTCACTTATTAAGATTTAATTTGAAATCTTATTCACTGGAATTGGATATTTTTTGCTTGTCTTAATGATTGTGAGAAAATAGCCTATTGCAGTAAGGGTTTCACTTAGTGTTATGCTTAGAAAAATTGTTGTAACTTCTCTTGTTGAATTAATGCTTGGGATTGTGGCTTTGGGATGTTGTGTGGACTGTTTTGAATACTTGGGGATGTTTGAATTAATTGATGTATGGCTTGAGATTGACTTTGAGTTGACTTGGGGCTTAATCGCACGAGTAAGCACGAAATGGAAACCCTAGTGACTAGGCGAACTTGCTAAGTGTTGATCCTTTGAATATCGAGTGTAAATATATGTTTAGTAGGCTGCCCGTAGTTGCCTTATAGCCCTAAATGTGATTTTGATTCGTTGCATGTTGACAAATAGGCATTTCTTGCATCCGAACCACGTAGATTGTTGTTGCATGTTGAATAACCTATTATTTGATTACGTGGACGTTGAAATGAGTTATATGACCTGATTTACATGCATTACATGTGGCTGCCCGTTTAATGTTCATATAACTCCATATGCTTTTCAAGTGAAATTACTTGTCTATTCGTGCCTCGCTTGTTTACTTGTCAATGTGTAATCTTATGACTATCCGGAGGCAACCTACTTTGTTGTCCTCCTAATGTGATATATTAAATGTCATAAATGTGCATTGCATACAAGGTTGCAACCTTTCATTCTGGCGTGGTAGCGTTCACGCACACCGGGCGGCATTGGGCTTGCCGGTGCAACCGTGACTACCATTGTCCAATTCTCTCTCTCGCTTGGGGGCTAGACTTCCTCGGAGACTTGGGTCGTAGGATTTCGGGGTACATCCGGAGTACACCCACTTGGCGTGTTAAGGGGATGATTTGAAGTCGGCCGCAACAACTGAGAGCAAAAGCTCACCGTATCCTTTTTCTATATGTATAAGTACTCTCGCTTGGTTCCTAGAGGACCTCGGGGAGGAAAGACTGGTAATTGTGTTCCTTTACTTTATATTATTGTTATGTACTTAATTGTGTTATATTCATGCTTGCAAAAGGATTTTCATAAGCTGAATCAGAAAATGAGTTTCAAAACCTATTTCTCGTTCCCCCTCGTTGAGTTCATAAGGACTCACCCTCTTTTATCATCTCAGGTGAAGAAGATCAATAACAGGTATCTGAGGACGATGTGCCTAACGATGATTCCTTGGAGTGATTGCCTGTCCTATGTGTTTTGCGTGATTATGGCTATTTGTGAACACTATGCTACTTGAAGACCATTTCTTTGTGTGTTGTTCAATGTTTGTAATGTAAAAGACCCCCGTTGTAATTTGGGGTCTAATTTTGGTTTGTACTGATATTAATTAGACAGATACTAGACACTACTATGATCGTTTTGCTATTATTACTACTAGTATCTATCATAGGATTATGACGTAACAGGTAAGGACTAAGTAAACGAACCTATCCAATCTTAAGCAGGTACTCGCTATTAAGCTAAGATCAACAAGTACTTTATAACGAGGATTAATAAACAAACGAGACATAGTATCATGCTAGGTTATTAATCAAAATTGACATATAGTTAGTAGGCATTTCAATTGATGGTAAATAATAATCCTAGTTGGAAATGAAATTGAGATTGGAAAATTTGAGGCGTTTAGAGGATTAGGTCGAACCAAGAGCCCAATTACAGCCGTTATGCTGCCGGTTTTCCTAAAAATTTTGGAGTTCATGCTAAACATTAACTGTTAACTTTTCATGATCGATTAAGTACAAGACGAGACTTGAATGTTTAGATCACACCCTAGTCTAACCTTATAGGTCGGGTTGAGGCGTGACACACGTACTACGAGACAAGGCACGAACTACGAGACAAATGCACGTTTTCTAAGTAAATGCACGTAACCCTAAATGTATGCACGTAATTCAATGCAAAGCACACAAAACGAAACACAATTCTTAAGCCTAGGTCAAGGCACGTAAATCTAGGTTAGGGTTCACGAAACGAGGTATCGCATGTAAATCAAGGTCGGGCCTCACACCAACAGTATGCTGTGCGACGCGTAACTCCTTACCGATCAAAAGTTATGGACACCGGAGCGACGGATACCTGGTCACAAGCCCCACGCCCTTTTTTTACGGGCCAAGCCTCTACGTGAAGTGAAGTTGTGTTGCCGAAGGTGCCGTATGATTCGATAATAGAAATGTGATGGATTAGATTGTCTTCCTTTTCGCAGCTCACGACACACGATTCAGGTCAGAAAAATAGCTCAAAAGAAGAAAAGTGTCTCGAAACTAATGAAAATATTCAATTTTGGGCTTTGAAAACAGGCGCAGCCGAGAAGGCTTGGTGCCCCTATCGTAGAGCTCTCGGTGAGCCCTTCCAACGATATGCTATGCGCCGCGTAACTCCTTACAAATCAAAAATTATAGGCACCAGAGCAACGGATACCTGGCCACAAGCCCCACGCCGTCGGTTTGTGGGCCCAGCCTCTACGTGAAGTGAAGTTGTCTTGCCCAAGGTGCCGCGTGATTCAGTAATAGAAATGTGATGGATTAAGTTGTCGTCTTTTTCGCGGCTCACGACGTACGATCCGAGTCGGAAAAATAGTGCAAAAGAAGAAAAATGTCCAGAAACTAATGAAAACATTCAATTTTGGGCTCCGAAAACAGGAGCAGCCGAGCAGGCTTGGCGCCCCTGTCGTAGAGCTCTTGGAGAGCTTTCCAACGGTATGTTATGCGCCACGTAAGTCCTTACTGATCAAAACTTATAGGCACCGGAGCGACGGATACCTGGTCACAAGCCCCACGTCCTCGGTTTGCAGGCCCAGCCTCTACGTGAAGTGAAGTTGTCTTGCCCAAGGTGCCATGGGATTCGATAATAGAAATGTGATAGATTAGGTTGTCGTCCTTTTCACGGCTCACGACGTACGATACGGGACGAAAAAATAGCGCAAAAGAAGAAAAGTGTAACTAAACTTATGAAAACGTTCAAATTTGGGCTCATAAAATAGGCACAACTGAGCAGGCTTTATGCCCCCGTCGTAGAGCTCTCAGAGAGCTTTCCAACGATATGCTGTGCGCCGCGTAACTTCTTACGGATCAAAAGTTATGGGCACCGGAGCAACAGATACCTGGTCACAAGCCCTACTCCCTCGGTTTGCGGGCCCAGCCTCTATGTGAAGTGAAGTTTTCTTACCCAAGGTGCCGTGTGATTCTGTAATAGAAATGTGATGGATTAGGTTGTCGTCCTTTTCACGGCTTACGACGTACGATCCGGGTCGAAAAAACAGCGCAAAAGAAGAAATGTGTCCCGAAACTAATGAAAACATTCGATTTTGGGTTCCGAAAATAGGCGTAGTCGAGAAACCTTGGTGCCCCTATCGTAGAGCTCTCGGAGAGCTTTCCAACGGTATGTTGTGAGTCGCGTAACTCCTTACGGATCAAAAGTTATGGGCATCGGAGCAACGGATACCTGGTCACAAGCCCCACGCCCTCTGTTTGCTGGCCCAGCCTCTACGTGAAGTGAAGTTTTCTTGCCTAAGGTTCTCTGTGATTCGATAATAGAAATGTGATGGAATAGGTTGTCGTCCTTTTCGCAGCTCACGACGTACGATCCCGGTTGAAAAAATAGCGCAAAAGAAGAAAAGTATCCCGAAACTAATGAAAACATTCGATTTTGGGCTCCGAAAATAGGCGCAGCCAATCAGGCTTGGTGCCTCCGACGTAGACCTCTCGAAGAGCTTTCCAACGGTATGCTATGCACCGCGTAACTCCTTATAGATCAAAAGTTATAGGCACCGGAGCGACGGATACCTGGTCACAACCCCCACGCCCTCGGTTTGCAGGCCCAGCATCTACGTGAAGTACAGATGTCTTGTCCAAGGTGCCATGGGATTCGATAATAGAAATGTGATACATTAGGTTGTCTTCCTTTTCGCGGCTCATGACGTATGATCCGGGACTGAAAAACTGCGCAAAAGAAGAAAAGTGAAGCGAAACTTATGAAAACATTCGATTTTGGGCTCCAAAAATAGGCACAGCCGAGCAGGCTTGCTAGCCCCATCGTAGAGCTCTCGGAGAGCATTCCAACGGTATACTGTGCGCCGCGTAAGTCCTTACGGATCAAAAGTTATCGGTACCAGAGCGACGGATACCTGGTCACAAGCCCCACACCCTCGGTTTGAGGGCCCAGCCTCTACGTGAAGTGAAGTTGTCATGCCGAAGGGGCCGTGTGGTTCGGTAATAAAAATGTGATAGATTAGGTTGTCGTCCTTTTCGTGGCTTACAACGTACGATCCGGGATGGAAAAAGTGCGCAAAAGAAGAAAAATGTCCCGAAACTGATGAAAACATTCAATTTTGGGATTCAAAAATAGGCGTAACCGAGCAGGCTAGGTGCCCCCGTCGTAGAGCTCTCGGAGAGCTTTCCAACGGTATGTTGTGCGCCGCGTAACTCTTTACAGATCAAAAGTTATGGGCATTGGAGCGACGGATACCTTGTCACAAGCCCTCCGCCCTCTGTTTGCGGGCCTAGCCTCTACGTCTAGTGAAGTTGACTTGCCCAAGGTGCCGTGTGATTCGGTAATAGAAATGTGATGGATTAGGTTGTCGTCCTTTTCGCGGCTCACGACGTATGATCTGGGATGGAAAAATAGCACAAAAGAAGAAAAGTTTCTCAAAACTTATGAAAATGTTCGATTTTAGGCTCCGAAAATAGGCACAACCGAGTAGGCTAGGTGCCCCCATCGTAGAGATCTCAGAGTGCTTTCCAACAGTATGTTGTACGCCGCGTAACTCATTACGGAGCTAAAGTTATGGGCACCGGAGCGACGGATACCTAGTCACAAGCCCCACGCCCTTTGTTTGTGGGCCCAGCCTCTACGTGAAGAAAAGTTGTCTTGCCCAAGGTGCCATATGATTCGGTAATAGAAATGTGATGGAATAGGATGTCGTCACTTTCGCGGCTCACGACGTACGATCCGAGACGGAAAAACAGCGTAAAAGTAGAAAAGTATCCCGAAACTGATGAAAATGTTCGATTCAATGCTCAAAAAATAGGCGCAGCCGAGCAGGCTAGGTGCCCTCGTCATCGAGCTCTCAAAGAGCTTTCCAACGGTATGTTGCGCGCCGCGTAACTCCTTATGGATCAAAAGTTATGGGCACCAAAGCGACGGATACCTGGTCACAAGCCTTACGCCCTCAATTTGCGGGCCCAGCCGCTACATGAAGTGAAGTTGTCTTGCCCAAGGTGCCGTACGATTCGGTAATAGAAATGTGATGGATTAGGTTGCCGTCCTTTTCGCGGCTCACGACGTACGATCTGGGATGGAAAAACAGCGCAAAAGATGAAAAGTGTCCCAAAACTTATGAAAATGTTCGATTTTAGGCTTCGAAAATAGGCGCAACCGAGCAGGCTAGGTGCCCCCATCGTCGATCTCTCAGAGTGCTTTCCAACAGTATGCTGTGCACCGCGTAACTCCTTACGGAGCAAATGTTATGGGCACCGGAGCGACGGATACCTCGTCACAAGCCGCACGCCCTTTGTTTACGGGCCCAGCCTCTATATGAAGAAAAGTTGTCTTGCCCAAGGTTCTATATGATTCGGTAATAGAAACATGATGGAATAGGATGTTGTCACTTTTTGTGGCTCACGACGTACGATCCGAGACAGAAAAACAGCGTAAAAGAAGAAAAGTATCCCGAAACTGATGAAAATATTTGATTTTAGGCTGAGAAAATAGGCACAGCCGAGCAGGCTAGGTGCCCTCGTCGTCGAGCTCTCAGAGAGATTTCCAACGGTATGCTGTGCGCCGCTTAACTCCTTACGGATCAAAAGTTAAGGACACCGGAGCAACGGATACCTGGTTACAAGCCCCACGCCCCCTGTTTGCGAAACTAGCCTCTACGTGAAGTGAAGTTATCTTGCACAAGGTGCCGTTGGATTCAGTAATAGAAATGTGATGGATTAGGTTGTCGTTCCTTTCGCGGCTCAAGACGTACGATACGGGACAGAAAAACAGCGCAAAAGCAGAATAGTCTCCTGAAACTGATGAAAATGTCCACTTTTGGGCTCCAAAAATAAGCACAGCCGAGCATGCTTTTTGCCCCCGTCGTAGAGCTCTCGGAGAGCTTTCCAGCTGTATGCTCTGTGCCGCGTAACTCCTTACGGATCAAAAGTTGTGGGCACCGGAGCGACGGATACCTGGTAATAAGCCCCACGCACTCGGTTTGAGGGCCCAGCCTCAACGTGAAGTGAAGTTGTCTTCCCCAATGTGCCGTGGGATTCGGCAATAAAAATGTGATGGATTAGGTTGTCGTCCTTTTCGCTGCTCACGACGTACGATCTGGGATGAAAAAATAGCACAAAAGAAGAAAAGTGTCCCGAAACTGATGAAAATGTTTGATTTTGGGCTCCAAAAATAGGGCTTTTTGCCCTCGTCGTAGAGCTCTCGGAGAGATTTCCAACGGTATGCTGTGCGTCGCGTAACTCCTTACGGATCAAAAGTTATGGGCATCAGAGCGACGGATACCTGGTCACGAGCCCCACGCCCTTTGTTTGCGGGCCCAACCTTGACGTGAAGTGAAGTTGTCTTGCCCAAGGTGCCGTGAGATTCGGTAATAGAAATGTGATTGATTAGGTTGTCGTCCTTTTCGCGGCTCACGACGTACGACCCGAGACGGAAAAACTGCGCAAAAGAAGAAAAATGTCCCAAAACTGATGAAAACATTTGATTTTGGACTCCCAAAATAGGCGCAGCTGAGTACGCTTATTGCCCCCATTGTAGAGCTCTTGGAGAGATTTCCAACGGTATGCTGTGCGTCGCGTAACTCCTTACGGATCAAAAGTTATAAGCACCGAAGCGATGGATACCTGGTCACAAGCCCTATGCCCTCTGTTTGCGGGCCTAACCTCTTTGTGAAGTGAAGTTGTCTTGCCCAAGTTCCCATAGGATTCGATAATAGAAATGTGATGGATTAGATTGTCGTCCTTTTCGCTGCTCATGGCGTACGGTCTGAGACGGAAAAACTGTGCAAAAGAAGATAAGTGTCCCAAAACTGATGAAAACATTCAATTTTGGGCTCCGAAAATAGGCGCAGCCTAGCAGGCTGGCTGCCCCTGTCGTAAAGCTCTTAGAGAGCCTTCCAACGGTATGCTGTACGCCGCGTAACTCCTTACGGATCAAAAGTTATGGGCACCGGAGTGACGGATAATTTGTCACAAGCCCCACGCCCTCTGTTTGCAGGCCCAGCCTCTACATGAAGTGAAGTTGTCTTGCCCAAGGAGCCGTGTGATTCGTTAATAGAAATGTGATGGATTAGATTATCGTCCTTTTCGCTGCTCCTGACGTACGATTCGAGACAGAAAAACTGCGCAAAAGAAGAAAAGTATCCCAAAACTGATGAAACTATTCGATTTTGTGCTCCGAAAACAGACGCAGCCGAGCACGCTTGGTGCCCCCGTTGTAGAGCTCTCGAAGAGCTTTCCTACGGTATGCTGTGCGCTGCGTAACTCCTTGCGGATCAAAAGTTATGGTCACCAAAGCGACGGATACCTGGTCACAAGCCCTACGCCCTCTGTTTGCGGGCCCAGCTTCTACGTGAAGTGAAGTTGTCTTGCCCAAGTTTCCATGGGATTCGGTAATAGAAATGTGATGTATTAGGTTGTCGTCCTTTTCGCAGCTCACGGGGTATGATCAGGGACGAAAAAAATGCGCAAAAGAAGATAAGTGTCTCGAAATTGATGAACATATTCAATTTTGGGCTCCAAAAATTGGCGCAGCCGAGCAGGCTTGGTGCCCCCATCGTAGAGCTCTTGGAGTGCTTTCCAATGGTATACTGTGTGCCGCGTAACTCTATACAGATCAAAAGTTATGGGCACCGGAGCGACGGATACCTGGTCACAAGCCCCACCCCCTCTGTTTGCAGGCTGAGCCTCTATGTGAAGTGAAGTTGTCTTGCCCAAGCTGTCGTGTGATTCGGTAATAGAGATGTGATGGATTAGGTTGTCGTCCTTTTCGCGGCTCATGACGTACGATCTGGGTCGAAAATACAGCGCAAAAGAATAAAAGTTTCCCGAAACTAATGAAAACATTCGATTTTGGGCTCCGAAAATAGGCGCAGCCGAGCAGGAATGGTACCCCCGTTGTAGGGCTCCCGGATAGCTTTCCAATGATATGTTGTGTACCGCGTAACTCTTTACGGATCAATAGTTATAGGCACCGAAGCGACGGATATCTAGTTACAAGCCCTACACCCTCGGTTTGCGGGCCCAGCCAATAGGTAAAATGAAGTTGTCTTGCCAAAGGTGCCATGGGATTCGATAATAGAAATGTGATAGATTAGGTTGTCGTCCTTTTTGGGACTCACGACGTACGATCCGGGATGAAAAAATAGCGCGAAGGAAGAAAAGTGTAGCGAAACTGATGAAAATGAACAATTTTGGGCTCCAAAAATAGGCGCAGCCGAGCATGGTTGGTGCCCCAGTCGTAGAGCTCTCGGAGAGCTTTCTAACGGTATGTTGTGCGTCGCGTAACTCCTTACGGATCAAAAGTTATAGGCATCGGAGCGACGGATACCTGGTCAAAAGCCCCACGCACTCGGTTTGAGGGCCCAGCCTCTATGTGAAATGAAGTTGTCTTGCCCAATATACCGTGGGATTCGTTAATAAAAATGTGATGGATTAGGTTGTCGTCCTTTTTGCGGCTCACGATGTACGATTCGGGACAGAAAAACAGCGCAAAACAAGAAAAGTGTCCCAAAACTGATGAAAACATTCGATTTTGGGCTCCGAAAACAGGTGCAGCACAGCAGGGCTGTTGCCTTCATCGTAGAGCTCTCGGAGAGCTTTCCAACGATATGTTGTGCGCCGCGTAACTCCTTACGGATCAAAAGTTATGGGCACCGAAGCGACGGATACCTGGTCACAAGCCCCACGCCCTCTGTTTGCAAGCCCAGCCTCTATGGGAAGTGAAGTTGTCTTGCCCAAGGTGCCATGAGATTCAGTAATAGAAATGTGATGGATTAGGTTGTCATCATTTTCGCAGCTCATGACATACGATTCAGGACAGAAAAACTGCGCAAAAGAAGAAAAGTGTCCCGAAATTGATGAAAACGTTAGATTTTGTGCTCCGAAAATAAGCACAACCGAGCAAGCTTGGTGCACCCGTTGTAGAGCACACGGAGAACTTTCCAATTGTATGTTGTGCGCCGCGTAACTCCTTATGGATCAAAAGTTATGGGTACTGGAGCGACGGATACCTGGTCACAAGCCCCACGCCCTATGTTTGCGGGCCTAGCCTCTACGTGTAGGGAAGTTGTCTGGCCCAAGATGCCATGGGATTCGGTAATATAAATGTGATGGATTAGGTTGTCGTCCTTTTCGCGGCTCACGACGCACGATCAAGGACGAAAAAACTGCGCAAAAGAAGATAAGTGTCCTAAAACTGATAAAAAAGTTCTATTTTGTGCTCTGAAAATAGGCGCAGCCGAGCAGGCTTGGTGCCCCCGTCGTAGAGCTCTCGGAGAGCTTTCGAACAATATGCTGTACGCCGCGTAACTCCTTACGGATCAAAAGTTATGGGCACCGGAGCGATGGATACCTAGTCACAAGCCCTACGCCCTCTGTTTGTGGGCCCAGCCTCTACATGTAGTGAAGTTGTCTTGCCCAACGAACCATGGGATTCGGTAATAGAAATGTGATGGATTAGGCTGTCGTCCTTTCTGCGGCTCGAGACGTACGATCCTGGACAGAAAAATAGCGCAAAAGAAGAAAAGTATCCCGAAACTATTGAAAACAATCAATTTTGTTCTCCGAAAATTGGCGCAGCCGAGCAGGCATGGTGCCCCCGTCGTAGAGCTCCCGGAGAGCTTTCGAACGATATGCTGTGCGCCGCGTAACTGTTTACGGATCAAAAGTTATAGGCACCGGAGCGACGGATACCTCGTTACAAGCCCCATGCCCTCGGTTTGCGGGCCCAGCCTCTACGTGAAGTAAAGTTGTCGTCCTCTTCGCAGCTGATGATGCACAATCCGGGATGAAAAAACTGTGCAAAAGAAGATAAGTGTCCCCAAACTGATGAAAACATTCAATTTTGGGCTTCGAAAATAGGCGCAGCCAAGCAGGCTGGCTACCCTCTTTGTAAAGCTCTCGGAGAGCTTTCCAACGGTATGCTATGCGTCGCGTAACTCCTTACGGATCAAAAGTTATGGGCACCGGAGCGACAGATAATTTGTCACAAGCCCCACGCCCTCTGTTTGCAGGCCCAACCTCTACGTGAAGTGAAGTTGTCTTGCCCAAGGTGCCGTATGATTCGGTAATAGAAATGTGATGGATTAGATTGTCGTCCTTTTTGCGGCTCACGACGTAAGATCCGAGACAAAAAAACTGCACAAAAGAAGAAAAGTATCCCGAAACTAATAAAAATTTTAGATTTTGTACTCCAAAAACAGGCGCAGCCGAGCACGCTTGGTGCCTCTGTTGTAGAGCTCTCAAAGAGCTTTCCTACGGTATGCTGTGCGCCGCGTAACTCCATACGGATCAAAAGTTATGGTCACCGAAGCGACGGATACCTCGTCACAAGCCCTACGCCCTCTGTTTGCGGGCCCAGCTTCTATGTGAAGTGAAGTTGTCTTGCCCAATGTGCCATGGGATTCGGTAATAGAAATGTGATGTATTAGGTTGTCGTCCTTTTCGCAGCTCACGGGGTACTATCCGGGACGGAAAAATGCGCAAAAGAAGATAAATGTCTCGAAACTGATGAAAATATTCATTTTTGGGCTCCAAAAATTGGCGCAGCCGAGCAGGCTTGGCGCCCCCGTCGAAGAGCTCTTGGAGTGCTTTCCAATGGTATGTTGTGCGCCGCGTAACTCCATACGGATCAAAAGTTATGGGCACCGGAGCGACGGATACCTGGTCACAAGCCCCACCCCCTCTGTTTGCGGGCCCAGCCTCTATGTGAAGTAAAGTTGTCTTGCCCAAGCTGTCATGTGATTCGGTAATAGAGATGTGATGGATTAGGTTGTCATCCTTTTCGCGGCTCATGACGTACGATCTGGGTCGAAAATACAGCGTAAAAGAATAAAAGTTTCCTAAAACTAAAGAAAACATTCGATTTTGGTCTCCGAAAATAGGTGCAGCCAAGCAGGCATGGTGCCCCCGGCGTAGGGCTCCCAAATAGCTTTCCAATGACATGTTGTATGCCGCGTAACTCTTTGCGGATCAAAAGTTATAGGCACCGGAGCGACGGATGCCTAGTTACAAGCCCTACGCCCTCGGTTTGCGGGCCCAGCCAACACGTGAAATGAAGTTGTCTTGCCAAAGGTGCCATGGGATTCGATAATAGAAATTTGATAGATTAGGTTGTCGTCCTTTTTGCGGCTCACGACGTACGATCCGAGATAGAAAAATAGCGCAAAAGAAGAAAAGCGTAGCGAAACAGATCAAAATGATCAATTTTGGGCTCCAAAAATAGGCGCAGCCGAGAATGCATTGCGCCCCAATCGTAGAGCTCTCGGAGTGCTTTCCAACGATATGTTGTGCGCCGCGTAACTTCTTACGGATCAAAAGTTATGGGCACCGGAGCGACGGATACCTGGTCACAAGCCCCATGTACTCGGTTTGAGGGCCCAGCCTCAACGTGAAGTGAAGTTGTCTTGCCCAATGTACTGTGGGATTCGGTAATAGAAATGTGATGGATTAGGTTGTCGTCCTTTTCGCGGCTCACGACGTACGATTCGGGACGAAAAAATAGCGCAAAAAAAAGTGTTCCAAAACTGATGAAAGCATTTGATTTTGGTCTCCGAAAATAGGTGCAGCATAGCACACTTGTTGCACCCATCGTAGAGCTCTCGGAGAGCTTTCCAACGGTATGTTGTGCGCCGCGTAACTCCTTACGGACCAAAAGTTATGGGCACCGGAGCGACGGATACCTGGTCACAAGCCCCACGTACTCCGTTTGAGGGCCCAGCCTCAACATGAAGTGAAGTTGTCTTGCCCAATGTAGCGTGGGATTCGGTAATAAAAATGTGATGGATTAGGTTGTCGTCCTTTTCGCGGCTCACGGCGTACGATTCGGGACGGAAAAACAGCGCAAAAGAAGAAAAGTGTCCCAAAACTGATGAAAACGTTCAATTTTGGGCTCCGAAAACAGGTGCAGCCTAACAAACTTGTTGCCCCCATCGTAGAGCTCTAGGAGAGCTTTCCAAAGGTATGTTGTGCGCCACGTAACTCTTTACGAATCAAAAGTTATGGGCACCGGAGCGATGGATACCTGGTCACAAGCCCTACGCCCTCGGTTTGCTGGCCCAGCCACTACATGAAGTAAAGTATTCTTGCCCAATGTGCTGTGGGATTCGGTAATAGAAATGTGATGTATTAGGTTGTCGTCCTTTTCGCAGCTCACGACATACGATCCAGGACGGAAAAACTGCGCAAAAGAAGAAAAGTGTCCCGAAATTGATGAAAACGTTCGATTTTGTGCTCTGAAAATAGGCATAGTCGAGCAAGCTTGGTGCACCCGTTGTAGAGCACACGGAGAACTTTCCAAATGTATGTTGTGCGCCGCGTAACTCCTTACGAATCAAAAGTTATGAGCACTGGAGCGACGAATACCAGGTCACAAGCCCCACACCCGATGTTTGCGGGCCTAGCCTCTACGTGTAGTGAAGTTGTCTGGCCCAAGGTGCCATGGGATTCAGTAATAGAAATGTGATGGATTAGATTGTCGCCCTTTTCGCGGCTCACGACGCACGGTCAAGGACGAAAAAACTGCATAAAAGAAGATAAGTGTCCTAAAACTGATGAAAAAGTTCTATTTTGTGCTCTGAAAATAGGCGCAGCCGAGCAGGCTTGGTGCCCCCGTCATAGACTTCTCAGAGAGCTTTCCAACAGTATGCTGTACGCCGCGTAACTCCTTACGGATCAAAAGTTATGGGCACCTGAGCGATAGATACCTGGTCACAAGCCCCACGCCCTCTGTTTGTGGGCCCAGCCTCTACGTGTAGTGAAGTTTTCTTGCCCAGGGTGCCATGGGATTCGGTAATAGAAATGTGATGGATTAGGTTGTCGTCCTTTTCGCGACTCACGACGTACGATCCGGGTCAAAAAAACAGCGCAAAAGAAGAAAAGTGTCCCGAAACTATTGAAAACAATCAATTTTTGTCTCCAAAAATAGAGGCAGCCGAGCAGGCATGGTGCCCCCGTTGTAGAGCTCCCGGAGAGCTTTCGAACGATATGTTGTGCGCCGCATAACTCTTTACGGATCAAAAGTTATAGGAACCGGAGCTACGGATACCTCGTTACAAGCCCCACACCCTCGGTTTGCGGGCCCAGCCTCTACGTGAAGTGAAGTTGTCTTGCCAAAGGTGCCATGAGATTCGATAATTGAAATGTGATAGATTAGGTTGTCGTCCTCTTTGCGGCTGACGACGTACGATCCGGGATGAAAAAACAGCGTAAAAGAATGAAAGTGTAGCAAAACTTATGAAAATGTTGGATTTTAGGCTCCGAAAATAGGCACAGCTGAGCAGACTTGTTGCCCCCGTCTTAGAGAGCGACGGATACCTGGTCACATGCCCCACACCCTTGGTTTGAGGGCCCAGCCTCTACGTGAAGTGAAGTTGTTTGGCCCAAGGTGCTGTGTGATTCAGGAATAGAAATGTGATAGATTAGGTTGTCATCCTTTTGGTGGCTCACGACGTACGATCCTGGACGAAAAAAACGGTGCAAAAAAAAGATAAGTGTCCCAAAACTGATGAAAACGTTCAATTTTGGGCTCCGAAAATAGTTGCAACCTAGCAGGCTTGCTACCCCCATCATAGTGCTCTCAGAGAGCTTTCCAACGGTATACTGTGCGCCGCGTAACTCCTTACGGATCAAAAGTTATGCGCACCGGAGCGAAAGATACCTGGTCACAAGCCCCACGCCCTCGATTTCAGGGCCCATCCTCTACGTGAAGTCAAGTTGTCTTGCCCAAGGGTCCATGGGATTCGGTAATAAAAATGTGATAGATTAGGTTGTCATCCTTTTCACGGCTCACGACGTACGATCCGGGGCGGAAAAACAGCGCAAAAGAGAATAAATATCCCAAAACTAATGAAAACATTCGATTTTTTGCTACAAAAACAGGCGTAGCCGAGCAAGTTTAGTGCCACCATCATAGATCTCTCAGAGAGCTTTCCAGCGGTATGCTGTGCGCCGCATAACTCCTTACGGATCAAAAGTTATGGGCACTGGAGCGATGGATACCTGGTCACAAGCCCCATGCCCTCTATTTGCGGGCCCAGCCTCTACGTGAAGTGAAGTTATCTTGCCCAAGGTATCGTGTGATTCGTTAATAGAAATGTGATGGATTAGGTTGTCTTTCTTTTCGCGGCTCAAGACGTACGATCCGGGACATAAAAATAGCATAAAAGAAGAAATATGTCCCAAAACAGATGAAAATGTTCGATTTTGGGATCTGAAAATAGACGCAACTGAGCAAGCTTGCTGCCCCCGTCGTAGAGCTCTCAACGTGCTTTCGAACGGTATGCTGTGTGCGGTGTAACTCTTTACAGATCAAAAGTTATGGGCATCGGAGGGACGGATGCCTGGTCACAAGCCCCACGCCCTATGTTTACTGGCCCAGCCTCTACGAGAAGTGAAGTTGTCTTGCCCAAGGTGTCGCGGGATCCGGTAATAGAAATGCGATGGATTATGTAGTCGTTCTTTTCGAGGCTCACGACGTACGATCCGGGACAAAAAAACTGCGTAAAAGAAGAAAAGTGTCCTGAAACTGATAAAATTGTTCGATTTTGGGCTCCGAAAATAGGCGCAATAGAGTAGGCTAGGTGCCCCCATCGTAGAGCTCTCGAAGAGCGTTCCGACAGTATGCTGTGCGCTACGTAACTCCTTACGGATCAAAAGTTATGGGTATTGGAACAAAGGATACCTGGTCACAAGCCCCACGCCCTCTGTTTGCGGGCCTAGCCTCTATGTGAAGTAAAGTTGTCTTGTGCAAGGTGCCGTGGGATTTGGTAATAGAAATGTTATGGATTAGGTTTTCATCCTTTTCGCGGCTCACGACGTACGACACGGGATGGAAAAGCAGCGCAAAAGAAGAAAAATGTCCCGAAACTGATGAAAATGTTCAATTTAGGGATCCAAAAATAGGCAAAGCTGAGCAGGCTTGGTGCCCCTGTCGTAGAGCTCTCGGAGAGCTTTCCAACGGTATGCAGTGTGCCCTGTAACTCCTTACGGATCAAAAGTTATAGGCACCGGAGCGACGAATACCTGTTCACAAGCCCAACACCCTCTGTTTGCGTGCCCAGCCTCAACGTGAAGTGAAGTTGTGTTGCCCAAAGTGCTGTGTGATTTAGTAATAGAAATGTGATGGATTAGGTTGTCGTCTTTTTCGCGGCTCACATCGTACGATCCGAATCGAGAAACAGTGCAAAAGTAGAAAAGTGTCCCAAAAGTAATGAAAGCATTCGATTTTGGGCTTCGAAAACAAGCACAGTCGTAGGGCTCTTGGAGAGCTTTCCAATGGTATGTTGTGCGCCGCGTAACTCCTTATGGACCAAAAGTTATAGGCATTGGAGCGATGGATGCCTGGTCACAAGCCCCACGCCCTCGGTTTACGGGGCCAGCATCTACGTGAAGTGAAGTTGTCTTTCCCAAGGTGCCTTGCGATTTGGTAATAGAAATATGATAGATTAGGTTGTCGTCCGTTTCGCGGCTCACAACGTGCGATCCGGGCCAAAAATACAACGCAAAAGAAGATAATTATAGCGAAACTTATGAAAACGTTCAATTTTGGTAGTAGAAAACAGGTACAGCTGAGCAAGATTGCTACCCCCGTTGTAGAGCTCTCGGAGAGCTTTCCAACGGTATGCTGTGCGCCGCGTAACTCCTTACGGATCAAAAGTTATAGGCACCAGAGCGACGGATACCTGGTCACATGCCCCACACCCTCGGTTTGATGGCCCAGCCTCTACGTGAAGTGAAGTTGTCTGGCCCAAGATTCCGTGTGATTCGGGAATAGAAATGTGATAGATTAGGTTGTCATCCTTTTGGTGGCTAACTACGTACGATCCTGGACGAAAAAAACGGTGCAAAAAAAGATAAGTGTCCCAAAACTGATGAAAACGTTCAATTTTGGGCTTCGAAAATAGTTGCAACTGAGCAGGTTGGGTGCCCCCGTCGTAGTGCTCTTGGAGAGCTTTCCAACGGTATGCTGTGCGCCGCGTAACTCCTTACGGATCAAAAGTTATACGCACCGGAGCGAAGGATACTTGGTCACAAGCCCCACGCCCTCGGTTTCAGGGCCCATCCTCTATGTGAAGTCAAGTTGTCTTGCCTAAGGTGCCATGATTTTCGGTAATAAAAATGTGATAGATTAGGTTGTCATCCTTTTCACGGCTCACGATGTACGATCTGTGACATAAAAATATCGCAAAAGAAGGGAAATATCCCAAAACTTATGAAAACATTTGATTTTGTGCTCCGAAAACAGGCGCAGCAGAGCAAGCTTGGTACCACCATCATATATCTCTTAGAGAGCTTTCTAACGGTATGTTGTGCGCCGCATAACTTCTTACAGATCAAAAGTTATGCACACCGGAGTGAAGGATACTTGGTCACAAGCCCCACGCCCTCAGTTTCAGGGCCCATCCTCTATGTGAAGTCAAGTTGTCTTGCCCAAGGTGCCAAGGGATTCGGTAATAAAAATGTGATAGATTAGGTTGTCATCGTTTTCACGGCTCAAGACGTACGATCCGGGACGAAAAAACAGCGCAAAAGAAGAGAAATATCCCAAAACTAATGAAAACATTCAATTTTGTGCTCCGAAAACAAGCGCAGCCGAGCAAGCGTAGTGCCACAATCATAGATCTCTCATAGAGCTTTCCAACGGTATGTTGTGCGCCGCGTAACTCCTTACAGACCAAAAGTTAAAGGCACCGGAGCGATGGATGCATGGTCACAAGCCCCACTCCCTCAATTTGTGGGTCCAGCCTCTACGTGAAGTGAAGTTGTGTTGCCCAAGGTGCCTTGCGATTCGGTAATAGAAATATGATAGATTAGGTTGTCGTCCTTTTCGCGGCTCACGACGTGCAATCCGGGACTGAAATACAGTGCAAAAGAAGATAAGTATAGCGAAACTTATAAAAACGTTCGATTTTGGTATCGAAAAACAGGTGCAGCCGAGCAGGCTTGCTACCCTCGTTGTAGAGCTCTCGGAGAGCTTTCCAACGGTATGCAGTGCACCGCGTAACTCCTTACGGATCAAAAGTTATCAGCACCGGAGCGACGGATACCTGTTCACAAGCCCAACGCCCTCTGTTTGCGGGCCCAGCCTCTACGTGAAGTGACCTTGTCTTGCCCAAGGTGCTGTGTAATTCGGTAATAGAAATGTGATGGATTGGGTTGTCGTCTTTTTCGTGGCTCACGACGTACGATCCGGGTAGGAAAAACAGTGCAAAAGTAGAAAAGTGTCCCAAAAGTAATGAAAACATTCGATTTTGGGCTTCGAAAACAGGAGCAGTCGTAGAGCTCTCGGAGAGCTTTCCAACGGTATGTTGTGCGCCGCGTAACTCCTTACAGACCAAAAGTTATAGGCACCGGAGCAACGGATGCCTAGTCACAAGCCCCACGCCCTCGGTTTGCGGGGCCAGCCTCTACGTGAAGTGAAGTTGTCTTGCCCAAGGTGCCTTGCGATTCGGTAATAGAAATATGATAGATTAGGTTGTCGTCCTTTTCGCGGCTCACGACGTACGATACGGGATGGAAATACAACGCAAAAGAAGATAAGTATAGCGAAAGTTATGAAAACGTTCAATTTTGGTATCAAAAAACAGGCGTAGCCGAGCAGGCTTGTTAACCCCGTTGTAGAGCTTTCGGAGAGCTTTCCAACGGTATGCTGTGCGCCGCGTAACTCCTTACGGATCAAAAGTTATAGGCACCAGAGTGACGGATACCTGGTCACATGCCCCACACCCTCGGTTTGAGGGCCCAGCCTCTATGTGAAGTGAAGTTGTCTGGCCCAAGGTGCTGTGTGATTCGGGAACAGAAATATGATAGATTAGGTTGTCATCCTTTTGGTGGCTCACGACGTACGATCCTGGACAATAAAAACGGTGCAAAAAAAGAAAAGTGTCCCAAAACTGATGAAAACATTCAATTTTGGGCTCCTAAAATAGTTGCAACTGAGCAGGCTTTGTGCCCCCATCGTAGTGCTCTCGGAGAGCTTTCGAACGGTATGCTGTGCGCCGTGTAACTCCTTACGGATCAAAAGTTATGCGCACCGGAGGGAAGGATACTTGGTCACAAGCCCTACGCCCTCGGTTTCTGGGCCCATCCTCTACGTGAAGTCAAGTTGTCTTGCCCAAGGTGCCCTGGGATTCAATAATAAAAATGTGATAGATTAGGTTGTCATCCTTTTAACGGCTCACGACGTACGATCCGGGGCATAAAAATAGTGCAAAAAAAATAAAAATGTCCCAAAACGAATGAAAACATTAGATTTTGTGCTCCGAAAGTAGGTGCAGCCGAGCAAGCTTGGTGCCACCATCATAGATCTCTCGGAGAGCTTTTCAACGGTATGTTGTGCGTCGCGTAACTCCTTACGGAACAAAAGTTATAGGCACCGGAGCGTCGAATGCCTGGTCACAAGCCCCACGCCCTCGGTTTACGGGGCCAGCCTCTACGTGAGGTGAAGTTGTCTTGCCCAATGTGCCTTGCGATTCGGTAATAGAAATATGATAGATTAGGTTGTTGTCCTTTTTGCGGCTCACGACGTGCGATCCGGGATGAAAACTCAAATTCTTTTATTTGAATTTGATGAAGACACTTATCGAGCCTCTATTTATAGAGTGGTAGAGGAATCTCGCCATGCGTCACGAATTAGATGGCAGGCTCTTGTGATGAAAGAAAAGAGGCTCGAAGACCTCAGGTGTGGAAACTTTACTGGCTTCGGTCGAATACCCAAAGTCCTACCCAAGAAAAACCTTCCTATTCGGTCAAGTGGCAATACATCGCAAAAGAAGATATGTATAGCAAAACTTATAAAAATTTTCGATTTTGGTATCAGAAAACAGGCGCAACCGAGCAGGCTTCCTACCCCCGTTGTAGAGCTTTCGGAGAGCTTTTTAACGGTATGCTGTGCACCGCGTAACTCCTTACGAATCAAAAGTTATAGGCACCAGAGCGACGGATACCTGGTCACATGCCCTATACCCTCGGTTTGAGGGCCCAGCCTCTACGTGAAGTGAAGTTGTCTGGCCCAAGGGGCTGTGTGATTCAGGAATAGAAATGTGATAAATTAGGTTGTCATCCTTTTGGTGGCTCACGACGTACGATCCTGGATGAAAAAAACGGTGCAAAAAAAGATAAGTATCCTAAAACTGATGAAAACATTCAATTTTGGGCTCCGAAAATAGTTGCAACCTAGCAGGCTTGCTACCCCCATCATAGTGCTCTCGGAGAGCTTTCCAACGGTATGCTGTGCACCGCGTAACTCCTTACGGATCAAAAGTTATGCGCACCGGAGCGAAAGATACCTGGTCACAAGCCCCACGCCCTCGATTTTAGGGCCCATCCTCTACGTGAAGTCAAGTTGTCTTGCCCAAGGTTCCATGAGATTCGGTAATAAAAATGTGATAGATTAGGTTGTCATCCTTTTCACGGCTCACGACGTACGATCCGGGTTGGAAAAACAACGCAAAAGAAGAGAAATGTCCCAAAACTAATGAAAACATTCGATTTTGTGCTCTAAAAACAGGCGCAGCCGAGCAAGCTCAGTGCCACCATCATAGATCTCTCAGAGAGCTTTCCAACGGTATGTTGTGCGCCGTATAACTCCTTACGGATCAAAAGTTATGGGCACTGGAGCGATGGATACCTGGTCACAAGCCCCATGCCCTCTATTTGCGGGCCCAGCCTCTACGTGAAGTGAAGTTATCTTGCCCAAGGTATCGTGTGATTCGTTAATAGAAATGTGATGGATTAGGTTGTCGTCCTTTTTGCGGCTCACGACGTACGATCCAGGTAGGAAAAACAGCGCAGAATAAGAAAAGTGTCCCGAGGCTAATGGAAACATTCGATTTTGGGCTCCGAAAATAGGCGCAGCCTAACAGGCAGGGTGCCCCCGTCGTAGAGCTCCCGGAGAACTTTCCAACAGTATGTTGTGCACCGCATAACTCTTTACAAATAAAAAGTTATAGGCAATGGAGCGACGGATACCTGGTTACAAGCCTACGCCCTCGGTTTACGGGCCCAGCCTCTATGTGAAGTGATGTTGTCTTGGCCAAGGTGCCATGTGATTCGTTAATAGAAATGTGATGGATTAGGTTTTCGTCCATTTTGTGGCTCACGACGTACGATCCGGGATGAAAAACGCGCAAAAGAAGATAAGTGTCCCAAAAGTGATGAAAACTTTCAATTTTGGGCTACAAAAATTGGCGCAGCCGAGCAGGCTTGGTGCCCCCATTGTAGAGCTCTCAGGGAACTTTCCAACGGTATGCTATGCGCCGCGTAACTCCTTACGGATCAAAAGTTATGGGCACCAGAGCGACAGATACCTGGTCACAAGCCCCACGCCCTCTGTTTGCGGGCCCAGCCTCTACGTGAAGTGAAGTTGTCTTGCCCAAGGTGTTGTGCAATTCGGTAATAGAAATGTGATGGATTAGGTTGTCGTCCTTTTCGCAGCTCACGACGTACGATCCGGGTCAGAAAAATAGTGCAAAAGAAGAAAAGTGTCCCAAAAGTAATGAAGTCATTCGATTTTGGGCTTCAAAAACAGGCGCAGTCGTAGAGCTCTCGAAGAGCTTTCCAACAGTATGCTGTGCGCCGCGTAACTCCTTACGGATCAAAAGTTATAGGCACCGGAGCGACAGATACCTGGTCACAAGCCCTACGCCCTTGGTTTGCGGACCAGCCTCAACGTGAAGTGAAGTTGTCTTGCCCAAGGTACCTTGGTATTCGGTAATAGAATTGTGATAGATTAGGTAGTCGTCCTTTTCGCGGCTCACGACGTACTATCCAGAATGGAAATGCAACAAAAAAGAAGAAAAGTGTAGCAAAACTTATGAAAACGTTCGATTTTGGGCTCCGAAAACAAGCGCAGCCGAGCAGGCTTGCTGCCCCCGTTGTAGAGCTCTTGGAGAGCTTTCCAACGGTATGTTGTGCGCCTCGTAACTCCTTACGGATCAAAAGTTATAGGCACCGGAGCGATGGATACCTGGTCACATGCCCCACGCCCTCAGTTTGAGGGCCCAACCTCTACGTGAAGTGAAGTTGTCTTGCCCGAGGTTTCGTGTGATTCGGGAATAGGAATGTGATAGATTTGGTTGTCGTCCTTTTCGTGGCTCACGACGTACGATCTGGGACGAAAAAAACTGTGCAAAAGAAGATAAGTGTCCCGAAACTGATGAAAACGTTCAATTTTGGGCTCCAAAAATAGGCGCAGCCAAGCATGCATGGTGCCCACATCGTACTACTCTCAGAGAGCTTTCCAACGGTATGCTGTGCACCGCGTAACGCCTTACGGATCAAAAGTTAGGGGCACCGGAGCAAAGGATACTTGGTCACAAGCCCCACGTCCTCGGTTTGAGGGCCCAGCCTCTACATGAAGTGAAGTTGTCTGGCCCAAGGTGCCAAGCAATTCAGTAATAGAATTGTAATGGATTAGGTTGTCGTCCATTTCGCAGCTCACAACGTACAATCCGGGACGAAAAAACTACGCAAAAGAAGGTAAGTGTCCAAAAGTGATGAAAACGTTCGATTTTGTGCTCCAAAAAAAGGCGCAGCCGAGCAGACTTGGTGTCCTCATCGTAGAGCTCTCGGAGGGCTTTCCAACGGTATACTGTGGGCTGCATAACTCCTTACGGATCAAATGTTACGGGCACTGGAGCGATGGATACCTTGTCACAAGCCCTACGCCCTCTGTTTGCAGGCCCAGCCACTACGTGAAGTGAAGTTGTCTTGCCCAAGGTACCGTGTGATTCGTTAATAGAAATGTGATGGATTAGGTTGTCGTCCTTTTCGCGGCTCACGACGTACGATCCGAGTCGGAAAAACAGCGTAAAAGAAGAAAAGTGTCCTGAAACTAATGGAAACATTCAATTTTGGGCTCCGAAAACAGGCGCAGCCGAGAAGGCTGGGTGCCCCCGTCGTAGAGCTCCCAGAGAGCTTTCCAATGGTATGCTGTGCACCGCGTAACTCATTACGAATCAAAAGTTATAGGCACCGGAGCGACGGATACCTTGTTACAAGCCCTACACCGTCGGTTTCAGGGCCCAACCTCTACGTGAAGTCAAGTTGTCTTGCCCAAGGTGCCAAGTGATTCGGTAATATAAATGTAATGGATTAGGTTGTCGTCCTTGTCGCGGCATACGACGAACGATCCGGGATGAAAACCTGTGCAAAAGAAGATAACTGTCCCGAAAGTGATGAAAATGTTCAATTTTGGGCTCCAAAAATAGGTGCACCCGAGCAGGCTTGGTGCCCCCATCGTAGAGCTCTCGTAGAGCTTTCCAACTGTATGATGTGCGCCGCGTAACTCTTTACGGATCAAAAGTTATGGGCACCGGAGCGACGGATACCTGGTCATAACCCCCACGCCCTTTGTTTACGGGCCCAGCCTCTATGTGAAATGAAGTTGTCTTGCCCTAGGTGCCATGGGATTCGATAATAGAAATGTGATAGATTAGGTTGTCGTCCTTTTTGCGGCTCATGACGTACGATCCTGGATCGAAAAACAGCACAAAAGAAGAAAAGTGTAGCGAAACTGATGAAAATGTTCAATTTTGGGCTTCGAAAATAGGCGCAGCCGAGCTCCGTCGTAGAGCTCTTCGAGAGCTTTCCAACGGTATGTTGTGTGCCGCGTAACTCCTTATGGATCAAAAGTTATAGGCACCGGAGCGACGGATACATGGTCACAGGCCCCACGCCCTCGGTTTGAGGGCCCAGCCTCCACGTGAAGTGAAGTCGTCTTGCCCAATGTGTCGTGCGATTCGGTAAAAAAAATGTGATTGATTAGGTTGTCGTCCTTTTTGCGGCTCACGACGTACGATCCGGGATGAAAAAATAGCACAAAAGAAGAAAAATGTTCCAAAACTGATGAAAACGTTCGATTTTGGGCTCCGAAAATAGGCGCAGCAAGCAGGCTCGCTGCCCCTATCGTAGAGCTCTCGGAGAGCTTTCCAACGGTATGCTGTGCGCCGCGTAACTCCTTACGGATCAATTTTATTGGCACCGGAGCGACGGATACCTGTTCACAAGCCCCACGCCCTTTGTTTGCTGGCCCAGCCTCTACGTGAAGTGAAGTTGTCTTGCCCAAGGTGCTGTGTGATTCGGTAATAGAAATGCGATGGATTAGGTTGTCGTCCTTTTCGCGGCTCACGACGTACGATCCGGGTCAAAAAAATAGCATAAAAGAAGAAAAGTGTCACAAAACTAATGAAAACATTCGATTTTTTGCTTCGAAAGTAGGTACAGCCGAGAAAGCTTAGTGCTCCCATTGTAGAGCTCTCAGAGAGCTTTCCAACGGTATGCTGTGCGCCGCATAACTCCCAACGGATCAAAAGTTATAGGCACTGGAGTGATGGATACCTGGTCACAAGCCCCACGCCCTCGGTTTGTGGGCCCAGCCTCTATGTGAAGTGAAGTTGTCGTGGGCAAGGTGCCTTGGGATTCGGTAATAGAAATGTTATAGATTAGGTTGTCGTCCTTTTCGCGGCACACGACGTACGATCCGGGACAGAAAAATAGCGCAAAAGAAGAAAAGTGTAGCGAAACTTATGAAAACATTCAATTTTGGGCTCCGAAAATAGGCGCAGCGAAGCCGGTTTGCTGCCCCCGTCATAGAGCTCTCGGAGAGCTGTCCAATGGTATGCTGTGTGCCGCGTAACTCCTTATGGATCAAAAGTTATAGGCACCGGAGTGACGGATACCTGGTCACATACCCCACGCCCTCGGTTTTGGGGCCCAGCCTCTACGTGAAGTGAAGTTGTCTTGCCCAAGATACCATGTGATTCTAGAATCGAAATGTGATAGATTAGGTTGTCATCCTTTTCGTGGCTCACGACGTACGATCCGGGACGAAAAAACAGCGCAAAAGAAGAAAAGTTTCCCAAATTTGATGAAAATGTTTGATTTTGGGCTCCGAAAATAGGCCCAGCCAAGTAGGCTAGGTGTCCCCATTGTAGATCTCTCAGAGAGCTTTCCAACGGTATGCTGTGCGCTGCGTAACTCCTTACGGATCAAAAGTTAAGGGCACCGGAGCAACGGATACCTGGTCACAAGCCCCACGCCCTCTATTTGCTGGCCTAGCCTCTACATGAATTGAAGTTGTCTTGTGCAAGGTGCCGTGGGATTCAGTAATATAAATGTGATGGATTAGGTTTTCGTCCTTTTCACGGCTCACGATGTACAACATGGGACAAAAATACAGCGCAAAAGAAGAAAAGTGTACCGAAACTGATGAAAATGTTCGATTTTGGGCTCCAAAAATAGGTGCAGCAAAGCATGGTTGGTGCCCCCGTCGTAGTACTCTCGAAGAGCTTTCTAACGGTATGTTGTGCACCACATAACTCCTTACGGATCAAAAGTTATGGGCACCGGAGCGACGGATACCTAGTCACAAGCCCCACGCCCTCGGTTTGAGGGCCCAACCTCTACGTGAAGTGAAGTTGTCTTACCCAAGGTGTTGTGGGATTCGGTAATAAAAATGTGATGGATTAGGTTGTCCTCCTTTTCGAGCTCACGACATATGATCCGGGACTAAAAAACAGCGCAAAAGAAGAGATGTGTCACAAAACTAATGAAAACGTTCGATTTTGGTCTCTAAAAATAGGTACAGCCGAGCAAGCTTGCTGCCTCCATCGTAGAGTTGTCGGAGAGCTTTCCAACGGTATGCTGTACGTCACGTAACTCCTTACGGATCAAAAATTATGGGCACCGAAGTGACGGATACCTGGTCACAAGCCCCACGCCCTCTGTTTACGTGCCTAGCCTCTACGTGAAGTGAAGTTGTCTTGCCCAAGGTGCCATGGGATTCGGTAATAGAAATGTGATGGATTAGGTTGTCGTCCTTTTCGCGGCTCAAGACGTACGATCCGGGACGGAAAAACTGCTCAAAAGAATAAAAGTATCACGAAACTGATGAAAACGTTTGATTTTGGGCTCCAAAAATAGGCGCAGGCGAGCAAGCTTGGTACCCCCGTCGTAGAGCTCTCAGAGAGCTTTCCAACGGTATGTTGTGCACCGAGTAGCTCCTTACGGATCAAAAGTTATGAGCACCGGAGCGACGGATACCTGGTCACAAGCCCCACGCCCTCTGTTTGCGGGCCCAGCCTCTACATGAAGTGAAGTTGTGTTGCCCAAAGTGCCATGGGATTCGGTAATAGAAATGTGATGGATTAGGTTGTCGTCCTTTTCACGGCTCACGACGTACGATCCGGGACTGAAACACTGCGCAAAAGAAGAGAAGTGTCCCGAAACAAATGAAAACATTTGATTTTGGGATGCGAAAATAGGTGCAGCTGAGCAGGCTTGGTGTCTCTGTCGTAGACCTCTCAGTGAGCTATCCAACGGTATGCTGTGCGCCGCGTAACTGCTTACAAATCAAAAGTTATGAGCACCGGAGCGACGGATACCTGGTCACAAGTCCCACGCCCTCGGTTTGCGGGCCCAGCTTCTACGTGAAGTTAAGTTGTCTTGCCGAAGGCGCCATGGGATTCGATAATTGAAATGTGATAGATTAGGTTGTCATCCTTTTCGCTGCTCACGATGTCCGATCCGGGACCCAAAAATAGCGCAAAAGAAGAAAAATGTAACGAAACTTATTAAAACGTTCGATTTTAGGATGGGAAAATAGGCGCTGGCAAGCAGGCTTGTTTCCCTCGTCGTAGAGCTCTCGGAGTGCTTTACAAAGGTATGCTGGCACCACTTAACTCCTTACGGATCAAAAGTTTTGGGCAGCGAAGCGACAGATATCTGGTCACTAGCCCCACGCCCTCTGTTCGCAGGCCCAGCCTCTACGTGAAGTGAAGTTGTCTTGCCCAAGGTGCCTTGGGATTCGGTAATAAAAATGTGATGGATTAGGTTGTCGTCCTTTTTGCGTCTCACGACGTACGATCTAGGACTGAAAAACAGCGAAAAAGAAGAGAAGTGTCACAAAACTGATGAAAACGTTCGATTATGGACTCTAAAAACTAGCGCAGCCGAGCAAGCTTGCTGCCCCCGTCGTAGAACTGTCAGAGAGCTTTCCAATGGTATGTTGCGCGTCGCTTAACTCTTTACGAATCAAAAGTTATGGGCACCGGAGCGATGGATACCTGGTCACAAGCCCCACGCCCTCTGTTTGCGTGCCCAGCCTCTACGTGAAGTGAAGTTGTCTTGCCCAAGGTACCATGGGATTCGGTAATAGAAATGTGATGGATTAGGTTGTCGTCCTTTTCGCGGCTCAAGACATACGTTCCGGGACGAAAAAATAGCGCAAAAGAAATAAAGTATCCCGAAACTGATGAAAACATCCGATTTTGGGCACCAAAAACAGGCGCAGCTGTAAGGCCAGACCCCGATTTGCCTACGATATCTCATTTCATGTGCCCTAATCTAGATTTGCGTGCCTTGACCTAGGTTTAAGAATTTTGTTCATTCTATGTGCCATGCATTGAATTACGTGCATTCATTTAGGATTGCTGCATTTACTTGAAAAATGTGCGTTCGTCTCGTAATTTGTGTCCTACCTCGTAGTGCGTGCCATAGACCTAGGAAAGCGTGCCTTCACGCTAATCAAGAAAGCATCTTACACGGAGAACTAGACTATTAAACAATCCTACAAAATCCACTATCAATATTATAATCCTAATCCAACTCACTAGAAGACAAAAAATTCACCAAACACTAAACATTCTTCATTATTTATTCCTTATTCTTTTTGCACTTTCAAGACACAATTAAATAATGATCAAAAGTTGACAAAAAATTCAGATTTGGAGCTAGCTTGGCCGACCATACCATGGTTTTTGCACAAGGTTTGAACAATTACATAATTAACTATGCATGCTTAGACAACTATGACACAAAATGCATAAAAAAAATTGATCAAAACCACCTCAAATATCTCCCTTGCTTGACCAAAAGCTCATGGCCCATGCTAACATTTCAAAATTCCATCTTGAAGACACAAAAAAATAAGATTTGGAAGCCCAAGGCCGACCATTGCTTGGATGAATGCAAAAGGCTTTATTTTTGTCATGTTTTGTCATTTCTTCATTTATTTCTCAATCTTTTCTCTCTCTCCTCTCATTCTCCTCTCTCATTCTCTGCCTTGGCTGAGTTCTCTACCTCCATAGCTTATCTTCTTCACACCATAGCTAAACAAAGCAAGCCACAAGCAAAGGACCTCAACCGAGCTAGCTAGGAAGTGAAAATCACACATGCATGTGCATTGAAGACTTCTATTCGGCCTAGGTAAGCTTCTTGGCATCCATTTCTTTTTTTCTTGTTCTAACCTCATGAATGTGCTAAGAGATTGATCACTAAGCTAGGAAAAATAGAGAAAAGCTAGTTGGAACCTCGGCTAGGCAAAAGAGAAGAAGAAAAGTTTGCTTCAACAAGCTTTTGAGCATCTTTGTGGTTGATTGCTAAGGTGAGGGTTAAAACCTTTTGAAAACTCTTCAAATATTCACATGCATGCTCATAAATGTATGTATTTGCTTTTTTACTTGAGTTATATGGTTGTTCATAAGCTTAAACAACCATGCATGGCAAGATCTTGGCTTGAAAGTGATGCTAGGTGAAGTCGGATTGTTGTCAGCTCTCTGACCAGTCTGTTTCGAGGTATATTTATCTAGGTAAATGATGTTTAAAATGCATGAAAATTGGTAGGTGACTAGTTTGGACAGTTTGGAACATTTTTCCCAGAAATAGGCCGAAGCTAATTTTGACTCTAAGGTCCTCAAAATGGAAAATCCTTAAAATGTGTCGAAATCTGGAAATCTGGAAAAATGAAGCAGGTTTTGGCAGATGCACTGACCTTGTGGAACGAACCATATTTGACTTAGTAAATGATGTCCAAAATGCATGAAATTTGGTGTGCTGCTAGATTTCTCAGTTCGGGACAATTTTGTCAGAAATGGACTAAGGCTAAAACTGACCCTAAGGACCTCCAAAACGTCAAATTATGAAAAGTGTGCAAATCTGGACAGTTTTGTGCTATTCCACTGTTTCGGCTATATCTAATGATCCCGAACTCCAATTGATGCAAGGTTTGTTTGTGATTTTAGTTAACTTATTAAGCTTTAATTTGACATCTTATTAACTGGATTTGGAGATTGTTTTATTTTCCTATTGATTGTGAGAAAACAGCCTACTGCAGTAAGGGTTTCACTTAGTTATATGCTTGGAAAATTGTTGTAAACTCTCTTGTCGTACTAATTGCTTGGAATTGTGGTGTTGTGATGTTGTGTGGACTGTTTTGAGTACTTGAGGATGTTTGAATTGAATGATGCATGACCTGAGAATGATCTTGAGTTGACTTAGGGTTTAATCACACGGTTAAGCATGAAACGGAAACCCTAATGACTAGGTAGTCTTGCTAAGTGTTGATCATTTGGATATTGTGTGGAAATTATGTTCTTAGTGGGCTGCCCGTAAATGTCTTATAACTTCCAATATGATTTTGACCATTGCATGTTGACAAATAAGCTTTTCTTGCACCCGAACCCATGATTGGTGTCATTGCATATTGAATAATCTTATCACTTAATCACGTGGGCTTCTTAATGAGTTATATGGCCTGTTTTACAAGTGTTACATGGCTGCCTGTTTAATTTTCATATGACTCTATATGCCTTTCGAGTGAAATTTCCTGTCTTATCGTGCCCTGATTGTTTACCTGTCAATGTGCAATCTTATGACTGTCCGGAGGCAACCTACTTTGTTGTCCTCCTACTGTGATATATTACCTATCATAAATGTGTACTGCATACAAGGTTGCAACCTTTCCTGTCGGCATGGTAGCGATCACGCACACCGGGCGTCATCGGGCTTGTCGGTGCACCTGTGACTACCATGGTCCCATTCCCTTTCTCGCTTAGTGGCTAGACTTCCCTGGAGAGTTGGGTCGTAGGATTTTGGGGTATATCCAGAGTACACCCACCTGGTGTGTTTGGGGAATGTTTTGAAGTTGGCCGTAACAACTGGTTCCAAAACTGATCTGAGAGCAAAAGCTCACTGTATCCTTTTGACTATGTGTATAAGTACTCACACTTGGTTCCTAGAGAACCTCGGGGAGGAAAGACTGGTATTTCTGTTCCTGTACTTGTATTATTGTTATATTCATGCTTGCAAAAAAGATTTCATAAGTTGAACCGGAAAATGAGTTTCAAAACCTATTTCTCGTTCCCCCTCGCTGAGTTCATAAGGACTCACCCTTTTTTATCATCTCAGGTGAAGAAGACCCAGAATAGGTACCCGAGGATGGGGTGCCTAACGATGAACCCCTGGAGTGATTGCCTGTCATTGTTTGCTTTGCTTGAATGTGGCTACTTGTGAACTCTATGCTATTGAAGACTATCTATTTTATGTTGCTTGTTATTTCTAATGTAAAAGACCCCCGTTGTCATTTGGGGTCTAATTTTGGTTTGTACTTATATTAAGTAGACTGATGCTAGACATTACCATGATTGTTTTGCTTTATTACCGCTAGTATCTATCATAGGTTATGATGTATTAGTTAAGGACTAAGTAAATGAACTTATCCAATCTTAAACAGGTACTCGCTATTAAGCTAAGATCAACAGGTACTTTTGTAACGAGGATAAACAAACAAACGAGACATAGTATCATGCTAGGTTATAAATCAAACGAGACATCAAGATAACTAATAGGCGTCTCAATTGATGATAAATAGCAATCTTAGTTGGAAATGAACTTGAGATAGTAAATTTTGAGGCGTTTAGAGAATTAGGTTAAACCAAATAGCCCAATTACAGCCGTTATGCTGCCGGTTTTCTGAAAAACATTGGAGTTTAGACTAAAACGATAAGTGTTAATTCTTCATAAACGGTTAAGTATATGACCTGTCCTGAACGTTTAGATCACATCCTAGTCTAACCTTATAGGCCGGGTTGGGGCGTGATAGTAGCCGAGCAAGCTTGCTTCCCCTATTGTAGAACTCTCGGAGAGCTTTCCAACGATATACTGTGCGCCGCGTAACTCTTTACGGATAAAAAATTATGGGCACTAGAGCGATAGATACCTGGTCACAAACCCCACGCCCTCTGTTTACGTGACCAAACTCTATGTGAAGTGTAGTTGTCTTGCCCAAGGTGCCGTGGGATTCGTTAATAGAAATGTGATGGATTAGGTTGTCATCCTTTTCGCAGCTCAGGACGTACGATCCGGGACGGAAAAACTTTGCAAAATAAGAAACGTGTCCCGAAACAAATGAAAACATTCAATTTTAGGCTGCGAAAATAAGCGCAGCCGAGCAGGCTTGGTGTCTCTGTCGTAGATCTCTCAGAGAGCTTTCCAACGGTATACTGTGTGCCGCGTAACTGCTTACGGATCAAAAGTTATCGGCACCGGAGCGATGGATACCTAGTCACAAGCCCCACGCCCTCGGTTTGAGGGCCCAATCTCTACGTGAAGTGAAGTTGTCTTGCTGAAGGCGCCATGGGATTCGATAATTGAAATGAGATAGATTAAGTGGTTGTCGTTTTTGCGGCTCACGACGTACGATCCGGGACTGAAAAACAGCGCAAAAGAAGAAAAGTGTAGCGAAACTTATGAAAACGTTTGATTTTGGGCTGCGAAAACAGGCGCTGCAAAGCAGGCTTGCTGCCCCTGTCATAGAGCTCTCGGAGTGCTTTACAAAGGTATGCTGTGCGCCGCCTAACTCCTTACGGATCAAAAGTTTTGGTCACCGGAGCGACATATATCTGGTCACTAGTCCCACGCCCTCTGTTTGCGGGCCCAGTCTCTACGTGAAGTGAAGTTGTCTTGCCCAAGGTGCCTTGGGATTCGGTAATAAAAATGTGATGGCTTAGGTAGTCATCCTTTTCGCGTCTCACGACGTACGATCCGGGACTAAAAACAACGAAAACGAAGAGAAGTGTCACAAAATTGATGAAAACGTCCGATTTTGGGCTCCGAAAACAGGTGCAGCCAAGCAAGCTTTCTGCCCCCGTCGTAGAGCTGTCGGAGAGCTTTCCAACGATATGCTGTGCGTCACGTAACTTTTTACGGATCAAAAGTTATGGGCACTGGAGCGACGGATACCTGGTCACAAGCCCCACGCCCTCGATTTGAGGGCCCAGCCTCTATGTGAAGTGAAGTTGTCTTTCCCAAGGTGCTGTGGGATTCGGTAATAAAAATGTGATGGATTAGGTTGTCGTCCTTTTCGCGACTCACGACGTACGATCCGGGCCTGAAAAATAGTGCAAAAGAAGAGAAGTGTCACAAAACTAAGGAAAACGTTCGATTTTGGGCTCCAAAAATAGGCACAGCTGAGCAAGCTTGCTGCCCCGTCGTAGAGCTGTCGGAGAGCTTTCCAACGATATGTTGTATGTCGCATAACTCTTTACGGATCAAAAGTTATAGGCACCGGAGTAACGGATACTTGGTCACAAGCCCCACGCCCTCTGTTGGAGTGCCCAGCCTCTACGTGAAGTGAAGTTGTCTTGCCCAAGGTGTCGTGGGATTCGGTAATAGAAATGTGATGGATTAGGTTGTCGTCCTTTTTGCGGCTCACGACGTACGATTCGGGACAGAAAAACTGCGCAAAAGAAGAAGAAACTGTCCCGAAACAAATGAAAACATTCGATTTTTGGCTACAAAAATAGATGCTGCGGAGCAGGCTTGGTGTCTCTGTCGTAGACCTATGAGAGAGCTTTCCAACGGTATGCTGTGCGTCGCGTAACTTCTTACGGATCAAAAGTTATAGGCACCGGAGCGACGGATACCTGGTCACAAGCCCCACGCCCTCTGTTTGCGTGCCCAGCCTCTACGTGAATTGAAGTTGTCTTGCCCAAGGTGTCGTGGGATTCGGTAATAGAAATGTGATGGATTAGGTTGTCGTCCATTTTGCGGCTCACGACGTACGATTCGGGACAGAAAAACTGCGCAGAAGAAGAAAAGTGTCCCGAAGCAAATGAAAACATTCGATTTTGGACTGCGAAAATTGGTGCAGCCAAGCAGGCTTGGTGTCTCTGTCGTAGACCTATCAGAGAGCTTTCCAATGGTATGCTGTGCATCGCGTAACTTCTTACGGATCAAAAGTTATAGGCACTGGAGCGACGGATACCTGGTCACAAGCCCTACGCCCTCTGTTTGCGTGCCCAGCCTCTACGTGAAGTGAAGTTGTCTTGCCCAAGGTGCCATGGGATTCGATAATTGAAATGTGATAGATTAGGTTGTCGTCCTTTTTGCTGCTCACGACGTACGATCTGGGACTGAAAAATTGCGCAAAAGAAGAAAAGTATAACGAAACTTATGAAAACGTTTGATTTTGGGCTGGGAAAATAGGCGTTGCCAAGCCGACCTGCTGCCCTCGTCGTAGAGCTCTCGGAGTGCTTTACAAAGGTATGCTATGCGGCGCCTAACTCCATACGAATCAAAAGTTTTGGGCACCAGAGCGACAGATATTTGGTCACCAGCCCCACACCCTCTGTTTGCGGGCCCAGCCTCTATGTGAATTGAAGTTGTCTTGCCCAATGTGCCGTGGGATTCGGTAATAAAAATGTGATGGATTTGGTTGTCGTCCTTTTCGCAGCTCACAATGTATGATCTGGGACAGAAAAATAGAATAAAAGAATAAATGTGTCCCAAAACTGATGAAAATGTTCAATTTTGGGATCCAAAAATAGGCACAACTTAGCAGGCTTGCTGCCCCCGTCGTAGAGCTCTCAAAGAGCTTTCCAACGGTATGTTGTGCGCCGTGTAACTCCTTACGGATCAAAAGTTATGGGCACCGGAGCGACGGATGCCTGGTCACAAGCCCTACGCCCTATGTTTACTGGCCCAGCCTCTACGAGAAGTTAAGCTGTCTTGCCCAAGGTTCCGTGGGATTCAGTAATAGAAATGTGATGGATTATGTAGTCGTTCATTTCGCGGCTCACGATGTACGATTCGGGACGAAAAAACTGCATAAAAGAAGAAAAGTGTCCTGAAACTGATGAAAACGTTTGATTTTGGGCTCTGAAAATAGGCGTAGTAGAGTAGGCTAGGTGCCCCCATCGTAGAGCTCTCGGAGAGCTTTCCAACGGTAAGCAGTGCGCCGCGTAACTCCTTACGGATCAAAAGTTATGGGCACCGGAGCGACGGATACCTGTTCACAAGCCCAACGCCCTCTGTTTGCTGGCCTAGACTCTACGTCAAGTGAAGTTGTCTTGCCCAAGATGTTGTGTGATTCGGTAATAGAAATGTGATGGATTAGGTTGTCGTCTTTTTCGCGGCTCACGACGTACGATTTGGGTCGGAAAAATAGTGCAAAAGTAAAAAAGTGTCCCAAAAGTAATGAAAACATTCAATTTTGGGCTTCGAAAATTGGCGCAGTCGTAGAGCTCTCGTAGAGCTTTCCAACGGTATGTTGTGCGCCGCGTAACTCCTGACGGACTAAAAGTTATAGGCACTTGAGCGACGGATGCCTGGTCACAAGCCCCACACCCTCGGTTTGCGGGGCCAGCCTCTACGTGAAGTGAAGTTGTCTTGCCCAAGGTGCCTTGCGATTCGGTAATAGAAATATGATAGATTAGGTTGTCGTCCTTTTCGCGGCTCACGACGTGCGATCCGGGACGGAAATACAGCACAAAAGAAGATAAGTATAGCGAAACTTATGAAAATGTTTGATTTTGGTATCGGAAAACAGGCGCAGCCGAGTAGGCTTGCTACCCTCGTTGTAGAGCTCTCGGAAAGCTTTCCAATGGTATGTTGTGCGCCGCGTAACTCCTTACGGATCAAAAGTTATAGGCACCAGAGCGACGGATACCGGGTCATATGCCCCACACCCTCGGTTTGAGGGCCCAGCCTCTACATGAAGTGAAGTTGTCTGGACCAAGGTACCATGTGATTCGGGAATAGAAATGTGATAGATTAGGTTGTCATCCTTTTGGTGGCTCACTACGTACGATCCTGGACCAAAAAAACGGTGCAAAAAAATATAAGTGTCCCAAAACTGATGAAAATGTTCAATTTTGGGCTGCGAAAATAGTTGCAACTGAGCAGGCTTGGTGCCCCCATCGTAGTGCTCTCAGAGAGCTTTCCAACGGTATGCTGTGCGCCGCGTAACTCCTTACGGATCAAAAGTTATGCACATTGGAGCGAAGGATACTTGGTCACAAGCCCTACGCCCTCGGTTTCAGGGCCCATCCTCTACGTGAAGTCAAGTTGTCTTGCCGAAGGTGCCATGGGATTCGGTAATAAAAATGTGATAGATTTGGTTCTCATCCTTTTCACGGCTCACGACGTACGATCCGGGATGGAAAAACAGCGCAAAATAAGAGAAATATCTCAAAACTAATGAAAACATTCGATTTTGTGCTCCGAAAACAGGCGCAGCCGAGCAAGCTTGGTGCTACCATCATAGATCTCTCGGAGAGCTTTCCAACGGTATGTTGTACGCTGCGTAACTCCTTACGGACCAAAAGTTATAGGCACCGGAGCGACGGATGCCTGGTCACAAGCCCCATGCCCTCGGTTTGCGGGGCCAGCCTCTATGTGAAGTGAAGTTGTCTTGCCCAATGTGCCTTGCTATTCGGTAATAGAAATATGATAGATTAGGTTGTCGTCCTTTTCGCGACTCATGACTTGCGATCCGGGACGGAAATACAACGCAAAAGAAGATAAGTATAGCGAAACTTATAAAAATGTTTGATTTTGGTATCGAAAAATAGGTGCAGCCGAGCAGGCTTGCTACCCCCGTTGTAGAGCTCTCGAAGAGCTTTCCAACGGTATGCAGTGCACCGCGTAACTCCTTACGGATCAAAAGTTATGGGCACCGGAGCAACGGATACCTAATCACAAGCCCAACTTCCTCTGTTTGCAGACCCAGCCTCTACGTGAAGTGAACTTGTCTTGCCCAAGGTGCTGTGTGATTCGGTAATAGAAATGTGATGGATTAGGTTATCGTCTTTTTCGCGACTCACGACGTACGATTTGGGTCGGAAAAATAGTGCAAAAGTAGAAAAGTGTCCCAAAAGTAATGAAAACATTCGATTTTGGGCTTCGAAAACAGGAGCAGTCGTAGAGCTCTCGGAGAGCTTTCCAATGGTATGTTGTGCGCCACGTAACTCCTTACGGACCAAAAGTTATAGGCACCGGAGCGACGAATACCTGGTCACAAACCCCACGCCCTCGATTTGTGGGGCCAGCCTCTACGTGAAGTGAAGTTGTCTTGCCCAAGGTGCATTGCGATTCGGTAATAGAAATATGATAGATTAGGTTGTCGTCCTTTTCGCGGCTCACGACGTGCGATCCGGGATGGAAATACAGCGCACAAGAAGATAAGTATAGCGAAACTTATGAAAACGTTTGATTTTGGTATCGAAAAACAGGCGCAGCCGAGCAGGCTTGGTACCTCCGTTGTATAGCTCTCGGAGAGCTTTCAAACGGTATGCTGTGCGCCGCGTAACTCCTTACGGATCAAAAGTTATAGGCACTAGAATGACGGATACCTGGTCACATGCCCCACACCCTCGGTTTGAGGGCCCAGCCTCTACGTGAAATGAAGTTGTCTGGCCCAAGGTGCCGTGTGATTTAGGAATATAAATATGATAGATTAGGTTGTCATCCTTTTGGTGGCTCACGACGTACGATCCTGGAATAAAAAAACGGTGCAAAAAAAGATAAGTTTCCCAAAACTGATGAAAACGTTCAATTTTGGGCTCCGAAAATAGTTGCAACTGAGCAGGCTTGGTGCCCCCATCGTAGTGCTCTCGGAGAGCTTTCCAATGGTATGCTGTGCACCACGTAACTCCTTACGGATCAAAAGTTATGCGCACCGGAGCGAAAGATACTTGGTCACAAGCCCCATGCCCTCGGTTTGAGGGCTCATCCTCTACGTGAAGTCAAGTTGTCTTGCCCAAGGTGCCATGGGATTCAGTAATAAAAATGTGATCGATTAGGTTGTCATCCTTTTCACGGCTCACGACGTACGATCCGGGACAGAAAAATAGCGCAAAAGAAGAGAAATGTCCCAAAACTAATGAAAACATTCGATTTTGTGCTCTTAAAACAGGCGCAGCCGAGCAAGCTTGGTGCCACCATCATAGATCTCTCGGAGAGCTTTCCAAAGGTATATTGTGCGCCACGTAACTCCTTACGGACCAAAAGTTATAGGCACTGGAGCAACGGATGCCTGGTCACAAGCCCCACGCCCTCGGTTTGCGGGGCCAGCCTTTACGTGAAGTGAAGTTGTCTTGCCTAAGGTGCCTTGCGATTCGGTAATAGAAATATGATAGATTAGGTTGCCGTCCTTTTTGCGGCTCACGACGTGTGATCCGGGACGGAAATACAGCGCAAAAGAAGATAAGTATAGCGAAACTTATAAAAACATTCGATTTTGGTCTCCGAAAACAGGCGCAGCCGAGCAGGCTTGCTACCCTCGTTGTAGAGCTCTCGGAGAGCTTTCCAACGGTATGTTGTGTGCTGCGTACTCCTTACGGATCAAAAGTTATAGGCACCAGAGCGATGGATACCTGGTCACATGCCCCACACACTCGGTTTGAGGGCCCAGCCTCTACGTGAAGTGAAGTTGTCTAGCCCAAGGTGCCATGTGATTCGGGAATAGAAATATGATAGATTAGGTTGTCATCCTTTTGGTGGCTCACGACGTATGATCCTAGACGAAAAAAATAGTGCAAAAGTAGAAAAGTGTCCCAAAAGTAATAAAAACATTCAATTTTTGATCTCCGAAAACAGGTGCAACCGAGCATGCTTGGTGCCCCCATCATAGTGCTCTCGGAGAGCTTTCCAACTGTGAGGCCCGACCTCGATTGGCGTGCGATACCTCGTTTCGTGTGCCCTAATCTAGATTTGCGTGCCTTGACCTAGGTTTAAGAATTGTGTTCATTTTATATGCCATGCACTGAATTACGTGCATTCATTTAGGGTAGCGTGCATTTACTTGAAAACGTGCGTTTGTCTTGTAGTTCGTGTCCTACCTCGTAGTGTGTGCCCTAGACCTAGGAAAGCGTGCCCTCACGCTAATCAAGAAAGCATCTTACACAAAGCACTAGAATATTAAACAATCCTACAAAATCCACTATCAATATTATAATCCTAATTCAACCCACTAAAAGACAAAAATTCACTAAACACTAAACATTCTTCATTCTTTATTCCTTATTCTTTTTGCACTTCCAACACTCAATTAAAAAACATCCAAAACATGACCAAAATTCAGATTTGGCACATGCTTTGGCCGACCACCATGTGGTATTTTGCTTGGTTGCTCAATTCAAAATTCAGTCCTAGACATACTATGACAATCTATGACACAAAATGCATAAAAATTGCTCAAAACCACCTCAATTCTCTCACCTTGCTCGTCCAAACCACCTATGCCCATGCTAACATTTTAAATTTCACATTGAAGACACAAAAATCAGATATTTTAATGGCCCAAGGCCGACTACAAGCTTGAAGATTGTACAAGCTTTATTCCTTGTCACATTTTTGTCATTTCTTCATTTCTACCTCTCAACTTCTCTCTCTCCTCTCATTCTCCTCACCACCTCTCGGCCTTGGCTGAGTTCTCACCATACCATAGCTCATCTTCTTCATCATATGGTGCATCAAGTCAAACAACAAGCAAGGGAATTTGAGAAAGCTAGCTAGAGTTCGAAAATCACACATGCATGTCCTTGAAGTCTTCTATTCGGCCTAGGTAAGTTTCTTGGCTTCCATTTCTTTTCTTCTTGTTCTAACCTCATGCATGTACTAAGAGATTGGTCACTAGGCTAGGAAAAATAGAGAAACCAAGTTGGAATCTCGGCTAAGCAAGAAGAAGAAGAGATTTGGGCTTCAACCAGTTTTTGTGCATCTTTTGGGTTGATTGCTAAGGTGAGGGCTAAAACCTTTTGAAAATCCTTCAAAAATTCACATGCATGCTCAAAAATGTATGTCTTTGCTTCTGTACTTGAGTTATATGGTCGTTTATAAGCTTAAACAACCATGCATGGCAAGATCTTGGCTTGAAAGTGGTGATAGGTGAAGTCGGACTGTTGACAGCTCTCTGACCAGTCTGTTTCAAGGTAAGTTTAGCTAGGAAAATGATGTTGAAAATGCTTGAAAATTGGTAAGTGACTAGTTTGGACAGTTTTGAACATTGTTCGCAGAAATAGGCTGAAGCTAATTTTGACTCTAAGGTCCTAAAAATGTCAAATCTTTAAAATGTGTCCAAATCTGGAAATCTGGAAAAAATGAAGCAGGTTTTGGCAGATGCACTGACCTTGTGGAACGAACCATATTTGACTTAGTAAATTATATCAAAAATGCATGAAATTTGGTGTCCTAATATATTTTTCAGTTCTGGACATTTTTGTCAGAAATGGACTAAGGCTGAATCTGACCCTAAGGACCTCAAAAACGTTAATTATCGAAATGTATGCAAATCTGGACAGTTTTTTGCTATCCCACTGTTTCGGCTATATCTAATGATCCCGAACTCCAATTGATGCAAAGTTTGTTTCTGATTTTAGTTAACTTCTTAATATTTAATTTGACATCTTATTCACTGGATTTGGAGATTGTTTGATTATCCTATTGATTGTGAGAAAACAGCCTATTGCAGTAAAGGTTTCACTTAGTTATATGCTTGGAAAATTGTTGTAACCTCTCTTGTGGTACTAATTGCTTGGAATTGTGGTGTTGGGATGTTGTGTGGACTGTTTTGAGTACTTGAGGATGTTTGAATTGAATGATGCATGACTTGAGAATGATTTTGAGTTGACTTAGGATTTAATCACACGGTTAAGCATGAGACGGAAACCCTAATGACTAGGTAGTCTTGCTAAGTGTTGATCATTTGGATATTGTGTGGAAATTATATGCTTAGTGGGCTGCCCGTAAATGTCTTATAACTTCAAATGTGATTTTGACCATTGCATGTTGACAAATAAGCTTTTCTTGCACCCGAACCCATGTTGATGTCATTGCATGTTGAATAATCTTATCACTTGATCACGTGGGCTTCGTAATGAGTTAAATGGCCTGTTTTACAAGTGTTACATGGCTGCCCGTTTAATTTTCATATAACTCTATATGCCTTTCAAGTGAAATTTCTTGTCTTATCGTGCCCTGCTTGTTTACTTGTCAATGTGCAATCTTATGACTGTCCGGAGGCAACCTACTTTGTTGTCCTCCTACTGTGATATATTACCTGTCATAAATGTGCATTGCATACAAGGTTACAACCTTTCCTGTCGGCATGGTAGCGATCACGCACACCGGGCGGCATCGGGCTTGCCGGTGCACATGTGACTACCATGGTCCTATTCCCTCTCTCGCTTGGGGACTAGACTTCCTCGGAGAGTTGGGTCGTAGGATTTCGGGGTACATCCAGAGTACACCCACCTGGCGTGTTTTGGGGATGATTTGAAGTCGGCCGCAACAACTGATTTTGAAACTGATCTGAGAGCAAAAAGCTCACCGTATCCTTTTACTATGTGTATAAGTACTCTCGCTTGGTTCCTAGAGAACCTCGGGGAGGAAAGACTAGTATTTATGTTCCTGTATCTTATATTCTTGTATATTCATGCTTGCAAAAGGATTTCATAAGTTGAACCGGAAAATGAGTTTCAAAACTTATTTCTCGTTCCCCCTCACTGAGTTCATAAGGACTCACCCTCTTTTATCATCTCAGGTGAAGAAGATCCATAATAGTACCCGAGGATGGTGTGCCTAATGATGAATCTTTGGAGTGACTACCTGTTCCTATGTGCTCTGCTTGATTTATGGCCATTTGTGAAAACTATGCTACTTGAAGACTGTTTCTTTTGTGTTATTTAATGTTGTGATGTAAAAGACCCCCGTTGTAATTTGGGGTCTAATTTTGGTTTGTACTGGTATTAAGTAGACTGACACTAGATACTACTATGATCGTTTGCTATTATTACTGCTAGTATCTATCATAGGTTGTGACGTATTAGTTAAGGACTAAGTAAATGAACCTATCCAATTCTAAACAAGTACTTGTTATTAAGGTAAGATCAACAGGTACTTTTGTAACGAGGATAAACAAACAAACAAGACATAGTATCATGCTAGGTTATAAGTCAAACGAGACATCAAGATAACCAACATGCATTTCAATTGATGTTAAATAGAAATCTTAGCTGGAAATGAACTTGAGATAGTAAATTTTTAGGCGTTTAGAGGATTAGGTTAAACCAAAGAGCCCAATTACAGTCGTTATGCTGCCAGTTTTTCAAAAAACTTTGGAGTTTAGGCTAAAAATGATAAGTATTAAATCTTCATAAACAGTTAAGTATGTGATATTACTTGAACGTTTAGTTCATACCCTAGTCTAACCTTATAGGCCGAGTTGGGGCGTGACACCAACGGTATGCTGTGCGCCGCGTAACTCCTTACGGATCAAAAGTTATGCGCACCGGAGCAAAGGATACATGGTTACAAGCCCCACGCCCTCGGTTTCAGGGCCCATCCTCTACGTGAAGTCAAGTTTTCTTGCCCAAGGTGCCATGGGATTCGGTAATAAAAATGTGATAGATTAGGTTGTCATCCTTTTCACGGCTCACGACATACGATCTGGGACGGAAAAATAGTGCAAAAGAAGAGAAATGTCCCAAAATTAATGAAAACATTCGATTTTGTGCTCCGAAAACAGGCGCAGTCGAGCAAGCTTGGTGCCACCATCATAGATCTCTCAGAGAGCTTTCCAACGTTATGCTGTGCGCCACGTAACTCCTTACGGACCAAAAGTTATGGGCACTGGAGCGATGGATACCTGGTCACAAGCCCCATGCCCTCTATTTGCGGGCCCAGCCTCTACGTGAAGTGAAGTTGTCTTGCCCAAGGTATCGTGTGATTCGTTAATAGAAATGTGATGGATTAGGTTGTCGTCCTTTTCGCGGCCCACGACGTACGATCTAGGTAGGAAAAATAGTGCAGAAGAAGAAAAGTGTCCCAAAACTAATGGAAACATTCGATTTTGGGCTCCGAAAACAGGCGCAGCCTAGCAGGCAGGGTGCCCCATCGTAGAGCTCCCAAAGAGCTTTCCAACGGTATGCTGTGCACCGCGTAACTCTTTACGAATTAAAAGTTATAGGCACCGGAATGACGGATACCTGGTTACAAGCCCACACCCTCGGTTTACGGGCCCAACCTCTACGTGAAGTGAAGTTGTCTTGCAAAAGGTGCCGTGTGATTTGTTAATAGAAATGTGATAAATTAGGTTTTCGTCCATTTCACGGCTCACGACGTACGATCCGGGATGAAAAATGCGCAAAAGACGATAAGTGTCCTGAGAGTGATGAAAACGTTCAATATTGGGCTCCAAAAATAGGTACAGCCAAGCAGGCTTGGTGCCCCCATCGTAGAGCTCTCGGAGAGCTTTCCAACGGAATGCTATGCGCCGCGTAACTCCTTGCGGATCAAAAGTTAGGGGCACCAGAGCGACAGATACTTGGTCAAGCCCCACGCCCTCTGTTTGCGAGCCCAGCCTCTACGTGAAGTGAAGTTGTCTTGCCCAAGGTGCCGTGTGATTCAGTAATAGAAATGTGATGGATTAGGTTGTCGTCCTTTTCGTGGCTCACGACGTATGATCCGGGTCAGAAAAATAGCACAAAAAAAGAAAAGTGTCTCACAAGTAATGAAATCATTCGATTTTGGGCTTCGAAAATAGGAGCAGCCGTAGAGCTCTTGAAGAGCTTTCCAACGGTATGCTGTGTGCTGCGTAACTCCTTACGGATCAAAAGTTATAGGCACCGGAGCGACGGATACCTAGTAACAAGCCACACGCCCTCGGATTGCGGACCCAGCCTCTATGTGAAGGGAAGTTGTCTTGCCCAAGGTGCCTTGGTATTCAGTAATAGAAATGTGATAGATTAGGTTGTCGTGCTTTTCGCAGCTCACGACGTACGATCCGGGACGAAAATGCAACGCAAAAGAAGAAACGTGTAGCGAAACTTATGAAAACGTTCAATTTTGGTCTCCAAAAACAAGCGCAATCGAGCAGGTTTGCTGCCCCCATTGTAGAGCTCTCGAAGAGCTTTCCAACGGTATGCTGTGCGCCGCGTAACTCCTTACGGATCAAAAGTTATAGGCACCGGAGCGACGGATACCTGGTCACATGCCCCACACCGTCAGTTTGCGAGCCCAGCCTCTATGTGAAGTGAAGTTGTCTTGCCCAAGGTTTCATGTGATTCGGGAATAGGAATGTGATGGATTTGGTTGTCGTCCTTTTCGTGGCACACGACGTACGATCTGGGACGAAAAACAACTGCGCAAAAGAAGATAAGTGACCCAAAACTTAAGAAAACTTTCAATTTTGGGCTCCGAAAATAGGTGCAACCAAGCATGCTTGGTGCCCGCGTCGTAGTACTCTCAGAGAGCTTTCCAACGGAATGCTGTGCGCTGTGTAACTCCTTACGGATCAAAAGTTATGGGCACCGGAGTGAAGGATACTTGGTCACAAGCCCTACGTCCTCGGTTTGAGGGCCCAGCCTCTACGTGAAGTCAAGTTGTCTTGCCCAAGGTGCCGAGGAATTCGGTAATAGAAATGTAATGGATTAGGTTGTCGTCCTTTTCACGGCTCACGATGTACGATCCGGGATGAAAAACTGCGCAAAAGAAGATAAGTGTCCCAAAAGTGATGAAAACGTTCGATTTTGGGCTCCAAAAATAGGAGCAGCCGAGCTAGCTTGGTGCCCTCATCGTAGAGCTCTCAGAGAGCTTTCCAACGGTATACTGTGCGCTGCGTAACTCCTTACGGATCAAATGTTACGGGCACTGGAGCGATGGATACCTTGTAACAAGCCCTACGCACTATGTTTGCGGGCCCAGCCTCTACGTGAAGTGAAGTTGTCTTGCCTAAGGTGCCGTGTGATTCGTTAATAGAAATGTGATGGATTAGGTTGTCGTCCTTTTCGCGGCTCACGACATACGATCCGAGTCGAAAAAACAGGGCAAAAGAAGAAAAGTGTCCCAAAACTAATGGAAACATTCGATTTTGGGCTCCGAAAACAGGCGCGGCTGAGCAGGCTTGCTGCCTCCGTCGTACAATTGTCGGAGAGCTTTCCAACGGTATGCTGTGCACCACGTAACTCTTTACGAATCAAAAGTTATAGGCACCGGAGCAACGGATACCTGGTTACAAGCCCCACACCCTCGGTTTGAGGGCCCAACCTCTACATGAAGTCAAGTTGTCTTGCCCACGGTGCCAAGGGATTAGGTAATAGAAATGTAATGGATTAGGTTGTCGTCCTTTTCGCGGCTCACGACGTATAATCCGGGACGAAAAAACTGCGCAAAAGAAGATAAGTATCACGAAAGTGATGAAAATGTTCAATTTTGGGCTCCAAAAATAGGTGCAACCAAGTAGGCTTAGTACCCCCATCGTAGAGCTCTCGAAGAGCTTTCCAACGGTATGCTGTGCGCCGTGTAACTCTTTACGGATCAAAAGTTATAGGCACCGGAACGACGGATACCTGGTCACAAGCCCCACGCCCTCTGTTTGCTGGCCCAGCCTCTACGTGAAGTGAAGTTGTCTTGCCCTAGGCGCCATGGGATTCGATAATAGAAATGTGATAGATTAGGTTGTCATCCTTTTCGCGGCTCACGACGTACAATCTGGGATGAAAAAATAGCGCAAAAGAAGAAAAGTACCCCGAAACTTATGAAAACGTTCAATTTAGGGCGCTGAAAGTAGGCGCAGCCGAGCAGGCTTGCTGCCCCCGTCGTAGAGCTCTCAGAGAGCTTTCCAACGGTATGCTGTGCGCCGCGTAACTCCTTGCGGATCAAAAGTTATAGGCACCGAGCGACGGATACCTGGTCTAAAGCCCCACGCCTTCGGTTTGAGGGCCCAGCCTCCACGTGAAGTGAAGTTGTCTTGCCCAATGTACCATGCGATTCGGTAATAAAAATGTGATGGATTAGGTTGTTGTCCTTTTTGCAGCTCACGATGTACAATCCGGGACGGAAAATAGCGCCAAAGAAGAAAAGTGTTCCAAAACTGATGAAAACATTCGATTTTGGGCTCCGAAAATGGGCGTAGCCAACCAGGCTCGCTGCCCCTGTCGTAGAGCTCTCGGAGAGCTTTCGAACAGTATGTTGTGCGCCGCGTAACTCTATACGGATCAATTTTATGGGCACCGGAGCGACGGATACCTTTTCACAAGCCGCACGCCCTCTGTTTGCTGGCCCAGCCTCTACGTGAAGTGAAGTTGTCTTGCCCAACCTGATGTGTGATTCGGTAATGGAAATGCGATGGATTAGGTTGTCGTCCTTTTCGCGGCTCTGGACATACATTCCGAGTCGGAAATATAGCATAAAATAAGAAAAGTGTCACAAAACTAATGAAAACATTCAATTTTAGGCTACGAGAATAGGCGCAGCTGAGAAGGCTTGGTGCCCCCATCGTAGAGCTCTCGGAGAGCTTTCCAACGGTATGCTGTTCGCCGCATAACTCCTTACGGATCAAAAGTTATAGGCACTGGTGTGACGGATGCCTGGTCACAAGCCCCATGCCCTCAGTTTGTGGGCCCATCCTCTATGTGAAGTGAAGTTGTCTTGGCCAAGGTGCCTTGGGATTCAGTAATAGAAATGTGATAGATTAGGTTGTTGTCCTTTTCACGGCATATGACGTACGATCCAGGACGGAAAAATAGCGCAAAAGAAGAAAAGTGTAGCGAAACTTATGAAAACATTCGATTTTGGGCTCCGAAAACAGGGAAAGCCAAGCCGGCTTGCTGCCCCCGTCATAGAGCTCTCGGAGAGCTGTCCAATGGTATGTTGTGCGCCGCGTAACTCCTTATGGATCAAAAGTTATAGGCACCGGAGTGACGGATACCTGGTCACATACCCCACGCCCTCGGTTTGAGGGCCCAGCCTCTACATGAAGTGAAGTTGTCTTGCCCAAGGTGCCGTTGGATTCGGTAATAGAAATGTGATAGATTTGGTTGTCGTCCTTTTTGTGGCTCACGACTTACGATCCGAGACGGAAAAACTATGCAAAAGAAGAAAAGTGTCCCGAAACTGAGGAAAATGTTCAATTTTGGGCTCCGAAAATAGCCGCAGCCGAGCAGGCTTGCTTCCCTTGTCATAGAGCTCTCAGAGAGCTTTCCAAAGGTATGTTGTGCACTGCGTAACACCTTACGGATCAAAAGTTAAGGGCATTGGAGCAACGAATACCTAGTCACAAGCCCCACGCCCTCTGTTTGCTGGCCTAGCCTCTACGTGAATTGAAGTTGTCTTGTGCAAGGTGTCATGGGATTCGGTAATATAAATGTGATGGATTAGGTTTTCGTCCTTTTTACGGCTCACGACATACAACACAGGACGAAAATACAGCGCAAAAGAAGAAAAGTGTCCCGAAACTGATGAAAATGTTCGATTTTGGGCTCCAAAAATAGGTACAACCGAGCATGCTTGGTGCCCCCGTCGTAGTGCTCTCAGAGAGCTTTCCAACGGTATGTTGTGCGCTGCGTAACTCCTTACGGATCAAAAGTTATGGGCACCGGAGCGACGGATACCTAGTCACAAGCCCCATACCCTCGGTTTGAGGGCCCAGCCTCTACGTGAAGTGAAGTTGTCTTGCCCAAGGTACTGTAGGATTCGGTAATAAAAATGTGATGGATTAGGTTGTCCTTCTTTTCGAGACTCACGACGTACGATCCGGGACTGAAAAATAGTGCAAAAGAAGAGAAATGTCACTAAACTAAAGAAAACGTTCGATTTTGGTCTTTAAAAATAGGCACAACCGAGCAAGCTTGCTGCCTCTGTCGTAGAGCTGTCGGAGAGCTTTCCAATGGTATGCTGTACGTCGCGTAACTCTTTATGGATCAAAAGTTATGGGCACCGGAGCGACGGATACCTGGTTACAAGCCCCACGCCCTCTGTTTGTGTGCCTTGCCTCTACGTGAAGTGAAGTTGTCTTGCCCAAGGTGCCATGGGATTCGGTAATAGAAATGTGATAGATTAGGTTGTCATCGTTTTCGCGGCTCACGACGTACGATCCGGGATGAAAAAACTGCTCAAAAGAAGAAAAGTATCCCAAAACGGATGAAAACGTTTGATTTTGGGCTCCAAAAACAGGCGTAGGCGAGCAAGCTTTGTGCCCCCGTCGTAGAGCTCTTGGAGGGCTTTACAAAGGTATGCTGTGCACCGCGTAACTCCTTACGGATCAAAAGTTATGAGCACCGGAGCGACGGATACCTGGTCACAAGCCCCACGCCCTCGGTTTGTAGGCCCAGCTTCTACGTGAAGTTAAGTTGTCTTGCCGAAAGCGCCATGGGATTCGATAATTGAAATGTGATAGATTAGGTTGTCATCATTTTCGCTACTCACGACGTACGATTCGGGACCCAAAAAAAGCGCAAAAGAAGAAAAATGTAACAAAACTTATGAAAACGTTCGATTTTAGGCGGGGAAAATAGGCGCTCCCAAGCAGGCTTGTTGCCCTCGTCGTAGAGCTTTTGGATTGCTTTACAAAGGTATGCTTTGCGCCGCCTAACTCCTTACGGATCAAAAGTATTGGGCAGCGGAATGACAGATATCTGGTCACCAGTCCCACGCCCTCTGTTTGCAGGCCCAGCCTCAACGTGAAGTGAAGTTGTCTTGCCCAAGGTGCCTTGGGATTCGGTAATAAAAATGTGATGGATTAGGTTGTCGTCCTTTTCTCGTCTCACGATGTACGATTCGGGACTGAAAAACAGTGAAAAAGAAGAGAAGTGTCACAAAACTAATGAAAATGTTCGATTATGGACTCCAAAAATAGGCGCAACCAAACAAGCTTGCTGCCCCCATCGTAGAGCTATAAGAGAACTTTCCATCGGTATGCTGCGCGTCGCGTAACTCTTTACGGATCAAAAGTTATGGCACCGGAGCGACGGATACGAGGTCACAAGCCCCACGCCCTCTGTTTGCATGCCCAGCCTCTACGTGAAGTGAAGTTGTCTTGCCCAAGGTGCCGTGAGATTCGGTAATAAAAATGTGATGGATTAGGTTGTCGTCCTTTTCACGGCTCACGACGTAAGAACCGGGACGGAAAAACAGCTCAAAAGAAGAAAAGTGTCCCAAAACTTATGAAAATGTTCGATTTTGGGCTCCAAAAACAAAAGCAGTCGAGCTAGCTTACTGCCCCTATCGGAAAGCTCTCAGAGAGCTTTCCAACAGTATACTGTACGCCGCGTAACTCTTTACGGATCAAAAATTATGGGCACCGGAGCGACAGATACCTGGTCACAAGCCCTATGCCCTCTGTTTGCGTGACCAGCCTCTATGTGAAGTGTAGTTGTCTTGCCCAAGGTACCGTGGGATTCAGTAATAGAAATGTGATGGATTAGGTTGTCATCCTTTTCGCGGCTCACGACGTACAATCCGGGATGGAAAAACTTTGCAAAATAAGAAAAGTGTCCCGAAACAAATGAAAACATTCGATTTTGGGCTACGAAAATAAGCGCAGCCGAGCAGGCTTGGTGTCTCTGTCGTAGACCTCACAGAGAGCTTTCCAACGGTATGATGTGCGCCGTGTAACTGCTTACGGATCAAAAGTTATCGGCTCCGGAGCGACGGATACCTGGTCACAAGCCCCACGCCCTCGGTTTGAGGGCCCAGTCTCTACGTGAAGTGAAGTTGTCTTGCCAAAGGTGCCATGGGATTTGATAATTGAAATGAGATAGATTAGGTGGTCGTCATTTTTGCGGCTCACGACGTACGATCCAGGACTGAAAAACAGCGCAAAAGAAGAAATGTGTAGCGAAACTTATGAAAATGTTCGATTTTGGGCTGCGAAAACAGGCGCTGCAAAGCAGGCTTGCTACCCCCGTTGTAGAGCTCTCGGAGTGCTTTACAAAGGTATGTTGTGCGCCGCCTAACTCCTTACGGATCAAAAGTTTTGGTCACCGGAGCGATAGATATCTGGTCACCAGCCCCATGCCCTCTGTTTGCGGGCCTAGCCTCTACGTGACGTGAAGTTGTCTTGCCTAAGGTACCTTGAGATTCGGTAATAAAAATATGATGGCTTAGGTTGTCGTCCTTTTCGCGTCTCACGACGTACTATCCGTGACTAAAAACAACGATAAAGAAGAGAAGTGTCATAAAACTGATGAAAACGTTCGATTTTGGGCTCCAAATACAGTCGTAGAGCTGTCGGAGAGCTTTCCAACAGTATGTTGTATGTCGCATAACTTTTTACAGATCAAAAGTTATGGGCACTGGAGCGACGGATACCTGGTCACAAGCCCCACGCCCTCGGTTTGAGGGCCCAACTTCTACGTGAAGTGAAGTTGTCTTGCCCAAGGTGCTGTGGGATTCGGTAATAAAAATGTGATGGATTAGGTTGTCCTCCTTTTCGCGGCTCACGACGTACGATCCGGGGCAGAAAAACTACGCAATAGAAGAAAACTATCCCGAAACAAATGAAAACATTCGATTTTGGACAGCGAAAATAGGTGCAGCCGAGCAGGCTTGGTGTCTTTGTTGTAGACCTCTCAGAGAGCTTTCCATCGGTATGCTTTGCGCCGTGTAACTGCTTACGGATCAAAAGTTATAGGCACCGGAGCGACGGATACCTGGTCACTAGCCCCACGCCCTCGGTTTGCGGGCCCAGCCTCTACATGAAGTGAAGTTGTCTTGCCAAAGGCGCCATGGGATTCGATAATTGAAATGTGATAGATTAGGTTGTCGTCCTTTTCGCTGCTCACGACGTACGATCCGGGACCGAAAAATAGTGCAAAAGAAGAAAAATGTAACGAAACTTATGAAAACGTTCGATTTTGGGCTCGGAAAACATGCGCTGCCAAGCAGGCTTGCTGCCCCCGTCGTAGAGCTCTCGGAGTGCTTTACAAAGGTATGCTGTGCGTCGCCTAACTCTTTACGAATCAAAAGTTTTGGGCACCGGAGCGACAGATATTTGGTCACTAGCCACACGCCCTTTGTTTGCGGGCCCAGCCTCTACGTGAAGTGAAGTTGTCTTGCACAAGGTGCCTTGGGATTTGGTAATAAAAATATGATGGATTAGGTTGTCGTCCTTTTCGTGTCTCACGACATACGATCCGGGACTGAAAAACAGTAAAAAAGAAGAGAAGTGTCACAAAACTGATGAAAACGTTCAATTTTGGACTCCAAAAATAGCGGCAGCCGAGCAAGCTTGCTGCCCCCGTCGTAGAGCTGTTAGAGAGCTTTCCAAAGGTATGCTGCGTGTCGCGTAACTCTTTACAGATCAAAAGTTATGGGCACTGGAGCAACGGATACTTGGTCACAAGCCCCACGCCCTCTGTTTGTGTGCCCAGCCTCTACGTGAAGTGAAGTTGTCTTGCCCAAGGTGCCATGGGATTCGGTAATAGAAATGTGATGGATTAGGTTGTCGTCCTTTTCGCGTGTCACGACGTACGATCCGGGACGGAAAAACTGCGCAAAAGAAGAAAAGTGTCCCGAAACTGATGAAAACGTTCGATTTGGGCTCCAAAAATAGGAGCAACCGAGCAAGCTAGCTACCCTAGTCGTAGAGCTCTCGGAGAGCTTTCCAACGGTATACTGTGTGCCGCGTAACTCTTTACAGATCAAAAGTTATGGGCACCGGAGCGATAGATACTTGGTCACAAGCCTTACACCCTCTGTTTGCATGACCAGCCTCTACGTGAAGAGTAGTTGTCTTGCCCAAGGTACCATGGGATTCGATAATAGAAATGTAATGGATTAGGTTGTCATCCTTTTCGCGGCTCACGACGTACAATCTGGGATGGAAAAACTGTGCAAAACAAGAAAAGTATCCTGAAACAAATGAAAACATTTGATTTTGGACTGCGAAAATAGGCGCAACCAAGCAGGCTTGGTGTCTCTGTCGTAGACCTCTTAGAGAGCTTTAAAACGGTATATTGTGCGCCGCATAACTGCTTGCGGATCAAAAGTTATTAGCACCGTAACGACGGATACCTGGTCACAAGCCCTGCGCCCTCGGTTTGCGGGCCCAGTCTCGACGTGAAGTGAAGTTGTCTTGCCGAAGGCGCCATGGGATTCGATAATTGAAATGAGATAGATTAGGTTGTCGTTGTTTTCGTGGCTCACGACGTACTATCCGGGACCGAAGAATTGCGCAAAAGAAGAAAAGTGTAGCGAAACTTATGAAAACGTTCAATCTTGGGCTGCAAAAACAGGCGCTGAGAAGCAGGATTGCTACCCCCGTCATAAAGCTCTCGGAGTGCTTTACAAAGGTATGTTGTGCGCCACCTAACTCCTTACGGATCAAAAGTTTTGGGCACTGGAGCGACAAATATCTGGTCACCAGCCCTACGCCCTCTGTTTGCGAGCCCAGCCTCTACGTGAAGTGAAGTTGTCTTGCCCAAGGTGCCTTGGGATTCGGTAATAAAAATGTGATGGCTTAGGTTGTCGTCCTTTTCGCGTCTCACGACGTACGATCCAGGACTAAAAACAACAAAAAAGAAGAGAAGTGTCACAAAATTGATGAAAACATTCGATTTTGGGCTCCGAAAATAGGCGCAACTGAGAAAACTTGCTGCCCCCGTCGTAGAGCTGTCGGAGAGCTTTCCAATAGTATGTTGCGCGTCGCGTAACTCTTTATGGATCAAAAGTTATGGGCACCAGAGCGACGGATACCTGGACACAAGCCCCACGCCCTCTGTTTGTGTGCCCAGCCTCTACGAGAAGTGAAGTTGTCTTACCCAAGGTGCCGTGGGATTCGGTAATAGAAATGTGATGGATTAGGCTGTCGTCCTTTTCGCAGCTCACGACGTACGATCTGCGGCAAAAAAATTGCGCAAAAGAAGAAAAGTGGCACAAAACTGATAAAAACGTTCGATTTTGGGCTCTAAAAATAGGCACAGCTGAGCAAGCTTGCTACCCCCATCGTAGAGCTCTCGAAGAGCTTACCAACGATATGCTGCGCGCCGTATAACTCCTTACTGATCAAAAGTTATGGAAATCGGAGCGACGGATACCTGGTCACAAGCCCCACGGCCTCTGTTTGCGGGCCCAACCTCTACGTGAAGTGAAGTTGTCTTGCCTAAGGTACCGTGGGATTCGGTAATAGAAATGTGATGGATTAGGTTGTCGTCCTTTTCGGGGCTCACAATGTACGATGCGGGATGGAAAAACTGCGCAATAGAAGAAAAGTGTCCCAAAACAAATGAAAACTTTTGATTTTGGGCTACGAAAATAGGCGCAGCCGAGCAAGCTTGGTGTCTCTGTCATAGACCTCTCAGAGAGCTTTCCAACAGTATGCTGTGCGCCGCGTAACTGCTTACGGATCAAAAGTTATAGGCACCGGAGCGACGGATACCTGGTCACAAGCCCCACGCCCTCGGTTTGCTGGCCCAATCTCTGCGTGAAGTGAAGTTGTCTTGCTGATGGTGCCATGCGATTCGATAATTGAAATGAGATAGATTAGGTTGTCGTCGTTTTTGCGGTTCACGACGTACGATCCGAGACCGAAAAATAGCGTAAAAGAAGAAAAGTGTAGCGAAACTTATGAAAACGTTCGATTTTGGGCTGCGAAAACCGGCGCTGCAAAGCAAGCTAGCTGCCCCCGTCATAGAGCTCTCGGAGTGCTTTACAAAGGTATGTTGTGCGCTGCCTAACTCCTTACGGATCAAAAGTTTTGGGCACCAAAGCGACGGATACCTGGTCACAAGCCCCACGTCCTCTGTTTGTGTTCCCAGCCTCTACGTGAAGCGAAGTTGTCTTGCCCAAGGTGCCATGGGATTCGGTAATGGAAATGTGATGGATTAGGTTGTCGTCCTTTTCGCGGCTCACGACGTACGATCCGGGACGGAAAAACTGCGCAAAACAAGAAAAGTGTCCCAAAACAAATGAAAACATTCAATTTTGGGCTACGAAAATAGGCGCAGCCGAGCAGACTTGGTGTCTCTATTGTAGACCTCTCAGAGAGCTTTCCAACGGTATGCTATGCGCTACGTAACTGCTTACGAATCAAAAGTTATCGGCATCGGAGCGATGGATACCTGGTCACAAGCCCCACGCCCTCGGTTTGCTGGCCCAGTCTCTGCGTGAAGTGAAGTTGTCTTGCCGATGGCACCATGCAATCCGATAATTGAAATTAGATAGATTAGGTTGTCGTCATTTTTGCGGCTCACGACGTATGATCCGGGACTGAAAAACAGTGTAAAAGAAGAAAAGTGTAGCGAAACTTATGAAAACATTCGATTTTGGGCTGCGAAAACCGGCGCTGCAAAGCAGGCTTGCTGCCCCCGTCATAGAGCTCTCGGAGTGCTTTACAAAGGTATGTTGTGCGCTGCCTAACTCCTTACGGATCAAAAGTTTTGGGTATCGGAGCGACGGATACCTGGTCATAAGCCCTACGCCCTCTGTTCGGGTTCCCAGCCTCTACGTGAAGCGAAGTTGTCTTGCCCAAGGTATAGTGTGATTCGGTAATAGAAATGTGATGGATTAGGTTGTCGTCCTTTTCGCGACTCACGACGTTCGATCCGGGACGAAAAAACTGCACAAAAGAAGAAAAGTATCCGGAAACTGATGAAAATGTTCGATTTTGGGTTTCGAAAATAGGCGCAGCCATGCAAGCTTGGTTCCCCCGTCGTAAAGCTCTCGGAGAGCTTTCCAACGGTATGTTGTGCGCCGCGTAACTCCATACGGATCAAAAGTTATGGTCACCGGAGCGACGGATACCTGGTCACAAGCCCCACGCCCTCAGTTTGAGGGCCCAGCCTCTACGTGAAGTGAAGTTGCCTTACCCAAGGTACCGTGGGATTTGGTAATAAAAATGTGATGGATTAGGTTATCGTCCTTTTCACGGCTAACGACGTATGATCCGGGATTGAAAAACAGCACAAAAGAAGAGAAGTGTCCCAAAACTGATAAAAACGTTCAATTTTGGGCTCTAAAAATAGGCGCAGCCGAGCAATCTTGCTTCGCCTGTCGTAGAGCTCTCAGAGAGCTTTTCAACGGTATGCTGTGCACCGCGTAACTCCTTACGGATCAAAAGTTATGAGCACCAGAGCGACAGATACCTGGTCACAAGCCCCACGCCCTCTGTTTCCGTGCGCTGCCTCTACGTGAAGCGAAGTTGTCTTCCCCAAGGTGCCGTGGGATTCGGTAATAGAAATGTGATGGATTATGTTGTCATCCATTTCGCGACTCACGACGTACGATCCGGGATGAAAAAACTGCGCAAAAGAAGAAAAGTATCCCGAAACTGATGAAAACATTCGATTTTGGGCTTTGAAAACAGGCACAGCTGTGCAAGCTTGGTTCCCACATCGTAGAGATCTCAGAGAGCTTTCCAACGGTATGGTGTGCGCTGTGTAACTCCTTACGGATCAAAAGTTAGGGTCACTAGAGCGACGGATACCTGGTCACAAGCCCCACACCCTCGGTTTGAGGGTCCAGCCTCTATGTGAAGTAAAGTTGCCTTGCCCAAGGTCCCGTGGGATTCGGTAATAAAAATGTGATGGATTAGGTTGTCGTCCTTTTCACGGCTAACGACGTACGATCCGGTATTGAAAAACAGCGCAAAAGAAGAGAAGTGTCCCAAAATTGATAAAAAAAAAAAGTTCAATTTTGGGCTCTGAAAACAGGCGCATCTGAGCAATCTTGTTACCCCTATCGTAGAGCTCTCAAAGAGCTTTCCAACAGTATGTTGTGCACCGCGTAACTCCTTATGAATCAAAAGTTGTGGGCACCGGAGCGACGGATACCTGGTCACAAGCCCCACTCCCTCTGTTTGTGGGCCCAGCATCTACGTGAAGTGAAGTTGTCTTGCCCAAGGTGCCGTGGGATTCGGTAATAGAAATGTGATGGATTAGGTTGTTATCCTTTTCGCAGCTCACGACGTACGATCCGGGACGGAAAAATTGCGCAAAAGAAGAAAAGTGTCCCGAAACTAATGAAAACGTTCAATTTTGGGCTCCGAAAACAGGCGCGGTTGAGCAATCTTTTTGTCCCTGTCATAGAGCTCTCAGAGAGCTTTCCAACGGTTTGCTGTGTACCGCGTAACTCCTTACAGATCAAAAGTTATGGGCACCGGAGGGACGGATACATGGTCACAAACCCCACGCCCTCTGTTTGCGTGCCCAGCCTCTACGTTAAGCGACGTTGTCTTGCCCAAGGTGCCGTGGGATTCGGTAATAGAAATGTGATGGATTAGGTTGTCGTCCTTTTCGCGACTCACGACGTACAATACGGGACAGAAAAACTGCGCAAAAGAAGAAAAGTATCTTGAAACTAATGAAAACGTTTGATTTTGGTTTTCGAAAATAGGCGTAGTCGAGCAATCTTGTTGCCCATGTCGTAGAGCTCTCTGAGTGCTTTCCAACGGTATGCTGTGCAACGCATAACTCCTTATGGATCAAAAGTTATGGGCACCGGAGCGACGGATGCTTGGTCACAAGCCCCACGCCCTAAGTTTGTGTGCCCAACCTCTACGTGAAGCGAATTTGTCTTGCCCAAGGGGCCATGGGAATCGATAATAGAAATGTGATAGATTAGGTTGTCTTCCTTTTCGCGGCTTACGACATACGATCCGGGATGGAAAAATAGCGCAAAAGAAGAAAAGTGTAGCGAAACTTATGAAAACGTTCGATTTTGGGCTGCAAAAATAGGAGCAGTCGAGCATGCTTGCTGCCCACGCCGTAGAGCTCTCAGAGTGCTTTCCAACGGTATGCTTTGCGCCGCGTAACTCCTTACGGATGAAAATTTATGGGCACCGTAGCGACAGATACCTGGTCACCAGCCCCACACCCTCTGTTTTCGGGGCCAGCCACTACGTGAAGTGAAGTTGTCTTGCTAAAGGTGCCATGGGATTCGGTAATAGAAATGTGATGTATTAGGTTGTCATCCTTTTCGCGGGTCACGACGTATGATCCGGGACGGAAGAACAGCGCAAAAGAAGAAAAGTGTCCCAAAACTTATGAAAATGTTCGATTTTGGGCTCAAAAAACAGGCGCAGCCGAGCAGGCTAGGTGCCGTCGTCGTAGAGCTCTTAGAGAGCTTTCCAACGGTATACTGTGCGCTGCGTAACTGCTTACGGATCAAAAGTTAAGGGCACCAGAGCAACGGATACCTAGTCACAAGCCCCAATCCCTCTGCTTGCGGGCCCAGCCTCTACATGAAGTGAATTTGTCTTGTACAAGGTGCCGTGGGATTCGGTAATAGAAATGTGGTGGATTAGGTTGTCGTCCATTTCGCGGCTCACGACGTACGATACGGTACGAAAAAACAGCGCAAACGAAGAAAAGTGTCTCAAAACTTATGAAAATGTTTGATTTTGGACTCCGAAAATAGATGCAGCCGTGCAAGCTTGATGCCCTCCTTGTAGTGCTCTCGCAGAACTTTCCAATGATATGCTGTGCGCCGCGTAACTCCTTACGAATCAAAAGTCATGGGCACCGGAGCGACAGATACATGGTTACAAGCCCCACGCCCTCGGTTTGAGGACCCAGCCTCTACGTGAAGTGAAGTTGCCTTGCCCAAGGTGCCATGGGATTCGGTAATAAAAATGTGATGGATTTAAGTTGTCGTCCTTTTCGCGACTCACGACGTACGCTCTGGGATTGAAAAATAGCGCAAAAGAACAGAAGTGTCCCAAAATGGAAGAAAACATTCAATTTTAGTCTCTTAAATAGGCGCAGCCTAGCAAACTTTTTGCCCCTGTCATAGAGCTCTCATAGAGCTTTCCAACGGTATGCTATGCACCGCATAACTCCTTACGGATCAAAAGTTATGGGCACCGGAGCGACGGATACCTGGTCACAAGCCCCACGCCCTCTGTTTGTGTGCCCACATCTACGTGAAGCGAAGTTGTCTTGCCCAAGGTGCCGCGGGATTCGGTAATAGAAATGTGATGGATTAGGTTGTCGTCCTTTTCGCGACTTATGACGTACGATTCCGGATGAAAAAACTGAGCAAAAGAAGAAAAGTATCCCGAAACACATGAAAATGTTCGATTTTGGGCTCCAAAAATAGGTACAGCCGAGCAAGCTTGGTGCCCTCATCGTAGAGCTCTCGGAAAGCTTTCCAACGGTATGTTGTGCACCGTGCAACTCCTTTCAGATCAAACGTTATGAGCACCGGAGCGACAAATACCTGGTCACAAGCCCCATGCCTTCTGCTTGCAGGCTCAGCCTCTACGTGAAGTGAAGTTGTCTTGCCCAAGATGCCGTGGGATTCGGTAATAGAAATGTGATGGATTAGGTTGTCGTCCTTCTCGCGTCTCACGACGTACTATCCGGGTCAAAAAACAGTGAAAAAGAAGAAAAGTGTCCCGAAACTAATGAAAACATTCGATTTTGGGCTCTGAAAATAGGCGCAGCAGAGTAGGCTTGGTGACTTTGACGTAGAGCTCTCGGAGAGCTTTCCAACAGTATGCTATGCGCCGTGTAACTCCTTACAAATCAAAAGTTATAGACACCGGAGCAACGGATACCTAGTCACAACCCCCACGCCCTCAGTTTGCAGGCCCAGCCTCTACGTGAAGTGAAGTTGTCTTGCCCAAGGTGCCATGGGAATCGATAATAGAAATGTGATAGATTAGATTGTCGTCCTTTTCGCGGCTCACGACGTACGATCCGGGACGGAAAAATAGCGCAAAAGAAGAAAAGTGTACCGAAACTTATGAAAACAATCGATTTTGGGCTGTAAAAATAGGCTAAGGTGTCACGCCCCAACCCGTCCTATAAAGGTTAGACTAGGGTGTGATCTAAACATTCAAGTCCTTTCACATTCTTAATCATTCTAGGAGTTTTAACACTTAACGATTTATTCTAGACTCCAAAATTTTCTGAAAATCCGGCAGCACAATGGCTGTAATTGGGCTCTTTGTTTTGACCTAAATTTTATAACAGCCTCAAAATTTACCATCGCAAATTCAATTCCAGCTAAGATTACTATTATTCCATCAATTGAATTGCCTATTGGTTAATTCGACGTCTCGTTTGATTTATAACCTAGCATGATACTATGTCTCGTTTGTCCATTTATCCTCGTTTCAAAATATACCTGTTGATCTTAGCTTATGAGCGAGTACCTGTTGAGATTGGATAAGTTCATTTACCTATTCCTTAACTAAGCATCATAACCTGTGATAGATACTAGCGGTAGTAAAATAAAAATGATCATAGTAGTGTCATGTCTAGTATCAGTCTACTTAAAATAAGTACAAACCAAAATTAGACCCCAAATTACAACGGGGGTCTTTTACATTAGCGACAACAACAACATAAGATAATAGTCTTCAAGCAGCACAAGGTACACAAGTAGTCACGTTCAAGCAAAACAACAATAACAGGCAATCACTCCAAGGGTTCATCATTAGGTACATTATCCTCGGGTTCCTATACCTGTTCTTCTTCACCTGAGATGATAAAAGAGGGTGAGTCCTTATGAAATTAGTGAGGGGGAACGAGAAATAAGTTTTGAAACTCATTTTCAGGTTAAACTCATGAAAATCCCTTTCTCAAACATGAATACAACAGAATTACAAGTACAGAAATACAAGTACAGAACAGGAATACCGGTCTTTCCTCCCCGAGGTTCTCTAGGAACCAAGCGGGAGTACTTATACACATAATAAAAAGGATACGGTGAGCTTTTGCTCTCAGATCAGTTCCACGATCAGTTGTTGCGGCCGACTTCAAATCATCCCCCAAACACGCCAGGTGGGTGTACTCCTAATGTACCCCGAAATCCTACGACCCAACTCTCCGAGGAAGTCTAGCCCCTAAGCGAGAGAGGGAATGGGACCATGGTAGTCACGGGTGCACTGGTAAGCCCGATGCCGCCCGGTGTGCGTGATCGCTACCATGCCAACAGGAAAGGTTGCAACCTTGTATGCAATGCACATTCATGACAGGTAATATATCACAGTAGGAGGGCAACAAAGTAGGTTGCCTCCGGACAGTCATAAGATTGCACATTGACAGGCAAACAAGCAGGACACGATAAGACAGGAAATTTCACTTGAAAGGTATATAGAGTTATATGAAAATTAAACGGGCAGCCATGTAACACATGTAAAACAGGACATATAACTCATTAAGAAGCCCACGTAATCAAGTGATTAGATTATTCAACATGCAATGATATCAACATGGGTGCGGATGCAAGAAAAGCTTATTTGTCAACATGCAACGGTCAAGATCACTTTTGAAGTTATAAAACATTTACGGGCAGCCCACTAAGCTTATGATTCCAACACAATATCCAAATGATCAACACTTATTAAGACTACCTAGTCGTTAGGGCTTCCATTTCAAGTATATTCGTGCAATTTGAGCCTCAACCCAACTCAATGTCAATCTCAAACCATACATCATTTAATTCAACATCCTCAAACGTTCAAAACAGTCCACACCACATCCCAATACCACATTTCCATACAATTAGTACCACAAGAGAGGTTACAACAATTTCCCAAGCATGTAGCTAAATAAAACCTTCACTGCAATAGGCTATTTTCTCACAATCAATAGGATAATCAAACAATCTCCAAATTCAGTGAATAAGATTTCAAATTAAAGCTTAAGAAGTTAACTAAAATCAGAAACAAACCTTGCATCAATTGGAGTTCAGAATCATTAGTTATAGCCGAAACAGTGAGAGAGCACAAAACTGGCCAGAGTTGCACACTTTTCAGAAATTGACGTTTTTGAGGTTCTTAGAGTCAGTTTTAGCTTTGGTCCATTTCTGAAAAAATTGTCCAGAACTGAAAAATCTATCAGCACATAAAATTTTATTCATTTTGGACAACATTTACTAAGTCAAATATGGTTCGTTCCACAAGGTCAGTGCATCTGCCAAAACCTGATTCATTTCTCCAGATTTCCAGATTTGGTCACATTTTAATTATTTGCCATTTTGAGGACCTTAGAGTCAAAATTAGCTTCGGCATATTTCTGGGAACAATGTTCAAAACTGTCCAAACTAGTCACCCACCAATTTTCAAGCATTTTCAACATCATTTGCTTAGCTAAACTTACCTCGAACAGACTGGTCAGAGAGCTGTCATCCATTTCGACTTCACCTAGCTTCATTTTCAAGCCAAGATCTTGCCATGCATGGTTGTTTAAGCTTATGAACGACCATATAGCTCAAGTACAGAAGCAAATACACACATTTATGAGCATGCATGTGAAATTTGAAGAGTTTTCAAAAGGTTTTAACCCTCACCTTAGCAATCAACCACAAAAATGCTCAAAACCTTTGTTGAAGCACAACTTTCTCCTTCTCCTTGCTTAGGCGACAACCCAACTAGCTTTTCTCTATTTTTCCTAGCTTAATGATCAATCTCTTAGCACATGCAAGAGGTTAAACCATGAAGAAAAGAAATGGTTGTCAAGAAGTTTACCTAGGGCCGAAATGAAGCTTCAATGCACATGCAAGAGTGATTTTCGAACTCTAGCTTGTTTGCTTGAGTTGTTTGGATGATTTGCTTGCCTTGTTCGACTAAGGGATGATGAAGAGGAGCAAAGATGGTGAGAGCTCAGCCAAGGACCGAAAGGAGAGAGGAAATGAGAGTGAGAGAGAGATGTTGAGAGAAAATGAGTGAAAATGAAAAAAAAAGACAAAGCCTTGCAACTTGTTGAAGCATGCTCGGCCTTGGGCAGCCAAATTCTGATTTTTTTTGTCTTCAAAATTTTATTTTTTGAATGCTAGCATGGGCATGCAAGGGCTGGTCGGATATGGTGAGGATTTGAGGGGATTTGAGCAATTTTTTTAATGCCTTGTGTTAAGTGGTTGACTAAGCATGCACAATAACTTATGTTGTTCAAATTTTCTTGCTCAAAACATGATATGGCCGGCCAAACATGTGTATAATTCTGAATTTTATCTTGGTTGAGTGTTATTTTAATGGTATCTTGAAAGTGCAAAAGGAATAATGAATAAAGAATAAGGAATGTTTTGTGTTTGGTGCATTTTTGTCTTCTAGTGAATGGAATTTGGATTATTATATTGTTAGTGGATTTTGTAGGATTGTTTAATAGCCTAGTGCTTCGTGGAAGATGCTTTCTTGATTAGCGTGAAGGCACGCTTTCCTAGGTCTAGGCACGCACTACGAGATAGGACACAAACTACGAGACGAACGCATGTTTTTTGAAGTAAATGCATGCAATCCCAAACTAATGCACGGCACATAAAATGGGCTCGTTTCTTAAACCTAGGTCATGGCATGCAAATCTAGGTTAAGGCACACGAAGCTAGGTTTTGCACGCAAATCGGGGTCAGGCCTCATAGCAACCGAGCAGGCTTGCTATCTAAGTCGTAAAGCTCTCAGAGTGCTTTCTAACGGTATGCTGTGCGTTGCGTAACTCCTTACAGATAAAAAATTATCGGCACCGGAGCGCCAGATACCTAGTCACCAGCCCTACGCCTTCTGTTCACAGGCCCAGCCTCTACGTGAAATGAAGTTGTCTTTCCCAAGGTGTCGTCCATTTCGGTAATAGAAAAGTGATGGATTAGGTTGTCGTCCTTTTCACTGGTCACGACGTACGATCCGGGACAGAAGAACATTGCAAAAGAAGAAAAGTGTCCCAAAACTTATAAAAATATTCGATTTTGGGCTCAGAAAATAGGTGCAGCCGAGCAGGCTAGGTGCCCAAGTCGTAGAGCTCTCAGAGACCTTTCCAACGGTATCCTGTGAGCCGCGTAACTCCTTACGGATCAAAAGTTAAGGGCACCGGAGCAACGGATACCTGGTCTCAAGCCCCACGCCCTCTGTTTGCTGGCCCAACTTCTCCGTGAAGTGAAGTTGTCTTGCGCAAGTTGCCGTGGAATTCGGTAATAGAAATGTGACGGATTAGGTTGTCGTCCTTTTCGCGGCTCACGACGTACGATCCAGAATGAAAAAACAGCGCAAATATAGAAAAGTGTAGCGAAACTGATGAAAATATTCAATTTTGGGCTCCGAAAATAGGCACAGGCAACCAAGCTTGCTGCCCCCGTCGTAGAGCTCTCGGAGTTCTTTTCAATGGTATGCTGTGCGCCGCATAACTCCTTATGGATCAAAAGTTATGGGCACCGAAGCGACAGATACCTAGTCACCAGCCCCACACCCTCTGTTTGCGGGGCCAGCTACTACATCAAGTGAAGTTGTCTTGCCTAAGGTGCCATGAGATTCGGTAATAGAAATGTGATGGATTAGGTTGTCACTTTTTTCGCGGGTCACGACATACGATCCGGGACGGAAGAACAGCGCAAAAGAAGAAAAGCGTCCCAAAACTTATGAAAATGTTTGATTTTGGGCTCAGAAAACAGGCGCAGCCGAGCATGCTAGGTGCCGTCGTCGTAGAGCTCTCAAAGAGCTTTCCAACGGTATGCTGTGCGCCGCGTAACTCCTTACAGATCAAAAGCTAAGGGCACCGGAACAACAGATACCTGGTCACAAGCCCCACGCCCTTTGTTTGCGGGCCTAGCCTCTACGTGAAGTGAAGTTGTCGTGCACAAGGTGCCATGGGATTCGGTAATAGAAATGTGATGGATTAGGTTGTCGTCCTTGTCGCGGCACACGACATACGATACGGGACGAAAAAATAGAGCAAACAAAGAAAAGTGTCTCGAAACTGATAAAAATATTCGATTTTAGACTCTGAAAATAGGCGCAATCGTGCAAGATTGGTGCCCCCGTCGTAGTGCTCTCGGAGAGCTTTCCAATGGTACGCTGTGCGCCACGTAACTCCTTACGGATGAAAAGTTATAGGCATCGGAGCGACTGATACTTGGTCACAAGCCCCACGCCCTCGGTTTGAGGGCCCAGCCTCTACGTGAAGTGAAGTTGACTTGCTTAAGGTGCCGTGGGATTCGGAAATAGAAATGTGATATATTAAGTTGTCGTCATTTTCGCGGCTCATGACGTACGATCCGGGACTGAAAAGCAACGCAAAGGAAGAGAAGGGTTCCAAAATTTATGAAAACAATCGATTTTGGGCTGTAAAAATAGGCGCAGCCGAGCAGGCTTGTTGCCTAAGTCGTAGAGCTCTCAGAGTGCTATCCAATGGTATGCTGTGCGCCACGTAACTCCTTACGGATCAAAAGTTATGGGCACCGGAGCGACAGATGCCTGGTTACCAGCTCCACGCCCTCTGTTTGCGGGCCCAGCCTCTACGTGAAATGAAGTTGTCTTGCCCATGGTATCGTGCGTTTCGGTAATAGAAATGTGATAGATTAGGTTGTCGTCCTTTTCGCTGGTCACGACGTACGATCCGGGACGGAAGAACAACGCAAAAGAAGAAAAGTGTCCCAAAACTTATGAAAATGTTCGATTTTGGGCTCAAAAACTAGGCGCAGCCGAGCAGGCTAGGTGCCCAAGTCGTAGAGCTCTCAGAGACCTTTCCAATGGTATGCTGTGAGCCGCGTAACTCCTTACGGATCAAAAGTTAAGGGCACCGGAGCAACGGATACCTGGTCACAAGCACCACGCCCTCTATTTGCGGGCACAGCCTCTACGTGAAGTGAAGTTGTCTGGCGTAAGGTGCCATGGTATTCAGTAATTGAAATGTGATGGATTAGGTTGTCGTCCTTTTTACTGCTAACGACGTACGATACGAGACGAAAAAACAGCACAAAAGAAGAAAAGTGTCCTGAAACTGATGAAAATGTTCAATTTAGGGCTCCAAAAATAGGCGCAGCTGAGCAAGCTTGGTACCCGCGACGTAGTGCTCTCGGAGAGCTTTCCAACGGTATGCTGTGCGCCGCGTAACTCCTTAAGGATCAAAAATTATGGGCACAGGAGCGACGGATACCTGGTCACAAGCCCCATTGCCTCGGTTTGAGGGCCCAGCCTCTACGTTAAGTGAAGTTGCCTTGCCCAAGGTGCCGTGGGATTTGATAATAAAAATGTGATGGATTAGGATGTCGTCCTTTTCACGGCTCACGGCTCACGACGTATGATTTGGGACGGAAAGACAGCGCAAAAGAAGAAAAGTGTCCCAAAACTGAAGAAAACGTTCAATTTTGGGCTACGAAAATAGGCGCAGTCGAGCATGCTAGCTTCCTTCGTCGTAGAGCTCTCAAAGTGCTTTCCAATGGTATGCTGTGCACTGTGTAACTCCTTACGGATAAAAAGTTATGGGCACCGGAGCGACAGATACCTGGTCACAAGCCCCACGCCCTTGGTTTGCGGGCCCAGCCTCTACGTGAAGTGAAGTTGTCTTGCCCAAGGTACTATGGGATTCGGTAATAGAAATGTGATGGATTATGTTGTCGTCCTTTTCGTGGCTCACGACCTACGATCCGGGACGGAAAAACTGCGCAAAAGAAGAAAAATATCCCGAAACTGATGAAAACGTTCGATTTTCGACACTGAAAATAGTTGCAGCCGAGCAACCTTGATGCCCTCGTCGTAGAGCTCTCGTAGAGCTTTCCAACGGTATGCTATGCGCCGCGTAACCCCTTACGGATCAAAAGTTATGAGCACCGGAGCGACGGATACCTGGTCATAAGCCGCACGCCCTGTGTTTGCGGGACCAGCATCTACATGAAGTGAAGTTGTCTTGCACAAGGTGCCATGGGATTCGGTAATAAAAATGTGATGGATTAGGTTGTCGTCCTTTTCGCGGCTCACGACGCGCGATCCGGGGCGGAAAAATAGCGCAAAAAAAGAAAAATATCCCGAAACTAATGAAAACATTCAATTTTTGGCTAAAATAGGCGTAGCCGAGCAGGCTTGGTACCTCCGTCGTAGAGCTCTCGGAGAGCTTTCTAACAGTACGTTGTGCACCGCGTAACTCCTTACGGATCGAAAGTTATAGGCACCAGAGCGACGAATACCTGGTCACAATCCCCACACCCTCTGTTTGCATGCCCAGCCTCTACGTGAAGTGAAGTTGTCTTGCTCAAGTTTCCGTAGGATTCGGTAATAGAAATGTGATGGATTAGGTTGTCGTCCTTTTCGTGGCTCACGACGCACGATCTAGGACGGAAAAATTGTAAAAAAAGAAGAAAAGTATCCTATAACTGATGAAAACGTTCGATTTTGGGCAACAAAAACTGGAGCGGCTGAGCAAGCTTGGTGCCCCTGTCGTAGAGCTCTCGGAGAGCATTCCAACGATATAAAGTGCGCCGTGTAACTCCTTACGGATCAAAAGTTATGGGCACTGGAGCGACAGATACCTTGTCACAAGCCCTACGCCCTCTGTTTGCGGGCCCAGCCTCTATGTGAAGTGAAGTTGTCTTGCCCAAGGTTCCGTGTGATTCGGTAATAGAAAAGTGATGGATTAGGTTGTCGTCCTTTTCGCGGCTCACGACGTACGATCCGGGAGAGAAAAATAGCGCAAAAGAAGAAAAATGTCCCAAAACTTATGAAAATGTTCGATTTGGGGCTAAAAAAAAAGTGCAACTGAGCAGGCTAGGTGCCCTCGTCGTAGAGCTCTCAGAGAGCGTTCCAACGGTATGCTGTGCCGCGTAACTCCTTACGGATCAAAAGTTAAGCGCACCGGGGCAACGGATACCTGGTCACAAGCCCCACGCCCTCTGTTTGCGGGCCCAGCCTCAACGTAAAGTGAAGTTGTCTTGCGCAAGGTACTGTGGGATTTTGTAATAGAAATGTGATGGATTAGGTTGTCGTCCATTTCTCGGCTCACGACGTACGATACGGGACGGAAAAACATCGCAAAAGATGAAAAGTATCCCAAAATTGATGAAAATGAGCGATTTTGGGCTCCAAAAATAGGCACAGCCGTGCATGCTTGGTGCCCCCGTCGTAGTGCTCTCGGAGAGCTTTCCATTGGTATGCTGTGCGCCGCGTAACTCCTTACGGATCAAAAGTTATGGGCACCGGAGCGACGGATACCTGGTCACAAGCCCCACGCCCTCGGTTTGAAGGCCCACTCTCTACATGAAGTGAAGTTGTCTTGCCCAAGGTGCTGTGGGATTCGGTAATAAAAATGTAATGGATTAGGTTGTCGTCATTTTCACGGCTCACGACGTACGATTCGGGACTGGAAATCAGCGTAAAAGAAGAGAAGTGTCCCAAAATTGATGAAAACGTTCAATTTTGGGCTCCGAAAATAGGCCCTGCCGAGCAACCTTGGTCCCCCCTTCGTAGAGCTCTCGGAGAGCTTCCCAACGGTATGCAATACGCCGCGTAACTTATTACGGATCAAAAGTTATAAGCACCGGAGCGACGGATACATGGTCACAAGCCCCACGCCCTCTATTTGCTGGCCTAGCCTCTACGTGAAGTGAAGTTGTCTTGCCCAAGGTGCCGTGGGATTCGATAGTAGAAATGTGATAGATTAGGTTGTTGTCCTTTTCACAGCTCACGACGTACGATCCGGGACGAAAAAACAGCGCAGAAGAAGAAAAGTATCCCGAAATTAATGAAAACATTCCATTTTGGGCTTCTAAAACAGGCGCAGCCGAGCAGGCTTGGTGCCCCTGTTGTAGAGCTTTCAGAGATCTTTCCAATGGTATGCTTTGCACCGCGTAAGTCCATACGGATCAAAAGTTATGGGCACCGTAGCAACAGATACCTGGTCATAAGCCCTACGCCCTCGGTTTACTGGCCCCGCCTCTACGTGAAGTAAAGTTGTCCTGCCTATGGTGCTGTGGGATTCGGTAATAGAAATGTGATGGATTAGGTTGTCGTCCTTTTCGTGGCTCACGACGTACGATCCTGGACGGAAAAACAGCGCAAATGAAGAAAAGTGTCACGAAACTGATGAAAATTTTGATTTTCAGCTCTGAAAATAGTTGCAGCAGAGCAACCTTGGTACCCTCGTCGTAGAGCTCTCGGAGAGCTTTCCAACGGTATGCTGTGCGCCGCGTAACTTCTTACAGATCAAAAGTAATGAGCACCGGAGCGACGGATACCTGGTCACAAGCAGCACGCCCTGTGTTTGCGAGCCCAGCCTCTACGTGAAGTAAAGTTGTGTTGCCCAAGGTGCCATGTTATTCGATAATAGAAATGTGATAGATTAGGTTGTCGTCCTTTTCGAGGTTCACGACGCACGATCCGGGGTGGAAAAACAGCGCAAAAAAAGAAAAGTATCTTGAAACTAATGAAAACATTCAATTTTGGGCTTCTAAAATAGGCGCAGCCGAGCAAGCTTGGTGCCCCCATCGTAGAGCTCTCGGAGAGCTTTCTAACAGTATGTTGTGCACCACGTAACTCCTTACGGATCGAAAGTTATAGGCACCAGAGCGACGGATACCTGGTCACAAACCCCATGCCCTCTGTTTGCATGCCCAGCCTCTACGTGAAGTAAAGTTGTCTTGCCCAAGGTGCCGTGGGATTCGGTAATAGAAATGTGATAGATTAGGTTGTCGTTCTTTTCGCGATTCACGACGCACGATCCGGGACGGAAAAAACACAAAAAAGAAGAAAAATATCCTGAAACTGATGAAAATGTTCGATTTTGGGCTACAAAAACTGGCGCGGCCGAGCGAGCTTGGTACCCCCATCGTAGAGCTCTCGGAGTGCATTCCAACGATATATTGTGAGCCGTGTAACTCCTTACGGATCAAAAGTTATGGGCACTGGAGTGACGGATACTTTGTCACAAGCCCCACGCCCTCTGTTTGCGGGCCCAGCCTCTACGTGAAGTGAAGTTGTCTTGCCCAAGGTTTTGTGTGATTCGGTAATAGAAAAGTGATAGATTAGGTTGTCGTCTTTTTCGCGGCTCACGACGTACGATCCGGGATGAAAAAACAGCGCAAAAGAAGAAAAGTGTCCTAAAACTTATGAAAATGTTCGATTTTGGGCTAAAAAAATAGGCACAGCCGAGCAGGCTAGGTGCCCTTGTCGTAGAGCTCTCAGAGAGCGTTACAACGGTATGCTGTGCGCCGCGTAACTCCATACGGATCAAAAGTTAAGGGCACCGGGGCAATGGATACCTGGTCACAAGCCCCTGCCCTCTGTTTGCGGGCCCAGCCTCAACGTGAAGTGAAGTTGTCTTGTGCAAGGTGCTATGGGATTTGGTAATAGAAACGTGATGGATTAGGTTATCGTCATTTTCTCGGCTCACGACGTACGGTACGGGACGGAAAAACATCACAAAAGAAGAAAAGTGTCCCGAAACTGATGAAAATGATCAATTTTGGGCTCTGAAAATAGGCGCAGCCGTGCATGCTTGGTGCCCCCGTTGTAGTGCTCTCGGAGAGCTTTCTATTCGTATGATGTGCGCTACGTAACTCCTTATGGATCAAAAGTTATTGGCACCGGAGCAACGGATACCTGGTCACAAGCCCCACGCACTCGGTTTGTGGGCCGAGCCTGTAGGTGAAGTGAAGTTGTGTTGCCTAAGGTGGTGTGTGATTCAGTAATAAAAAAGTAATGGATTAGGTTGTTGGCCTTTTCGCGGCTCACGACGTACGATTCGGGACTGAAAATCAGCGTAAAAGAAGAGAAGTGTCCTAAAACTGATGAAAGCGTTCAATTTTGGGCTCCGAAAATAGATGTTGCCAAGCAACCTTGGTACCCCTTTCGTAGAGCTCTCGGAGAGCTCTCGGAGAGCTTTCCAATGGTATGCTGTGCGCCGCGTATCTCCTTAGAGATCAAAAGTTATTAGCAACGGAGCGACGGATACCTGGTCACAAGCCGCACGCCCTGTGTTTGCGGGCCCAGCCTCTACATGAAGTAAAGTTGTCTTGCCCATGGTACCATGGGATTCTGTAATAGAAATATGATGGATTAGGTTGTCGTCCTTTTCACGGCTCACGACGCACGATCCGGGGCGAAAAAACAGCGCAAAAAAAGAAAAGTACCCTGAAACTAATGAAAACATTCAATTTTGGGCTTCTAAAACAGGCGTAGCCGAGCAGGCTTGGTGCCCTCGTCGTAGAGCTCTCGGAGAGCTTTCTAACAGTTTGCTGTGCACTGCGTAACTCCTTACATATCAAAAGTTATCTGCACCAGAGCGACGGATACCTGGTCATAAGCCCCACGCCCTCTGTTTGCAAGCTCAGCCTCTATGTGAAGTGAAGTTGTCTTGCCCAAGGAGCCGTGAAATTCGGTAATAGAAATGTGAAGGATTAGATTGTCATCCTTTTCGAGGCTCACGACGCTCTATCCGGGACGAAAAAACTGTAAAAAAGAAGAAAAGTGTCTTGAAATTGATGAAAACGTTCGATTTTGGGCTACAAAAACTGGCGTGGCCGAGCAAGCTTGGTACCCCCGTCGTAGAGCTCTCGGAGTGCATTCCAACGATATACTGTGCGTCGTGTAACTCCTTACGGATCAAAAGTTATGGGCATTGGAGCGACGGATACTTTGTCACAAGCCCTACGCCCTCTGTTTGCGGTCCCAGCCTCTACGTGAAGTGAAGTTGTCTTGCCCAAAGTTCTGTGTGATTCGGTAATAGAAAACTGATGGATTAGGTTGTCGTCTTTTTCGCGGCTCACGACGTACGATCCGGGAAGAAAAAACAGCGCAAAAGAAGAAAAGTGTCCCAAAACTTATGAAAATGTTCGATTTTGGGCTAAAAAAATAGGTGCAACCGAGCAGGCTAGGTGCCCTCGTCATAGAGCTCTCAGAGAGCGTTCCAATGGTATGCTGTGCGCCGCGTAACTCCTTACGGATCAAAAGTTAAGGGCACCGGGGCAACGGATACCTGGTCACAAGCCCCACGCCCTTTGTTTGCGGGCCCAGCCTCAACGTGAAGTGAAGTTGTCTTGCGCAAGGTGCTGTGGGATTTGGTAATAGAAATGTGATGGATTAGGTTGTTGTCCTTTTCTCAGCTCACGACGTACGATACGGGACGGAAAAACATTTTAAAAGAAGAAAAGTATCCCAAAACTGATGAAAATGATCGATTTTGGGCTCTGAAAATAGGCGCAGCTGTGCATGCTTGGTGCCCCCGTCGTAGTGCTCTCGGAGAGCTTTCCATTCGTATGCTATACGCTGCGTAACTCCTTACGGATCAAAAGTTATGGGCATCGGAGCGACAGATACCTGGTCACAAGCCCCACGCACTCGGTTTATGGGCACAGCCTCTACAAGAAGTGAAGTTTTCTTGCGCAAGGTGTCGTGGGATTCGGTAATAGAAATATGATGGATTAGGTTGTTGTCCTTTTTGCGGCTCACGACGTACGATCCAAGACGAAAAAACAACGGAAAAGAAGAAAAGTATCCCAAAACTAATGAAAACATTCGATATTGAACTTCTAAAATAGGCACAGCCTAGCAGGCTTGGTGCCCCCATCGTAGAGCTCTCAGAGAGCTTTCCAATGGTATGCTGTGCACCGCGTAACTCCTTACGGATCAAATGTTATAGGTACCGGAGCGACGGATACCTGGTTATAAGCCCAACGACCTCTGTTTGCAGGCCTAACCTCTACGTGAAGTGAAGTTGTCTTGCCCAAGGTTCCGTGGGATTCGATAGTAGAAATGTGATGGATTAGGTTGTCGTCCTTTTCGGGGCTCATGACGTACGATCCGGGACAGAAAAATAGCGTAAAAGAAGAAAATTATCCAAAAACTTATGAAAATGTTTGATTTTGGGCTCCAAAAATAGGCGTTGTTGAGTAGGCTAGGTGCCCATATCGTAGAGCTCTCAGAGAGCTTTCCAACCGTATGCTGTGCGCCGCGTAACTCTTTACGGTTCAAAAGTTATGGGCACCGGAGCGACAGATACTTGGTCACCTGCCCCACGCGCTCTGTTTGCGGGCCCAGCCTCTACGTGAAGTTAAGTTGTCTTGCCCAAGGTGCCGTGGGATTTGGTAATAGAAATGTGATGGATTACATTGTCTTCCTTTTCGCGGCTGACGACGTTCGATTCGGGACGGAAAAATAGCGGAAAAGAAGAAAAGTGTCACAAAACTTATGAAAATGTTCAATTTTGGGTTCAGAAAATAGGCACACCCAAGCAGGCTTGGTGACCTCGTCGTAGAGCTCTCAAAGAGCTTTCCAAGGGTATACTGTGTGCCACATAACTTCTTACGGATCAAACGTTAAGGGCACCAGAGCAACGGATACCTAGTCACAAGCCCTACGCCCTCTGTTTGCGGGCCCAACCTCTACGTGAAGTAAATTTGTCTTGCACAAGGTGCCATGAGATTCGGTAAAAGAAATGTGATGGATTAGTTTGTCGCCCTTTTCGCGGCTCACGACGTACGATACGGGACAAAAAAATAGCGCAAAAGAAGAAAAGTGTCCCGAAATTGATGAAAATGTTTGATTTTGGGCTCTAAAAATAGGCGCAGCCGAGTATGCTTGGTCCCTCCACCGTAGTGCTCTCGGAGAGCTTTCCAACGGTATGTTGTGCTCCGCGTAACTCCTTATGGATCAAAAGTTATGGGCACCAGAGCGACGGATACCTTGTCACAAGCCCCACGCCCTCGGTTTGAGGGCCCAGCCTCTACGTGAAGTGAAGTTGTCTTGCCCAAGGTGTAGTGGGTTTCGGTAATAAAAATGCGATGGATTAGGTTGTTGTCCTTTTCGCGGCTCACGACGTACGATCCGAGACTGAAAAACAGCGCAAAAGAAGAGAAGTGTCCCAAAACTAATGAAAACGTTCGATTTGGGGCTCCGAAAACAAGCATAGCCGAGCAAGCTTGCTGCCACTATCGTAGAGCTCTCGAAGAGCTTTCCAACGGTATACTGTGCGCCACATAACTCCCTACGGATCAAAAGTTATGGGTACCGGAGCGACAGATACCTGGTCACAAGCCCCACGCCCTCGGTTTGCGGGCCCAGCCTCTACATATAGTGAAGTTGTCTTGCCCGAGGTGCCGTGGGATTCGATAATATAAATGTGATGGATTAGGTTGTCGTCCTTTTTGTGGCTCACGACGTTCGATCCGGAACAGAAAAAATAGCGTAAAAGAAGAAAAGTGGCACAAAACTGATGAACACGTTCGATTTTGGGCTCCAAAAATAGGCGTAGCCGAGCAAGTTTGATGCCCCCGTCGAAGAGCTCTCGGAGAGCTTTCCAACAGTTTGTTGTGCGCCGCGTAACTCCTTACGGATCAAAAGTTATGTGCACCAGAGCGACGGAGACCTGGTCACAAGCCCCACGCCCTCGATTTGCGGGCCCAACCTCTACGTGAAGTGAAGTTGTCTTGCCCAAGGTGCCGTAGGATTCTGTAATAGAAATGTGGTGGATTAGGTTGTCATCCTTTCCGCGGCTCACGACATACGATCCGGGACAAAAAAACTACACAAAAGAAGAAAAGTATCCCAAAACTAATGAAAATATTTGATTTTTGGCTCCAAAAATAGGTGCAGCCGAGCAAGCTTGGTGACACCGTCGTAGAGCTCTCAGAGAGCTTTCCAACGGTATGCTGTGTGCCGCGTAACTCCTTATGGATCAAAAGTTATAGGCACCGGAGTGATAGATACCTGGTCACAAACCCCACGCCCTTGATTTGCTGGCCCAGCCTCTACATGAAGTGAAGTTGTCTTGCCCAAGGTGCCATGGGATTCGATAATAGAAATGTGAGAGATTAGGTTGTCGTCCTTTTCACGGCTCACGACAAACGTTCCGGGATGGAAAAACAGCGCAAAAGAAGAAAAGTGTAGCAAAACTTATGAAAACATTCAATTCTGGGCTCTGAAAACGAGCGCAGCTGGGCAAACTTGCTGCCCCCATCGTAGAGCTCTCGGAGTGGTTTCTAATGGTTAGCTGTGCGCCGCATAACTCCTTACGGATCAAAAGTTATGGGCACCGAAGCGACGGATACCTGGTCACCAACCCCACGCCCTCTGTTTGCGGGCCCAGCCTCTACGTGAAGTGAAGTTGTCTTTATCAAAGTGCCGTGGGATTCCGTAACTGAAATGTGATTGATTAGGTTGTCGTCCTTTTCGCGGCTCACGACGTATGATACGGGATGGAAAAATAGTGCAAAAGTAGAAAAGTGTCCTGAAACAGATGAAAATATTTGATTTTGGGCTCTGAAAATAGGCGCAGCCGAGCAAACTTGGTGCCTCCGTCATAGTGCTCTCAGAGAGCTTTCCAACGGTATGTTGTACGCCACGTAACTTCTTACGGATCAAAAGTTATGGGCACCGGAGCGATGGATACCTGGTCACAAGCCCCACGCCCTCGGTTTGAGATCCCAACCTCTACGTGAAGTGAAGTTGTCTTGCCCAAGGTGCCCTGGGATTCGGTAATAAAAGTGTGATGGATTAGGTTGTCGTCCTTTTTGCGACTCACGACGTACGATCCGAGATGGAAAAACTACGCAAAAGAAGAAAAGTGTCCCGAATCTGATGAAAGCATTCGATTTTGCACTCCGAAAATAGGCACAGCCGAGCAAGCTTGGTGCCCGCATCGTAGAGCTCTTGAAGAGCTTTCCAACATTATGCTGTGCATTGCGTAACTCCTTACTGATCAAAAGTTATGAGTACCGGAGCGACGGATACCTGGTCACAAGCCCCACGCCCTCTGTTTGCGGGCCCAGCCTCTACGTGAAGCGAAGTTTTCTTGCCCAAGATGGCGTGGGATTCGGTAATAGAAATGTGATGGATTAGGTTGTCGTCCTTTTCGCGGCTCACGACATACGATCCGGGATGGAAAAACTGCGCAAAAGAAGAAAAGTGTCCCGAAACTGATGAAAACGTTCGATTTTGCACTTTGAAAATAGGTGCAGCCGAGCAAGCTTGGTGCCCCCGTCGTAGAGCTCTTGAAGAGTTTTCCAATGGTATGCTGTGCGCTGCGTAACTCCTTACTGATCAAAAGTTATGAGTACCGGAGTGACGGATACCTGGTCACAAGCCCCACGCCCTCTGTTTGCGGGCCCAGCCTCTATGTGAAGTGAAGTTGTCTCCTAAAACAGGCGCAGCCGAGAAGGCTTGGTGCCCTTGTCGTAGAGCTCTCAAAGAGCTTTCCAACGGTATGCTGTGCACCACGTAACTCCTTACGGATCAAAAGTTATAGGCACCGGAGCGACGGATACCTGGTCACAAGCCCCACACCCTCGGTTCGTGGGCCCAGCCTCCACGTGAAGTGAAGTTGTCTTGCCCAAGGTGCCATGGGATTCGATAATAGAAATGTGATAGATTAGGTTGTTGTCCTTTTCACAGCTCACAATGTGAGGCCCGACCCCGAATAACGTGTGTAACCTAGATTTGCGTGCCTTGACCTAGGTTTAAGAATTGTGTTTCGTTTTGTGTGCCTTGCATTGAATTACGTGCATTCATTTAGGGTTACTTGCATTTACTTGGAAAATGTGCATTCGTCTCGTAGTTCGTTCCCTACCTCGTAGTGTGTGCCCTAGACCTAGGAAAGCGTGCCCTCACGCTAATTAGAAAGCATCTTACACGAAGTAGTAGGCCATTAATTAATCCTACAAATTTCACTAACTAATATTAAATTATTAATTCAACCCACTAGAAGAGAAAATCTCACAAAAGCTAGACATTCCTTATTCTTTATTCCTTATTCTTTTGCACTTTCAAACACACAATTAAATAATGCTCAAAAGATGACAAAAAATCAGATTTTTAGATGTCTTGGCCGACCACCATGTTGGGCTTTGTGCTTGCTTGCTTAATTCAATTTAATTCCTAGACAATCTATGACAATTCTATGACACAAATGCATAAAAAACTAGCTCAAATACCTCATCAAAGCCTTCAAATCTCGACAAAATGCTCCTTGCCCATGCTAGGAATTTCAAAATGCTTCTTGAAGACATAAAAATCTGAATTGTAAAGCTCAAGGCCAACATATGCCTTAACAATTGCAAAAGCCTTCATTTTTTTCTTCATTATCTCATTTCCTCACATTTCTTTCTCTCCCTCTCATTCTTCTCTCTCTCTCTCGGCTTTGGCTGAGTTCAATCACTCCATAGCTCATCTTCATCATTCTATGGTGCATCAAGACAAGCAACAAGCTAAGAAACTCGACCAAGCTAGCTAAGTTGCAAGAATCACACATGCAAGCTCTTTGAGTCTCCATTTCGGCCTAGGTGAGTTTGCTAGCTTCCATTTATTTTCTTCTTGTTCTAACCACATGCACCTACTAAGAACTTGGTCACTAAGCTAGGAAAAATAGAGAGAAATCGGGTGGTGTCTCGGCTAAGCAAGGAAGAAGACCAAATTTCTGCTTCATCAAAGTTTTGTGCATCTTCTTGTTGTTTTGCTAAGGTGAGGGCTAAAACTTCTTGAAAATCTTTCAAAAATCCACATTCATGATCTTAAATGTTTGTCTTTGCTTCTGTACTTGAGATATATATGTGTGTTTATAAGCTTTTACAACCAGGCATGGCAAGATTTTGGCTTGAAGGTGATGATAGATGAAATCGGGTTTTGTGACAGCTCTCTGTCTTGTTGTTGCGAGGTAAGTTTGGCTAGGAAAATGATATTGAAAATGCATGAAAATTGGTAGGTGACTATATTTTCCAGTTTTGAACTTTTTTTGCAGAAATAGTCCAAAGCTAATTTTGACTCTATGGTCCTCAAAATTGCAAATCATTAAAATGTGTCAAAATCTGGAAGTCTGGAAAAAATGAAGCAGGTTTTGGCAGATGCACTGACCTTGTAGAACGAACCAGTTTGGACTCAGTAAATGATGTCCAAAATGCATGAAATTTGGTGTAATGCTAGGTTTTTCAGTTATGGACATTTTTTTCAGAAATGGACTAAGGCTAAATCTGACCCTAAGGACCTCAAAAACGATAAGTATTGAAATGTGTGCAAATCTGGACAGTTTTGTGCAATCCCACTGTTTTGGCTATAACTATTGAACCCGAACTCCAAATGATGCGAGGTTTGTTTATGAATTTAGTTCACTTCTTAAGATTTAATTTGAAATCTTATTAACTGGAATTGGAGATTGTTTACTTGTCTTAATGATTGTGAGAAAACAGCCTATTGCAGTGAGGGTTTCACTTAGTTATATGCTTAGAAAATTTGTTGTAACTTCTCTTATGGTAATAAATGCTTGGGATTGTGGCATTGGGATGTTGTGTGGACTGTTTTGAATACTTGAGGATGTTTGAATTAATTGATGCATGGTTTGAGATTAATTTTGAGTTGACATGGGGCTTAATCGCACGGGTAAGCACGAAATGGAAACCCTAGTGACTAGGTATACTTGCTAAGTGTTGATCCTTTGAATATTGTGTGTAATTATATGTTTAGTAGGCTGCCCGTAGTTGCTCTTATAGCCCTAAGTGTGATTTTGATCATTGCATGTTGACAAATAGGCCTTTCTTGCATCCAAACCCACGTAGATGTTGTTGTATGTTGAATAATCTTATTATTTGATTACGTGAACGTTGAAATGAGTTATATGACTTGATTTACATGCGTTACATGGCTGCCCGTTTAATGTTCATATAACTCCATATGCCTTTCAAGTTGTATGTAGTAGAGATTGTAAGATTGCACGAGATGCCTGTGAGTATTGTATCGGATATGGATCCTCGTTTTACTTCCCGATTTTGGAAGAGATTGCAAGAAGCTTTGGGAACGAAGTTGAGTTTCAGCACAGCTTATCACCCTCAAACTGATGGACAATCGGAGAGAACTATTCAGATTCTGGAGGATATGCTGAGGGTGTGTGTTTTAGCCTTCGGAAAAGGTTGGGAGAAATATCTGTCTCTAGCGGAGTTCGCTTATAATAATAGTTATCAGGCCACAATTGGGATGGCCCCATTTGAGGCGTTGTATGGACGTAAGTGTCGATCCCCAATTTACTGGGATGAGGTAGGTGAAACAAAGACTTTTGACCCGACCCTTCTACTTGAACTTATGAAGACTGTGGATAATATTCACCTTATCCGGAAACGGATGCTTACCACCCAAAGCAGGCAGAAAAGTTATGCAGACCGACGGAGACGGAGCCTAGAGTTTGAGGTTGGCGACAAGGTGTTCTTGAAGATATCACCCCGGAGGGGACTGATTAAACACGACAAGGGTGGAAAGTTGAGCCCGAGATTTGTAGGACCATTTAAGATAATTGAGAAGGTTAGCAAATTGGCGTATTGCCTGGCACTACCCCAAAACCTCTCCAATATTCACGACGTCTTTCATGTTTCGATGCTGCGGAAGTATCACCCTGATCCATCGCATATCTTGGAGCCAGAGCCGTTGCAGCTTCGGGAGAACTTGTCTTATGAAAAGAAGCCCGTTCGGATCCTAGACCGGCAAGATCGGGAGTTGCGCATCAAATCTATACCGATGGTGAAAGTGTTGTGGGATCATCATGGAGTTGAAGAAGCAACGTGGGAAAGGCAAGACCAGATGGAGCAACAATATCTAGCTTTATTTCAAAGGTAATATTGAATTTCAGGACGAAATTCTTTTAAGGAGGGGAGGATGTGAGGCCTGACCTTGATTTGCGTGCGATACCTCATTTCGTGTGCCCTAGCCTAGATTTGCGTGCCTTAACCTAGATTTAAGAATCATGTTTCGTTTTATATGCCTTGCATTGAATTACGTGCATTCATTTAGGGTTGCGTGCGTTTACTTGGAAAACGTGCATTCATCTTGTAGTTCGTGCCTTATCTCGTAGTACGTGCCCTAGACGTAGGAAAGCGTGCCCTCACTCTAATCAAGAAAGCATCTTACACGAAGCACTAGATCAATAATTAATCGTACAAATTCCACTAACTAATATTTAATTACTAATTCAACCCACTAGAAGACGAAATTGCACCAAAAGCTAGACATTCTCATTCTTTATTCCTTATTCTTTTGCACTTTCCAAACACACAATTAAATAATGCTCAAAAGATGACAAAGATTCAGATTTTTCAAGCCTTGGCCGACCATGTAGGAGCATGTGATCAAGCTTTGCAAATTCAAAGTTTATGCTTAGACAAGTTATGACACAATGCATAAAAAAATTGGAGTATGTTTGAAGTGTCTAGCATGGGCAATTGGAGTATGTCGAGAATATGGAGCTTTGGGTAGAGTTTTGAGCCAATTTTTTTATGCATTGTGTCATAACTTGTCTAAGCATAAACTTTGAAATTGCAAAGCTTGATCACATGCTCCTACATGGTCGGCCAAGGCTTGAAAAAATGCTGAATCTTTGTCATCTTTTGAGCATTATTTAATTGTGTGTTTGGAATATGCAAAGAATAAGGAATAAAGAATAAGAATGTCTAGCTTTTTGTGAGATTTTGTCTTCTAGTGAGTTGAATTAGGATTTTAATATTAGTTAGTGGAGTTTGTAGGATTAATTAATGACCTAGTGCTTCGTGTAAGATGCTTTCTTGATTAGCGTGAGGGCACGCTTTTCTAAGTTTTGGGCACGTACTACGAGGTAAGGCACGAACTACGAGACGGATGCACATTTCCCAAGTAAATGCACGCAACCCTAAATGAATACACGTAATTCAATGCAAGGCACACAAAATGAAACACAATTCTTAAACCTAGGTCAAGACACGTAAATCTAGGTTAGGGCACACGAAACGAGGTATCGCACGCAAATCGAGGTCGGGACTCACACACGCAATCAAGTAATAAATTTATACAAGCATACAACGATGTTTACATGAGACCGGGTGCAAGAGAAGTCTACTTATCAACATGTAATTGTCGGAATCACATTTAGGGTTATAAAGACAACTAGGGCAGCCCACTAATCACATAATTAGACACGATAACCATATGATCAACACTTAGCGAGTTTTCATAGTCACTAGGGTTTCAATTCATGCTTACCCGTGCAATTAAGCCACAAGTTGTCACGTAATTAAACCAAAACCATGCATCGATTAATTAAAACATCCTCAATCATTCAAAACAGTCCATTCAACATCCAAGTACCACAATCCCAAGCATTTAATACCACAAGAGAAGTTACAATAATTTTCAAAGCATATCACTAGATAAAAACCTCACAGCAATGGTCTGTTTTCCCACAATCATTTAGACAAGAAAATAATCTCAAATTAAAGTGAGAAAAATTTCAAATTAGACAAAACTGTCCTGTTTTAGACACATTACGATGTTTTCTAATTTTGAGGGTCCTAGGGTCAGAATTGGATTTGGTCTATTTCTGGAAAAAAATGTCCAGAACTGAAACATCTAGCAACATACCAAATTTCATTCATTTTAGATATCATTTACTAAGTAAACTGGTTCGTTCTACAGGGACAGTGAACTGCCAAAAACCCGCTCCATTTTCCCAGATTTTCCAGATTTAGACACCCTTCGATGTTTTGCCATTTTGGAGACCTTAGAGTCAAAATTGGACTTGGCCTATTTCTATGAAAAATGCTCAGAACTGGCAAAATTAGTCACCTACTAATTTTCATGCATTTTCAACATCATTTACCAGGTAAAATTCACCTCGCTCCAACAAGTCAGAAATCTGCCATTTTCGCGATTTCACCTATCTTCAAATTCTAGCTAAATATCTTGCCATGCATGGTTTCAAAAGCTCATGTACACATATACCACAAGTAAAGAGGTAAAAATAGACATATAAAGGCATGCATGTGGTTTTTGAAAGCTTTTAAAAAGGATTAGCCCTCACCTTAGCCTATTGACAACAAATGATGCTCAAAACTCTTGAAGATGTACAAATGATCTTCTCTCCTTGTTTGGCCGAGTGGCCGAGGGATAATGCTTGATTTCCTTAATTCCTAGCTGAGTTACCATGTCCTTAGTATGTGCATGTGGTTAGAACAAAAGGGAGACGAGATAGAAGCTATCAAACATACCTAAGCCGAAATGAGTGTTCTATGAGCTTGCATGCAACTTTTCTTGCTTCTAGCTTGCTTCGTCAAGCTTCCTAGGTCCTTGAGTGTCTTGGTGAGCTTTAGGAGAGGAGCTTAAGCTATGGAACTTGAGAGTGCAGCCTTGGCCGAAAGAGAGGAGATGAGAGCTTGAGAGAAAGTTTTAAAGCACAAAATGAAATTGAAAATGCTTTGAAGATGTTTGAATGCATGTGTCGGCTATAGGCTTGCAAAATTCTGATTTTTTGTCATCTTTTGGAGCATGTTTGAATTGTTTTTTGGCATGCCATTGCAAGGGCCGAGAATGGTGGCTTTGGTTAGGATATTTAGGAGTTTTTTTATTGCATGGTGTCTTCAGCTTGTCATAACTTGTCTAAGGTGATTTTAAATTGCAAAGCATGCGCAAAACTCTTCACATGGTCGGCCAAGCCTTGCTCAAATCTGAATTTTGTTGTCTTGTTTTGAGCTTTATTTTATTGTGTGTTTGGAATATGCAAAAGAATAAAGAATAAATAATAAGAATGTTTAGTTTTTGGTGAAATTTTGTCTTCTAGTGCATTGACTTGGCATTTTAATATTAGTTAGTGGAGTTTGTAGGATTAGTTAAATCTAGTGCTTCGTGTAAGATGCTTTCTTGATTAGCGTGCGGACACGCTTTCCTAGGTTTAGGGCATGCACTACGAGGTAAGGCATGAACTATGATATGAATGCACGCTTCCTAAGCAAATGCACACAACCCTAAATGAATGCACATAATTCAAAGAAAGGCACATAAAACGAGACACGACTCTTAAACCTAGGTCAAGGCACGTAATTCTAGGCTAGGGCACACGAAACGAGGTATCGCATGCAAATCGAGGTCGGGCCTCACATCCTCCCCTCCTTAAAAGAATTTTGTCCCGAAATTCAATATTACCTTTGAAATAATGTTGGATACTATTGCTCCATCTGGTCTCGCCTTTCCCACGTTGCTTCTTCAACTCCATGGTGATCCCACAACACTTTTACCATCAGTATAGATTTGTTGCACAACTCCCGATCTTGCTGGTCTAGGATCCGTATGGGCTTCTCTTTATAGGACAAGTTCTCCCGAAGCTGCAACGGCTCAAGCTCCAAGATATGCAATAGATCAGGGTGATACTTCTGTAGCATTGAAACATAAAAGACATCATGAATATTGGAGAAGTTTTGGGGTAGTTCCAGACGATATGCCAATTTGCCAACCTTCTCAATTATCCCAAATGGTCCTACAAACCTCGGGCTCAACTTCCCACCCTTTCCATGTTTAATCAGTCCCCTCCGAGGTGATATCTTCAGGAACACCTTGTCGCCGACCTCAAACTCTAGATTCCGTCTCCGTCGGTCAATGTAGCTTTTCTGCCTGCTTTAGGCGGTAAGCATCTGTTTTCGGATGAGGTGGACATTATCAACAATCTTCATAAGTTCATGTAGAAGGGTTGGGTCAAAAGTCTTCGTCTTACCTACTTCATCCTAGTAAATTGGGGATCGACACTTACGTCCATACAATGCCTCAAATGGGGCCATCCCGATAGTGACCTGATAACTGTTATTATAAGCGAATTCTGCTAGAGGCAGATATTTCTTCCAACCTTTTTCGAAGTCTAGAACACACGCCCTCAGCATATCCTTCAGAATCTGAATAGTTCTCTCGGATTGTCCATCAGTTTGAGGGTGATAAGCTGTGCTGAAACTCAACTTCGTTCCCAAAGCTTCTTGCAATCTCTTCCAAAATTGGGAAGTAAAACGAGGTTCCCTATCCGATACAATACTCACAGGCATCCCGTGAAACCTTACAATATCCGCCACATACATATCTCCCAGTTTCTCAGGACTATCCTCCTTGTTCATTGGTAAGAAGTGCGCTGACTTGGTCAATCTATCCACTATGACCCAAACGGCGTCATGACCCTTTTGTGATTTGGGCAAATCCATGACAAAATCCATAGTTATGTGTTCTCATTTCCATTGAGGAATTTCCAACGGGTGAAGTAAACCTGCTGGTCATTGATGTTCTGCTTTGACTCTCTGGCAAGTTAAACATCGTGCCACAAATACCGCGATCTCCCTCTTCATATTATTCCACCAATAGTGTTGCTTCAAATCCCGGTACATCTTTGTTCCGCGGGGGTGAATAGTATATCTTGAGTTATGAGCTTCTTCAAGAATCTTCTTTTTCAACTTTGGATCATTAGGAACACAAATTCGATTCCTGAACCTCCAAATACCATCATCATGAAACTTGAAATATGTGTTGCTTTATTTAATCTTCTGAAACTGTTGGTCCTTCTGTTGAGCCTCTTGTAATTCAGACAACCAGATTGCCTGAACTTGTGTAGTGGCAAAAAGTATCCCTTTTTGAGTCAATTGTGGATTCCACAAAAATGCTTCCTCTAACAACTCATGCACCTTAACTTCCAGTTTTTCCATACTCGCTTTCTAACTTAAGGCATCTGCAACCACATTTGCTTTACTGGGCACATAATTGATTGTGCAGTTATAATCATCCAAAAGCTCCATCCACCGTCTTTGCCTCATATTCAACTCTTTTTGTGAGAAAAAGTACTTCAAGCTCTTGTGATCAGTAAACACCTCAAACTTGTTACCCTACAAATAGTGTCTCCATTTCTTGGGTGCAAACACAATAGGCGCTAACTCCAAATCATGTGTCGGGTAATTCAATTCATACAATTTCGGTTTCCTAGAGGCATACGCAATCACTCTACCATTTTGCATCAACACACAACCCAGTCCTTCCTTCGAAGCATCGCTATAGATTACAAAACCTTGACTCCCTTTAGGCAATGCAAGAACAGGTGCGGTAGTCAATCTTTTCTTCAATTCTTGAAAGCTGTTCTCACACTTGTCATCCCACACGAACTTTGTTTTTTTTTTTTTTAGTGAGCTTTGTAAGCGGTCCTGCAATCTTTGAGAAATCCTTCACGAATCTTCGATAATAGTCGGCTAAACCAAGAAAACTCCGAACCTCCGTAACATTTTTCGGCTTCTTCCAAGACATCACTGCTTCTATCTTTGTTGGGTCGACTGCTATTCCCTCTTGGGATATGATGTGCCCCAAAAATGCAATCTGCTGCAACCAAAATTCGCCTTTGCTAAACTTTGGATACAATTGATGCTCTCGAAGTTTCTGCAATACCAATCGTAGATGTTGTTCATGCTCAGCCTCAGATTTCGAGTATACCAAAATATTATCAATAAAGATCACCACAAATTGGTCCAAGTAGGTTGAAACACCTTGTGCATCAAGTCCATAAAAGTTGCAGGGGCATTAGTTAGCCCAAATGGCATCACCACAAATTCATAATGCCCATATCTCGTCCTGAAAGCCGTTTTAAGCACATCCTCCTTTTTGATCCGCAACTGATAGTACCCTTGCCTCAAGTCAAGCTTCGAATACACTTTAGCTCCTTGAAGTTGATCAAACAACTCGTCGATCAGTGGAAGTGGGTATTTATTCTTGACGGTCACTTGGTTCAATCCTCGATAATCGATGCATAGCATCAACGTTCCGTCTTTCTTCTTTACAAATAGGACTGGTGCGCCCTACGGAGAAGAACTTGGTTGAACGAACTCCTTCCTCAACAATCCTTGCAATTGGTCCTTCAATTCTTGTAGCTCAGCTGGTGCCATACGATAGGGAGCTTTAGATATCGGCTGGGTGCCAGGCAGTAATTCTATTACAAACTCAATTTCTCGATCCGGGGGTAAACCGGGCAATTCTTCTGGAAACACATCTGCATCATCTTTAATCACTGGCATCTCCTCCAACTTAGCTTTGTCCGACGACTTGTTGATGAGGTAAGCTAAGTATCCACTACACCCTTTTCTCAAGGACTTCACTGCTTTCGTAGATGAAATGATGGAACTTCCAGTGAAGTCTCTTCGACCCATTACCTCCAATATTGGTTGACCAGGTATCTAAAACGTTACAATCTTCGTTCGACAATCTAGTTAGGCATGATGCTTTGCCAACCAGTCCATCCCTAAGATGACTTCATAGTCTCAAAAGGGTAACACTATAAGATTGGCTGAGAATTCCCTATCCTTAATTTGGATTTTACATGCTTTACAAGCTGAGCTAGTAACAAGTTTAGAACCCATCGGAGTACCGACTTCTACTTCATAAGACAAACATACAACTCATAATTTCACACGTTGCATACATAAGGGAGTAATAAACGAATGAGTAGCACCTGGATCAATTAGCACCCTAACAGGTTGATTCAGTATCAAGAATGTACCTTCAACAACAGCAGTTTCCTCAGGAAGCTCCTCACACTTAATAACATAAGCTCAGGCCTGAACTATAGGAACTGGAGTCTTGCCTCTACCAGCTGGTTTGATATGATTTTGTCCCCCTTGCCATTTAGGACAATCCTTAACCTGGTGTTGATCACTGCCACACCCTATACATCGTCCCGATTTCTTCCAACACTAGGCCTTGGTGTGACCCTTCCTGTTATAGTAAGAACAGGTGACAGTCTGAGTAGCAGGGGAACTACCTATAGATCCACGAGTGGAAGAGGCTGATGGTGCTTTAGTAAGGCCACGGTTATTGACTGGTCTGTTTTGGCTTTGGCCTTGACTGCGACTCTGAGTCTAGAATTTCCTCTGTTGTCCTGGAGGCTGATATGATTTCTTGTTCGGCTGACTTGAACTGGTTCTATCAAGTTTTCTTTTCTCAACTCGGGAGGCAGCAACAAGGAGAGCAGAGTAGGTAATAAAGTCATGTGAAGCCAACTGATCTTGAATTTTTGGCCTCAACCCATTCGTAAATTTCCACATCTTCACCTCAGGAGTACTGACCATATATTGAGCATAACGGGACAGTCTGTCAAAACGAGCCTCATACTGGGCCACCGTCATGTTACCTTGGTTCAAGTGCATGAATTCTTTGATTCGCCTCTCCTGGAAACTGCAAGTATGTATTTCTCCTTGAATGCCATAACGAAATTACCCCACAAGCGAGGTGTATGATCAGTTTCCCAAAGTGCCTCCACAGTGTGCCACCAATGCTCAACATCCCCGTGCAACAGAAACACAGCGAACTCAACCTTTTCTTCATCAATATAGTCAAGTGGCCTGAAAATCCTTTCAATCTCGGACAGCCAAGCCTCTGCCTTTTCATCATCAGCTTCCCCGTAGAATTTGGATGGGTGAAAGTCAAGGAACTCCCGCATTTTGCTATTTATCCCATTGTTACCACCATTCCTATTGTTGTTGTTGTTGTTGTTTGTTTCACGTGCATCTTGACGTTCCATCACTTGCGACACGTGATCCATAGCATTCGCCATCATGTTAAACATGGCCATGCCGGGGTTAGTTTGATAAGCATCTCCGGCTCCTTGAGGCTCATCGCTCCTATTGGTATTGCGGGTACTAGGGCCAGCCATCTATAGGCACAGATTATTATGCACAATTTATTAGAATATAACAAGACAAGAATTTAATGTATAAGGTATGCAACATACAATTTTACATAGACATACAATTCTCGAAACAGTTAAGACATGTTAATCACATAAGCACATAGAAACAGAGAAGGCACAATTGATATTGTCACACATTAATACACATAAACAAGTCATCTCAATAACCCTAGGGCTTCTACCCATGGTCCGAGAGTTAAACCTGGCTTAAACAATGTAAGCTGTGATACCATTAATATAAGGTGTCACGCCCCAACCCGACCTATAGAGGTTAGACTAGGGTATGATCTAAACATTCATATCACTTCACGTACTTAATCGTTCATTAAGGTTTAACGTTTAACGTTAGCCTAGAACTCCAAAAATTTCTCCAAAAAACTGGCAGGATAACGATTGTAATTGGCTCTTTAGTTTGACCTAATTTCCTAAACGCCTCAAAACTTTCAATTTCAAATTTGATTCCAACTAAGATTATTATTTATCACCAATTGAAATGTCTACTATTTTTCTCAAGTCTCGTTTATGTGTCAATCCTTGTTACAAAGTACCTGTTGATCTTAGCTTGCCAATGTGTACCTGCTTGAGATTGGATAGATTCATTTTACTTAACCCTTTACCTAATGCTTCATAAGCCTGTGATAGATACTAAACCAAGGTAGCGATAGCAAAATGACCAGAAGAGTGTGTATCTAGTTATGATCAGTACAAACCAAAATTAGACCCCAAATTACAACGGGGGTCATTTACAATACAACAACAAGCAACATAAGAAATAGTCTTCAAGCAACATATCGTTCACAAAATGGCCATAGTCAACTAAGACACGTAGGGCAAGCAATCATTCCAAGGAGTCATCAATAGGCACGTTATCCTCGGGTACCTGTTCCTGGTCTTCTTCACCTGTGATGATAAAAGAGGGTGAGTCCTTATGAACTCAGCGAGGGGGAACGAGAAATACGTTTTGAAACTCTTTTTCTGGTTAACTTATGAAAAACCTATTTTTGAAAACATGTCACGTATTACAAGTAATAAGGTACGCAAAGTATAAGAATCAATTTGAGCAACAGATACAATTATCAATCATTTCAAGGATACAGTGAGCATTTGCTCTCAATATCGATTTCAATACGATTATTGCGGCTGACTTTAATAAACCACTTATCGCTCCCATTTGGGTGTACTCCGGATGTACCCCAAAAACCTACGACCCAACTATTCGAGGGTGGAATGCCAAGCGAGAGAGGGAATTGGACCATGGTAGTCACGGTAGCACCGGCAAGCCCGATGCCGCCTGGCGTGCGTGAAACGCTACCATGCCACAATGAAAGGTTGCAACCTTGTATGCAATGCAAATTTATAATATTTAATATATCACATTAGGAGGACAACAAAGTAGGTTACCTCCGAACATTTATAAGATCGCACGTTGACAAGTAAACACACAAGGCATGCTATGACAGGTAATTTCACTTGTAAGGCACATGGAGTGATATGGATATTAAACGGACAGCCATGAAACACATGTGAATCAAGTCATATAACCCATTTCGGGGTTCACGCAATCAAGTAATAAATTTATACAAGCATGCAACGATGTTTACAAGAGACCAGGTGTAAGAGAAGTCTACTTATCAACATGTAATTGTCGGAATCACATTTAGGGTTATAAACACAACTACAGGCAGCCCACTAATCACATAATTAGACACGATAGCCATAGGATCAACACTTAGTGAATTTTCATAGTCACTAGGGTTTCAATTCATGCTTACCCGTGCGATTAAGCCACAAGTTGTCACGTAATTAAACTAAAACCATGCACCGATTAATTAAAATATCCTCAATCATTCAAAATAGTCCATTCAACATCCAAGTGCCACAATCCCAAGCATTTAATACCACAAGAGAAGTTACAATAATTTTCAAAGCATATAACTAGATAAAAACCTCACTGCAATAGTCTGTTTTCCCACAATCATTTAGACAAGAAACTAATCTCCAATTCCAGTGAGCAAAATTTAAAATTAAAGCTTAAGGAGTGATTTAAATCTAGAAACAAACCTCACCTCATTTGGAGTTCAGAACTACGAGTTATGGCCAAAACCGTGAGACTACACAAAATTGTCCAGTTTTAGACACATTATGATGTTTTCTAATTTGGAGGGTCTTAGGGTCAGAATTGGCTTTGGTCTATTTCTTGCAAAAATGTCCAGAACTGAAAACTCTAGCAACATAACAAATTTCATGCATTTTAGATATCATTTACTAAGTAAAAACTGGTTCGTTCTATAGGGATAGTGAACTGCCAAAAACCCGCTCCATTTTCACAAATTTTCCAGATTTAGACACCCTTCGATGTTTTGCCATTTTGGAGACCTTAGAGTCAAAATTGGCCTTGGCCTATTTCTACGAACAATGCTCAGAAGTGGAAAAATTAGTCACCTACCAATTTCATGCATTTTCAACATCATTTACCAGGTCAAATTCACCTCGCTCCAACAAGTCAGAAATCTGCCATTTTCGCGATTTCACCTATCTTCAAATTCTAGCTAAATATCTTGCCATGCATGGTTTCAAAAGCTCATGTACACACATATACCACAAGTACAGAGGTAAAAATAGACATATAAAGGCATGCATGTGGTTTTTGAAAGCTTTTAAAAAGGATTAATCCACACCTTAGCCTATTGACAACAAATGATGCTGAAAACTCCTGAAGATGCACAAATGGTCTTCTCTCCTTGTTTGGCCGAGGGATAATGCTTGATTTCCTTAATTCCTAGCTGAGTTACCATGTCCTTAGTATGTGCATGTGGTTAGAACAAAAGGGAGACGAGATAGAAGCTATCAAACATACCTAAGCCGAAATGAGTGTTCTATGAGCTTGCATGCAACGTTTCTTGCTTCTAGCTTGCTTGGTCGAGCTTCCTAGGTCCTTGAGTGTCTTGGTGAGCTTTAGGAGAGGAGCTTAAGCTATGGAACTTGAGAGTGCAGCCTTGGCCGAAAAAGAGAGGAGATGAGAGCTTGAGAGAAAGTTTTAAAGCACAAAATGAAATTGAAAATGCTTTGAAGATGTTTGAATGCATGTGTCGGCTATAGGCTTGCAAAATTCTTATTTTTTGTCATCTTTTGGAGCATGTTTGAATTGTTTTTTGGCATGCCATTGCAAGGGCCGAGAATGGTGGCTTTGGTTAGGATATTTAGGAGTTTTTTTATTGCATGGTGTCTTCAGCTTGTCATAACTTGTCTAAGGTGATTTTAAATTGCAAAGCATGCACAAAACTCTTCACATGGTCGGCCAAGGCTTGCTCAAATCTGAATTTTTTTGTCTTGTTTTGAGCTTTATTTTATTGTGTGTTTGGAATATGCAAAAGAATAAAGAATAAAGAATAAGAATGTTTAGCTTTTGGTGAAATTTTATCTTCTAGTGCATTGACTTGGCATTTTAATATTAGTTAGTGGAGTTTGTAGGATTAGTTAATAATCTAGTGCTTCGTGTAAGATACTTTCTTGATTAGCGTGCGGGCACGCTTTTCTTGGTTTATGGCATGCACTACTAGGTAAGGCATGAACTATGAGACGAATGCACGCTTCCCAAGCAAATGCACGCAACCCTAAATGAATGCACCTAATTTGAAGCAAGGCACATAAAATGAGACACGACTCTTAAACTTAGGTCAAGGCGCGTAATTCTTGGTTACGGCACCAAAAATGAGGTATCACACGCAAATCGAGGTCGGGCCTCACACCCCCGTCATAGAGCTCTCGGAGAGCATTCCAACGGTATGCTGTGCACTGCGTAACTCCTTACGGATCAAAAGTTATGGGCACCAGAACGACGGATACCTAGTCACAAGCCCCACACCCTCGGTTTGCTGGCCCAGCCTCTAGTGAAGTGAAGTTGTCTTGCCCAAGATGTCGTGGGATTTGGTAATAGAAATGTGATGGATTCGATTGTCCTTTTCACGGTCACGACATACGATCCGGGATGGAAAAACAACGCAAAAGAAGAAAAGTATCCCGAAGCTTTTGAAAACGTTCAATTTTGGGCTCCGAAAACATGTGCAGCCGAGCACGCTTACTGCCCGCGTCGTAGAGCTCTCGGAGAGCTTTCCAACGGAATGCTGTGCGCCACGTAACTCCTTACGGATTAAAAGTTATAGGCACCGGAGCGACGGATACCTGGTCACAAGCCCTACCCCCTCGGTTTGTTGGCCCAGCCTCTACGTGAATTGAAGTTGCCTTGCCTAAGATGCCGTGGGATTTGGTAATAGAAATACAATGGACTAGGTTGTCATCCTTTTCGCATTTCATGACGTACGATCCGGGATGAAAAAACAGTGCAAAAGAATAAAAGTGTCCCAAAATTGATGAAAACGTTCGATTTTGAGATTTGAAAATATGCTCGGCCGAGTAGGCTCGTTACCCCCGTCGTAGAGCTCATCCAACGGTATGTTGTACGCCGTGTAACTCATTACAGATCAAAAAGTTATGGGCATCGGAGCAACGAAAACCTGGTCCCAAGCCCCACGCCCTCAGTTGCGGGCCCAGCCTCTACATGAAATGAAGTTATCTTGCCTAAGGTGCCATGGATTTCGGTAATAGAAATGTTATGGATTAGGTTGTCGTCCTTTTTGCGGCTCACGACGTACGATCCGAGACGGAAAAATAGTGCAAAAAAAAGAAAAGTGTCCCGAAATAGATGAAAACGATCAATTTTGGGCTCTGAAAATAGGCACAGCCGAGCAATCTTGCTACCCCCGTCTAAGAGCTCTCAGAGAGCTTTCCAACGGTATACTGTGCACTGCGTAACTCCTTACATATCAAAAGTTATGGGCACCAGAGCGACAGATACCTGGTCACAAGCCCCACGCCCTCGGTTTGCTGGTCCAGCCTCTACATGAAGTAAAGTTGTCTAACCAAAGGTGTCATGGGATTCGGTAATAGAAATATGATGGATTAGGTTGTCCTTTTCGCAGTCACGACATACGATCCGGGATGGAAAAACAGCGCAATAGAAGAAAAGTGTCCCAAAACTAATGAAAATATTCAATTTTGGGCTCCGAAAACATGCGCAGCCGAGCAGGCTTGCTACCCACATCGTAGAGCTCTCAGTGAGCTTTCCAATGGAATGCTGTGCGTCGCGTAACTCGTTATGGATTAAAAGTTATGGGCATCAGAGCAACAGATACCTGGTCACAAGCCCTATGCCCTTGGTTTGCTGGTCCAGCCTTTACGTGAAGTGAAGTTGTCTTGCCTAAGATGCTTTGAGATTCGGTAATAGAAATGTGATGGATTAGGTTGTCGTCCTTTTCACGGCTCACGACGTACAATCCGGGATGAAAAAATAGCGCAAAAAGGAAAACGGTCCCAAAACTGATCAAAACATTCGATTTTGGGCTCTGAAAATATGCGCAGCTGAGTAGGCTTGTTGCCCCCGTTGTAGAGCTCTCGGAGAGCTTTCCAACGGTATGTTGTGCGCTGCGTAACTCATTACGGATCAAAAGTTATGGGCACCGAAGCGACGGAGACCTGGTCTCAAGCCCCACGCCCTCAGTTTACGGGCCCAGCCTCTACATGAAATGAAGTTGTCTTGCCCAAGGTGCCATGGGATTCGGCAATAGAAATTTTATGGATTAGGTTGTCATCCTTTTTGTGGCTCACGACGTACTATCCGAGACGAAAAAACAGTGCAAAAGAAGAAAAGTGTCCCAAAACTAATGAAAATGTTCAATTTTGGGCTCCGAAAATAGGCGCAGCTGAGTAAGCTTGCTGCCCTCGCCGTAGAGCTCTCGAAGAGCTTTCCAACGCTATGTTGTACGCCGCGTAACTCCTTACAGATCAAAAGTTATAGGCACCGGAGCGACAGATACCTGGTCACAGGCCCCACGACCTCGATTTACTGGCCCAGCCTCTACGTGAAGTGAAGTTGTCTTGCCTAAGGTGTCGTGGGATTCGATAATAAAAATGTGATGGATTAGGTCGTCGTCCTTTTTACGACTCACGACGTACGATCCGAGATTAAAAAATAGTGCAAAAGAAGAAAAGTGTCCCAAAATTGATGAAAACGTTCAATTTTGGGCCCCAAAAATTGGAGTAGCAAAGCTAGATTGCTGCCCCTATCGTAGAGCTCTCGGAGAGCTTTCCAATGGTATGTTGTGCTATGCGTAACTCCTTACGGATAAAAAGTTATGGGCACCGGAGCGACGGATACCTGGTTACAAGCCCCACACCCTCGGTTTGCTGGCCCAGCCTCTACGTGAAGTGAAGTTGTCTTGCCCAAGGTGCCGTGGGATTCGGTAATAGAAATGTGATGGATTAGGTTGTCATCCTTTTCGCAGCTCACGACATACGATCCGGGAAGGAAAAATAGCGCAAATGAAGAAAAGTGTCATAAAACTTATGAAAACGTTCAATTTTGGACTCCAAAAAAAGGAAAAGCCTAGCAGGCTAGTTTCCCCCGTCATAGAGCTCTCGGAGAGCTTTCCAACGTGTGGTGTGTGCCGCACAACTTCTTTCAAATCAAAAGTTATGGGCACCGGAGTGACAGAGACCTGGTCCCATGAAGCGAAGTTGTCTTGCCCAAGGTGCCATGGGATTCGGTAATAGAAATGTGATGGATTAGGTTGTCGTCCTTTTTTCGGCTCAAGACGTGCGATCCGGGTCTGAAAAACATCGCAAAAGAAGAAAAGTATCCCAAAAATGATAAAAACGTTCAATTTTAGAATCTGAAAATAGACGCAGCCGAGAAGGCTAGCTAACCCCGTCGTAGACCTCTAGGAGAGCTTTCCAATGGTATGCTGTGCAATGCATAACTCCTTACGGATCAAAAGTTATAGGCATCGGAGCGACGGATACCTGGTCACATGGCCCACGCCCTCGGTTTGCTGGAGCAGCCTCTACGTGAAGTGAAGTTGTCTTGCCGAAGGTGCCCTGGGTTTCGGTAATAGAAATGTTATGGATTAGGTTGCCGTCCTTTTCGCGGCTCACAACGTACGATCCGGAATGAAAAAATAGTGCGAAAGAAGAAAAGTGTCCAAAGACTGATGAAAACGTTCGATTTTGGGCTCTGAAAATAGGTGCAGCCGAGTAGGCTTGCTGCCCACGTCGTAGAGCTCTCGAAAAGCTTTCCAACGGTATGCTGTGCGCCGCGTAACTCCTTACGAATCAAAAGTTATAGGGACTAGAGTGACGAATACCTGGTCACATGCCCCAGGCCTTCGGTTTGCTGGCCTGGCCTCTACGTGAAGTGTAGTTGTCTTGCCCAAGGTACCGTGGGATTTGGTAATAGAAATGTGATGGATTAGGTTGTCCTTTTCGCGGCTCACGACATACAATCCGGAGCGAAAAAATAGCACAAAAGAAGAAAAGTATCCCGAAACTGATGAAAACGTTCAATTTTAGGCTCCGAAAATAGGCGTAGCAGAGTAGACTTGCTGCCCCAATCGTAAAGTTCTTAGAGAGCTTTCGAACGGTAAGCTTTGCGCCGCGTAACTCCTTACGAAGCAAAAGTTATGGGCACCGAAGCGACGGATACCTGGTCACAATCCCCACGCCCTCGGTTTGCTGGCCCAGCCTCTACATGAAATGAAGTTGTCTTGCCCAAGATACTGTGGGATTCGGTAATAGAAATGTGATGGATTATGTTGTCGTCCTTTTCACGGCTCACGACGTACGATCCGGAATGAAAAAATAGTGCAAATGTAGAAATCTGTACCGAAACTGATGAAAATATTCAATTTTGGGCTCCGAAAATAGGCACAACCAACCAAGCTTGCTGCCCCCGTCGTAGAGCTCTCGGAGAGCTTTCCAACGGTATGCTGTGCGCCGTGTAACTCCTTACAGATCAAAAGTTATAGGCACCGTAGCGATGGAGACCTGGTCCCAAGTCCACGCCCTCTGTTTAAGGGCCCAGCCTCTACATGAAGTGAAGTTGACTTGCCCAAGGTGCCGTGGGATTCGGTAATAGAAATGTGATGGATTAGGTTGTCGCCGTTTTTGCGGCTCACGACGTACGATCCGTAATGGAAAAACAGTGCAAAAGAAGAAAAGTGTCCCGAAACTAATGAAAATGTTCAATTTTGGGCTCCGAAAATAGGCGCAGCCAACCAAGCTTGTTGCCCCCGTTGTAGGGCTCTCGAATAGCTTTCCAACTGTATGTTGTGCGTCGCGTAACTCATTACGGATCAAAAGTTATTGGCACCGGAGCGACGGAGACCTGGTCCCAAGCCCCACGCCCTCAGTCTGCAGGACTAGCCTCTGCGTGAAGCGAAGTTGTCTTGCCTAAGGTGCCATGGGATTCGGTAATAGAAATGTTATGGATTAGGTTGTCGTCTTTCTTGCGGCTCACGACGTACGATCCGAGACGAAAAAACAGTGCAAAAGAAGAAAAGTGTCCCAAAACTGATGAAAATGTTCAATTTTGGGCTCCAAAAACAAGCACAACTGAGCAGGCTTTCTGTCCCCGTCATAGAGCTCTCCGAGAGCTTTCCAACGGTATGCTGTGCGCAGCGTAATTCCTAACGGATCAAAAGTTATGGGCACCGGAGCGACGGATACCTGGTCCCAAGCCCCACGCCCTCGGTTTGCTGGCCCAGCCTCTACGTGAAGTGAAGTTGTCTAGCCTAAGGTGCCATGGGATTCAGTAATAGAAATGTGATGGATTAAGTTGTCCTTTTTGCGGTCACAACATACGATCTGGGACGGAAAAACAGCGCAAGAGAAGAAAAGTATCCCAAAACTAATGAAAATGTTCAATATTGGGCTTCAAAAACCTGCGCAGTCGAGCAGGCTTGCTGCCCGCGTCGTAGAGCTCTCAGAGAGCTTTCCAACGGAATGCTGTGTGCCGCGCAACTCCTTACGGATTAAACGTTATGGGCACCAGAGCAACGGATACCTGGTCACAAGCCCCATGCCCTCGGTTTACGGGCCCAGCCTCCACGTGAAGTGAAGTTTTCTTGCCCAAGGTGTCATGGGATTCGGTAATAGAAATGTGATGGATTAGGTTGTCGTCCTTTTCACGGGTCACGACGTACGATACAAGATAGAAAAATTGTGCAAAAGACGAAAAGTGTCCCGAAACTTATGAAAATGTTCAATTTTAGGCTCCGAAAACAAGCACAGCTGAGCAAGATTGCTGCCCCCGTCGTAGAGCTCTCATAGAGCTTTTCAACGGTATGATGTGCGCCGCGTAACTCCTTACGGATCAAAAGTTATGGGCACCGGTGCGACGGATACCTGGTCACAAGCCCCGCGCCCTCAGTTTGCTTGCCCATCCTCTACGTGAAGTGAAGTTGTCTTGCTCAAGGTGCCATGGGATTCGGTAATAAAAATGTGATGGATTAGGTTGTCGTCCTTTTCTCGGCTCACGACATACGATCCGGGATGAAAAAACAGCGCAAAAGAAGAAAAGTGTCTCGAAACTAAAGAAAATGTTCAATTTTGGGATTCGAAAGCAGGCGCAGCAGAGCACACTAGCTACCGCTGTCGTAGAGCTCTCGGAGAGGTTTCCAATGGTATGTTGTGCGCCATGTAACTCCTAACGGATCAAAAGTTATGGGCACCAGATCGACGGATACCTGGTCACTAGCCCCACACCCTCGGTTTGCGGGCCTAGCCTCTACGTGAAGCGAAGTTGTCTTGCCCAAGGTGCCGTGGGATTCAGTAATAGAAATGTGATGGATTAGGTTGTCGTCAGTTTTGCGACTCACGACGTACGATCCGAGACGGAAAAAATGAACAAAAGAAGTAAAGTGTCCTGAAACTGATGAAACCTTCAATTTTGGGCTATGAAAAAAGGTGCAACCGAGCAGGCTTTCTGGGCTTTCTGCACCCGTCGTAGAGCTCTTGGAGATCTTTCCAACGGTATACTGTGCACCACGCAACTCTTTACTGATCAAAAGTTATGGGCACTAGAGCGACAGATACCTAGTCACAAGCCCCACGCCCTCGGTTTATGGGCCCAGCCTCTACGTGAAGCGAAGTTGTCTTGCCCGAGGTGCCAAGGAATTCAGTAATAGAAATGTGATGGATTAGGTTATCGTCCATTTTGCGGCTCACGACGTATGATCCGTGAAGGAAAAATAGCGCAGAAGAAGAAAAGTGTCCCGAAACTGATGAAAATGTTCAATTTTGGGCTCCAAAAAAAGGCACAGCCGAGCAGGTTTGCGGCCGCCGTCGTAGATCTCTCGGAGAGCTTTCCAACGGTATGCTGTGCGCCGCGTAACTCCTTACGGATCAAAAGTTATAGGCAACGGAGCGACGGAGACCTAGTCCCAAGCCCCACGCCCTCGCTTTTTGGGCCCAGCCTCTACATGAAGCGATCTTGCCTTGCCCAAGGTGTCGTGGGATTCGGTAATAGAAATGTGATGGATGAAGTTGTCGTCCTTTTCGCGGCTCAAGACGTAAGATTTGGGACGTAAAAACAGCGCAAAAGAAGAAAAATATCCCGAAATTAATGCAAAATGTTCAATTTTGGGTTCCGAAAATAGGCGCAGCTGAGCAGGTTTGAGGCTCCCGTCATAGATCTCTCGGAGAGCTTTCCAACGGTATACTGTGTGCCCCGTAACGCCTTACGGATCAAAAGTTATGGGCAACTGAGCGATGAAGACCTGGTCTCAAGCCCCACGCCCTCGGTTTTTGGGCCCAGCCTCTACATGAAGCGATCTTGCCTTGCCCAAGGTGCCGTGGCATTCGGTAATAAAAATGTGATGGATGAGGTTGTCGTCCTTTTCACGGCTCACTACGTTAGATCTGGAACCGAAAAATAGCGCAAAAGAAGAAAAGTATCCCGAAACTGATGAAAACTTTCAATTTTGGGCTCCAAAAACAAGCCCAGCCGAGAAGGCTTGCTGCCCCCGCCGTAGAGCTCTCAGAGAGCTTTCTAACAGTATGCTTTGCGCTGCGTAACTCCTTACGGATCAAAAGTTATGGGCACCGGAGCGACAGAGACCTGGTCCCAAGCCCCATGCCCTCGGTTAACAGGCCTAACCTCTACGTGAAACAAAGTTGTCTTGCCCAAGGTTTCGTGAGATTCGGTTATAGAAATGTGATGGATTAGATTGTCGCCTTTTCGCGGCTCACGACGTACGAACCAAGACGGAAAAATAGCGCAGAAGATGAAAAGTGTCTCGAAACATATGAAAATGTTCTATTTTGGGCTCCAAAAATAGGCACAGCCGAGTAGGTTTGCGTCCCCTGTCGTAGATCTATCGGAGAGCTTTCCAACGGTATGCTATGCGCCGCGTAACTCCTTACGGATCAAAAGTTATGGGCAATAGAGCGACGGAGACCTGGTCCCAAGCCCCACGCCCTCGATTTTTGGGCCCAGCCTCTACGTGAAGTGATGTTGCCTTGCATAAGGTGCCGTGGGATTCGGCAATAGAAATGTGATGGATGAGATTGTCGTCCTTTTCGCGGCTCACGATGTAAGATCTGGGATGAAAAAATAGCGCAAAAGAAGAAAATTGCCCCGAAACTGATGAAAACTTTCAATTTTGGGCTCTGAAAACAAGCGCAGCCAAGGTGGCTTGTTGCCCCGACCATAGAGCTCCCGGAGAGCTTTCCAACGGTATGCTTCTGCCAAGCTCCTTACGGAGCGAAAGTTATGGGCACCGGAGCGACGGAGACCTGGACCTAAGCCCCACGCCGTCGGTTTGCGGGCCCAACCTCTACGTGAAGTGAAGTTGTCTTACCCACGGTTTCATGGGATTCGGTAATAGAAATGTGATGGATTAGATTGTCGTATTTTTCGCGTCTCACGAAGTGCGATCCGGGACGAAAAAACAGCGCAAAAGAATAAAAGTATCGCAAAACTGATGAAAATGTTCAATTTTGGGGTCCAAAAATAGTTGCAACTGAACAGGTTTGCGGCCCCCGTCGTAGATCTCTCGGAGAGGTTTCCAACGGTACGCTGTGCTCCGCGTAACTCCTTACGGATCAAAAGTTATGGGCAACGGAGCGACGGAGACCTGGTCCCAAGTCCCACGCCCTCGGTTTTTGGGCCCAACCTCTACATGAAGCGATGTTGCCTTGCCCAATATGCCATGGGATTCGATAATAGAAATGTGATGGATGAGGTTGTCATCCTTTTTGCATCTCACGACGCAAGATCTGGGACCAAAAAACAGCGCAAAAGAAGAAAAGTGTCCCAAAACTGATGAAAACTTTTAATTTTGGGCTCCGAAAGCAAGCGAAGCCGAAGAGGCTTGCTGCCCCCGCCGTAGAGCTCTTGGAGAGCTTTCCAATTGTATGCTGTGCGCCGAGTAACTCCTTACGAATCAAAAGTTATGGGCACCAGAGCGACAGATACCTGGTCACAGGCCCTACGCCCTCGGTTTGCGGGCCCAACCTCTACGTGAAGTAAATGTGACTTGCCCAAGGTGCAGTGGGATTCGTTAATAGAAATGTTATGGATTAGGTTGTCGTCCTGTTCGCTGCTCACGACGTACGATCCTTGGCGGAAAAACAGCGCAAAAGAAGAAAAGTGTCCCAAAATTGATAAAAACTTTTGATTTTGGGCTCCAAAAACAGGCGCAGCCAAGGAGGCCTACTGCCCCTATCGTAGAGCTCGCAGAGTACTTTCTAACGGTATGCTTTGCACCACGTAACTCCTTACGGATCAATAGTTATGGGCACCGGAGCGACGGTCACTTGGTCCTAAGCCCCATGCCCTTGGTTTGCGGGCCCAGCCTCTGCGTGAAGCGAAGTTGTCTTGCCCAAGGTGCCGTGGGATTAGGTAATAGAAATGTGATGGATTAGGTTGTCATCCTTTTCGCGTCTCATGACGCACGATCTGTGACGAAAAAACATCGCAAAAGTAGAAAAGTATCCCGAAACTGATGAAAACGTTCAATTTTGGGCACCAGAAACAGGCTAGCTGCCCCATTGTAGAGCTTTCCAACGGCATGCTGTGCGCTGCGTAACTCCTTACGGATCAAAAGTTATGGGCACCAGAGTGATGGATACCTGGTCACATGCCCCACGCCCTTGGTTTGCTGGCCCATCCTTTACATGAAGTGCAGTTGTCTTGCCCAAGGTGCCATAGGATTTGGTAATAGAAATGTGATGTATTAGGTTGTCCTTTTCGCTGCTCACGACATACGATTTGGGACCTAAAAACAACAAAAATGAAGAAAAGTGTCCCAAAACTGATGAAAATGTTCAATTTTGGGCTCCAAAAATAGGCACAGCTGAGCAAGCTTGCCACCCCCGTCGTACAGCTCTTAGAGAGCTTTCCAACGGTATGCTATATGCCGCGTAACTTCTTACGGATCAAAAGTTGTGGGCACCGTAGCGACGGATAACTGGTCACAAACCCCACGCCCTCGGTTTGCTGGCCCAGCCTCTACGTGAAGTGAAGTTGTCTTGCCCAAGATGCCGTGGGATTCAGTAATAGAAATGTGATAAATTCGGTTGTCGTCCTTTTCGCGGCTCACGACGTACGATCCAGGACGAAAAAATAGCGCAAAAGAAGAAAAGTGTCCCAAAACTGATAAAAACGTTCAATTTTGGGCTCCAAAAACTGTCACAGCCGAGTAGGCTTGCTGCCCCATCGTAGATCTCTCGGAGAGCTTTCGAACAGTATGTTGTGTGCCGCGTAACTCCTTACGGATCAAAAGTTATAGGCACCGTAGCGAAGGAGACCTGGTCCCAAGCCCTATGCCCTCTGTTTGCGGGCCCAACCTCTACGTGAAGGGAAGTTGTCTTGCCCAAGGTACCGTGGGATTCAGTAATAGAAATGTTATGGATTAGGTTGTCATCCTTTTTGTTGCTCACAACGTACGATCCGGGACAGAAAAACGGTGCAAAAGAAAAAAAGTGTATCGAAACTGATGAAAACGTTCAATTTTGGGCTCCAAAAACAAGCGCAGCTGAGTAGGCTCTCTGCCCCCATCGTAGAGCTCTCGTAGAGCTTTCCAACGGTATGCTGTGCGTTGCGTAACTCCTTATGCATCAAAAGTTATTGGTACTGGAGCGACGGAGACCTGGTCACAAGCCCCACGCCCTCAGTTTGCTGGCCCAGCCTCTACGTGAAGTGAAGTTGTCTTGCCCAAGGTGCCGTGGGATTAGGTAATAGAAATGTGATGGATTAGGTTGTCATCCTTTTCGCGGCTCACGACGCACGATCCGTGATGAAAAAATATCACAAAAGCAGAAAAGTATCACGAAACTGATGAAAACGTTCAATTTTGGTCACCAGAAACAAGCTAGCTGCCCTATTGTAGAGCTTTCCAACGGCATGCTGTTCGTCGCGTAACTTCTTACGGATCAAAAGTTATGGGCATCGGAGTGTCGGATACCTGGTCACATGCCCCACGCCCTCGGTTTGCTGGCCCATCCTTTGCGTGAAGTGAAGTTGTCTTGCCCAAGGTGCCATGGGATTTGGTAATAGAAATGTGATGGATTAGGTTGTCCTTTTCGCTGCTCACGACATACGATTTGGGACCTAAAAACAACGAAAATGAAGAAAAATGTCCCAAAACTGATGAAAACGTTCAATTTTGGGCTCCAAAAATAGGCACAGCTGAGCAAGCTTGCAACCCTCGTCGTAGAGCTCTTGGAGAGCTTTCCAACGGTATGCTATATGCCGCGTAACATCTTACGGATCAAAAGTTATGGGCACCGTAGCGATGGATACCTGGTCACAAGCCCCACATCCTCAGTTTGCTGGCCCAGCCTCTACGTGAAGTGAAGTTGTCTTGCCCAAGATGCCGTGGGATTCGGTAATAGAAATGTGATGGATTCGGTTGTCGTCCTTTTCGTGGCTCACGACGTATGATTCGAGACGAAAAAATAGCGCAAAAGAAGAAAAGTGTCCCAAAACTGATAAAAATGTTCAATTTTGGGCTCCGAAAATTGTCACAGGCGAGTAAGCTCGCTGCCCTGTCATAGATCTCTCGGAGAGCTTTCGAACAGTATGTTGTGTGCCGCGTAACTCCTTACGGATCAAAAGTTATAGGCACCGTAGCGAAGGAGACCTGGTCCCAAGCCCTATGCCCTCTGTTTGCGGGCCCAACCTCTACGTGAAGCGAAGTTGTCTTGCCCAAGGTACCGTGGGATTCAGTAATAGAAATGTTATGGATTAGGTTGTTGTCCTTTTTGCTACTCATGACGTACAATCTGAGATGGAAAAATAGTCCAAAAGAAAAAAAGTGTCCCGAAACTGATGAAAACGTTCAATTTTGGGCTCCAAAAACAAGCGCAGCTGAGCAAGCTAGCCGTCCCCATTGTAGAGCTCTCGTAGAGCTTTCCAACGGTATGATGTGCATCGCGTAACTCCTTACAGATCAAAAGTTATGGGCACCGGAGCGACGGATACCTGGTCACAAGCCCCACGCCCTCGGTTTGCTGGCCCAGCCTCTACGTGAAGTGAAGTTGTCTTGCCTAAGGTGCCGTGAGATTCGGTAATAGAAATGTGATGGATTAGGTTGTCCTTTTCGCAGCTCACGACATACGATCCGGGACGGAATAACAGCGCAAAAGAAGAAAAGTATCCCAAAACTGTTGAAAACGTTAAATTTTGGACTCAGAAAATAGACGCAGCAGAGCAGGTTTACTTCCCTTGTCGTAGAGCTCTCAGAGAGATTTCCAACCGTATAATGTGCGCCACATAACTCCTTACGAAGCAAAAGTTGTAGGCACCGGCGTGACGGATACCTGGTCACAAGCCCTACGCCCTCGGTTTGCTGGCCCAGCCTTTACATGAATTGAAGTTGTCTTGCCCAAGATGCCATGGGATTCGATAAAAGAAATATGATGGATTAGGTTGTCGTCCTTTTCGCGGCTCACGACGTATGATCCAGGACGAAAAATAGCACAAAAGAAGAAAAGTGACCTGAAACTGATGAAAACGTTCAATTTTGCTCTCCAAAAATAGGAGCAGCCGAGCAGGCTTGCTGCCCCACATCGTAGAGCTCTCAGAGAGCTTTCCAATGGTATACTGTGTGTTGCGTAACTCCTTACGGATCAAAAGTTATTGGCACCGGAACGACGGATACCTGGTAACAAGCCCCACGCCCTCGGTTTGCTGGCCCAGCCTCTACGTGAAGTGAAGTTGTCTTGCCCAAGGTGCCGTGAGATTCGAAAATAGAAATGTGATGGATTAGGTTGTCCTCCTTTTTGCGGCTCACGACGTACGATCCGAGACGGAAAAACAGTGCAAAAGATGAAAAATGCCCCAAAACTAATGAAAACGTTCCATTTTGGGCTCCGAAAATAGGCGCAGCCGAGCAAGCTTGCTGCCCCGTCATAGAGCTCTCGGAGAGATTTTCAACGATAAGCTATGCGCCATCTAACTCCTTACGGATCAAAAGTTATGGGCACCAGAGCGACGGATACCTGGTTCCAAGCCCCACGCCCACGGTTTGCGTGCCTAGTCTCTACGTGAAATGAATTTGTCTTGCCCATGGTGCCGTGGGATTCGTTAATAGAAATGTGATGGATTAGATCGTCGTCCATTCCGCGGCTCACGACATACGATGCGGGATGAAAAAATAGCGCAAAAGAAGAAAAGTGTCCTGAAACTGATGAAAATGTTATATTTTGGGGTCCGAAAACAGGCGCAGCCGAGCAGGCTTGCTGCCAAGGTCGTAGAGCTCTGGATATCTTTCCAACGGTATGCTATGCACCATATAACTCCTTACGAATCAAAAGTTATGGGCAACGGAGCGACGGAGACCTGGTCCCAAGCCCCACGCCCTTGGTTTTCGGGCCCAGCCTCTACGTGAAGTAAAGTTATCTTGCCCAAGGTACCGTGGGATTCGGTAATAGAAATGTGATGGATTAGGTTATCATTCTTTTCGCGGCTCACGACGTACGATCCGGGATAAAAAAATAGCGCAAAAGAAGAAAAGTATCCAGAAAATGATGAAAACATTCGATTTTGGGATCCGAAAGCAGGCACAGCAAAGCACGCTAGCTGCCCCTGTCGTAAAGCTCTCAGAGAGCTTTCCAACAGTATATTGTGCGCCGTGTAACTCCTTACGGATAAAAAGTTATGGGCACCGAATCGACGGATACCTGGTTACTAGCCCCACGCCCTCGGTTTGCGGGCCTAGCCTCTACGTGAAGCGAAGTTGTCTCGCCCGAGGTGCCATGGGATTCGGTAATTGAAATGTGATGGATTAGGTTGTAGTCCTTTTTGCGGCTCACGACGTACGATCCGAGATGGAAAAATAGTGCGAAAGAAGAAAAGTGTCATGAAACTGATGAAAACGTTCAATTTTGGGCTACAAAAATAGGCGTAACCGAGCAGGCTTTTTGCCCCCATCGTAGAGCTCTTGGAGAGCTTTCCAATGCAATGTTGTGCACCACGTAACTCCTTACTGATCAAAAGTTATGGGCACCAGAGCAATAGATACCTAGTCACAAGCCCCACGTCCTCGATTTGGGGGCCCAGCCTCTACGTGAAGCGAAGTTGTCTTTCTCGAGGTACAGAGGGATTCGGTAATAGAAATGTGATGGATTAGGTTGTCGTCCTTTTTGCGGCTCACGGCGTACGATCTGGGAAGGAAAAACAGCGCAGAAGAAGAAAATTATCCCGAAACTAATGAAAACGTTCAATTTTGGGCTCCGAAAATAGGTGCAGCCTAGCAGGCTTGTAGCCCCCATCTTAGATCTCTCGAAGAGCTTTCCAACGGTATGCTGTGCGCCGCGTAACTCCTTACAAATCAAAAGTTATAGGCAATGGAGCGACGTAGACCTAGTCCCAAGCCCCAAGCCCCACGCCCTCGGTTTTTGGGCCCAGCCTCTATGTGAAGCGATGTTGCCTTGCCCAAGGTGCCGTGGAATTCAGTAATAGAAATATGATGGATAAGGTTGTCTTCCTTTTCGCGGCTCACGACGTAAGATCTGGGATGGAAAAACAGCGCAAAAGTAGAAAAGTGTCCCGAAACTAATGAAAACGTTCAACTTTGGGCTCTAAAAATAGGTGTAGCCGAGCAGGTTTGTGGCCCCCATCGTAGATCTCTCGGAGAGCTTTCCAACGGTATGCTGTGCGCCGCGTAACTCCTTACGGATCAAACGTTATGGGCAACGGAGCGACGGAGACCTGATCCCAAGCCCCACGCCCTCGGTTTTTAAGCCCAGTCTCTACGTGAAGCGATGTTGCCTTGCCCAAGGTGCCGTGGGATTCAGTAATAGAAATGTGATGGACGAGGTTGTCGTCCTTTTCCCAGCTCACGATGTAAGATCTGGGACGGAAAAACAGCGCAAAAGAAGAAAAGTGTCCCAAAACTGATAAAAACTTTCGATTTTGGATTCCGAAAACAAGCACAGTCGAGGAGGCTTGCTACCCCCACCGTAAAGCTCTCTGAGAACTTTCTAACGGTATGCTTTGCGCCGCGTAACTCCTTACGGATCAAAAGTTATGGGCACCAGAGTGACGGAGACTTGGTCCAAAGCCCTACGCCCTCGGTTTACGCGCCGAAACTCTACGTGAAGTGAAGTTGTCTTCCTCAAGGTTTCATGGGATTCGGTAATAGAAATGTGATGGGTTAGGTTGTCATCCTTTTTGCGGCTCACGACGTACGATCTGGGACGGAAAAACAGTGCAAAAGAAGAAAAGTGTCCCAAAACTGATGAAAACCTTCAAATTTGGGCTCCGAAAATAGGCACAGCGAAGCAGGTTTACGGCCCCCGTCATAGATCTCTCGGAGAGCTTTCCAACGATATGCTGTGCGCCGCGTAACTCCTTACGGATCAAAAGTTATGGGCAAAGGAGCGACAGAAACCTGGTCCCAAGCCCCACGCCCTCGATTTTTGGGCCTAGCCTCTACGTGAAGCGATGTTGCCTTGCCCAAGGTGCCGTGGGATTCGGTAATTGAAATGTGATGGATGAGGTTGTCGTCCTTTTCGTGGCTCGCGACGTAAGATCTGGGACGGAAAAATAGCGCAAAAGAAGAAAAGTGTCCTGAAACTATTGAAAAGTTTTGATTTTGGGCTCCGAAAACAAGCACAGCCAAGGAGGCTTGTTGCCCCCGCCATAGAGCTCTCGAAAAGCTTATTAACGGTATGCTTTGCACCGTATAACTCCTTACAGATCAAAATGAATGGGCACCGGAGAGACGGAGACCTGGTCCCAAGCCCCACTCCCTCGGTTTGCGGACCCAGCCTCTACGTAAAGCGAAGTTGTCTTACCCAAGGTTTCGTGGGATTCGGTAATAGAAATGTGATGGATTAGGTTGTCTTACAGTGCAAAAGACGAAAAGTGCCCCAAAACTGATGAAAATGTTCAATTTTGGGCTGCAAAAACAGGCGTAGCCGAGCAAGCTTGTTGGCCCCATCATAGAGTTCTCGGAGTGCCTTTCAACGGTATGCTGTGTGCCGCATAACTCCTTCCGGATCAAAAGTTATGGCCACCGGATCGATGGATACCTGGTCACAAGCCTCACGCCCTCGATTTGCGTGCCCAGCCGCTACGTGAAATGAAATTGTCTTGCCCAAGGTGCCATGTGATTCGTTAATAGAAATGTGATGGATTAGGTTGTCATCCATTCCGCGGCTCACGACGTACGATCCGGGATGAAAAAATAGCGCAAAAGAAGAAAAGTGTCCCGAAATTGATGAAAATGTTCTATTTTGGGGTCCAAAAATAGGCACAGCCGAGCAGGCTTGCTGCCAAGCTTGTAGAGCTCTGAGATAGCTTTCCAACGGTATGTTGTGCGCCGCGTAACTCCTTACGGATCAAAAGTTATGGGCAACGGAGCGACGAAGACCTGGTCCCAAGCCCTAGGCCCTCAGTTTTCGGGCCCAGCCACTACGTGAAGTGAGTTGTCTTGCCTTAGGTGTCGAGGGATTCAGAAATAGAAATGTGATGGATTAGGTTGTCGTCCTTTTTGCGGCTCACGACGTGCGATCCGGGACAAAAAAAGGGCGCAAAAAAAGAAAAGTATCCCGAAATTGATGAAAATGTTCTATTTTGGGGTCCGAAAATAGGTGCTGCCAAGCAAGCTTGCTGCCAAGGTTGTAGAGCTCTCGGAGAGCTTTCCAACGGTATGCTGTACGCCGCGTAACTCCTTACAGATCAAAAGTTATAGGCACTGGATCGACAGATACCTGGTCACTAGCCCCACACCCTCGATTTGCGGGCTTAGCCTCTATGTGAAGCGAAGTTGTCTTGCCCGAGGTGGCGTGGGATTCGGTAATAGAAATGTGATGGATTAGGTTGTCGTCCTTTTTGCGACTCACGACATACGATCCGAGACGAAAAAATAGTGCAAAAGAATAAAGTGTCCTGAAACTGAAGAAAACGTTCAATTTTGGGCTACGAAAATAGGTACAACCAAGGAGGATTTCTGCCCCCCGTCGTAGAGCTCTCAGAGAGCTTTCCAACGGTATGTTGTGCGCCACGTAACTCCTAACGAATCAAAAGTTATGGGCACCAGAGCGACAAATACCTGGTCACAAGCCCCATGCCCTCAGTTCGGAGGCCTAGCCTCTACGTGAAGCGAATTTGTCTTGCCCGAGGGGCCGTGGGATTCGGTAATAGAAATTTGACGGATTAGGTTGTCATCCTTTTTGCTGCTCACGACTTACGATCCGGGAAGGAAAAACAGCGCAAAAGAAGAAAAGTGTCCCGAAACTGATGAAAACTTTCAATTTTGGGTTCCGAAAATAGGCGCAGCTGAGAAGGTTTGCTGCCCCCGTCGTAGAGCTCTTGGAGAGCTTTCTAACGGTATGTTTTACGCCACGTAACTCCTTACGGATCAAAACTTTTGGGCACCGGAGCGACGGTGACTTGTCCCAAGCCCCACGCCTTCAGTTTGCAGGCCCAACCTCTACGTTAAGAGAAGTTGTCTTGCCCAAGGTTTCGTGGGCTTCAGTAATAGAAATGTGATGGATTAGGTTGTCATCCTTTTCGCGGCTCACGACGTACGATTCGGGACGAAAAAATAGCGCCAAAGAATAAAAGTGTCCCAAAACTGATGAAAATGTTCAATTTTTTTTATGAAAATAGGTGCACCCGAGCAAGTTTGTGGCCCCCGTCATATATCTCTCGGAGAGCTTTCCAACAGTATGCTGTGCGCTGCGTAACTCCTTACGGATCAAAAGTTATGGGCAACGAAACAACGGAGACTTGGTCCCAAGCCCCACGCCCTCGGTTTTTGGGCCCAGCCTCTACGTGAAGCGATGTTGTCTTGCCCAAGGTGCTGTGGGATTCGGTAATAGAAATAGGATAGATGAGATTGTTGTCCTTTTCGCGGCTCACGGCGTAAGATCTAGGACGGAAAAACAACGCAAAAGAAGAAAAGTGTCCCGAAACTGATGAAAACATTCGATTTAGGGCTTCAAAAACAAGCGCAGCCGGTGAGGCTTGCTTCCCCCGCCGTAGAGCTCTCGAAGAGCTTTCCAACGGTATGTTGTGCGCCGAGTAACTCCTTACGAATCAAAAGTTATGGGCACTAGAGCGACAGATACTTAGTCACAAGCCCCACACCCTCAGTTTGCGGGCCCAGCCTCCACATGAAGTGAAGGAGTCTTGCCCAAGGTACAATGGGATGCGGTAATAGAAATTTGATGGATTAGGTTTTTGTCATTTTCTTGGCTCACGGTGTACAATCCGTGACGGAAAAACAGCGCAAAATAAGAAAAGTGTCCCAAAACTAATAAAAACTTTCGATTTTGGGCTCCAAAAACAAGCACAACTGATGAGGCATGCTGCCCCCATCGTAGAGCTCTCGGAGAGCTTTCCAACGGTATGCTTTGTGTCGCGTAACTCCTTACGGATCAAAACTTTTGGGCACCGGAGTGACAGTGACTTGGTCCCAAGCCCCACGCCCTCGGTTTGCGGGCCCAACCTCTACGTGAAGCGAACTTGTCTTGCCTAAGGTTTCGTGGGGTTCGGTAATAGAAATGTGATAGATTAGGTTGTCGTCCTTTTTGCGGCTCACGACGTACGATCCGAGATAGAAAAACTGCGCAAAAGAATAAAAGTGTCCCGAAACTGATGAAAATGTTCAATTGTGGGATCCGAAAATAGGCGTAGCCGAGCAACTTTGTGGCCCCTGTCGTATATCTCTCAAAGAGCTTTCCAATGGTATGCTGTGCGCCGCGTAACTCCTTACGGATCAAAAGTCATGGGCAACGGAACGACGGAGAGTTGGTCCCAAGCCCCACGCCCTTGGTTTTTGGGCCCAGCCTCTACGTGAAGCGATGTTGTCTTGCCCAAGGTGCCGTGGGATTCAGTAATAGAAATGTGATGGACGAGGTTGTCGTCCTTTTCCCAGCTCACGATGTAAGATCTGGGACGGAAAAACAGCGCAAAAGAAGAAAAGTGTCCCAAAACTGATGAAAACTTTTGATTTTGGGTTCCGAAAACAAGCGCAGCCGAGGAAGCTTGCTACCCCCGTCGTAGATCTCTTGGAGAGCTTTCCAACGGTATGCTGTGCGCCGCGTAACTCCATACGGATCAAAAGTTATGGGCAACGGAGCGATAGATACCTGGTCACAAGCCCCACGCCCTCGGTTTGCGAGCCCAACCTCTACGTGAAGTCGAGTCTTGCCCAAGGTGTCATGGGATTTGGTAATAGAAATGTGATGGATTAGGTTGTCGTCATTTTCGCGGTCACGACGTATGATCCATGATGGAAAAACAGCGAAAAATAAGAAAAGTGTCCCAAAACTGATGAAAACTTTCGATTTTCGGCTCCAAAAACAAGCGCAACTAAGGAGGCATGCTGCCCCCATTGCAGAGCTCTCGGAGAGCTTTCCAACGGTATGCTTTGCGTCGCGTAACTCCTTACGGATTAAAACTTTTGGGCACCGGAGCGACGGTGACCTGGTCCCGAGCCCCACGCCCTCGGTTTGCGGGCCCAACATCTACATGAAGCGAACTTGTCTTGCCTCAGGTTTCGTGGGGTTTGGTAATAGAAATGTGATGGATTAGGTTGTCGTCCTTTTTGCAACTCACGACGTACGATCCAGGACGGAAAAGCAGTGCAAAAGAATAAAAGTGTCCCGAAACTGATGAAAATGTTCAATTTTGGGATCCGAAAATAGGCATAGCCGAGCAAGTTTGTGGCCCCCATCGTATATCTCTCAGAGAGCTTTCTAACGGTATGTTGTGCGCCGCGTAACTCCTTACAGATCAAAAGTCATGGGCAACGGAACGACGGAGACCTGGTCCCAAGCCCCACGGCCTCGGTTTTTGGTCCCAGCCTCTACGTGAAGCGATGTTGTGTTGCCCAAGGTTCTGTGGGATTCGGTAATAGAAATGGGATGGATGAGGTTGTCGTCCTTTTCACGACTCACGGCGTATGATCTGGGATGGAAAAACAATGCAAAAGAAGAAAAGTGTCCCAAAACTGATGAAAACTTTCAATTTAGGGCTCTAAAAACAAGCGTAGCCGAGGAGGCTTGCTACCCCCGCCGTAGAGCTCTCGGAGAGCTTTCCAACAGTATGTTGTGCGCCGAGTAACTCCTTACGAATCAAAAGTTATGGGCACCAGAGCGATAGATACCTGGTCACAAGCCCCACGCCCTCGGTTTGCGAGCCCAACCTCTACGTGAAGTGAAGGAGTCTTTCCCAAGGTGCCGTGGGATTCGGTAATAGAAATGTGATGGATTAGGTTGTCGTCATTTTCGCGGCTCACGACGTACGATCCGTGACGGAAAAACAGCGAAAAATAAGAAAAGTGTCCCAAAACTGATGAAAACTTTCGATTTTCGGCTCCAAAAACAAGCGCAACTGAGGAGGCATACTGCCCCTGTCGTAGAGCTCTCGGAGAGCTTTCCAACGGTATGCTTTGCGCCGCTAACTCCTTACGGATCAAAAGTTATGGGCACCGGAGCGACGGTGACCTGGTCCCGAGCCCCACGCCCTCGGTTTGCGGGCCCAACATCTACATGAAGCGAACTTGTCTTGCCTCAGGTTTCGTGGGGTTTGGTAATAGAAATGTGATGGATTAGGTTGTCGTCCTTTTTGCAACTCACGACGTACGATCCGGGACGGAAAAACAGCGCAAAAGAATAAAAGTGTCTCGAAACTGATGAAAATGTTCAATTTTGGGATCCGAAAATAGGCGTAGCCGAGCAACTTTGTGGCCCCCGTTGTATATCTCTCAGAGAGCTATCCAACGGTATGCTGTGCGCCATGTAACTCCTTACAGATCAAAAGTCATGGGCAACGGAACGACGGAGACCTGGTCCCAAGCCCCACGTCCTCGGTTTTTGGGCCTAGCCTCTACGTGAAGCGATGTTGTGTTGCCCAAGGTTCTGTGGGATTCGGTAATAGAAATGGGATGGATGAGGTTGTCGTCCTTTTCACGACTCACGGCGTATGATCTGGGATGGAAAAACAACGCAAAAGAAGAAAAGCGTCCCAAAATTGGTGAAAACTTTCGATTTAAGGCTCCAAAAACAAGCACAGCCGAGGAGGCTTGCTGCCCCCACCGTAGAGCTCTCGGAGAGCTTTCTACCAGTATGTTGTGCGTCGAGTAACTTCTTACGAATCAAAAGTTATGGGCACTAGAGCGACAAATACCTGGTCACAAGCCCTACGCCCTCGGTTTGCGGGTCCAACCTCTACGTGAAGTAAAGGAGTCTTGCCCAACGTGTGATGGGATTTCGTAATAGACTTGTCATGGATTAGGTTGTCCTCATTTTCGCGGCCACGACGTATGATCCATGATGGAAAAACAGCGAAAAATAAGAAAAGTGTCCCAAAACTGATGAAAACTTTCGATTTTCGGCTCCAAAAACAAGCGCAACTAAGGAGGCATGCTGCCCCCATTGCAGAGCTCTCGGAGAGCTTTCCAACGGTATGCTTTGCGTCGCGTAACTCCTTACGGATTAAAACTTTTGGGCACCGGAGCGACGGTGACCTGGTCCCGAGCCCCACGCCCTCGGTTTGCGGGCCCAACCTCTACGTGAAGTGAAGTTGTCTTGCCTAAGGTTTCGTGAATGTGATAGATTAGGTTGTCGTCCTTTTTGCGGCTCACGACGTACGATCCGGGACGGAAAAACAGCGCAAAAGAATAAAAGTGTCTCGAAACTGATGAAAATGTTCAATTTTGGGATCCGAAAATAGGCATAGCCGAGCAAGTTTGTGGCCCCCATCGTATATCTCTCAGAGAGCTTTCTAACGGTATGTTGTGCGCCGCGTAACTCCTTACAGATCAAAAGTCATGGGCAACGGAATGACGGAGAGCTGGTCCCAAGCCCCACGCCCTTGGTTTTTGGTCCCAGCCTCTACGTGAAGCGATGTTGTCTTGCCCAAGGTTCCGTGGGATTCGGTAATAGAAATGGGATGGATAAGGTTGTCGTCCTTTTCACAGCTCACAGCGTAAGATCTGGGATGGAAAAACAACACAAAAGAAGAAAGTGTCCCAAAACTGATGAAAACTTTCAATTTAGGGCTTCGAAAACAGGCGCAGCCGAGGAGGCATGCTGCCCCCGCCGTAGAGCTCTTGGAGAGCTTTCTAATAGTATGTAGTGCGCCGAGTAACTCCATACGAACCAAAAGTTATGGGCACTAGAGCGACAAATACCTGGTCACAAGCCCCATGCCCTCGGTTTGCGGGTCCAGCCTCTACGTGAAGTGAAGGAGTCTTGCCCAAGGTGCCATGGGATTTGGTAATAGAAATGTGATGGATTAGGTTGTCGTCATTTTCGCGGCTCACAACGTACGATCCGTGACGGAAAAAAAGCGAAAAATAAGAAAAGTGTCCCAAAACTAATGAAAACTTTCGATTTTCGGCTCCAAAAACAAGTGCAACTAAGGAGGCATGCTGCCCCCGTTGCAGAGCTCTCGGAGAGCTTTCCAACGGTATGCTTTGCACCGCTAACTCCTTACGGATCAAAAGTTATGGGCACTGGAACGACGGAGACTTGGTCCTAAGCCCTACGCCCTCGGTTTGCATGCCCAGCCTCTTCGTGAAGCGAAGTTGTCTTTCCCAAGGTGCCTTGGAATTTGGTAATAGAAATGTGATGCATTAGGTAGTCATCCTTTTTGCGGCTCACGATATACGATTCGTGACGGAAAAACAGTGTAAAAGTAGAAAGGTGTCCCAAAACTGATGAAAATGTTCAATTTTGGGCTCCGAAAATAGACGCAGCCGAGCGGGCTTGCTACCACAATCGTAGAGCTCTTGGAGAGCTTTCCAACGGCATGCTGTGCACCGCGTAATTCCTTACGGATCAAAAGTTATGGGCACCGGAGCGACGGATACCTGGTCACAAGCCCCATGCTCTCGGTTTGCTGGCCCAGCCTCTACGTAAAGTGAAGTTGTCTTGCCCATGGTGCCGTGGGATTTGGTAAATGAAATGTGATGGATTAGGTTTTCCTTTTCGCAGCTCACGACATACGATTTGGGACGTAAAAACAGCGCAAAAGAAGAAAAATGTCCCAAAATTGATGATAATGTTCGATTTTGGGCTCCGAAAACTGGCACAGCCGAGTAGGCTTCCTGCCCCTGTCGTAGAGCTCTCGGAGAGCTTTCCAATGGTATGCTGTGCACCGCGTAACTCCTTACGGATCAAAAGTTATAGGTACCGGAGCGATGATAACCTAGTCCCAAGCCCCACACCCTCTGTTTAAGGGATCAGCCTTTACGTGAAGCGAAGTTTTCTTGCCCAAGGTGCCATGGGATTCGGTAATAGAAATGTTGTGGATTAGGTTGTAGTCCTTTTCGCGGCTCACGATGTACGATCCGGGACAAAAATACATCGCAAATAAAGAAAAGTTTCCCGAAACTGATGAAACATTCAATTTTGGGCTCTGAAAATAGGCACAGCCGAGTAGGCTTGCGGTCCCCGTCGTAGTGCTCTCAGAGAGCATTCCAACGGTATAATGTGCACCGCGTAACTCCTCACGGATCATAAGTTATGGGCACCAGAGCGACGGATACCTAGTCAAAAGCCTCACGCACTCAGTTTGCTGGCCCAGCCTCTACGTGAAGTGACATTTTCTTGCCCAAGGTGCCATGTGATTCGGTAATAAAAATGTGATGGATTAGGTTGTCGTCCTTTTCGTGAATCACGACGTACGATTCGGGACGAAAAAACAGCGCAAAAGAAGAAAAGTGTCCCGAAAATGATGAAACTTTCGATTTTGGGCTCCAAAAATAGGCATAGTCAAGTAGGCTTGTTGCCCCTGTCGTAGAGCTCTCGAAAAGCTTTCCAACGGTATGCTATGCGCCGCGTAACTCCTTACGGATCAAAAGTTATGGGCACCGGAGCGATGGATACCTAGTCACAAGCCCCATGCCCTCGGTTTGCTGGCCCAGCCTCTACGTAAAGTGAAGTTTTCTTGCCCAAGGTGCCGTGGGATTTGGTAAAAGAAATGTGATGGATTAGGTTGTACTTTTCGCGGCTCACGACATACGATTTGGGACGTAAAAACAGCACAAAAGAAGAGAAGTGTCCCGAAATTGACGATAACATTTGATTTTGGGCTCCAAAAATTGGCACAGCCGAGTAGGCTTGCTGCCCCCGTCGTAGAGCCCTCGAAGAGCTTTCCAACGGTATGCTGTGTACCGCGTAACTCCTTACGGATCAAAAGTTGTGGGCACGGGAGCGACGGAGACCTAGTCCTAAGCCCAACGCCCCTTGTTTAAGGGACCAGCCTCTACGTGAAGCGAAGTTGTCTTGTCCAAGGTGACGTGGGATTCGGTAATAGAAATGTGGTGGATTAGGTTGTCGTCCTTTTCACGGCTCCCGACGTACGATCCGGGACATAAATATATCGCAAAAAAAGAAAAATTTCCCAAAACTGATGAAAACGCTCAATTTTGTTCTCCAAAAATAGGTGCTGCCAAGAAGGCTTGCTGCCCCCGTCGTAGAGCTCTCGGAGAGCATTCCAACGGTATAATGTGCACCGCGTAACTCCTTACGGATCAAAAGTTATGGGCACCGGAGTGACGGATACTTGGTCACAAGCCCCACGCACTCGGTTTGCTGGCCCAGCCTCTACGTGAAGTGACGTTGTCTTGCCCAAGGTGCCATGGGATTCGGTAATAAAAATGTGATGGATTAGGTTGTCGTCCTTTTCGAGAATCACAACGTACGATCCGGGACAAAAAAACAGCGCAAAAGAAGAAAAGTGTCCCGAAAATGATGAAACATTCGATTTTGGGCTCCAAAAATAGGCATAGTCGAGTAGGCTTGTTGCCCCCGTCGTAGAGCTCTCGGAGAGCTTTCCAACGGTATGCTATGCGCCGCGTAACTCCTTACGGATCAAAAGTTATGGGCACCGGAGCGACGGATACCTAGTCACAAGCCCCACGCTCTCGGTTTGCTGGCCTAGCCTCCAGGTGAAGTGACGTTGTCATGCCCAAGCTGTCGTGGTATTCGGTAATAGAAATGTGATGGATTAGGTTGTCGTCTTTTTCGCGAATCACGACGTATGATCCGGGATAAAAAAAATCGCACAAAAGAAGAAATATGTCCCGAAACTGATGGAAATGTTTGATTTTGGGTTACGAAAACAGGCACATCGGAGTAGGCTTGCTGCCCCCGTCGTAGAGCTCTCGGAGAACTTTCCAACGATATGTTTTGCACCGCGTAACTCCTTACGGATCAAAAATTATGGGCACCGGAGCGACGTAGACCTGGTCCCAATCCCCACACCCTTTGTTTAAGGGCCCAACTTCTACGTGAAGTGAAGTTGTCGTGCCCAAGGTGCCGTGGGATTCGGAATAGAAATGTGATGGATTAGGTTGTCCTTTTCGCCACTCACGACATACGATCTGGGACGGAAAAATAGCGCAAAAGAAGAAAAGTGTCCTAAAATTGATGAAAACTTTCAATTTCGGGCTCTGAAAATAGGCGCAGCCGAGCAGGCTTGCTACCCTTATCGTAGAGCTCTCGGAGAGCTTCCTAACGGTATGCTATGCGCCGCGTAACTCCTTACGGATCAAAAGTTATGGGCACTGGATCGACGGATACCTGGTCACAAGCACCACGCCCTCGGTTTGCAGGCCCAGCCTCTACGTGAATTGAAGTTGTCTTGCCCAAGGTACCGTGGGATTCGGTAATAGAAATTTGATGGATTAGGCTGTCATCCTTTTCGCTAATCACGACGTACGATCCGGGGCAAAAAAATAGCGCAAAAGAAGAAAAGTTTTTCAAAACGGATGAAAACGTTCAATTTTGGGCTCCGAAAATAGGCACAGCTAAGTAGGTTTGCTGCCTCTGTCATAGAGCTCTCGAAGAGCTCTCCAACGGTATATTGTGCGCCGCGTAACTCCTTACATATCAAAAGTTATGGGCACCGGAGCGACGGAGACTTGGTCCCAAGCCCCACTCCCACTGTTTTAGGGCCCAGCCTCTACGTGAAGTTAAGTTTTCTTGCCTAAGGTGTCGTAGGGTTCGGTAATAAAAATTTCATGGATTAGGTTGTCGTCCTTTTCGCTGCTTACGACGTACGATCCGGGATGTAAAAACATCGCAAAAAAAGAAAAATGTCCCGAAACTGATGAAAATGTTCAAATTTGGGTTCCAAAAACTAGCGCAGCTGAGCAGGCTTGCTGCCCCCATCGTAGAGCTCTCGGACAGCTTTCCAACGGTATGCTGTGCGCCACGTAACTCCTTACGGATCAAAAGGTATGGGCACAGGAGCGACGGATACCTGGTCACAAGCCCCACGCCCTCGATTTTCTGGCCCAACCTCTACGTGAAGTGACATTGTCTTGCCCAAGGTGACATGGGATTCGGTAATAGAAATCTGATGGATTAGGTTGTCGTCCTTTACGCGGCTCACGACGTACGATCCGAGACGAAAAAATAGCGCAAGAGAAGAATAGCGTCTCAAAACTGATGAAAACGTTCGATTTTGGGCTCCAAAAACTGATAAAGCCCAGTAGGCTTGCTGCACCCGTCGTAGAGCTTTTGGAGAGCTTTCCAACGGTATGCTGTGCGCAGCGTAACTCCTTACGGATCAAAAGTTTTGGGCACCGGAGTGACGGATACCTGGTCACAAGCCCCACACCCTAGGTTTACTGGCCCAGCCTCTTTGTGAAGTGAAGTTGTCTTGCCCAAGATTTTGTGGGATTCGGTAATAGAAATTTGATGGATTAGGTTGTCGTCCTTTTCGCGGCTCACGACGTACGATCCAGGACGGAAAAACATCACAAAAAAGAAAAGTGCCCCAAAACTAATGAAAACATTCAATTTTGGGCTCCGAAAACAGGCGCGACTGAGAAGGCTTGTTGACCCCATCGTAGAGCTCTCGGAGATCTTTCCAACGGTATGCTGTGCGCCGCGTAACTCCTTACGGATCAAAAGTTATGCGCACCGGAGCGACGGATACCTGGTCATAAGCCCTATGCCCTCGGTTTGCCGGTCTAGCCTCTACGTGAAGTGATGTTGTCTTGCCCAAGCTGTCACGGGATTGGGTAATAGAAATCCCTGCGGACGAAAAAATAGCGCAAAAGAAGAAAAGTGTCCCGAAACTGATAAAAACATTCGATTTTGGACTCCGAAAATAGGCACGACTTAGTAGGCTTGCTGCCCCCGTCGTAGAGCTTTTGGAGAGTTTTCCAAGGGTATGCTGTGCGCCGCGTAACTCTTTATGGATCAAAAGTTATGGGCACCGGAGTGACTGATACCTGGTCACAAGTCCCACGCCCTCGGTTTGCTGGCCCAGCCTCTACGTGAAGAGAAGTTGTCTTGCCAAAGATGCCATGGGATTCAGTAATAGAATTGTGATGGATTAGGTTGTCGTCTTTTTCGCGGCTCACGACGTACGATCTAGGACAAAAAAACAGCGCAAAAGAATAAAAGTGTCCTGAAACTGATGAAAATGTTTGATTTTGGGCTCCGAAAATAGGCACACCCCAATAGGTTTGCTGCCCCCGTTGTAGAGCTCTTGGAGAGCTTTCCAACGGTATGTTGTGCGCCGAGTAACTCCTTACGAATCAAAAGTTATGGGCACCGGAGAGACGGAGACTTGGTCCCAAGCCCCACGCCCTCTGTTTAAGGGCCCAGCCTCTACATGAAGCAAAGTTGTCTTGCCCAAGATGCCGTGGGATTCGCTAATAGAAATGTGATGGATTAGGTTGTCGTCCTTTTTGTGGCTCACGACGTACGATCCGAGACAGAAAAGCAGTGCAAAAGAAGAAAAGTGTCCCGAAACATATGAAAACGTTCAATTTTGCGCTCCAAAAATAGGCGCAGCCGAGGATGCTTGTTGCCCCTGTCGTAGAGCTCTCGGAGAGCTTTCCAACGGTATGTTTTGCGCCGCGTGACTCCTTACGGATCAAAAGTTATGTGCACCGGAGCGACGGAGAGTTGGTACCAAGCCCCACGCCCTTTGTTTAAGGGCCCAGCCTCTACATGAAGCAAAGTTGTCTTGCCCAAGGTGCCATGGGATTCGGTAATAGAAATGTGATGGATTAGGTTGTCGTCCTTTTCGCGGCTCACGACGTACAATCCGGGACAAAAAAACTTCGTAATTAAAGAAAAGTGTCCCGAAACTGATAAAAATGTTCAATTTTGGGCTCCGAAAAAGGGCACAATCGAGGAGGCTTGCTGCCCCCGTCGTAGAGCTCTCAGAAAGCTTTTCAACGGTATGCTGTGCGCCGCGTAACTCCTTACGGATCAAAAGTTATGGGCACCGGAGCGACGGATACCTAGTCACAAGCCCCACGCCCTCGGTTTGCTGGCCCAGCCTCTACGTTAAGTGAAGTTGTCTTGCCCAAAGTGCCATGGGATTCAGTAATAGAAATGTGATGGATTAGGTTGTCATACTTTTCACGGCTCACGATGTACGATCCAGGACGAAAAAACAGCGCAAAAGAGGAAAAGTGTTCCGAAATGGATAAAAGCGCTCAATTTTGGGCTTCGAAAAAAGGCACAGCCGAGTAGGCTTGCTGCCCTTGTCATAGTGCTCTCGGAGAGCATTTCAACGGTATGCTGTGCGCCGCGTAACTTCTTACGGATCGAAAGTTATGGGCACCAGAGCGACGGATACCTGGTTACAAGCCCCACGCCCTCGATTTGCTGGCCCAGCCTCTACGTGAAGTGAAGATGTCTTGCCCAAGATGCCATGGGATTCGGTAATAGAAATGTGATGGATTAGGTTGTCCTCCTTTTCGCGGCTCAAGACGTACGATCCGGGACGAAAAAACTGCGCAAAAGAATAAAAGTGTCCTGAAACTGATGAAAATGTTTGATTTTGGGCTCCAAAAATAGGCGCAGCTAAGCAAACTGGCTTCGCCTGTCGTAGAGTTTTCGAAGAGCTTTCCAACGGTATGCTGTGCGTCGACCAACTCCTTACGGATCAAAAGTTATGGGCACCGAAGCGACGGAGACCTGGTCCCAAGCCCCACGCCCTCTGTTTAAGGGCCCAGCCTCTACGTGAAGCGAAGTTGTCTTGCCCAAGGTGCCATGGGATTCGGTAATAGAAATGTGATGGATTAGGTTGTCGTCCTTTTTGTGGCTCACGACGTACGATCCGAGACAGAAAAGCAGTGCAAAAGAAGAAAAGTGTCCCGAACCATATGAAAACGTTCAATTTTGAGCTCCAAAAACAGGGACAACTGAGGATGCTTGCTGCCCCCGTCGTAGAGCTCTCAGAGATCTTTCCAACGGTATGTTGTGCACCGCGTAACTCCTTACGGATCAAAAGTTTTGGACACCAGAGCGACGGAGACCTGGTACCAAGCCCCACGCCCTTTGTTTAAGGGCCCAGCCTCTACGTGAAGCGAAGTTATCTTGCCCAAGGTGCCATGGGATTCGGTAATAGAAATGTGATGGATTAGGTTGTCATCCTTTTCGCGGCTCACGACGTACGATCCGGGACCGAAAAACATAGCAAAACTAGAAATGTGTCCCAAAACTGATGAAAACATGAAATTTTGGGTTCGAAAACAGGCGTAGCCTAAAAGGCTTGTTGCCCCCGTCGTAGCTCTCAAAGATCTTTCCAACGGTATGCTGTGCGCCGCGTAACTCCTTACGGATCAAAAGTTATAGGCACTGGAGCGACGGATACCTGGTCACAAGCCCCACGCCCTCGATTTGCTGGCCCAACCTCTACGTGAAGTGAAGATGTCTTGCCTAATATGCCAAGGGATTCGGTTATAGAAATGTGATGGATTAGGTTGTCGCCCTTTTCGCGGCTCAAGACGTACGATCCGGGATGAAAAAACAGTGCAAAAGAAGAAAAGTGTCCCGTAACTGATGAAAATGTTTGATTTTGGGATCGGGAAATAGGTGCAGGCGAGCATGCTTGCTGCCCCCGTTGTGGAGCACTCGGAGAGATTTCCAACGGTATGTTGTGCGCCGTGTAACTCTTTATGGATCAAAAGTAATGCACCGGAGAGACGGAGGCCTGGTCCCACGCCCTACGCCCTCTGTTTAAGGGCCCAGCCTCTACGTGAAGCGAAGTTGTCTTGCCCAAGGTGCTTTGGGATCTGGTAATAGAAAAGTGATGGATTAGGTTGTCGTCCGTTTCGCGGCTCACGACGTACGATACGAGACGAAAAAACAGCGCAAAAGAATAAAAATGTCTTGAAACTGATGAAAATGTTTAATTTTGGGCTCTGAAAACAGGTGCAGCTAAGCAGGCTGGCTGCCCCTGTCATAGAATTTTTGAAGAGCTTTCCAACGGTATGTTGTGCGCCGAGTAACTCCTTACAGATCAAAAGTTATGGGCGCCAAAGCGACGGAGACCTGGTCCCAAGCCCCACGCCCTCTGTTTAAGGGCCCAGCCTCTACGTGAAGTGAAGTTGTCTTACCCAAGGTACCGTGGAATTCGGTAATAGAAATGTGATGGATTAGGTTGTCGTCCATTTCGTGGCTCACGACGTACGATCCGGGATGGAAAAACATTGCAAAAAAAGAAAAGTATCTCGAAACTGATGAAAACGTTCAATTTTGGGCTCCGAAAATAGGCACAGCCAAGATGGCTTACTGCCCCCGTCATAGAGCTCTCGGGGACGTTTCCAACGGTATGCTGTACGCCGCGTAACTCCTTACGGATCAAAAGTTATAGGCACCGGAGCGACGGAGACCTGGTCCTAAGCCCCACGCCCTCAATTCGTGGGCCCAGCCTCTACGAGAAGCGAAGTTGTCTTGATCAAAGTGCCATGGGATTCGGTAATAGAAATGAGATGGATTAGGTTGTCGTCCTTTTTGCGGCTCAAGACGTACGATACAAGACAGAAAAATAGTGCAAAAGAAGAAAAGTGTCCCAAAACTGATGAAAACGTTCAATTTTGGGCACCAAAAATAGGCGCTTCTAGGCAGGCTTGCTGCCCCCGTCGTAGAGCTCTAGAAGAGCTTTCCAACGGTATGCTGTGCGCCGCGTAACTCCTTACGGATCAAAAGTTATGGGCATCGGAGCGATGGAGACCTGGTACCAAGCCCCACACCCTCTGTTTAAGGGCCCAGCCTCAACGTGAAGTGAAGATGTCTTGGCCAAGGTGCCATAGGATTCGGTAATAGAAATGTGGTGGATAAGGTTGTTGTCCTTTTTCCGGCTCACGACATACGATCCGGGACGAAAAAATATCGCAAAAAAAGAAAAATGTCCCGAAACTGATGAAGACATTCAATTTTGGACTCCGAAAATAGGCACAGCCGAGAAGGCTTGCTGCCCCCGTCGTAAAGCTTTCCAACGGTATGCTGTGCACAGCGTAACCTCTTACGGATCAAAAGTTATGGGCACTAGAGCGACGGATACCTGGTCACAAGCCCCACGCCCTCGGTTTGCTGTCCTAGCCTCTACGTTAAGTGAAGCTGTCTTGCCCAAGGCACCATGGGATTCGGTAATAGAAATGTGATGGATTAGGTTGTCGTCTTTTTCACAGCTCACGACGTACAATCCAGGATGAAAAAATAGCATAAAAGAAGAAAAGTGTCCCGAAACTGATGAAAGAGTTCAATTTTGGGCTCCGAAAATAGGCACAGCTAAGTAGGCTTGTTGCCCTTGTCGTGGTGCTCTTAGAGAGCTTTCCAACGGTATGCTGTGCACCGCGTAACTCCGTACGGATCAAAAGTAATGGGCACCGGAGCGACGGAGACCTAGTATGAAGCCCCACGCCCTTTGTTTAAGGGCCCAGCCTCTACGTGAAGCGAAGTTGTCTTGCCCAAGGTACTGTGGAATTCGGTAATAGAAATGTGATGGATTAGGTTGTCATCCTTTTCGTGGCTGACGACGTACGATCCGGGACGAAAAAACATCATAACTGAAGAAAAGTGTCTCGAAACTGATTAAACCGTTCAATTTTGGGCTTCGAAAACAGGCACAGCTGAGGTGGATTCATGCCCCTGTTGTAGAGCTCTCATAGAGCTTTCCAACGGTATGTTGTACGCCGCGTAACTTCTTACAGATCAAAAGTTATGGGCACCGGAGCAACAGATACTTGATCACAAGCCCCACGCCCTCGGATTGTTGGCCCAGCCTCTACGTTAAGTGAAGTTGTCTTGCCCAAGGTGCCGTGCGATTCGGTAATAGAAATGTGATGATTAGGTTGTCATCCTTTTCGCGGTTCACGACGTACGATCCGGTATGAAAACACAACGCAAAAGAAGAAAAGTGTTCCAAATCTGATGAAAGCGTTCAATTTTGGGCTCCGAAAACAGGCACAGCCGAGTAGGCTTGCTACCCTTGTCTTAGTGCTCTCGGAAAGCATTACAACGCTATGCTGTGCGCCGCGTAATTCCTTACGGATCAAAAGTTATGGGTACCAGAGCGACGGATACCTGGTCACAAGCCCCACGCCCTCGATTTGCTGGCCCAGCCTCTACGTGAAGTGAAGATGTCTTGACCAAGATGTCGTGGGATTCGGTAATAGAAATGTGATGGATTAGGTTGTCGTCCTTTTCGCAGCTCACGACGTGCGATCAAGGACAAAAAAATAGCGAAAAAGAAGAAAAGTGTCCCAAAACTGATGAAAACGTTTGATTTTGGGAACAAAAAACAAGTGCGGTCGAGCAGGCTTGCTGCCCCTGTCGTAGAGCTCTCGGAGAGTTTTCCAACGGTATGCTGTGCGCCGTGTAACGCCTTACGGATCAAAAGTAATGGGCCCCGGACCGATGGAGACTTGGTCCCAAGACCCACGCCCTCTGTTTAAGGGCCCAGCCTCTACGTGAAGAGAAGTTGTCTTGCCCAAGGTGCCATGGGATTTGGTAATAGAAATGTGATGGATTAGGTTGTCGTCCTTTTCGCGGCTCATGACGTACGATCTGAGATGAAAAAACTGCGCAAAAGAATAAAAGTATCCCGAAACTGATGAAAATATTCTATTTTGGGCTCCGAATATAGGCGCAGCCGAGCAGGCTTACTGCCTCAGTCGTAGAGGTCTCGGAGAGCTTTCCAACGGTATGTTGTGCGCCGTGTAACTCCTTACGGATCAAAAGTTATGGGCACCAGAGCGACAGAGACCTGGTCCCAAGCCCCACGCCCTCGGTTTAAGGGCCCAGCCTCTTCGTGAAGTGAAGTTGTCTTGCCCAAGGTGCCATGGGATTCGGTAATAGAAATGTGGTAGATAAGGTTGGCGTCCTTTTCGCGGCTCACGACGTACGATCCAGGACGAAAAAACATTGCAAAAAAAGAAAAGTGTCCCAAAACGGATGAAAAAATTCAATTTTGTGCTCCGAAAATAGGCGCAGCCAAGAACACTTGCTGCCTCCGTCGTAGAGCTCTCGGTGACGTTTCCAACGGTAATCTGTGCGTCGCGTAACTCCTTACGGATCAAAAGTTATGGGCACCAGAGCGACGAAGACCTGGTACCAAGCTCCACGCCCTCTGTTTAAGGGCCCAGCCTCTACGTGAAGTGAAGTTGTCTTGTCGAAGGTGCCGTGAAATTCGGTACTAGAAATGTGATGAATTAGGTTGTCGTCCCTTTCGTAGCTCACGACGTACGATCCGGGATGAAAAAATAGCACAAAAGAAGAAAAGTGTCCCGAAACTGATGAAAGAGTACAATTTTGGGCTTCGAAAACAGACACAGCCGAGTAGGCTTGCTGCCCGTTTCGTAGTGCTCTCGCAGAGCTTTCGAACGGTATGCTGTGCGCCGCGTAACTCCTTAAGGATCAAAAGTTATGTGCACCGGAGCGATGGATACCTGGTCACAAGCCCCACACCCTCAGTTTGCAGGCGCAGCCTCTACGTTAAGTGAAGTTGTCTTGCCCAATGTGCCGTGGGATTCGGTAATAGAAATGTGATGGATAAGGTTGTCTTCCTTTTCGCGGCTCGCAACGTACGTTTCGGGACAAAAAAATAGCACAAAATAAGAAAAGTGTCCCGAAAAGACGTCATTCATTACCATATCAGATAGAGAGGGGTTCCAAACCTCTTACTGATGGAAAGACCACTATTGAGGGAAATTCAGACTCACTCTTGCTATTGATTTGAGAAGACTTTTGCCCCACTGGACAATGCCTCCCTAACCTAAGTGGGCTACCAGCGAAGCAACAGGTACTTGATCGGGCGGGGGGTGGTTTGGTTTCGTGCAAGGCCCTCGCAGCAGGAAGAGGCAGTTGTCATTTGAAAGGAGAGGCGCTTTGTATAGGGTTCCAAACCTGCCTACCTTGATGAAAAAGCCCTTTCTATTCTATCTTATTAGTAAAGCCTAAACGTCCTTATTGAAAACTAAAGCGCTAACGAGTGGATGCGCTAATGCGCAACGGCTTTCTAAAGCTCAAGTCCTTGCTGCCTTGCCGAGTAAGTAGCTAAAGCAAGAGGGCAATCAAGCTTAGGTACGCTAAGTTTTTATATTATCTTATATAAGATAAGCAGATTGGTGTGGAACTAGATCCTCTACTAGAGTCAGAGTTGTTGTGTAGCCAAGTTCACCTGCCCAATGCCAATGATACGAAGAGCTAGCATTGCTAGGGAAAATGGATTCCATTTGGACAAAGTACGGATGGAGGGAGCCAATCAATAAAATCCAAACCGAACTACGGATGGAGAACAATATGATAAAGAGTCTTGCGACGACACAGCATTTTTTCGGGCATGCATAGAAAGAAAGCTACTCTAAAAACAGGCACAGCTGAGAAGGCTTGCTGCCCCCGTCGTAGAGCTCTTAGAGAGCTTTCAAACAGTATGTTGTGTGCCGCGAAACTCCTTACGGATCAAAAGTTATGGGCGCCGGAGCGACGGATACCTGGTCACAAGCCCCACGCCCTCGGTTTGCTGGCCCAGCCTCTACATTAAGTGATGTTGTATTACCCAAGGTGCCGTGGATTCGGTAATAGAAACGTGATGAATTAGGTTGTCGTCCTTTTCGCGGCTCACGACGTACGATCCGGGATGAAAAAACAGCACAAAAGAAGAAAAGTTTCCCGAAATTGAAGAAGAGTTCAATTTTGGGCTCCGAAAATAGGCACAGCCGAGTAGGCTTGCTACCCCTGTCGTAATGCTCTCGGAGAGCTTTCCAACGGTATGCTGTGCACCGCGTAACTCATTACGATCAAAAGATATGGGCTCCGGAGCGACGGATACCTGGGCATAAGCCCCACGCCCTCGGTTTGCCGGCCCAGCCTCTACGGGAAGTGAAGTTGTCTTGCCCAATATGCCGTGGGCTTCGAAAATAGAAATGTGATCGATTTGGTTGTCGTCCTTTTCGCAGCCACGATGTACGATCCTGGATGAAAAAATAGCGCAAAAGAAAAAAAGTATCCCGAAACTAATGAAAACATTTGATTTTGGGATCCAAAAATAGGTGCAGCCGAGCAGGCTTGCTGCTCCCATCGTAGAGCTCTCGAAGTGCTTTCTAACGATATGCTGTGCGCCGAGTAACTCCTTACGGATCAAAAGTTATGGGCACCAGATCGACGGAGACCTGGTCCCAAGCCCCACGCCCTTTGTTTAAGGGCCCAGCCTCTACGTGAAGCTGTGGGATTCAGTAATAGAAATGTAATGGATTAGGTTGTCGTCCGTTTCGTGGCTCACGCTGTACGATCCGACACGAAAAACATTACAAAAAAAGAAAAGTGTCTCGAAACTGATGAAAACGTTCAATTTTGGGATCCAAAAATAGGCGCAGCCAGGAATGCTTGTTGTCCCCGTCGTAGAGCTCTCGATGACGTTTCCAACGGTATGCTGTGCACCGCGTAACTTCTTACAGATCAAAAGTTATAGGCACCGGAGTGACGAAGACCTGGTCCCAAGCCCCACGCCCTCAATTCGCGGGCCCAGCCTCTGTGTGAAGCGAAGTTGTCTTGCCCAAGGTGTCATGGGATTCAGTAATAGAAATGTGATGGATTAGGTTGTCGTCCTTTTTGCGGCTCACGAAGTACGATTCGAGATAGAAAAATAGTGCAAAATAAGAAAAGTGTCCCGAAATTAATAAAAATGTTCAATTTTGGGCTTTGAAAATAGGCGCAGCGAAGCAGGCTTGTTGCCCTGTTCGTAGAGCTCTTGGAGAGCATTCCAACGGTATGTTGTGCGCCGCGTAACTTCTTACGGATCAAAAGTTATGGGCACCAGAGTGACGGAGACGTGGTACCAAGCCCCACGCCCTTTGTTTAAGGGCCCAGCTTCTACATGAAACGAAGTTGTCTTGCCCAAAGTGCTGTGGGATTCAATAATAGAAATGTCATGGATTAGGCTGTCGTCCTTTTCGCGGCTCACGAAGTACGATCCGGGATGAAGAAATATCTCAAAAAAGAAAAGTGTCCCAAAACTGATCAAGACGTTCAATTATAGGCTCCGAAAATAGGCACAGCTGAGAAGGCTTGCTGCCCCCGTCGTAGATCTTTCCGAGAGCTTTCCAACGGTATGTTGTGCGCCGCGTAACTCCTTACGGATCAAAAGTTATGGGCACCGGAGCAACGGATACTTGGTCACAAGCCCCACGCCTTCGGTTCGCTAGCCCATCCTCTATGTTAAGTGAAGTTGTGTTGCCCAAGGTGCCGTGGGATTCGTAATAGAAATGTCATGGATTAGGTTGTTGTTCTTTTTGTGGCTCACGACGTATGATCTGGGATAAAAAAACAGCGCAAAAGAATAAAAGTGTCCCAAAACTGATGAAAGAGTTCAATTTTGGGTTCCGAAAATAGGCAAAACTGAGTAGGCTTGTTGGCCCTATCGTAGTGCTCTCAGAGAGCTTTCCAACGGTATGCTGTACGCCGCGTAACTCCTTACGGATCAAAAGTTATGGGCACCGGAGTGACGGATACCTAGTTACAAGCCCCACACCCTCGGTTTGCTGGCCCAGCCTCTACGTGAAGTGAAGTTGTCTTGCCTAAGGTGCGGTGGGATTCGGTAATAGAAATGTGATGGATTAGGTTGTTGTACTTTTCGCGGCTCACGACGTACGATCCGGGATGAAGAAACAGCGCAAAAGAAGAAAAGTATCCCGAAACTGATGAAAACGTTTGATTTTGGGATGCGAAAATAGGTGCTACCAAACAGGCTAGTTGTCCCCGTCGTAGAGCTCTCGGAGTGCTTTCCAATGACATGTTGTGCGCCGCGTAACTCCTTACGGATCAAAAGTTATGGGCACCGGAGTGACGGAGACCTGGTCCCAAGCCCCACGCCCTCTGTTTAAGGGCCCAGCCTCTACGTGAAGCGAAGTTGTCTTGCCCAAGGTGCCGTGGGATTCATTTATAAAAATGTGATGGATTAGGATGTCGTCCTTTTCGCGGCTAACAACATTCGATCCGGGACGAAAAAATATCACAAAAAGAAGAATTGTGTCCCTAAACTGATGAAGACGTTCAATTTTTGGCTCTGAAAACAGGCACAACGGAGAAGCCTTGATGCCCACGTTGTAGAGCTCTCGGAGAGCTTTCCAACGGTATGCTATGCACCGCATAACTCCATACGGATCAAAAGTTATGGTCACCAGAGTGACGGATACTTGGTCACAAGCCCCACGCCTTCGGTTTGCTGGCCCAGCCGCTACGTGAAGTGAAGTTGTCTTGCCCAAGGTGCCGTGGGATTCGGTATTAGAAATGCGATGAATTAGGTTGTCGTCCCTTTCGCGACTCACGATATACGATCAGGGACGAAAAAATAGTGCAATAGAAGAAATGTGTACCGAAACTGATAAAAGTCTTCAATTTTGGGCTCCGAAAATAGGCACAGTCGATTACGCTTGTGGCCCCTGTTGTAGTGCTCTCAGAGAGCTTTCCAACGGTATGGTGTGCGCCGCGTCACTCATTACGGATCAAAAGTTACAGACACCAAAGCGACGGATTCCTGGTCACAAGCCCTACGCCCTCGGTATGCGGGCCCAACTTCTACATGAAGTGAAGTTGTCTTGACCAAGTTGTCGTGGGATTCAGTAATAGAAATTTGATGGATTTGGTTGTCGTCCTTTTCGCGGCTCACGACGCACGATCCGGGACGAAAAAACAGTGCAAAAGAAGAAAAGTGTTCCAAAATTGATGAAAATGTTTGATTTTGGGATCCGAAAATTGGTGAAGATGAACAAGCTCGCTTTTCCCGTTGTAGAGTTCTCGGAGTGCTTTCCAACGATATGCTGCACGCTGTGTAACTCCTTACGGATCAAAAGTTATAGGCACCGGAGCGACGGAGACCTGGTCCCATGCCCCACGCCCCCTGTTTAAGGGCCCACCCTCTACGTGAAGCAAAGTTGTCTTGCCCAAGGTGCCATGGGATTCAGTAATAGAAATGTAATGGTTAAGGTTGTCGTCCTTTTCGCGGCTCACGATGTACGATCCTGCACGAAAAAACATAGCAAAAAAATAAATGTGTCCCGAACCTGATGATAACATGAAATTTTGGGCTCCGAAATTAGGCGTAGCCAAAAAGGCTTCCTGCCCCCGTCGTAGAGCTCTCGGTGACATTTCCAACGGTATGCTGTGGCGGCGTAACTTCTTATGAATCAAAAGTTATAGGCACTAGAGCGACGGAGACCTGGTCCCAAGCCTCACGCCCTCTGTTCGCGGGCCCAGCCTCTACGTGAAGTGAAGTTGTCTTGCCCAAGGTGCCGTGGGATTCGGTAATAGAAATATGATGGATTATGTTGTCGTCCTTTTTGTGGCTCACAAAGTACGATCCGAGACAGAAAAATAGTACAATAGAAGAAAAATGTCCCGAAACTGATGAAAACGTTCAATTTTGGGCTCTGAGAACAGGCACAGGCGAGCAGGCTTGCTGCCGCCATCGTAGAGTTCTCTGAGAGCTTTCCAACGGTATGCTGTACGCCGTATAACGCCTTACGGATCAAAAGTTATGGGTACCGGAGCGACGGAGACCTGGTACCAAGCCCGAGTCCCTCTGTTTAAGGGCCCAGCCTCTACGTGAATCGAAGTTGTCTTGCCAAAGGTGTCATGGGATTCAGTAATAGAAATGTGATGGATTAGGTTGTCGTCCTTTTTGCAGCTCACGAAGTACGATCCGAGACAGAAAAATTGTGCAAAATAAGATAAGTGTCCCGAAATTGATGAAAACGTTCAATTTTGGGCTTCAAAAATAGGCGCAGCAAAGCAGGCTTGCTGCCCTCGTCGTAGAGCTCTTGGAGAGCTTTCCAACGGTATGATGTGCGCCGCGTAACTCCTTACGGATCAAAAGTTATGGGCACCGGAGCGACGGAGACCTGGTCCCAAGCCCCACGCCCTCTGATTAAGGGCCCAGCCTCTACGTGAAGCGAAGTTGTCTTGCCCAAGGTGCCATGGGATTCGGTAATAGAAATGTGATGGATTAGGTTGTCGTCCTTTTTGCGGCTCACGACGTACGATCCGAGACGGAGAAATGTAGCAAAAAAAGAAAAATGTCCCAAAACTGATCAAGACGTTCAATTTTAGGCTCCGAAAATAGGCACAACTGAGAAGGCTTGCTGCCCTTGTCGTAGAGCTTTCAGAGAGCTTTCCAACGGTATGCTGTGCACGGCCTAACTCCTTACGGATCAAAAGTTATGGGCACCGGAGCAACGGATACCTGGTCACAAGTCCCACGCCTTCGGTTCGCTGGACCAGCCTCTACATTAAGTGAAGTTGTCTTGCCCAAGGTACCATGGGATTCAGTAATAGAAATCTCATGGATTAGGTTGTCGTCCTTTTCGTGGCTCACGACGTACGATCTGGGACAAAAAAATAGCACAAAAGAATAAAAGTGTACCGAAACTGATGAAAGAGTTCAATTTTGGGCTTCGAAAACAGGCACAACCAAGTAGAATTGTTTCCCCTGTCGTAGTGCTCTCGGAGAGCTTTCCAACGGTATACTGTGCACCTCGTAACTCCTTACGGATCAAAAGTTATGGGCACCGGAGCTACGGATACCTAGTTACAAGCCCCACACCCTCGGTTTGCTGGCCCAGCCTCTACGTGAAGTGAAGTTGTCTTTCCCAACATGCAGTGGGATTCGATAATAGAAATGTGATGGATTTGGTTGTCGTCCTTTTCGCGGCTCACGACTTACGATCCGGGATAAAAAAACAGCGCAAAAGAAGAAAAGTGTCCCAAAACTGATGAAAACGTTTGATTTTGGGATCCGAAAAAAGGTACAACCGAACAGGCTTGCTGCTTCCATCGTAGAGCTGTTGGAGTGCTTTCGAATGACATGTTGTGCGCCGCGTAGCTCCTTTCGGATCAAAAGATATAGGCACCAGAGAGACGGAGACCTGGTACCAAGCCCCATGCCCTCTGTTTAAGTGCCTAATCCCTACGTCATGCGAAGTTTTCTTGCCCAAGGTGCCATGGGATTCATTAATAGAAATGTGATGGATTAGGGTGTCGTCCTTTTCGCGGCTCACGACGTACGATCCGGGATGAAAAAATATCACAAAAAAAGAAATGTGTCCCTAAATTGATGAAAACGTTCAATTTTCGGCTCCGAAAATAGGCACAGCCGAGAAGGCCTACTGCCCCCGTCATAGAGCTCTTAGAGAGCTTTCCAACGGTATGTTGTGCGCTGTGTATCTCCTTACGGATCAAAACTTATGGGCACCGGAGCGACGGATACCTGGTCACAAGCCCCATGCCCTCGGTTTGCCGGCCCAGCCTCTACGTTAAGTGACGTTGTCTTGCCCAAGGTGCCATGGGATTCGGTAATAGAAATGTGATGGATTAGGTTGTTGTCCTTTTCGCGGCTCATGACATATGATCCAGGACGAAAAAACAGTGCAAAACAAGAAAAGTGTCACGAAATTGATGAAAACGATTGATTTTGGGATCCGAAAAATGGTGCAGCCGAGCAGGCTCGCTTTTCCTGTCTTAGAGCTCTCGGAGAGCTTTCCAACGGTATGTTGTGCGCCTCGTAACTCCTTACGGATCAAACGTTATGGGCACCAGAGCGACGGAGACCTGGTCCTAAGCCCTACGCCCTCTGTTTAAGGGCCCAGCCTCTACATGAAGCAAGGTTGTCTTGCCCAAGGTGCCGTGGGATTCGGTAATAGAAATGTGATGGATTAGATTGTTGTCCATTTTGCGGCTCACGACGTACGATCCGAGACGAAAAAATAGTGTAAAAGAAGAAAAGTGTCACGAAACTGATGAAAACGTTCAATTTTGGACTCCGAATATAGGCGCAGCTGAGCAGGCTTGCTGCCCTGTCGTAGAGCTCTTGGAGAACTTCCAATGGTATGCTATGTGCTGCGTAACTCCTTACGGATCAAAAGTTATGGGCACTGGAGCGAGGGAGACCTGGTCCCAAGCCCCACACCCTCTGTTTAAGGGCCTAGCCTCTACGTGAATCGAAGTTGTCTTGCCCAAGTTGTCGTGGGATTCGGTAATAGAAATGTGATGGATTAGGTTGTCGTCCTTTTCACGGCTCACGACGTACGATCCGTGACAGAAAAACAGTGCAAAAGAAGAAAAATATCCCGAAACTGATGAAAACATTCATTTTTGGGCACCAAAAACTGGCGCAGCCGAGCAGGCTTGTTTCAATCGTCGTAAAGCTCTCTGAGAGCTTTCCAACGGTATGCTGTGCGCCGCGTAATGCCTTACGGATTAAAAGTTATTGGCACCGGAGCGTCGAAGACCTAGTCCCAAGCCCCACGCCCTCGGTTTGCGGGACCAGCCTCTAAGTGAAGCAAAGTTGTCTTGCCCAAGATGCCTGGGATTCGGTACTAGAAATGTGATGGATTAGGTTGTCATCCTTTTTATAGCTCACGAAATACGGTCCGAGATAGAAAAATAGTGCAAAATAAGAAAAGTGTCCCGAAATTGATGAAAACGTTCAATTTTGGGCTTCGCAAACAGGCGCAGCAGAGCAGGCTTGCTGCCCTCGTCGTAGAGCTCTTGGAGAGCATTCCAACTGTATGATGTGTGCCGCGTAACTCCTTACGGATCAAAAGTTATGGGCACCAGAGTGACAGAGACGTGGTACAAAGCCCCACGCCCTCTGTTTAAGGGCCTAGCCTTTACGTGAAGCGAAGTTGTCTTGCCCAAGGTGCCATGGGATTCGGTAATAAAAATGTGATGGACTAGGTTGTCGTCCTTTTCGTAGCTCACGACGTACGATCCGGGACGAAAAAACATTACAAATAAAGAAAAGTATCCCGAAAATTATGAAGACGTTCAATTTTAGGCTCCGAAAATAGGTATAGCTGAGAAGGCTTGCTACCCCCGTCGTAGAGCTCTCCGAGAGCTTTCCAATGGTATGATGTGCGCCGCGTAACTCCTTACGGATCAAAAGTTATGGGCACCGGAGCAACGGATACCTGGTCACAAGCCCCACGCCTTCGGTTCGCTGACCCTGCCTCTATGATAAGTGAAGTGGTCTAGCCCAAGGTGCCGTGGGATTCGGTAATAGAAATGTCATGGACTAGGCTGTCGTCCATTTCGTGGCTCACGACGTATGATCCGGGACGAAAGAACAGCGCAAAAGAATAAAAGTGTCCCGAAACTGATGAAAGAGTTCAATTTTGGGCTCCGAAAACAGGCACAGCTGAGTAGGCTTGTTGCCCTTGTCGTAGTGCTCTCGGAGAGCTTTCCAATGGTATGCTGTGCGCCCTGTAACTCCTTACGGATCAAAAGTTATGGGTACCGGAGCGACGGATACCTGGTTACAAGCCCCACTCCCTCGGTTTGCTGGCCCAGCCTCTACGTGAAGTGAAGTTGTCTTGCCCAACATGCCGTGGGATTAGGTAATAGAAATGTTATGGATTTGGTTGTCGTCCTTTTCGCGGCTCACGACGTACGATCCGGGACAAAAAAACAGCGCAAAAGAAGAAAAGTATCCCAAAATTGATGAAAACGTTTGATTTTGTGATCCGAAAAAAGGTGCAACCGAACAGGCTTGCTGCTCCTGTCGTAGAGCTCACGGAGTGATTTCCAACGACATGTTGTGCGCCGCGTAACTCCTTACGGATCAAAAGTTATGGGCACCGGAGCGACGGAGACCTGGTACCAAGCCCCATGCCCTCTGTTTAAGTGCCTAATCCCTACGTCAAGCGAAGTTTTCTTGCCCAAGGTGCCATGGGATTCATTAATAGAAATGTGATGGATTAGGATGTCGTCCTTTTCGCGGCTAACGACGTACGATCCGGGATGAAAAAATATCGCAAAAAAAGAATTGTGTCCCTAAACTGATGAAGACGTTCAATTTTCAGCTCCGAAAACAGGCACAACCGAGAAGGCTTGCTGCCCCCATCGTACAGCTCTCAGGGAGCTTTCCAACGGTATGATGTGCGCCGCGTATCTCCTTACGGATCAAAGCTTATGGGCACCGGAGCGACGGATACCTGGTCACAAGCCCCACGCCTTCGGTTTGCTAGCCCAGCCTCTACGTTAAGTGACGTTGTCTTGCCCAAGATGCCATGGGATTCGGTAATAGAAATGTGATGGATTAGGTTGTCGTCCTTTTCGCGGCTCATAACGTACGATCCGGGACAAAAAAATAGCGCAATAGAAGAAAAGTGTCCCGAAACTTATAAAAGAGTTCAATTTTGGGCTCTGAAAACAGGCACAGTCGAGTAGGCTTTTAGCCCCTGTGGTATTGCTCTCGGAGAGCTTTCCAACGGTATGTTGTGCGCCGCGTAACTCCTTACGGATCAAAAGTTAAGGGCCCCAGAGCGACAGATACCTGGTCACAAGCCCCATGCCCTCGGTTTGCTGGCCCAACCTCTACGTGAAGTGAAGTTGTCTTGCCCAAGATGTCGTGGGATTCGGTAATAGAAATGTGATAGATTTGGTTGTTGTCCATTTCGCAGCTCATGACGTACGATCCGGGATGAAAAAACAGTGCAAAACAAGAAAAGTGTCACGAAATTGATGAAAACGATTGATTTTGGGATCCGAAAAATGGTGCAGCCGAGCAGGCTCGCTTTTCCTGTCTTAGAGCTCTCGGAGTACTTTCCAACGATATGCTGCACGCTGTGTAACTCCTTACGGATCAAAAGTTATAGGCAACGGAGCGACGGAGACCTGGTCCCAAGCCCCACGCCCTCTGTTTAAGGGCCCAGCCTCTACATGAAGCGATGTTGTCTTGCCCAAGGTACCATTGGATTCGGTAATAGAAATGTGATGGATTAGGGTGTCGTTCTTTTTGCGGCTCACGACGTATGATCCAGCACAGAAAAACATAGCAAAAAAAGAAATATGTCCCGAAACTGATGAAAACATAAAATTTTGGGCTCTGAAAACAGGCGTAGCCAAAAAGGCTTGCTGCCTCCGTCGTAGAGCTCTCGGTGACGTTTCCAACGGTATGCTGTGCGCAGCGTAACTTCTTATAGATCAAAAGTTATAGGCTCCAGAACGACGGAGACCTGGTCCCAAGCCCCACGCCCTCTGTTCGCGGGCCCAGCCTCTACGTGAAGCGAAGTTTTCTTGCCCAAGGTGCCATGGGATTTGGTAATAGAAATGTGATGGATTAGGTTGTCATCCTTTTCGTGCCTCACGAAGTACGATCCGAGATAGAAAAACAGTGCAAAAGAAGAAAAGTATCCTGAAACTGATTAAAACATTCGATTTTGGGCTCTGAGAACAGGCGCAGGCGAGCAGGCTTGCTGCCACCATCTTAGAGCACTCTGAGAGCTTCCCAACGGTATGTTGTACGCCGCGTAACGCCTTACGAATCAAAAGTTATGGGCACCGGAGCGACGGAGACCTGGTACCAAGCTTGAGTCGCTCTGTTTAAGGGCCTAGCCTCTACGTGAAGCGATGTTGTCTTGCCCAAGGTGTCGTGGGATTCAGTAATAGAAATGTGATGGATTAGGTTGTCGTATTTTTGTAGCTCACGAAGTGCGATCTGAGACAGAAAAACCATGCAAAATAAGAAAAGTGTCCCAAAATTGATGAAAACATTCAATTTTGGACTTCGAAAACAGGCACAGCGGAGCAGGCTTGCTGCCCTCGTCGTAGAGCTCTCGGAGAGCATTCTAACGGTATGACGTACGCCGCGTAACTCCTTACGGATCAAAAGTTATGGGCACCAGAGCGACGGAGACGTGGTTCCAAGCCCCACGCCCTCGGTTTGCGAGCCCAGCCTCTACGTGAGGCGAAGTTGTCTTGCCCAAGGTATCGTGGGATTCGGTAATAAAAATGTGATGGACTAGGTTGTCGTCCTTTTCGTAGCTCACGACGTACGATCCGGGACGAAAAAACATTACAAATAAAGAAAAGTATCCCGAAAATTATGAAGACGTTCAATTTTAGGCCCCAAAAATAGGCACAGCTGAGAAGGATTGCTACCTCCGTCGTAGAGCTCTCTGAGAGCTTTCCAATGGTATGATGTGCGCCGCGTAACTCCTTACGGATCAAAAGTTATGGGCACCGGAGCAACGGATACCTGGTCACAAGCCCCACGCCTTCGGTTTACTGGCCCAACCTCTACGTTAAGTGAAGTGGTCTTGCCCAAGGTGCCGTGGGATTCGGTAATAGAAATGTCATGGATTAGGTTGTCGTCTTTTTCGTGGCTCACGACGTATGATCTGGGACGAAAAAACAACGCAAAAGAATAAAAGTGTACCGAAACTGATGAAAGAGTTCAATTTTGGGCTCTGAAAATAGGTGCAGCCAAGTAGGCTTGTTGCCCCGGTCGTAGTGCTCTTGGAGAGCTTTCCAACGGTATGTTGTGCACCTCGTAACTCTTTACGGATCAAAAGTTATGGGCACTAGAGCTACGGATACCTGATTACAAGCCCCACGCCCTCGGTTTGCTGGCCCAGCCTCTACGTGAAGTGAAGTTGTCTTTCCTAACATGCAGTGGGGTTTGGTAATAAAAATGTGATGGATTTGGTTGGCGTCCTTTTCGCCGCTTACGACGTACGATCTGGGACAAAAATACAGGGCAAAAGAAGAAAAGTATCACAAAACTGATGAAAACATTTGATTTTGGGATCCAAAAATCAGTGCAACGGAACATGCCTGCTGCTCCCGTCGTAGAGCTCTCGGAGTGCTTTCCAACGACATGTTGTGCGCCGCGTAACTCCTTATGGATCAAAAGTTATGGGCACCGGAGCGACGGAGACCTGGTACCAAGCCCTACGCCCTCTGTTTAAGGGCCTAACCTCTACGTGAAGCGAAGTTGTCTTGCCCAAGGTGCCATGGGATTCGGTAATAGAAATGTGACAGATTAGGATGTCGTCCTTTTCGCGGCTAACGACGTACGATCCGGCATGAAAAAATATCGCAAAAAAAGAAATATGTCCCTAAACTGATGAAGACGTTCAATTTTTGGCTATGAAAACAGGCACAGCCGAGAAGGCCTACTGCCCCCATCGTAGAACTCTTAGAGAGCTTTCCAACGGTATGTTGTGCGCTGCGTATCTCCTTACGGATCAAAACTTATGGGCACCGGAGCGACGGATACCTGGTCACAAGCCCCACGCCCTCGGTTTGCAGGTGCAGCCTCTACGTTAAGTGAACTTGTCTTGCCCAAGGTGCTGTGGGATTCGGTAATAGAAATGTGATGGACAAGTTTGCCTTCCTTTTCGCAGCTCACAACGTACGTTCCGGAACAAAAAAATAGCGCAATAGAAGAAAAGTGTCCCGAAACTGATAAAAGAGTTCAATTTTGGGCTCCGAAAATAGGCACAGTCGAGTAGGCTTGCGGCCCCTGTGGTAGTGATCTTGGAGAGCTTTCCAACGGTATGTTGTGCACTGCGTAACTCCTTATGGATCAAAAGTTAAGGGCACCAAAGCGACGGATACTTGGTCACAAGCACCACGCCCTCGGTTTGCAAGCCCAACCTCTACGTGAAGTGAGATTGTCTTGCCCAAGATGTCGTGGGATTCGGTAATAGAAATGTGATAGATTTGGTTGTCGTCCGTTTCGCGGCTCATGACGTATGATCCAGGACGAAAAAACAGTGCAAAACAAGAAAAGTGTCACGAAATTGATGAAAACGATTGATTTTGGGATCCGAAAAATGGTGCAGCCGAGCAGGCTCGCTTTTCCTGTCTTAGAGCTCTCGGAGTACTTTCCAACGATATGCTGCACGCTGTGTAACTCCTTACGGATCAAAAGTTATAGGCACCGGAGCGACGGAGACCTGGTCCCATGCCCCACGCCCTCTGTTTAAGGGCCCAGCCTCTACGTGAAGCAAAGTTGTCTTGCCCAAGGTACCGTGGGATTCGGTAATAGAAATGTGATGGATTAGGCTGTCGTCCTTTTCGCGGCTCACGATGTACGATCCTGCACGAAAAAACATAGCAAAAAAATAAATGTGTCCCGAAACTGATGATAACATGAAATTTTGGGCTCCGAAAACAGTTGTAGTCAAAAAGGCTTGCGGCCCCCATCGTAGAGCTCTCGGTGACGTTTCCAACGGTATGCTGTGCACTGCGTAACTTCTTATGGATCAAAAGTTATAGGCACCGGAGCGACAGAGACCTGGTCCCAAGCCCCACGCCCTCAGTTCGCAGGCCCAGCCTCTACGTGAAGCAAAGTTGTCTTGCCCAAGGTGCCATGGGATTCGGTAATAGAAATGTGATGGATCAGGTTGTCGTCCTTTTTACGGTTCACGAAGTACGATCCGAGACAAAAAACCAGTGCAAAAGAAGAAAAGTGTCCCGAAACTGATGAAAACGTTCAATTTTGGGCTCTGAAAATAGGCGCAGCCTAGCAGGCTTGCTGCCAGCATCGTAGAGCTCTCGGAGAGCTTTCCAACGGTATGTTGTACGCCGCGTAACGCCTTACGGATCAAAAGTTATGGGCACCGATGCGACGGAGACCTGGTACCAAGCCCGACGCCCTCTGTTTAAGGCCCAGCCTCTACATGAAGCGAAGTTGTCTTGCCCAAGGTGCCATGGAATTTGGTAATAGAAATGTGATGGATTAGGTTGTCGTCCTTTTTGCGGCTCACGAAGTACGATCCGAGACAGAAAATAGTGCAAAATAAGAAAGTGTCCAGAAATTGATGAAAACGTTCAATTTTGGGCTCCGAAAACAAGCGCAGCCTAGCAGGCTTGCTGCCCTTGTCTTAGAGCTTTTCAAGAGCTTTCCAACGGTATGCTGTGCGCCACGTAAATCCTTACGGATCAAAAGTTATGAGCACCAGAGCGACGGAGACGTGGTACCAAGCCCCACGCCCTCTGTTTAAGGGCCCAGCCTCTACGTGAACCGAAGTTGTCTTGCCCAAGGTATCGTGGGATTCGGTAATAAAAATGTGATGGACTAGGTTGTCGTCCTTTTCGCGACTCATGACGTACTATCCGGGATGATGAAATATCGCAAAAAAAGAAAAGTGTCCCAAAACATATCCAGATGTTCAATTTTAGGCTCCGAAAATAGGTATAGCTGAGAAGGCTTGCTACCCCCGTCGTAGAGCTCTCCGAGAGCTTTCCAATGGTATGATGTGCGCCGCGTAACTCCTTACGGATCAAAAGTTATGGGCACCGGAGCAACGGATACCTGGTCACAAGCCCCACGCCTTCGGTTCGCTGGCCCAACCTCTACGTTAAGTGAAGTTGTCTTGCCCAAGGTGCCATAGGATTCGGTAATAGAAATGTCATGGACTAGGCTGTCGTCCATTTCGTGGCTCACGACGTATGATCCGGGACGAAAGAACAGCGCAAAAGAATAAAAGTGTCCCGAAACTGATGAAAGAGTTCAATTTTGGGCTCCGAAAACAGGCACAGCTGAGTAGGCTTGTTGCCCTTGTCGTAGTGCTCTCGGAGAGCTTTCCAATGGTATGCTGTGCGCCCTGTAACTCCTTACAGATCAAAAGTTATGGGCACCGGAGATACGGATACATGGTTACAAGCCCTACGCCCTTGGTTTGCTGGCCCACCCTCTACCTGAAGTGAAGTTGTCCTTCCCAACATGCAGTGGGATTCGGTAATAGAAATGTGATGGATTAGGTTGTCGTCCTTTTCGCACCACACAACGTACGATCCGGGACAAAACAATAGCACAAAAGAAGAAAAGTATCCAAAAACTGATGAAAATGTTTGATTTTGGGCTCCGAAAAAAGGTGCAACCAAACAGGCTTGCTGCTTCTATCGTAGAGCTCTTGGAGTGCTTTCCAACGACATGTGTGCCGCGTAACTCCTTACGGATCAAAAGTTATGGGCACCGGAGCGACGGAGACTTGGTACTAAGCCCCACGCCCTCTATTTAAGGGCTTAACCTCTACGTCAAGCAAAGTTTTCTTGCCCAAGGTGCCGTGGGATTCATTAATAGAAATGTGATGGATTAGGATGTCGTCCTTTTCGCGACTAACGACGTACGATCCGGGATAAAAAAATATCATAAAAAAAGAATTGTGTCCCTAAATTGATGAAGACGTTCAATTTTTGGCTCCAAAAACAGGCACAACCGAGAATGCTTGCTACCCCCGTCGTAGAGCTCTCAGGGAGCTTTCCAACGGTATGCTGTGCGCTGCGTATCTCCTTTCGGATCAAAATTTATGGGCACCGGAGCGACGGATACCTGGTCACAAGCTCTACGCCTTCGGTTTGCTGGCCCAGCCTCTACGTGAAGTGACGTTGTCTTGCCCAAGGTGCCGTGGGATTCGGTAATAGAAATGTGATGAATTAGGTTGTCGTCCTTTTCGCGGCTCACGATGTACGATCCGGGACGAAAAAATAGCGCAATAGAAGAAAAGTATCCCGAAACTGATGAAAGAGTTCAATTTTGGGCTCTGAAAACAGGCACAGTCGAGTAGGCTTTTAGCCCCTGTGGTATTGCTCTCGGAGAGCTTTCCAACGGTATGTTGTGCCCCGTGTACCTCCTTGCGGATCAAAAGTTAAGGGCACCAGAGCGACGGATACCTGGTCACAAGCCCCACGCCCTCGGTTTGCTGGCCCAACCTCTACGTGAAGTGAAGTTGTCTTGCCCAAGATGTCGTGGGATTTGGTAATAGAAATGTGATGGATTTGGTTGTCGTCTCTTTCGCGGCTCATGACGTACGATTCGGGACGAAAAAATAGTGCAAAAGAAGAAAAGTGTCCCGAAATTGATGAAAATGATTGATTTTGGTATCCAAAAACTGGTGCAGCGGAGCAGGCTTACGGCTCCCGTCGTAGAGCTCTCGGAGTGCTTTCCAATGATATGCTGCGCGCTGCGTAACTCCTTACGGATCAAAAGTTATGGGCACCGGAGCGACAGAGACCTGGTCCCAAGCCCCACGCCCTCTGTTTAAGGGCCCCGCCTCTACGTGAAGCGAAGTGGTCTTGCCCAAGGTGCCATGAGATTCGGTAATAGAAATGTAATGGATTAGGTTGTCGTCCTTTTCGCGGCTCACGATGTACGATCCAGCACGGAAAAACACAGCAAAAAAAGAAATGTGTCCCGAAACTGATGAAAACATGAAATTTTGGGCTCCAAAAATAGGCGTAGCCAAAAAAGCTTGCTGCCCCTGTTGTAGAGCTCTAAGTGACATTTCCAACGGTATGCTGTACGCTGCGTAACTTCTTATAGATCAAAAGTTATAGGCACCGGAGTGACGGAGACCTGGTCCCAAGCCCCACGCCCTCAGTTCGCGGGCCTAGCCTCTACGTGAAGCGAAGTTGTCTTGCCCAAGGTGCCGTGAGATTCGGTAATAGAAATGTGATGGATTAGGTTGTCATCCATTTTGCGGCTCACGAAGTACGATCCGAGACAGAAAAACAGTGCAAAAGAAGAAAAGTGTCCCAAACCTGATGAAAATGTTCAATTTTGGGATTTGAAAATAGGCGCAGCCGAGTATGCATTCTACCACCATCGTAGAGCTCTTGGAGAGCTTTCCAACAGTATGCTGTATGCCACGTAACGCCTTACGGATCAAAAGTTATGGGCACTGGAGCGACGGATACCTGGTACCAAGCCCGAGTCCCTCTGTTTAAGGGCCCAGTCTCTACGTGAAGCGAAGTTGTCTTGCCCAAGGTGTCACGGGATTCAGTAATAGAAATGTGATGGATTAGGTTGTCGTCCTTTTTGCAACTCACGAAGTACGATCCGAGATAGAAAAACAGTGCAAAATAAGAAAAGTGTCCCGAAATTGCTCAAAATGTTCGATTTTGGGCTTCAAAAACAGGGACTGCTGTAATACCCGAGCCCGGAATGTGAATTTTCTTTGTTTATTATTTTGAAAATTATATTTCCTTAAATTCTTTGTGAATTAATTGTTACTTTCTCGCTGACGCAACGTGCATTGTATTTAAGGAGCGATAGCTAGATAACGATTTCCAGTCCTTAGTAAATAGTGAAACTAGTATTTAGATGACTTAAATTTTATATTTTAAATGTTGCTAGCTTTAATTGAACTTACCTTAGCTGAAATGGCTTTAAAACGCACAAAATAGGGCTCTTTGACCAAGTTTTTAAGTTGTTGACTTAGCCCTTTGACCCTTTAACCATTTGACCCTTAAATAAGCTTATAACTTAGCATAATAATAATAATAAAAAAAAACAGCAGCAAAAACAGTGAGCAGCAGGCCGAAACAAGAGAGAAAGAAAAAAAAAATATTCAACCTTCCAAACGATCAATCTTCGCGTGAGCTCGTGCGGGGTGGTTTCCGAGGAAACCAACGTTGTTTTCCTAGCGACTAGGAGTACCTAAGGTGAGGGAAGCATGTTATTTGCGCATTTATACGTTGTATATGTTAACTTTGTCAATTTTTAGATTTATCCGTAGATCGTTATTTAAAGCAATTTGATGCTTCTAGAATGTTCCTTGGCATTTGTAGAACATGTATTTATAGCTTTGTAACATTTTCTGCGGTTAAATGTTGTGATTGCAAATTAAATTGTGAAATAAATAGTATTTTATGAATAGTAAAACCTTGAAACGTTGAAATTGCGCTGTTATGCTTTCCGTTGATGTAGAAATGTGCTAGGTATGCTAGAATGCTAAAATGTGTGGTTTGTTTGGGTTGCGTAGTGGAAAAAATGAGAATTAAGCCTTTGGAAAAGTCGGGATCGTTTAGGTCGGCTTTAGCGTTTTCTCATTTTGCATGTTGGCATTGCTTCGGGAGGCCATGGAAGCACTTTTGGTGCGATTATGGCGTTGGTTGGGTGTTTGGTTGATATAGTTGTAGTTCAAACGAGAAAGGGGAAAATCGGGGCTTTGCGCGAGTTCTAGGGTAAAGTAAGGTTTCGGGGTCTTTAGACGTGCCTTACGGTGACCTAGGAGGGTTGGCGAAGTCGGTTTCCAGAACTCGTGGCTCGTTTGGAAATGGTAGCATTTTGATAGTTGGGGCTGATTTGTGTTTTGTGTGTTTTCTTGTCTTTATGCTTATAGAATGCTTAGAAATACTTGGAATACTTGTTTGAGTTGTTTTGGCTTGAATTACTTATCAAATTGCTGCTATTGCGTGCGAGAGTAACCTACTTTGTTATTCTCCCACGTGTGGCTTTATCGCCTTGTATCGAGTCTTGCATTGCATAGTGTCTCGCGCGTGAGTGATGGGCCTCTCTGAGTAGCCTCGGGTTGCCAGTGTTGGTTGCTCTAGCTCCGCTGCTATTCCCTTTCTCGCTTGGGTTGCCTCCTACGGAGATTTGGCTCGTAGGTTGATGGATACTTCCGGGGCATTCCAAACTGGTGTTATAAGGTGGTTTTGGGCCGGCGCGTCGTCATCGAATTCGTGTTTGAAAGTTGCTCGTGAAAAGAGTATCGTATCCTTTAATTGAGTGTTTGCGGCTTTAAATACTTGCCTTGCTTTATTGTTGGCTTTGGATGTAACTTATATGATTTGTATGTGTTGCTTGGCTAATTGCATTGCATACTCCTTTCATCTCCGTCCTTGATACCAATTGCCCTCGCTGAGCAATAGTTTTTGCTCATTCCTTTCTATACCATGTTTTTACAGGAGTAGTTGAAGCAGACCCTCTCGAGGTAATAGAGGAGGAGCAGCAGGTAGAGGTGTTTCCGTGATAGCACTTCCCTGCTTTGCTGGTGGTTGGTTACCAGTTTTGTGCGTACCTTGCATGTTATGTATATTGCGTGGAGGTCGCTTAATTTTGAGGCTTGTAGCCTTGTATATATTTCCTAGTTTAAGGCCTCTATGGTCTTATGTTGTAATGGATTAAAGTTGTAACGTTGTAACTTATACTCGGATGACTAGTAAGAAAATGCATGCTAATGGATTTGATTAGTGGCATAAGTACTTGTGTAGTATGCATATCATTTTTGGGTTTGGAAAGTTGGTTAATAAGAATATATGTTGTAAAGAAAGTTGGCTTATTTTGGTTATTATATAGCTTTCGCAAGTATTATATTGATTTTAGGGTTTTTGGATCGTCCGCGGTACAGAGGAGACTCCGTCCGTGTGTCGGGTCCGGGCTTGGCCTTTTGCGGGGTCGGGTTGGGGCGTGACATCTTTAGGTGGTATCAGAGCATGATAGTCTTGCATGAGCCGGGATACCTGTGGGGTAAAGGTCTAAAATGCTAAAGTGTTTATGTATGATTGCTAAGTGAAAAGAAAATGTTCTAGCATGATTTTGTGAACTTGGAATGTTTATGTGTTTAAGTGAAATAGTTTGGCAAGTTAAACTTGTCTTATGTGAATTGTGTGATAGAATATTGGATTGTTATTGACTTGAGTGTTATCTAATCTTATGTGTTATATTTCTGTCTATAAACTGCTTTTAAATGTTGCCAGCTATTGTGAGTTGCTACTATGCCGCCATGTCGTGGTACTCAAGGTATAGTATCAGATGAAGAGACAGCAGAACAGGGTCAGCAGCCGTTGCCTAAGCAGTTTATGGCTACCATGACTACTGCAGTAGACCGGATCACACAGGTACTACATGAGAAGAGGCAGGACCGGATTAATCCCCAGGGTAATCAAGCTAATCCTGGTGGACAGGGGTACAGAGTTGAGAACAATCAGTTAGAGAAATTTCTGAGGCACGAGCCGGGAAAGTTCTTCGGGGAGCCGGATGATGAGGTGGCCGAGAGATGGATTAATCGATTTGAGAAGATTTTCACCGCTTTGAGGTACACTGATGAGGCAAGAATAGACTATGCATCATTTTTATTTGAGGGTGATGCAGAGCAGTGGTGGAATACTGTCAGATTGAGGTGGGATTGTGAGGATGTTCCACACTTATGGGATGATTTTGTAAGTGAGTTCCGGGACAAATATATTCCCGAGATGGCTATGGAGAGGAGGGAAGATAAGTTTGTGGCCCTGAAACAGGGAAATATGACTGTTGCTCAATACGAGGCTAGGTTTGTTAGCCTGTCGAGGTATATGCCCGAGTTGGTACGGCCGGCTAGGAGGATGATACATAGGTTTGTCCGTGGGCTGAGAATGGACATTCAGTTGCATTTGACTGGGCAGACCTACACTATTTTTCCCGAGGCATTTCAGGCAGCCTCGAAGTTTGAGAAACGGAAGGCCGAGATGTTAGCTGAGAGCAGTCAGCCGAGTAAGAAGCAGTATTTGGGCCAGAGCAGCCAGAGTCAGCCGAGGCAGTATCAGGCTTCTGCACAGGGTCCTCAGCAACGTCCGTATCAGCCACAGCAACAGATTCAAGCTAGGCCAGCTGTGACTAGACCCCAGCAGGGAGGTACAGTTCCTACCCCTGCCAGAGCCCCAGTACCTACGGGAAACACTGCGGTTAGGCAAAATCAGCAGTGTAATTATTGTAATCGGCCAGGGCATATTGAGGCTAACTGCTGGAGGAAGAGTGGTAAATGTACGGGTTGTGGCAGTGATGACCATAGGGTGAGGGATTGCCCTAAATATAATAATGTTCAGGGCCGTGGTGGAGGCCAAGGTGTTCAGAATAGGGCTGCAGGTGCACGACCAGCACAGAGAGTTCAGGCTAGAGTCTTTGCACTGGATGCAGAAGAGCTACCCGATACTACAGCTATAGTGGAAGGTACCTTTCTTCTCAATACTCAGCCAGTTAAAGTTTTGATTGATCCCGGAGCTACGCATTCGTTTATAACTCCTGCATGTGCACGATCTGTGAATGTTTGCATTGATAATTTGCCTCATGAAGTTGAAGTTAGTACTCCTTTGGGTAAAAAATTTTTTACTGAGTCCATTTGCAAATCTTGTGATATATGTATTGAGAACCGTAAATTTCCTGCTGATTTAATTATATTGCCATTCCGTGACTTTGAAATCATTTTGGGAATGGACTGGTTGGAAAAGTATTATGCCCAGCTGGATTGTAGAACAAAGGTTGTTTATCTTAAGGTTCCTGACCTACCGGTACTAGAGATTGTTGGGAACTGCAGGGCTGCCCGCATTCCACTTTTATCAGCGATCAAGACTTCTAAGTTGTTGAATAGGGGTTGTGAAGCTTACTTAGCTTATTTGATCAATCAGCCTGCTGATAAGTTGAGTTTGAATGAGGTTCCGATTGTTAGAGACTTCCCTGGTGTATTTCCCAAGGAATTACCGGGTTTACCACCAGATAGGGAGATTGAGTTTGTGATTGATCTTGTACCAGGCACTGCGCCAATTTCTAGGAGTCCTTACAGGATGGCATCGGCCGAACTTCAGGAGTTAAAAATTCAGCTTCAGAACTTACTTGAGAAAGGGTTTATACAACCTAGTTCTTCGCCGTGGGGTGCGCCTGTGTTGTTTGTGAGAAAGAAAGACGGCAGGCTACGGTTATGCGTTGATTATAGGGGACGTAATCAAGTCACAATTAAGAATAAATACCCCTTGCCGTTGATTGAAGAATTGTTTGACCAGTTGCAGGGTGCGAGTGTTTACTCCAAATTTGACTTGAGGCAGGGTTACTATCAACTTAGAATTCGGAGTGACGATATACCAAAGACGGCATTCAGGACTAGATATGGCCACTATGAGTTTGTTGTGTTGCCATTTGGATTGACGAATGCACCAGCCGCATTCATGGACTTGATGCAGAGGGTCTTTCGGCCTTACCTTGATCAGTTTGTCGTGATCTTTATTGACGACATTTTAGTATATTCGAAGAATGAGGCTGAACATGAGCAACACTTGAGGATTGTGCTTCAGACTTTGCAGGAAAACAAGATTTTTGCTAAATTCAGCAAGTGTGAGTTCTAGTTGAACCAGATATCTTTTCTAGGCCATATCATTTCAGATCGAGAATTTCAGTGGACCCAACTAAGATTGAAGTTGTTTCATCTTGGAAGAGACCTGAGACGGTGTCAGAGATTCGGAGTTTTCTTGGATTGGCAGGTTATTACCGGAGATTTGTTAAAGACTTTTCTAAAATTTCTGGACCTTTGAGCCAGTTGACTCGGAAGAAAGTTGCTTGCAACTGGGATGCTAAATGTGAATCCAGTTTCCAAGAATTGAAGAAGAGACTAACTACAGCTCCTATACTAGCTTTACCTGAGGGAACAGAGAACTTCGTTGTCTACAGCGATGCATCTAAGGAAGGTTTGGGCTGTGTTTTAATGCAGAATGGTAAGGTGATTGCTTATGCTTCTAGGAAATTGAAACCTTATGAAGTCAACTACCCTACACATGATCTTGAGTTAGCTGCAGTTGTGTTTGCTTTGAAGAAGTGGCGTCACTACTTGTGGGGTTGCAGATTTGAAATATTTACTGACCACAAGAGTCTCAAGTATTTGTTTTCACAGAAGGATCTGAGTATGAGGCAGCGGAGATGGCTAGAGCTATTGGGTGGTTATAACTATTCTATTAACTATGTGCCAGGTAAGGCAAATGTTGTTGCTGATGCTTTGAGCCGAAAGGCTACTGTTGCAAGCTTGATTATCAAGGACTGGGAGATTTTGGAAGAAATTTGTTCACGGAAGCCAGAAGCTACTGAGGTAGGGATTCGATTTGCTAGTTTGCAGATTCAGTCAAGGTTGCTAGCACAGATCAGAGAGGCTCAGAAGACTGATCCTCACATCTTGAAGATCCAAGAAAAGTCAAAAGGGGGAGAGTCGGAGTTTAAATTACATGCAGATGGCATTTTCAGATTCAGGGATAGAGTATCTGTTCCTGATGATCCGACTTTGAAGAATGAGATCCTGTCCGAGGCACATAATTCGAGGTACACGATTCACCCGGGCAGTACAAAGATGTATAGAGATTTGAAGCAACACTTCTGGTGGAACAATATGAAGAGGGAGATTGCTGGGTATGTATCCAGATGTTTGACTTGTCAGAGGGTTAAAGTTGAGCATCAGAGGCCAGCCGGACTTCTACAGCCATTATCGATTCCGCAGTGGAAGTGGGTACATATTACAATGGACCTTGTGACTGATCTTCCTAGATCTCCGAGAGGATGTGATTCTGTTTGGGTTGTTGTGGACCGCTTGACTAAAGTTACACATTTTATTCCCGTGAACAAACAGGATAGCCTTGATAAGTTAGCTGAACTTTATGTTGCTAATATTGTGAGATTGCATGGTGTGCCACAGAGTATAGTGTCAGATAGGGATCCCAGATTCAGATCTCGTTTTTGGCAGAAGTTGCAAGAGGCCATGGGCACTAAGTTGAGCTTCAGTACTGCATATCATCCGCAAACTGATGGCCAGTCTGAGAGAACCATCAGGATCTTGGAAGACATGCTTCGAGCATGTGTGCTAGACTTTGGGAAGAATTGGGAGAAGTTTTTGCCTTTAGCGGAGTTCGCCTACAACAATAGTTATCAATCTACTATAGGTATGGCTCCCTACGAGGCGTTGTATGGTCGTAAATGCAGATCTCCGTTATATTGAGAAGAGGTTGGAGAGATGAGAACAGTTGATCCGACTGTATTACCTGAGTTGATTAAGATGTTAGATAATGTTCACCTTATTCGCCAGCGTATGCTTACAGCTCAGAGTCGTCAGAAGAGTTATGCAGATAAGCACCGTCGGGATCTTGAGTTTGATTTGGGAGATTGGGTGTTTCTTAAGATTTCTCCACAGAAGGGTTTGATTCGGCAAGGTAAGAGCGGGAAGCTTAGTCCCAGGTATGTGGGTCCGTATGAGATCACCGAAAAGGTAGGTCCTTTGGCTTATCGATTAGCTTTGCCTCCGAGCTTGTCGAGACTTCACGATGTGTTCCATGTGTCTATGTTGAAGAAGTATCATCCAGACCCTTCACATGTACTTGAACCAGAGCCTTTGCAGACTGAAGATAAGTTGTCTTATGAAGAGAAACCGATTAGAATTGTGGATCGGAAGGTTCAGGAGCTTCGCAGAAAGAGTATTCCGTTAGTAAAGGTTCTGTGGAATCATCATGGGTTTGAGGAAGCGACTTGGGAAAGAGAGGACCAAGTTCGGGATCAGTATCCGGACTTGTTTGTTGACCAGGTAAGAATTGCGTGGGCGCAATTGTTTTAAGGGGGAGAGGTTGTAATACCCGAGCTCGGAATGTGAATTTTCTTTGTTTATTATTTTGAAAATTATATTTCCTTAAATTCTTTGTGAATTAACTGTTACTTTCTCGCCGTCGCAACGTGCATTGCATTTAAGGAGCGATAGCTAGATAACGATTTCCAGTCCTCAGCAAATAGTGAAACTAGTATTTAGATGACTTAAATTTTATATTTTAAATGTTGCTAGCTTTAATGGAACTTACCTTAGCTGAAATGGCTTTAAAACGCACAAAATAGGGCTCTTTGACCAAGTTTTAAGTTGTTGACTTAGCCCTTTGACCCTTTGACCATTTGACCCTTAAATAAGCTTATAACTTAGCATAATAAAAAAAAAAGCAGCAAAAATAGCAGCAAAAAAAAATTTTCAACCTTCCAAACGATCAATCTTCGCGTGAGCTCGTGCGGGGTGGTTTCCGAGGCAACCAACATTGTTTTCCTAGCGACTAGGAGTACCTAAGGTGAGGAATGCATGTTATTTGCGCATTTATACGTTGTATATGTTAACTTTGTCCATTTTTAGATTTATCCGTAGATCGTTATTTAAAGCGATTTGATGCTTCTAGAATGTTCCTTGGAATTTGTAGAACATGTATTTATAGCTTTGTAACATTTTCTGCGGTTAAATGTTGTGATTGCAAAGTAAATTGTGAAATGAATAGTGTTTTGTGAATAGTAAAACCTTGAAACGTTGAAATTGCGCTGTTATGCTTTCCGTTGATGTAGAAACTTGCTAGGTATGCTAGAATGCTAAAATGTGTGGTTTGTTTGGGTTGCGTAGTGGAAAAAACGAGAATTAAACCTTTGGGAAAGTCGGGGTCGTTTAGGTCGGCTTTAGCGTTTTCTCATTTTGCATGTTGGCATTGCTTCGGGAGGCCATGGAAGCACTTTTGGTGCGATTATGGCGTTGGTTGGGTGTTTGGTTGATATAGTTGTAGTTTAAACGAGAAAGGGGGAAATCGGGGCTTTGCGCGAGTTCTAGGGTAAAGTATGGTTTCGGGGTCTTTAGATGTGCCTTACGGTGACCTAGGAGGGTTGGCGAAGTCGGTTTTCAAAACTCGTGGCTAGTTTGGAAATGGTAGCATTTTGATAGTTGGGGCCGATTTGTGTTTTGTGTGTTTTCTCGTCTTTATGCTTATAGAATGCTTAGAAATACTTGTTTGAGTTGTTTTGGATTGAATTACTTATCAAATTGCTGCTATTGCGTGCGAGAGTAACCTACTTTGTTATTCTCCCACGTGTGGCTTTATCGCCTTGTATCGAGTCTTGCATTGCATAGTGTCTCGCGCGTGAGTGATGGGCCTCTCTGAGTAGCCTCGGGTTGCCAGTGTTGGTTGCTCTAGCTCCGCTGCTATTCCCTTTCTCGCTTGGGTTGCCTCCCAGGGAGATTTGGGTCGTAGGTTGATGGATACTTCCGGGGCATTCCAAACTGGTGTTATAAGGTGGTTTGGGCCGGCGCGTCGTCATCGAATTCATGTTTGAAAGTTGCTCGTGAAAAGAGTATCGTATCCTTTAATTGAGTGTTTGCGGCTTTAAATACTTGCCTTGCTTTATTGTTGGCTTTGGATGTAACTTATATGATTTGTATGTATTGCTTGGCTAATTGCATTGCATACTCCTCTCATCTCCGTCCTTGAGACCAATTGCCCTTGCTGAGCAATAGTTTTTGCTCATTCCTTTCTATACCGTGTTTTTACAGGAGTAGTTGAAGCAGACCCTCTCGAGGTAATAGAGGAGGAGGAGCAGGTGGAGGTGTTTCCGTGATAGCACTTCCCTGCTTTGCTGGTGGTTGGTTACCAGTTTTGTGCGTACCTTGCATGTTATGTATATTGCGTGGAGGTCGCTTAATTTTGAGGCTTGTAGCCTTGTATATATTTCCTAGTTTAAGGCCTCTATGGTCTTATGTTGTAATGGATTAAAGTTTGTAAAATTGTAACTTATACTCTGGTGACTAGTAAGAAATGCATGCTAATGGATTTGATTAGTGGCATAAGTCCTTGTGTAGTATGCATATCATTTTTGGGTTTGGAAAGTTGGTTAATAAGAATGTATGTTGTAAAGAAAGTTGGCTTATTTTGGTTATTATATAGCTTTCGCAAGTATTATATTGATTTTAGGGTTTTCGGATCGTCCGCGGTATAGAGGAGACTCTGGCCGTGGGTCGGGTCCGGGCTTGGCCTTTTGCGGGGGCGGGGCGTGACAGGTGCAGTGGAGCAGGCTTGCTTCCCTCGTCGTAGAGCTCTTGGAGAGCTTTCCAACGGTATGATGTGCGCCGCGTAACTCCTTACGGATCAAAAGTTATGGGCACCAGAGCGACGGAGACGTGGTACCAAGCCCCACGCCCTCTGTTTAAGGGCCCAGCCTCTATGTGAAGCGAAGTTTTCTTGCCCAAGGTACCGTGGGATTCGGTAATAGAAATGTGATAGATTAGGTTGTCGTCCTTTTCGCGGCTCACGGCGTACGATTTGGGACGAAGAAATATCTTAAAAAAAGAAAAGTGTCCCAAAACTGATCAAGACGTTCAAATTTAGGCTCCGAAAATAGGCACAGCTGAGAAAGCTTGCTGCCCCCGTCGTAGAGCTATCCGAGAGCTTTCCAACGGTATGATGTGCGCCGTGTAACTTTTTATGAATCAAAAGTTATGGGCACTGGAGCAACGGATACTTGGTCACAAGCCCCACACCTTCGGTTCGCTGGCCCAGCCACTACGTTAAGTGAAGTTGTCTTGCCCAAGGTGCCGTGGGATTCGGTAATAGAAATGTCATGGATTAGGTTGTCGTCCTTTTCGCTGCTCACGACGTACGATCCAGGATAAAAAAATAGCGCAATAGAAGAAAAGTGTCCCGAAACTGATGAAAGAGTTCAATTTTTGACTCCGAAAATTGGCACAGCTGAGGAGGCTTGTTGCCCCCATCATAGAGCTCTCAGAGAGCTTTTCAACGGTATGTTGTGCGCCGCGAAACTCCTTACGGATCAAAAGTTATGGGCGCTGGAGCGATGGATACCTGGTCAAAAGCCCCACGCCCTCGGTTTGCTGGCCCAGCCTCTACGTGAAGTGAAGTTGTCTTTCCTAACATGCAGTGGGATTTGGTAATAAAAATGTGATGGATTTGGTTGTCGTCCTTTTCGCGGCTCACGACGTACGATCCGGGATAAAAAAACAGCGTAAAAGAAGAAAAGTATCCCAAAACTGATTAAAATGTTTTATTTTGGGATCCGAAAAAAGGTGCAACCGAACAGGCTTGCTACTCCTGTCGTAGAGCTCTCGGAGTGCTTTCCAACGACATATTGTGCACCGTGTAACTCCTTACGGATCAAAAGTTATGGGCACCGGAGCGACGGAGACCTGGTCCCAAGCCCCACGCCCTCTGTTTAAGGGCCTAACCTCTACGTCAAGCGAAGTTTTCTTGCCCAAGGTACCGTAGGATTCATTAATAAAAATGTGATGGATTAGGATGTCGTCCTTTTCGCGGCTAATGACGTACGATCCAGGACGAAAAAATATCACAAAAAAAGAATTGTGTCCCTAAACTGATGAAGACGTTCAATTTTTGGCTCTGAAAAAAGGCACAGCCGAGAAGGCTTGATGCCCCCGTCGTAGAGCTCTCAGGGAGCTTTCCAACGGTATGATGTGCGCCGCGTATCTCCTTACGGATCAAAACTTATGGGCACCGGAGCGACAGATACCTAGTCACAAGCCCCACGCCTTCGGTTTGCTGGCCCAGCCTCTCCGTTAAGTGACGTTGTCTTGCCCAAGGTGCTGTGGGATTTGGTAATAGAAATGTGATGGATTAGGTTGTCGTCCTTTTCGCTGCTCACGACATACGATCAAGGATGAAAAAAATAGCACAATAGAAGAAAAGTATCCCGAAACTAATAAAAGAGTTCAATTTTGGGCTCCGAAAACAGGCACAGTCGATTAGGCTTGCAGCCCCTGTGGTAGTGCTCTCGGAGAGCTTTCCAACGGTATGTTGTTCGCCGCATTACTCCTTACGGATCAAAAGTTAAGGGCATTAGAGCGACGGATACCTGGTCACAAGCCCCACGCCCTCGGTTTGCTGGCCCAACCTCTACGTGAAGTGAAGTTGTCTTGCCCAAGATGTCGTGGGATTCGGTAATAGAAATGTGATAGATTTGGTTGTCGTCCTTTTCGCGGCTCATGATGTACGATCCGAGACAAAAAATTAGTGCAAAAGAAGTAAAGTATCCCGAAATTGATGAAAACGATTTATTTTGGGATCCGAAAATTGGTGCAGCCGAGCATGCTCACTTTTCCAGTCGTAGAGCTCTCAGAGTGCTTTCCAACGATATGCTGCGCGCTGCGTAACTCCTTACGGATCAAAAGTTATGGGCACCGGAGCGACAGAGACCTGGTCCCATACCCCACGCCCTCTGTTTAAGGGCCCAGCCTCTACATGATGTGAAGTTATCTTGCCCAAGATGCCGTGGGATTCGGTAGTAGAAATGTAATGGATTAGGTTGTCGTCCTTTTTGCGGCTCACAATGTACGATCTAGCACGAAAAAATATAGCAAAAAAGGAAATGTGTCCCGAAACTTACGAAAACATGAAATTTTGGGCTCCGAAAACGGGCGTAGCCAAAAAGGCTTGCAGTCCTCGTCGTAGAGCTCTCGGTGACGTTTCCAAAGGTATGCTGTGCGCGGCGTAACTTCTTATGTATCAAAAGTTATAGGCACCAGAGCGACGGAGACCTGATTCGAAGCCCCACGCCCTCTATTTGCGGGCCCAGCCTCTAAGTGAAGCGAAGTTGTCTTGCCCAAGGTGCCGTGGGATTCGGTAATAGAAATATGATGGATTAGGTTGTCATCCTTTTTGCGGCTCACAAAGTACGATCCGAGATAGAAAAATAGTGCAAAAGAAGAAAAGTGTCCCGAAACTGATGAAAACGTTCAATTTTGGGCTCTGAAAATAGGCGCAGGCCCACAAGCTTGCTTCCACCATCGTCGAGCTCTCTGAGAGCTTTCCAACGGTATGCTGTACGCCGCGTAACGCCTTACGGATCAAAAGTTATTGGCACCGGAGCGACGGAGATCTGGTACCAAGCCAGAGTCCCTCTGTTTAAGGGCCCAGCCTCTACGTGAAGCGAAGTTGTCTTGCCCAAGGTGTCGTGGGATTCAGTAATAGAAATGTGATGGATTGGGTTGTCGTCCTTTTTGCAGCTCACGAAGTACGATCCGAGATAGAAAAACAGTGCAAAATAAGAAAAGTGTCCCGAAATTGATGAAAACGTTCAATTTTGGGCATCGAAAACAGGTGCAGTGGAGCAGGCTTGCTGCCCTCGTCGTAGAGCTCTTGGAGAGCATTCCAACGGTATAATGTGCGCCGCGTAACTCCTTGCGGATCGAAAGTTATAGGCACCAGAGCGACGGAGACGTCGTACTAAGCCCCATGCCCTTTGTTTAAGGGCCCAGCCTCTACGTGAAGCGAAGTTGTCTTGCCCAAGGTGCCGTGGGATTCGGTAATAGAAATGTCATGGATTAGGTTGTCGTCCTTTTCGCGGCTCACGACGTACGATCCGGGACGAAGAAATATCGCAAAAAAAGAAAAGTTTCCCGAAACTGATCAAGACGTTCAATTTTAGGCTTCGAAAATAGGCACAGCTGAGAAAGCTTGCTGCCCCCGTCGTAGAGCTTTCCAACGGTATGTTGTGCGCCGCGTAACTCTTTACGGATCAAAAGTTGTGGGTACCGGGGCAACGGATACCTGTTCACAAGCCCCACGCCTTCGGTTCGCTGGCCCAGCCTCAACGTTAAGTGAAGTTTTCTTGCCCAAGGTGCCGTGGGATTCGGTAATAGAAATATGATGGATTAGTTTGTCGTCCTTTTCGTGGCTCACGACGTACAATCCGGGACGAAAAAACAGCGCAAAAGAATAAAAGTGTACCGAAACTGATGAAAGAGTTCAATTTTGGGCTCCGAAAATAGGCGCAGCCAAGGAGACTTGTTGCCCCTGTCGTAGTGCCCTCGGAGAGCTTTTCAACGGTATGCTGTGCGCCTCATAACTCCTTACGAATCAAAAGTTATGGGCACCGGAGCTACGGATACCTGGTTACAAGCCCCACGCCCTCGGTTTGCTGGCCCAGCCTCTATGTGAAGTGAAGTTGTCTTTCCCAACATGCAGTGGGATTCGATAATAGAAATGTGATGGATTTGGTTGTCGTCCTTTTTGCGGCTCACGACGTACGATCCGGGATAAAAAAATAGCGCAAAAGAAGAAAAGTATCCCGAAACTGATAAAAACGTTTGATTTTGGGATCTGAAACAAGGTGCAACCGAACAGGCTAGCTGCTCTTGTCGTAGAGCTCTCGGAGTGCTTTCCAACGACATGTTGTGCGCCACGTAACTCCTTACAGATCAAAAGTTATGGGCACCGGAGCTACGGATACCTAGTTACAAGCCCCACGCCCTCGGTTTGCTGGCCCAGCCTTTACACGAAGTGAAGTTGTCTTTCCTAACATGCAGTGGGATTCGGTAATAGAAATGTGATGGATTTGGTTGTCGTCCTTTTCGCCGCTAACGACGTACTATCCGGGACGAAAAAATATCACAAAAAAAGAATTGTGTCCCTAAACTGATGAAGACGTTCAATTTTTGGATCCGAAAATAGGCACAACCGAGAAGCCTTGCTGCCCCCGTTGTAGAGCTCTCAGGGAGCTTTCCAACGGTATGCTGTGCACCGCGTATCTCCTTACGGATCAAAACTTATGGGCACCGGAACGACAGATACCTGGTCACAAGCCCCACGCCTTCGGTTGCTTGCCCAGCCTCTACGTTAAGTGACATTGTCTTGCCCAAGGTGCTATGGGATTCGGTAATAGAAATGTGATGGATTAGGTTGTCGTCCGTTTCGCGGCTCACGACATACGATCAGAGACGAAAAAATAGCGTAATAGAAGAAAACTGTCCTGGAACTAATAAAGTAGTTCAATTTTGGGCTCCAAAAACAAGCACAGTCGATTAGGCTTGCGGCCCCTATGGTAGTGCTCTTAGAGAGCTTTCCAACGGTATGTTGTGCGCCGTGTAACTCCTTACGGATCAAAAGTTAAGGGCACCAGAGCGACGGATACCTGGTCACAAGCCCCACGCCCTCGGTTTGCTGACCCAATCTCTACGTGAAGTGAAGTTGTCTTGCCCAAGATGTCGTGGGATTCAGTAATAGAAATGTGATAGATTTGGTTATCGTCCTTTTCGCGGCTCATAACGTATGATTCGGGACGAAAAAACAGTGCAAAAGAATAAAAGTGTCCCGAAATTGATGAAAACGATTGATTTGGGATCCGAAAATTGGTGCAGCCGAGCAGGCTCGCTTTTCCCGTCGTAACTCCTTATGGATCAAAATTTATGGGCACCAGAGCGACGGAGACCTGGTACCATGCCGCACGCCCTCCCGTTTAAGGGCCCAGCCTCTACGTGAAGCGAAGTTGTCTTGCCCAAGGTGTCGTGGGATTCGGTAATAGAAATGTAATGGATTAGGTTGTCGTGCTTTTTGCGGCTCACAATGTACGATCAAGCACGGAAAAACATAACAAAAATAGAAATGTGTCCCAAAACTGATAAAAACATGAAATTTTGGGCTCCGAAAATAGGCGTAGCCAAAAAGGCTTGCTGCCCTCGTCGTAGAGCTCTCGGTGACGTTTCCAACCGTATGCTGTGCACGGCGTAACTTCTTATGGATCAAAAGTTATAGGCACCAGAGCGACGGAGACCTGGTCCCAAGCCCCACGCCCTCTGTTCGCGATCCCAGCCTCTACATGAAGCGAAGTTGTCTTGCCCAAGGTGCCGTGGGATTCGGTAATAGAAATGTGATGGATGAGGTTGTCATCCTTTTTGCGGCTCACAAAGTACGATCCGAGACACAAAAATAGTGTAAAAGAAGAAAAGTGTCCCGAAACTGATGAAAACGTTCAATTTTGGGCTCTGAAAACAGGCGCAGGCGAGCAGGCGGTATGCTGTACGCCGCATAACGCCTTACGGATCAAAAGTTATGGGCACCGGAGCGATGGAGACCTGGTACCAAGCCCGAGTCCCTCTATTTAAGGGCCCAGTCTCTACGTGAAGCGAAGTTGTCTTGCCCAAGGTACCATGGGATTCGATAATAGAAATGTGATGGATTAGGTTGTCGTCTTTTTCGTGGCTCATGACGTACGATCAGGGAAGGAAAAACATCGCAAAAAAAGAAAAGTGTCTTGAAACTGATGAAGACGTTCAATTTTGGGCTCCAAAAAAAGTCAAAGCCGAGAAGGCTTGTTGCCGCCGTCGTAGAGCTCTCAGAGAGCTTTCCAACGGTATGCTGTGCGCTGCGTAACTACTTACGATCCAAAGTTATGGACACTAGAGCGACGGATACTTGGACACAAGCCCCACGCCCTGGGTTTGCTGGCCCAGCCTCTACGTTAAGTGAAGTTGTCTTGCCCAAGGTGTCGTGCGATTCAGTAATAGAAATGTGATGGATTAGGTTGTCATCCTTTTTGCTACTCATGGCGTATAATTCGGGATGAAAAAATAGCGGAAAAGAAGAAAGGTGTCCCAAAACTGATGAAAGTGTTCAATTTTGGGCTCCTAAAACTGGCACAACTGAGTAGGCCTGCAGCCACTGTAGTAGTTCTCTCGGAGAGCTTTCCAACGGTATGCTGTGCGCCGCGTAACTCCTTACGGATCAAAAGTTTTGGGCACCGGAGCGACGGATACCTGGTCACAAGCCCCACGCCCTCGGTTTGCTGGCCCAGCCTCTACGTGAAGTGAAGTTGTCTTGCCCAAGATGACATGGGATTCGGTAATAGAATTGTGATGGATTTGGTTGTCATCCTTTTCGCGCCTAACGACGTACGATCCGGGATGAAAAAACAGAGCAAAAGAATAAAAGTGTCCCGAAATTGTTGAAAACGTTTGATTTTGGAATCTGAAAATACGCACAGATGAGAAGGGTTGCTACCCCCGTCGTAGAGCTCTCTGAGAGCTTTCCAATGGTATGATGTGCGCCGCATAACTCCTTACGAATCAAAAGTTATGGGCACCGGAGCAACAGATACCTGGTCACAAGCCCCACGCCTTCGGTTCGCTGGCCCAACCTCTACGTTAAGTAAAGTTTTCTTGCCCAAGGTGCCGTGGGATTCGGTAATAGAAATGTCATGGATTAGGTTGTCGTCTTTTTCGTGGCTCACGACGTATGATCTGGGACGAAAAAACAACGCAAAAGAATAAAAGTGTCCCGAAACTGATGAAAGAGTTCAATTTTGGGCTCCGAAAACAGGCATAGCCGAGTAGGCTTGTTGCCCCTGTCGTAGTGCTCTCGGAGAGCTTTCCAACGGTATGCTGTGCGCCTTGTAACTCCTTACGGATCAAAAGTTATGGGCACCGGAGCGACGGATACCTGGTTACAAGCCCCACACCCTCGGTTTGTTGGCCCAGCCTCTACGTGAAGTGAAGTTGTCTTGCCCAACATGCCGTGGGATTCGGTAATAGAAATGTGATGGATTTGGTTGTCGTCCTTTTCGCAGCTCACGAAGTACGATCCGGGACAAAAAGACAGCGCAAAAGAAGAAAAGTGTCCCGAAACTGATGAAAACGTTTGATTTTGGGATCCGAAAATAGGTGCAACTGTGAGGCCTGACCTCGATTTGCGTGCGATACCTCGTTTTGTGTGCCTAACCTATATTTTCGTGCCTTGACCTAGATTCAAGAATCGTATTTCGTTTTGTGTGCCTTGCATTAAATTACGTTCATTCATTTAGGGTTGCGTGCATTTACTTGGGAAACGTGCCTTACCTCGTAGTGCGTTCCCTAAACCTAGGAAAGCGTGCCCTCACGCTAATCAAGAAAGCATCTTACACGAAGCACTAGATCATTAATTAATCCTACAAACTCCACTAACTAATATTAAATTGCTAATTCAACCCACTAGAAGACAAAATCTCACAAAAAGCTAGACATTGTTTATTGTTTATTGTTTATTCTTTGCATATCCCAAACACACAATTAAATATTGCTCAACCAAGACAAAAAATTCAGATTTTGCACAAGCCTTGGCCAACCAACTCTTGCACTTGTGCACGCATTCCAATTTCAAATTCTATTCCTAGACATCCTATGACAATCTATGACACAATGCATAAAAAAATTTGGCTCAAACTCTACCCAAGGCTCCATATTCTCGACCCATCCTCTTGCCATTCTAGGTGATTCAAAATTTTGCTTCTTGAAGACACAAACCTGAATTTTACAAGGCCCTAGGCCGACATATGCATTAAACATTCCAAGCTTTCATTTTTCTTTCATTCTTTTTCTCTTTCTCTCATTTCTTCTCTCTCTCTCTCGGCCAAGCTGAAAATATACTCTCCATAGCTAAGTTCTTCATCCTAAGGCTCTTCAAGACCTCCAAGCTACCAAGGAACTCGACCAAGCAAAGCTAGAGTGCAAGAGACACAAATGCAAGCTCATTGAACATCCATTTCGGCTTAGGTGAGTTTGTTAGCTTCCATTTCGTTTTCTTCTTGTTCTAACCACATGCACCTACTAAGAACTTGGTTACTAAGCTAGGAAATTAGAGAAAATCGAGTGGTCTCTCGGCTAAGCAAGGAAAAGAGTCAATCTTGTGCATCCTCAAGAGTTTGTGCATCTTCTTTGTTGTCTTGCTAAGGTAAGGGCTAAAACTTCTTGAAAAGCTTTTGAAAACCACATGCATGCCTTTGAATATCTATTTTTACCTCTGTACTTGTGATATATGTGTGTTCATGAGCTTTTAAAAATATGCATGGCAAGATATTTGGCTAGAATGTGATGATAGTTGAAATCGCGTATGGGACAGCCTTCTGCCTTGTTGGTGCGGGGTGATTTTGACCAGGTAAATGAGGTTGACAATGCGTGAAAATTGGTACGTAACTAGTTTTGCCAGTTTTGAGAATTTTTCACAGAAATAGGCCAAAGCTAATTTTGATTCTAAGGTCCTCAAAATGGCAAAATATAAAAATGTGTCAAAATCTGGAAAATCTGGGAAAATGAAGCAGGTTTTGGCAGATTCACTGTTCTTGTAGAACGAACCAGTTTTGACTTAGTACATGATATCCAAAATGCATGAAATTTGGTGTGCTGCTAGATTTTTCAGTTCTGGACATTTTTTTCAGAAATTGACTAAGGCTAAATCTGACCCTAAAGCCCTAAAAAATGATAAGTATTGAAATGTGTGCAAATCTGGATAGTTTTGTGTTGTCTCACTGTTTTGGCTATAACTCTTGAACCCGAACTCCAAATGATGCGAGGTTTGTTTCTAGATTTAGTTCACTCCTTAAGCTTTAATTTGAAATTTTCTTTACTGGAACTAGAGTTTGTTTGCTTGTCTTAATGATTGTGAGAAAACAGCCCATTGCAGTGAGGGTTTCACCTAGTGAAATGAGTTATATGACTTGATTTGCATGCGTTACATGGCTGCCCGTTTAATATTCATATTACTCCTTGTGCTTTATAATTGAAATTGCCTGTCATATAGTGCCTCGCTTGTTTACTTGTCAATGTGCAATCTTATGACTGTTCAGAGGGAACCTACTTCGTTGTCCTCCTAATGTGATATATTACTTGTCATAAATGTGCATTGCATACAAGGTTGCAACCTTTCATTCTGGCGTGGTAGCGTTCACCGGTCGGCATTGGGCTTGTCGGTGCAACCGTGACTACCATTTTCCAATTCCCTCTCTCGCTTAGGGGCTAGACTTCCTCAGAGAGTTGGGTCATAGGATTTTAGGGTATATTCGGAGTACACTCATTTGGCGTGATAAGGGGATGATTTGAAGCCGGCCGCAACAATTGATACTGGAAATGAATTGAGAGAAAAAGCTCACCATATCCTTTTCACTATGTGTATAAGTACTCTCGCTTGGTTCCTAGAGGACCTCGGGGAGGAAAGACAGGTAATTGTGTTCTTTTACTTTTATATTACATTGTGTACTTATTTGTGATATAATGTCATGCTTGCAAAAAGGGTTTTCATAAGTTGAACCAGAAAAATGAGTTTCAAAACTTATTTCTCGTTCCCCCTCGCTGAGTTCATAAGGACTCACCCTCTTTATCATCTCAGGTGAAGAAGACCAGGAATAAGTACCCGAGGACGACGTGCCTAATGATGATTCCTTGGAATGATTGCTTGCCCTACGTGCCTTACTTGACTATGGCCATTTTGTGAACGATGTGTTGCTTGAAGACTATTTCATTTCTTATGTTGCTTGTTATTGTATTGTAAATGACCCCCGTTGTAATTTGGGGTCTAATTTTGGCTTGTACTGATCATAACTAGATAGACACTACTATGGTCGTTTTTGCTATCGTTATTGGCTAGTATCTATCATAGGATTATGAAGTATCAGGTGAGGATTAAGTAAAATGAACCTATCCAATCTTAAGCAGGTACTCATTGTTAAGCTAAGACCAACATGTACTTTTGTAATGAGGATTAACAAACAAACGAGGCATAGTATCATGCTAGGTTATTAATTAAACAAGACTTCGAGATAACTGGTAGGTGTTTCGATTGGTTATAAATAGTAATCATAGTTAGAAATGAAATTGAAATTGGAAAATTTTGAGGCATTTAGAGAATTTGGTCAAACTAAAGAGCCCAATTACAACCGTTATGGTGCCGGTTTTCCAAAGAATTTGTAGAGTTTAGGCTAAAACGTCAAGTGTTAAACCCTCTTGAACGATTAAGTACGTGATATGACTTGAATGTTTTGATCACACCCTAGTCTAACCTTCATAGGTCGGGTTGGGATGTGACAACAACCGAACAGGCTTGCTGCTCTTGTCGTAGAGCTCTCGGAGTGCTTTCCAACGACATATTGTGCACCGTGTAACTCCTTACGGATCAAAAGTTATGGGCACCGGAGCGACGGAGACCTGGTCCCAAGCCCCACGCCCTCTGTTTAAGGGCCCAGCCTCTACGTGAAGCGAAGTTGTCTTGCCCAAGGTGCGGTGGGATTCGGTAATAGAAATGTGATGGATTAGGTTGTCGTACTTTTTGCGACTCACGATGTACGATCTGACACGGAAAAATATTAGAAAAAAAGAAAAGTGTCCCGAAACAGATGAAAACGTTCAATTTTGGGCTCCGAAAACAGGCGCAGCCAAGAAGGCTTATTTCCCCGTCGTAGAGCTCTCGGTTACGTTTTCAACGGTATGCTGTGCGCCGCGTAACTTCTTACGGATCAAAAGTTATAGGCACCGGAGCGACGGAGACCAAGTCCCAAGCCCCACGCCGTATGTTCGCGGGCCCAGCTTCTATGTGAAGCGAAGTTGTCTTGCCCAAGGTGCCGTGGGATTCGGTAATAGAAATGTGATGGATTAGGTTGTTGTCCTTTTTGCGGCTCACAAAGTACGATTTGAGAAAGAAAAAGAGTGCAAAATAAGAAAAGTGTCCCGAAACAATCAATTTTGGGCTACGAAAACAGGTACAGCTGAGTAGGCTTGCTGTCCCCGTCGTAGAGCTCTCGGAGAGCTTTCCAACGGTATGCTGTACGCCGCGTAACTCTTTACTGATCAAAAGTTATGGGCACTGGAGCGACGGAGACCTAGTACCAAGCCCCACGCCCTCTGTTTAAGGGCCTAAACTCTACGTGAAGCTAAGTTATCTTGCCCAAGGTATCGTGGGATTTGGTAATAGAAATGTGATGGATTAGGATGTCATCCTTTTCGTGGCTAACGACGTACGATCCAGGACGAAAAAATATCGCAAAAAAAAGAAATGTGTCCCTAAACTGATGAAGACGTTAAATTTTCGGCTCTGAAAACAGGAATAGCCGAGAAGGCTTGCTGCCCCCGTCGTAGAACTCTTAGAGAGCTTTCCAACGGTATGTTGTGCGCTGCGTATCTCCTTACGGATCAAAACTTATGGGCACCGGAGCGACGGATACCTAGTCACAAGCCCCATGCCCTCGGTTTGCCGGCCCAGCCTCTACATTAAGTGATGTTGTCTTGCCCAAGGTGCCATGGGATTCGGTAATAGAAATGTGATGAATTAGGTTGTCGTCCTTTTCGCGGCTCACGATGTACGATCCGGGACGAAAAAATAGCGCAATAGAAGAAAAGTGTCCCAAAACTGATGAAAGAGTTCAATTTTGGGCTCCGAAAACAGGCACAGCCAAGTAGGCTTGCTGCCCCTGCGGTAGTGCTCTCGGAGAGCTTTCCAACGATATGTTGTGTGCTGCGTAACTCCTTACGGATCAAAAGTTATGGGCACCAGAGCGACGGATACCTGGTCACAAGCCCCACGCCCTCGGTTTGCTGGCCCAACCTCTACGTGAAGTGAAGTTGTCTTGCCCAAGATGTTGTGGGATTCGGTAATAGAAATGTGATGGATTTGGTTGTCGTCCCTTTCGCGGCTCATGACGTACGATCCGGGATGAAAAAACAGCGCAAAATAAGAAAAGTATCCCGAAATTGATGAAAATGATTGATTTTAGGATTCAAAAACTGGTGCAGCTTAGCAGGTTTACAGCTCATGTCATAGAGCTCTCGAAGTGCTTTCCAACGATATGATGCGCGCTGCATAACTCCTTACGGATCAAAAGTTATGGGCACCGAAGCGACGAAGACCTGGTCCCAAGCCCCACGCCCTCTGTTTAAGGGCCCCACCTCTACGTGAAGCGAAGTTGTCCTGTCGAAGGTTCCGTGGGATTCGGTAATAGAAATGTGATGAATTAGGTTGTCGTCCTTTTCGCGGCTCACAATGTACGATCCAGCACGGAAAAACATAGCAAAAAAAGAAATGTGTCCTGAAACTGATGAAAACATGAAATTTTGGGCTTCGAAAACAGGCACAGCCAAAAAGGCTTTCTGCCCCCGTCGTAGAGCTCTCGGTGACGTACCCAACGGTATGTTGTGCACTGCATAACTTCTTATGGATCAAAAGTTATAGGCATCGGAGCGACGAAGCCCTAGTCCCGAGCCCCAAGCCCTCAGTTCGCGGGCCCACCCTCTACGTGAAGCGAAGTTGTCTTGCCTAAGGTGCCGTGGGATTCGGTAATAGAAATGTGATGGACTAGGTTGTCGTCCTTTTTACGGCTCACGAAGTACGATCTGGGACAAAAAAAATAGTGCAGAGGAAGAAAAATGTCCTGAAACTGATGAAAACGTTCAATTTTGGGCTCTGATAATAGGTGCAGCCGAGTAGGCTAGCTGCCCACATCGTAGAGCTCTCTGAGAGCTTTCCAACGGTATGCTGTGCACCGCATAACGCCTTACGGATCAAAAGTTATGGGCACCGATGCGACGGAGACCTGGTACCAAGCCCGACGCCCTCTGTTTAAGGCCCAGCCTCTACATGAAGCGAAGTTGTCTTGCCCAAGGTGCCATGGAATTTGGTAATAGAAATGTGATGGACTAGGTTGTCGTCCTTTTTGTGGCTCATGACGTACGATCCGGTATGGAAAAACATCGCAAAAAAAGAAAAGTGTCCCAAAATTGATGAAGACGTTCAATTTTGGGCTCCAAAAATAGTCAAAGCCGAGAAGGCTTGTTGCCTCCGTCGTAGAGCTCTTAGAGAACTTTCCAACGGTATGATGTGCACCGCGTAACTCGTTACGGATCAAAAGTTATGAACACCAGAGCGACGGATACCTGGTCACAAGCCCCACGCCCTGGGTTTGCTGGCCCAGCCTCTACGTTAAGTGAAGTTGTCTTTTCCAAGGTGCCGTGGGATTCAGTAATAGAAATGTGATGGATTAGGTTGTCGTCCTTTTCGCTACTCATGACGTACGATTCGGGATGAAAAAATAGCAAAAAAGAAGAAAAGTGTCCCGAAATTGATGAAAGTGTTCAATTTGGGCTCCAAAAACAGGCACAGCCGAGTAGGCTTGCTGCCGCTGTAGTAGTTCTCTCGGAGAGCTTTCCAACGGTATGTTGTGCGCTGCTTAACTCCATACGGATCAAAAGTTTTGGGCACCGGAGCGATGGATACCTGGTCACAAGCCCCACGCCCTCGGTTTGCTGGCCCAGCCTCTACGTAAAGTGAAGTTCTCTTGCCCAAGATGACGTGGGATTCGGTAATAGAATTGTGATGGATTTGGTTGTCATCTTTTTTGCGGTTCACGACATACGATCCGGGATGAAAAAACAGAGCAAAAGAAGAAAAGTGTCCCGAAACTGATGAAAACATTTGACCCATCTTAGAGCTCTCGAAGTACTTTCCAACGATATGCTTTGTGCCGCGTAACTCCTTACGGATCAAAAGTTATGGGCACCGGAGCGACGAAGACCTGGCCCCAAGCCCCACGCCCTCTGTTTAAGGGCCCAGCCTCTACGGGAAGCGAAGTTGTCTTGCCTAAGGGGCCGTGGGATTCGGTAATAGAAATGTGATGGATTAGGTTGTGGTCCTTTTTACGGCTCACGACGTATGATCCGGGACGGAAAAACATCACAAAAAAAAAGAAAAGTGTCCGAAAACTGATAAAAATGTTCAATTTTGGGCTCCAAACACAGGCACAGCCGACAAGGCTTGCTGCCCCCGTCGTAGAGCTCTTAGAGAGCTTTCCAACGGCATGTTGTGCGCCCGTATAACTACTTAAGTATCAAAAGTTATGGACACCGGAGCGACGGAGACCAGGTACCAAGCGCCACGCCCTCTGTTTTAGCGCCCAGCCTCTGCGTGAAGCGAAGTTGTCTTGCCCAAGGTGCCGTGGGATTCGGTAATAGAAATGTGATGGATTAGGTTGTCGTCCTTTTCGCAGCTCACGACGTATGATCCGAGACGGAAAAACATCACAAAAAAAAGAAAAGTATCCCGAAATTGATGAAAATGTTCAATTTTGGGCTCCAAAAATAAGCACAGCCGAGAAGGCTTGCTGCCCCCGTCGTAGAGCTCTCAGAGAGCTTTCTAACGGTATGCTGTGCGCCGCGTAACTCCTTACGGATCAAAAGTTATGGGCGCCGGAGCGACGGATACTTGGTCACAAGCCCCACGCCCTCGGTTTGCTGGCCCAGCCTCTACGGGAAGTGAAGTTGTCTTGCCCAATATGCCATGGGATTCGGTAATAGAAATGTGATCGATTTTGTTGTCGTCCTTTTCGCGGCTCACGACGTACGATCTGGGATGAAAAAACAGTGCAAAAAAGAAAAGTATCCCAAAACTGATGAAAACGTTTGATTTTGGGATCCAAAAACCAGTGCAGCCAAGCAGGCTTGCTGCTCCCGTCGTAGAACTCTTGTAGTGCTTTCCAACGATATGCTGTGCGCCGCGTAACTCCTTACGGATCAAAAGTTATGTGCACCGGATCGACGGAGACCTGGTCCCAAACCCCACGCCCTCTATTTAAGGGCCCAGCCTCTACGTGAAGCCGTGGGATTCGGTAATAGAAATGTGATGGATTAGATTGTCATCCTTTTCGCTGCTCACGATGTACGATCCGACACGGAAAAGCATTGCAAAAAAAGAAAAGTATCCTGAAACTGATGAAAATGTTCAATTTTGGGCTCCAAAAACAGGCGCAGCCAGGAATGCTTGCTGCCCCTGTCGTAGAGCTCTCGATGTCGTTTCCAACGGTATGCTGTGCGCCGCGTAATTTCTTATGGATCAAAAGTTATAGGCACTGGAGTGACGAAGACCTGGTCGCAAGCCCCACGCCTTCAATTCGTGGGCCCAGCCTCTACGTGAAGCGTTGTCTTGCCCAAGGTGTCATCGGATTCAGTAATAGAAATGTGATGGATTAGGTTGTCGTTCTTTTTGCGGCTCACGAAGTACGATCCGAGACAGAAAAACAGTGCAAAATAAGAAAAGTGTCCCAAAATTGATGAAAACGTTCAATTTTGGGCTCCGAAAACAGGCGTAGCCATGCAGGCTTGCTGCCCTCGTCGTAAATCTCTTTGAGTGCTTTCCAACGGTATGCTGTGCACCGTGTAACTCCTTACGGATCAAAAGTGATGGGCACTAGAGCGACGGAGGCGTGGTACCAAGCCCCACGCCCTCTGTTTAAGGGCCTAGCCTCTACGTGAAGCGAAGTTGTCTTGCCCAAGGTACCGTGGGATTCGGTAATAGAAATATGATAGATTAGGTTGTCGTCCTTTTCACGGCTCACGACGTACGATCCGGGATGAAAAAACATCACAAAAAAAGAAAAGTGTAAATAAACTGATGAAGACGTTCAATTTTAGGCTCCGAAAATAGGCAAAGCTGAGAACGCTTGCTGCTCCTGTCGTAGAGCTCTCCGAGAGCTTTCCAACGGTATGTTGTGCGCCGCGTAACTCCTTACGGATCAGAAGTTATGGGCACCGGAGCAACGGATACCTGGTCACAAGCCCCACGCCTTTGGTTCGCTGGCCTAGCCTTTATGTTAAGTGAAGTTGTCTTGCCCAAGGTGCCATGGGATTCGGTAATGGAAATGTCATTGATTAGGCTGTCGTCCTTTTCGTGGCTCACGACGTATGATTCGGGACGAAAAAACAGCGCAAAAGAATAAAAGTGTCCCAAAACTGATGAAAGAGTTCAATTTTGGGCTTCGAAAATAGGCACAGCCGAGTAGGCTTGTTGCCCCTGTCGTAGTGCTCTCGGAGAGCTTTCCAACGGTATGCTGTGCACCTTGTAACTTCTTACAGATCAAAAGTTATGGGTATCGGAGCGACGGATACCTGGTTACAAGCCCCACGCCCTCGGTTTGCTGGCCCAGCCTCTACGTGAAGTGAAGTTGTCTTGCCCAACATGCCATGGGATTAGGTAATAGAAATGTTATGGATTTGGTTGTCGTCCTTTTCGCGGCTCACGACGTACGATCCGGGACAAAAAAACAGCGCAAAAGAAGAAAAGTGTCCCAAAACTGATGAAAACGTTTGATTTTGGGATCCAAAAATAGGTGCAACTGTGAGGTCCGACTTCGATTTGCTTGTGATACCTCGTTTCGTGTGCCTAACCTATATTTGCGTGCCTTGACCTAGATTCAAGAATCGTGTTTTATTTTGTGTGCCTTGCATTGAATTACGTGCATTCATTTAGGGTTGCGTGCATTTACTTGGAAAACGTGCATTCATCTCGTAGTTCGTGCCTTACCTCGTAGTGCGTGCCCTAAACCTAGGAAAGCATGCCCTCACGCTAATCAAGAAAGCATCTTACACGAAGCACTAGATCATTAATTAATCCTACAAACTCCACTAACTAATATTAAATTGCTAATTCAACCCACTAGAAGACAAAATCTCACAAAAAGCTAGACATTGTTTATTGTTTATTGTTTATTCTTTGTATATCCCAAACACACAATTAAATATTGCTCAACCAAGACAAAAAATTCAGATTTTGTACAAGCCTTGGCCGACCAACTCTTGCACTTGTGCATGCATTCCAATTTCAAATTCTATTCCTAGACATCCTATGACAATCTATGACACAATGCATAAAAAAATTTGGCTCAAACTCTACCCAAGGCTCCATATTCTCGACCCATCCTCTTGCCATGCTAGGTGATTCAAAATTATGCTTCTTGAAGACACAAATCTGAATTTTACATGGCCCTAGGCCGACATATGCATTAAACATTTCAAGCTTTCATTCTCTTTCTCTTTATCTCATTTCTCCTCTGTGAAACCCCACTTTACTATCTTGTCTCGTTTTGCGTGTTTATTCTCGTTTTGCGTGAATTGACCTGTCTATGTGCTATATGACTTAGAATGTGGTAGTTTTGATATTAATACTCCTAGAATATGCTAAATGTGCATACATGAAACTTTCATAAAAAACGGAGTCAGAAATTTTATCGTCGACTTTTAGTGAATAGTATTTTGAACACCTGTCCACTAAAATTTTTATAAAGGTGTTTTAAACGTCTTAAAACCTAGTCCTCTATTATTAATAGACCCATGTTTGATAAAAATTGATTCTGAAACGGAATAGGAATTTAAATAGACTTTTCAGGCGAAAAGTAGCGTTTTTGAGCCAAATAGTAATTTCTTCTAAACCCGATTCTTGCATTGACTTTCATTGACCTAGTATATATTAATATAAATGTATTTATATGTGGTATTAAATGATTTTAGATTAATTGTGCATTGAAAAGACATTTGAAAACAAATAATATGACTTTTCCCATTCTTTTACAGAAATCGAGTTTTAAACCGACTCGGGTAAAATTGTTTGAATGTAAAACTTCTTGTCATCTAAAAATAAACTACTTGAGATAGTTTAGGTGTTGCATAATTAATTTGAGCAAGAGTAGTCATGAAAATGAATTAAAAGACAAGAAAACACTAAAAATAATTAGTTTCCACCTTTGACTTTCTTTTATTTGTTTGACCTTTGCTTAATATTTCATCATCACACATCAAAAGCTCACAAAACACACTCATTTTACACACACATTACCGAAATTCCAAGGGGAGGCAAAAAGAAGGCATTTTCAAGGTTTGTCAAAGCATTTTTCACATAGATTTTGCAATTCAAGTCCAAACCACTTCATTCAAAGCTTGATTTCACTTGTTGGGCATCCATTCTACACATTTCTTGCATCAAAACACATCAAAGGTGAGAGAAAAATTCTAGATCTCAAAACTCATCTTTTATGTTTTGTGTAGAATTGATTATTGAACCGTTAAAATGTTAATCTGATGTTAGATTATTGCTCCATGCATGCTAGGGATCATTTATATGTATTCTTGCGAGATTTGAACCGTTGTAGCATAATTATTTATTTTCGGGTATTTAAAGTTGATTAATTTGCTAAATGTTGATTATTTTGAGTTGTGTTGATCGAAATCGATTGTCGTCAATTTCTAAAAGTTTGATAATTACATGGTAGCGCCGTTGTAATGCCGAATTTTCGATTGGAGATCGGTGCTAAAATCCAAAAATTTCAGCCTTGGCACACAAGGGTTTTAGGGTTATTGGCATGATTTGGATATGTCTTTGTTGGTTTCCAAGAGGGATAATGTAGTTGATTGAATGTGTGACACCCCGATCGCTCTCGAGACCTGGAGTTTTGTCTATCGATCTAAACACAACCCAAACCAAACCCGGGCATAAATTTTCAGGGAAAACGGACGGAGTCTCCCCTGTTTCTAGGCAAAATGTAAAACCTGTAATAGCATTTAAATGGACCAACACCGTGTCCAACCATACAAAACTTCCTCAAGGCCATCCGAGCCTCGGTTCTCAACAATTTAAACTCAGCACGTATACATACATTTCAAATTTAAAAGCTAACCTATCTCTTTTCATTTTGACAAGTACATTCAACATTGAACATTAAACCATACTAAGCTACTACATAAAGTAGACTATCATGCCATTCTAGTTCTTTTCTTTTGGACATTACAAACATGCATTGAAGTTAAGCTACATTAACTATATACATAATCTAACTTATCAAACCATTCCAACTACATAGCTAGATTTATATTTCATTTCTTTTAACAATAATTACATAAAACATAAAAGCATACAACTTGACAACTTTGACAACTCAAGTTACATAGGCACTCAAGACAACTCTTCAAGCACGGACTTTCACGAAATCACGAACTTTCCAGCTAACAAGGCATTTCCTGAAATGTGGTGGTGAGGAGTGAGTATACACAACACGTATACTCAGTGAGGGCGAGACAGATATCGAATTGGAGAGAAAGAAGATCATGCAATGCAAAAAGGTACAGTTAAGCAATACAATCAATAAAAGGCATACAATATAAACAACAATACAATTAAACAACCAAAGAAAGCATTAACACAACCAATCAAAGCTATACCACACTTTGAAGGCTATGGTTCAATCGAGCGAGTAATGTACCGATCACGATTTCGATGACTTTAACGATGACGCGCCGGCCCAAACCACCTTATAACACCAGTTTGGAATACCCCGGAAGTATCCATCAATTCTACGACCCAAATCTCCCTGGGAAGCAACCCAAGCGAGAAAGGGAATAGCAGCGGAGATAGAGCAACCAACACTGGCAACCCAAGGCTACCCAGAGAGGCCCATCACTCACGCACGAGACACTATGCAATGCAAGACTCGATACAAGGCGATAAACAAGCGATAAAGCCACACGTGGGAGAATAACAAAGTAGGTTACTCTCGCACGCAATAGCAGCAATTTGATAAGCAATTCAATCCAAAACAACTCAAACAAGTAATTCAAGTAATTCTAAGCATTATATAAGCATAAAGACAAGAAAACACACAAAAACACAAATCGGCCCCAACTATCAAAACGCTACCATTTCCAAACGAGCCACGAGTTCTGGAAACCGACTTCGCCAACCCTCCTAGGTCACCATAAGGCACGTCTAAAGACCCCGAAACCTTACTTTACCCTAGAACTCGCGCAAAGCCCCGATTTCCCCTTTTCTCGTTTGAACTACCACTATATCAACCAAACACCCAACCAATGCCATAATCGCACCAAAAGTGCTTCCATGGCTTCCCGAAGCAATGCCAACACGCAAAACGAGAAAATGCTAAAGTCGACCTAAACGACCCCGACTTTCCCAAAGGCATAATTCTTATTTTTTCCACTACGCAACCCAAACAAACCACACATTTTAGCATTCTAGCGTACCTAGCACATTTCTACATCAACAGAAAGCATAACAGCGCAACTTCAATGTTTCAAGGTTTTACTATTCACAAAATACTATTCAATTAACAATTTAATTTGCAATCACAACATTTAACCGCAGAAAATGTTACAAAGCTATAAATACATGTTCTACAAATGCCAAAGAACATTCTAGAAGCATCAAATCGCTTTAAATAACGATCTACGGATAAATCTAAAAATTGACAAAGTTAACATACACAACGTATAAATGCGCAAATAACGATGAAACCCTCACCTCGGACGCTCCTAGACGCTAGGAAAACCTCGTAGAGTGCCTCGGAAACCACCCCGTGGAAGCCCTCGCGAAGAATCGAAGAATTGAAGTTGAATTTTCTTTTTTTCTTCTCCTTATTTTTTCGGCCCTGGCTGCTCTGTTTCAGGTCTGTTTTTTTTTATTTTGTGTTATTATATGCTATTTTAAAGAGGTCAAAGGTCAAAAAGGTCAAAGCTTTGGTCAAGGTTGGTCAATCAACTTAAAACTAGTCAAAATGGCTTACTTTTGTGCATTTTTAAGCTAAATAACTATCACCAAAATTAATTCTAGCTAGTAACAATTAAAATATAAAATTTAAGTCATCTAAATACTAGTTTTCACTATTTGTTGAGGACTAGAATTCATTTCCCAACTATCTCTCTCGATATGCTATGCACTTTGCGTCAATAGAAGAACATCAATTAAATCTCAAAGAATCTAAGAAATATATCATTTTTGGAAAGCATCATAGTTTAAAATTTACTCCGACTCGGAGTTACTTTTCTCATTTATTTGAAAACCGAGTAATTTTAACGCAAAACAACCAAATCGATTTCTAAAGTAATCAAAACAATCAAGGTATTCAATATTCATTTAAAATAATTAATTTAACTATTTCCAGAATATTTTAAGAGTTATAAAGTTAATATTAAGCTACAAATGAAAGTTAATATAAACACATAGTCAAATACAATTAAACACTAACATTTAAGGTAACACTTAATTAATCACAAGAAAAGAATTTCAATTACTATAATTATTAGGAATAGGTAATAATCTTTTAATTATTCAGTTTACAACTGCTAAATGCTTCCAAAAGGAATATTAAAATAGTGCAAGTTGGTTGATTTAACTAATTAAACAATTAACCAAATGCAGTCAAGTGCTATTAAATGCATGCCGGGTTCGGGTTATCACATCCTTCCCCCCTTAAAACAATTGCGTCCTCGCAATTCTTCTTCCAATAGAACTCAACATCATCTGAAATCCAATTCTGACTAATCTTCATTAGCTACTGAATAAGTATTTCATCAAGATGACCAATAGGAAAGTTCAAGTCGAAATGCCAAGCAGTAACGCCAAATAAAGGCTCAAAGATAGATACCGTACAAGAATCCCGTTGACACGAATACCGAAAAAGAATAAATTCCAACCAGAAACGCCGAGATAATACCAATAAAGACTAAAGCAAAGATACTGTAGATGTCATCAGTACCACACACTAATGGCAGGAAGAGTACTGAAAGAATACCCTATTTAAGAATCTTCAATAAAAGTCTAACAAGTACCAAATAAGAAAGTTAAGAGATAGTCAGAGTAGGTGCACCTCATGCAGTATTGACTATCGTAAATAGACCCAGCTGATAGTTTTGTAAAAGAATATAGAGAAGAATACCCAAGGCCAACCTCTAAATGAAATCTTCCAATCACTGTGTTCCTACCGCAACATCTTAGTCAAACAGCAAGTATAGATTTCCCCTGAGTGGAAAGGCCGAAGGAGAAGCCTTAAACAGTACAAGATAATATGTCCAAGCAAAATTCCAAGTGTAGGATCTTCCAATAAATGCTAATAAGGAAAATACTAGTAGAATGCTCAATAAGAATTCCAAAGAATACCGTAAGTAACATGAGATAACAAGTCTGATAGGAATTCCAGTTACCAAACCAACTGAGGGATGCCAAAGAAAATACCCAAACAATGCTCCAGTAAGAAAGTACCAAGAATTGCCCAATAAGTAATACTAAATAATTGGCCACTAAGAATCCTAGAGAATGCCATTGAAGAATTTCCAATAAGGAATACCAGTAACACTCCAATAAAGACCGAGACACATATACCATAGATAATACCATGCAGTAAGTCCAACTGAATACCCAATAGCCAAGTCTACCAAGTAGTGCCAATAGAAGTCTCCAAAGAATACCCAGTAAGAAACCCAAGAATGCTCCAAAGAATAACCAAATAAAACCCCAAGAGAAAGCTACTCTTTCACAACTGTTAAGCACAGAGGAGGACCATAGAGATTTGTCAATAACCGAGCTCCAAAAGCAAACACCAATTCCCAAATAAAGGCTAGCCAAATGCCATTCATTTCCTGCCAATCCATACACCTTGAAAAGCCAGCGGTGAACCACTTTCTTCAGGGGAGGAAGAGGACTTACTTACCATTTCCATAGGACATGTATGAATGCCAATATATCACAGTTATACACATGCCTTAAACTATTATGCAAGCAAGTTTACAAAACAATTTATTCAACAAAGTCACTCTAGCACGGCAATCAAGTCAAGCACAACATAATCAATTCAAATCACGGCATAGCTAATTCAAGACAATCTATACACACATTACAAGTAATACTTTAAGCAAATAAAAATTCACGAGGTCGATTCAATTCACGATGCCAATTCAATAAGTCAATTCAATGCACAACTAGACACTTTAATTCACTTAGCACACAATTAACACATAACACATAACTATATCACATAAGAGCACACATTCATGTCAAGACACACAATCTCACATACAAGCATACACTTTCAAGACACACTTAACAAGCATACATTCAAGGGTCACTACCCACCAGACCGAGGACCCTATCCCGGCTTATGAGCTAAACAAGCTCTGATACCACCTCTGACACCCCGATCCCTCTCGAGACCGGGAGTTCTGTCAATCGATCTAAACACAACCCAAACCAAACCCGGGCATAAATTTTTAGGGAAAACGGACGGAGTCTCCCCTGTTTCTAGGCAAAATGTAAAACCTGTAATAGCATTTAAATGGACCAACACCGTGTCCAACCATACAAAACTTCCTCAAGGCCATCCGAGCCTCGGTTCTCAACAATTTAAACTCAGCACGTATACATACATTTCAAATTTAAAAGCTAACCTATCTCTTTTCATTTTGACAAGTACATTCAACCTTGAAAATTAAACCATACTAAGCTACTACATAAAATAGACTATCATGCCATTCTAGTTCTTTTCTTTTGGACATTACAAACATGCATTGAAGTTAAGCTACATTAACTATATACATAATCTAACTTATCAAACCATTCCAACTACATAGCTAGATTTATATTACATTTCTTTTAACAATAATTACATACAACATAAAAGCATACAACTTGACAACTTTGACAACTCAAGTTACATAGGCACTCAAGACAACTCTTCAAGCACGGACTTTCACGAAATCATGAACTTTCCAGCTAACAGGGCATTTCCTGAAATGTGGTGGTGAGGAGTGAGTATACACAACACGTATACTCAGTGAGGGCGAGACATATATCGAATTGGAGAGAAAGAAGATCGTGTAATGCAAAAAGGTACAGTTAAGCAATACAATCAATAAAAGGCATACAATATAAACAACAATACAATTAAACAACCAAAGAAAGCATTAACACAACCAATCAAAGCTATACTACACTTTGAAGGCTATGGTTCACTTGAGCGAGTAATGTACCGATCACGATTCCGATGACTTTAACGATGACGCGCCGGCCCAAACCACCTTATAACACCAGTTTGGAATACCCCGGAAGTATCCATCAATACTACGACCCAAATCTCCCTGGGAGGCAACCCAAGCGAGAAAGGGAATAGCAGCGGAGATAGAGCAACCAACACTGGCAACCCAAGGCTACCCAAAGAGGCCCATCACTCACGCGTGAGACACTATGCAATGCAAGACTCGATACAAGGCGATAAACAAGCGATAAAGCGACACGTGGGAGAATAACAAAGTAGGTTACTCTCGCACGCAATAGCAGCAATTTGATAAGCAATTCAATCCAAAACAACTCAAACAAGTAATTCAAGTAATTCTAAGCATTCTATAAGCATAAAGACAAGAAAACACACAAAAACACAAATCGGCCCCAACTATCAAAACGCTACCATTTCCAAACGAGCAACGAGTTCTGGAAACCGACTTCGCCAACCCTCCTAGGTCACCATAAGGCACATCTAAAGACCCTGAAACCTTACTTTACCCTAGAACTCGCGCAAAGCCCCGATTTCCCCCCTTTCTCATTTGAACTACAACTATAACAACCAAACACCCAACCAATGCCATAATCGCACCAAAAGTGCTTCCATGGCTTCCCGAACCAATGCCAACACGCAAAACGAGAAAACGCTAAAGTCGACCTAAACGACCCCGACTTTCCCAAAGGCATAATTCTCATTTTTTCCACTACGCAACCCAAACAAACCACACATTTTAGCATTCTAGCGTACCTAGCAGATTTCTACATCAACAGAAAGCATAACAGCGCAACTTCAACGTTTCAAGGTTTTAGTATTCACAAACACTATTCAATTAACAATTTAATTTGCAATCACAACATTTAACCGCAGAAAATGTTACAAAGCTATAAATACATGTTCTACAAATGCCAAGGAACATTCTAGAAGCATCAAATTGCTTTAAATAACGATCTACGGATAAATCTAAAAATTGACAAAGTTAACATACACAACGTATCAATGCGCAAATAACGATGAAACCCTCACCTCAGATGCTCCTAGACGCTAGGAAAACCTCGTAGAGTGCCTCGGAAACTACCCCGTGGAAGCCCTCGCGAAGAATCGAAAAATTGAAGTTGAATTTTCTTTTTTTTCTTCTCCTTATTTTTTCGGCCATGGCTGCTGTGTTTCAGGTCTGTTTTTTTTTATTTTGTGTTATTATATGCTATTTTAAAGAGGTCAAAGGTCAAAAGGGTCAAAGCTTTGGTCAAGGTTGGTCAATCAACTTAAAACTAGTCAAAATGGCTTACTTTTGTGCATTTTTAAGCTAAATAACTATTACCAAAATTAATTCTAGCTAGTAACAATTAAAATATAAAATTTAAGTCATCTAAATACTAGTTTTCACTATTTGTTGAGGACTAGAATTCATTTCCCAACTATCTCTCTCGATATGCTATGCACTTTGCGTCAATAGAAGAACATCAATTAAATCTCAAAGAATCTAAGAAATATATCATTTTTGGAAAGCATCATAGTTTAAAATTTACTCCGGCTCGGAGTTACTTTTCTCATTTATTTGAAAACCGAGTAATTTTAACGCAAAACAACCAAAATCGATTTCTAAAGTAATCAAAACAATCAAGGTATTCAATATTCATTTAGAATGATTAATTTAACTATTTCCAGAATATTTTAAGAGTTATAAAGTTAATATTAAGCTAAAAATGAAAGTTAATATAAACACATAGTCAAATACAATTAAACACTAACATTTAAGGTAACACTTAATTAATCACAAGAAAAGAATTTCAATTACTATAATTATTAGGAATAAGTAATAATCTTTTAATTATTCAATTTACAACTGCTAAATGCTTCCAAAAGGAATATTAAAATAGTGCAAGTTGGTTGATTTAACTAATTAAACAATTAACCAAATGCAGTCAAGTGCTATTAAATGCATGCCGGGTTCGGGTTATCACAGAATGGGTATGTGTTTGATGCTGCTTTGGAGTTGTTTGGTTTAGTAGAATGTAAGATATGATTATTTGAAGTTTAGGTTGTCTTTCTTTAAGTTGTTGAATTGAGCCTTTAGATGATTGGGCGGTGGTTGAGTGATTGAATTGTGAGTTGTTAATGGTTAGACTAGGGTTAGATTACGTGTTTCATGCATGTTAAGTTGGATGAAGTAACTTTGTTGTTGTTGTTTAATTAAATATTGATGTTATATTGATGATTATTGAGTACGAGAATCGGGCACTTTCATTGCTGATCTCTCGGAATATTGATGATTATTGATTATAGGAATCGGGCACTTTCGTTGTTGATTTCTCAGATTATTGATTGATTATTGATTATGGGAATCGGGCACTTTCGTTGTTGATCTATCAGATTATTGATTGATTATTGATTACGGGAATCGGGCACATTCGTTGCTGATCTCTCGGTTTATTTATGTTGAGTCTAATTGTTGTGAGCTTTGATAATGTTGTGTCACCTCGGGAGGTATCCTGGGTTGCGGGCATAGTTATCATGGCTAATCCTTATCTCACATGGGCGGAGAGGCTATGGAGTGTGGGTCTAGGTCAAGGTACCTCAGGAATTGTGTCATTGAGTTTGGAGGAGTTGTTGAGCATGTAATTGGTGTATGGAGCTTCATCAGTAAAAGTATCGTATCCTTATTGTGTGTTTACAATTATTACTATTGTTGCATTTATAATGATTATTGATGTTTATTTGTGTGTTTACTTGCTCAAAGGATCATTTCCAAGGAGTTTAGTAAATACTGTTAGAGATCTATCAGATCCTCATTGAGCTTGTTTATATAAGCTCACTCTCTATTATTGCATACATACAGGTGTCCTTTCGCACGATTTTGGATACGTGCCTCCAGAAGGGGATAATGTGCCGTATGTGGACGAGTACTATGTGCCAGAGTCTTGTCCTTGATGCTTGAGATGTTGTATACTCTATTATCATGTATATTAAACTAGTTGTCTCTTATTTTTCCTTGTAATTTATGATGTATAAGCTGTAGTAAAGATAATGAACTAAATGATGCTAACTTAGTAGTCTCTCTTTTGTTATGATCTATGTTGCTAAGTTGGTTTATAATCTATTTTGATATGTATGTTAAAGTTAAGGTATTTTGTTGGAACAGATGCGTATAACTATGAATGGAGTGTCTAAGAATGATTGCTGTATAATATGGTTATGTTGTATGTTGTTAATGATTTTAAGGAATTGATTGTTGTTTGGTTGAGGAGTTTGATTGTATAATGTTCTGAGAGGTTAGTTTAGAGACTCGGTGTCTTTATTATTGTCGTTATACTGCCGAAATTCCGTTGCGTCCTGACTGATTGTAGGTGGGTCGAGTTGGGGTATGACATTCTCTCTCTCTCTCGGCCCTAGCTGAAAATATACTCTCCATAACTAAGTTCTTCATCCTAAGGCTCTTCAAGACCTCCTAGCTACCAAGGAACTCGACCAAGCAAAGCTAGAGTGCAAGAGACACACATGCAAGCTCATTGAACATCCATTTCGGCTTAGGTGAGTTTGTTAGCTTCCATTTCATTTTCTTCTTGTTCTAACCACATGCACCTACTAAGAACTTGGTTACTAAGCTAGGAAATTAGAGAAAATCGAGTGGTCTCTCGGCTAAGCAAGGAAAAGAGTCAATCTTGTGCAACCTCAAGAGTTTGTGCATCTTCTTTGTTGTCTTGCTAAGGTGAGGGCTAAAACTTCTTGAAAAGCTTTTGAAAACCACATGCATGCCTTTGAATGTCTATTTTTACCTCTGTACTTGTGATATATGTGTGTTCATGAGCTTTTAAAAACATGCATGGCAAGATATTTGGCTAGAATGTGATGATAGTTGAAATCGTGTATGGGACAGCCTTCTGCCTTGTTGGTGCGGGATGATTTTGACCAGGTAACTGAGGTTGAAAATGTGTGAAAATTGTTAGTTGACTATTTTTTCCAGTTTTGAGCATTTTTTGCAGAAATAGGCCAAAGCTAATTTTGACTGTAAGGTCCTCAAAATGGAAAAATATCAAAATGTGTCAAAATCTGGAAAATCTGGGAAAATGAAGCAGGTTTTGGCAGATTTACTATTTTTGTAGAATAAACCAGTTTTTACTTAGTAAATGATATCCAAAATTAATTAAATTTGGTTTGCTTCTATATTTTTCAGTTCTGGACATTTTTGTCAGAAATGGACTAAGGCTAAATCTGAACCTAAGGCCCTAAAAAACAAAAAGTATTGAAATGTGTGCAAATATGGACAGTTTTATGTAGTCTCACTGTTTTGGCTATAAATCTTGAACCCGAACTCCAAATGATGCGAGGTTTGTTTCAGGATTTAGTTCACTCCTTAAGATTTAATTTGACATTTTGTTTACTGGAATTGGAGTTTGTTTGATTGTCTTAATGATTGTGAGAAAACAGCCCATTGCACTGAGGGTTTCACCTAGTGATATGCTTAGAAAAATTATTGTAGCTTCTCTTGTTGTATTAAATGCTAGGGATCGTGGCATTTGGATGTTGTGTGGACTGTTTTGAATACTCGAGGGTGTTTGAATTAATCAATGCATGGCTTGAGTTTAATTACGAGATGACTTGGTGCTTAATCGCACGGGTAAGCACGAATTGAAACCCTAGTGATTAGGTAAATTCGCTAAGTGTTGATCCTATGAATATCATGTTTAATTATGTGATTAGTAGGCTGCCCGTAGTTTCCCTTATAGCCCTAAATGTGATTTCGATGATTACATGTTGACAAGTAGGCCTTTCTTGCACTCGGTCCCACGTAGATGTCGTTGCATGTTGAATAATCTTATTAATTGATTACGTGAACTTCAAAATGAATTATATGACTTGATTTACATGCGTTACATGGCTGCCCGTTTAATATTCATATAACTCCATGTGCTTTATAAGTGAAATTACCTGTCATATCGTGCCTCGCGTGTTTAACTGTCAATGTACAATCTTATGACTGCTCGGAGGCAACCTACTTTGTTGTCCTCCAAATGTGATATATTAAATGTCATAAATGTGCATTCCATACAAGGTTGCAACCTTTCATTCTGGCGTGGTAGCGTTCACACACACCGGGCGGCATCGGGCTTGCCAGTGCAACCGTGACTACCATTGTCCAATTCCCTCTCTCGCTTGGGGGCTAGACTTCCTCGGAGAGTTGGGTCATACGATTTCGGGGTACATCCGGAGTACACCAATTTGTTGTGATAAGGGGATGATTTGAAGCCGGCCGCAACAACTGATACTGGAAATGAACTGAGAGCAAAAGCTCACCGTATCCTTTTCACTATGTGTATAAGTACTCTCGCTTGGTTCCTAGAGGACCTCAGGGAGGAAAGACGGGTAATTGTGTTCTTTTACTTTTACATTACATTGTGTACTTACTTATGATATAATGTCATGCTTGCAAAAAGGGTTTTCATAAGTTGAACCAGAAAAATGAGTTTCAAAACTTATTTCTCATTTCCCCTCGCTGAGTTCATAAGGACTCACCCACTTTATCATCTCAGGTGAAGAAGACCAGGAACAGGTACCCGAGGACGACGTGCCTAATGATGATTCCTTAGAATGATTGCTTGCCCTACGTGCCTTACTTGACTATAGCCATTTTGTGAATGATGTGTTGCTTGAAGACTATTTCATTTCTTATGTTGCTTGTTATTGTATTGTAAATGACCCCCGTTGTAATTTGGGGTCTAATTTTGGCTTGTACTGATCATAACTAGATAGACACTACTATGGTCATTTTTGCTATCGTTATTGGCTAGTATCTATCATAGGATTATGAAGTATCAGGTAAGGATTAAGTAAAATGAACCTATCCAATCTTAAGCAGGTACTCATTGTTAAGCTAAGACCAACAGGTACTTTTGTAACGAGGATTAACAAACAAACGAGACATAGTATCATGCTAGGTTATTAATCAAACAAGACTTCGAGATAACTGGTAGGCGTTTCGATTGGTTATAAATAGTAATCTTAGTTAGAAATGAAATTGAGATTGGAAATTTTGAGGCATTTAGAGAATTAGATCAAACTAAAGAGCCCAATTACAGCCGTTATGCTGCTGTTTTTTTGAAGAATTTGTGGAGTTTAGGCTAAAACGTTAAGTGTTAAACCCTCTTGAATGATTAAGTACATGATATGACTTGAATGTTTAGATCACACCATAGTCTAACCTTCATAGGTCAGGTTGGGGCATGACAGCAACCGAACAGGCTTGATGCTCCCGTCGTAGAGCTCTTGGAGTGCTTTCCAACGACATGTTATACGCTGCGTAACTCCTTATGAAACAAAAGTTATGGGCACTGGAGCGACGGAGACCTGGTCCCAAGCCCCACGCCCTCTGTTTAAGGGACCAGCCTCTACGTGAAGCGAAGTTGTCTTGCCCAAGGTGCCGTGGGATTCGGTAATAGAAATGTGATAGATTAAGTTATCGTACTTTTCGTGACTCACGATGTACGATCCGGCATGGAAAAATATTGGAAAAAAGAAAAGTATCCCAAAACTGAAGAAAACGTTCAATTTTGTGCTCCAAAAACAGGCGCAGCTAAGAAGGCTTGCTGCCTTATCGTAGAGCTCTTGGTTATGTTTCCAACGGTATACTGTGCGCCACGTAACTTCCTACGTATCAAAAGTCATAGGCACCGGAGCGACGGAGACCTGGTTCCAAGCCCCAGGCCCTCTGTTTAAGGGCCTAACCTCTACGTGAAGCGAAGTTGTCTTGCCTAAGGTGCCGTGGGATTCGGTAATAGAACTGTGATGGATTAGGATGTCGTCATTTTCGCTGCTAACGACGTACGATCCGGGACGAAAAAATATCGCAAAAAAAGAAATGTGTCCCTAAACTGATGAAGACATTCAATTTTCGTCTCTTAAAATAGGCACAGTTGAGAACGCTTTCTGCCCCCGTCGTAGAGCTCTCAGAGAGATTTCCAACGGTATCCTGTGTGCCACGTATCTCCTTACGGATCAAAACTTATAGGCATCAGAGCGATAGATACCTGGTCACAAGCCCCACGCCCTCGGTTTGCTGGCCCAGCCTCTACGTTAAGTGATGTTGTCTTGCCCAAGGTGCCTTGAGATTCGGTAATAGAAATGTGATGGATTAGGTTGTCGTCCTTTTCACGGCTCACGACGTACGATCCAGGACGCAAAAATAGCGCAATGGAATAAAAGTGTCCCGAAACTGATAAAAGATTTCAATTTTGGGCTCCAAAAACAGGCACAGCCAAGTAGGCTTGCTGCCCCTGCGGTAGTGCTCTCGGAGAGCTTTCCAACGATATGTTGTGTGCTGCGTAACTCCTTACGGATAAAAAGTTAAGGGCATCAGAGCGACAGATACCTGGTCACATGCCCCACACCCTCGGTTTGCTGGCCCAACCTCTACGTGAAGTGAAGTTGTCTTGCCCAAGATGTCGTGGGATTCGGTAATAGAAATGTGATGGATTTGATTGTCGTCCTTTTCGCGGCTCATGACGTACGATCCGGGACGAAAAAACAGCGCAAAAGAAGAAAAATATCCCGTAATTGATGAAAACGATTGATTTTGGGATCTGAAAACTAGTGCAGTCGAGCAAGCTTGTTGCTCCCGTCGTAGAGCTCTCGGAGTGCTTTTCAACGATACGATGCACGCTGCCTAACTACTCACGGATCAAAAGTTATGGGCACCGGAGTGACGAAGACCTGGTCCTAAGCCCCATGCCCTCAGTTTAAGAGCCCAACCTCTACATGAAGCGAAGTTATCTTGCCGAAGGTGCCGTGGGATTCGGTAATAGAAATGTGATGGATTAGGTTGTCATCTTTTTCGCGGCTCACGATGAACGATCCAGCACGGAAAAACATAGCAAAAAAATAAATGTGTCCCGAAACTGATGAAAACATGAAATTTTGGGCTCCGAAAATAGGCGCAGCCAAAAAGGTTTGCTGCCCCCGTTGTAGAGCTCTCGGTGACGTTTCCAACGGTATGCTGTGCACTGCGTAACTTCTTATGGATCAAAAGTTATAGGCACCGGAGCGACGGAGACCAGGTCCCAAGCCCCACGCCCTCAGTTCTCGAGCCCAGCCTCTACATGAAGTGAAGTTGTCTTGCCCAAGGTACCGTGGGATTCAGTAATATAAATGTGATGGATTAGGTTGTCGTCCTTTTTGCGACTCACGAAGTACGATCCGAGACAAAAAAATAGTGCAAAAGTAGAAAAGTATCCCGAAACTGATGAAAACGTTCAATTTTGGGCTCTAAAAATAGGCGCAGCTGAGCAGGCTTGCTACCACCATCGTAAAGCTCTCGGAGAGCTTTCCAACGGTATATTGTGCGCCGCGTAACGCCTTACGGATCAAAAGTTACGGGCACCAGAGCGACGGAGACCTGGTACCAAGCCCGACGCCCTCTGTTTAAGGGCCCAGCCTCTACGTGAAGTGAAGTTGTCTTGCCCAAGGTGTCATGGGATTCGGTAATAGAAATCTGATGGATTAGGTTGTCGTCCTTTTCGTGGCTCTTGACGTACAATCTAGGAAGGAAAAATATCGCAAAAAAGAAAAGTATCCCAAAACTGATGAAGACGTTCAATTTTGGGCTCCAAAAATAGTCAAAGCCGAGAAGGCTTGTTGCCCCCGTCGTAGCGCTCTCAGTGAGCTTTCCAACGGTATGCTGTGCACCGCGTAACTCCTTACGGATCAAAAATTATGGACACCAGAGCGACGTATACCTGGTCACAAGCCCCACGCCCTGGGTTTGCTGGCCCAGCCTCTACGTTACCTGAAGTTGTCTTGCCCAAGGTACCGTGCGATTCAGTAATAGAAATGTGATGGATTAGGTTGTCGTCCTTTTCGCTGCTCATGACGTACGATTCAGGATGAAAAATCAGCGGAAAAGAAGAAAAGTATCCCAAAACTGATGAAAGTGTTCAAATTTGGGCTCTGAAAATAGGCACAGCCGAGTAGGCTTGCTGCCGCTGTAGTAGTTCTCTCGGAGAGCTTTCCAACAGCATGCTGCGCGCCGCATAATTCCTTACGGATCAAAAGTTTTGGGCATCGGAGCGACGGATACCTGGTCACAAGCCCCACACCCTCGGTTTGTTGGCCCAACCTCTACGTGAAGTGAAGTTGCCTTGCCCAAGATGACGTGGGATTCGCTAATAGAATTGTGATGGATTTGGTTGTCGCCCTTTTTGCGGCTTACGATGTACGATCCAGGACAAAAAAACAGAGCAAAAGAAGAAAAGTGTCCCGAAATTGATGAAAACGATTGATTTTGGGATCTGAAAACTGGTGCAATCGAGTAGGCTTGCGGCTCTCGTCGTAGAGCTCTCGGAGTACTTTCCAACGATATGCTTTGTGCTGCGTAACTCCTTAAGGATCAAAAGTTATGGGCACCAGAGCGACGGAGACCTGGTCCCAAGCCCCACGCCCTCTGTTTGTGAGCCCTGCCTCTACGTGAAGCAAAGTTGTCTTGCCCAAGGTGGCATGGGATTCGATAATAGAAATGTGATGGATTAGGTTTTCTTCCTTTTCATGGCTCACGACGTACAATCCGGGACAGGAAAAACATCGCAAAAAAAGAAAAATGACACAAAATTGATGAAAACGTTCAATTCTGGGCCCCGAAAACAGGCGCAGCGGGGCATGCTTGCTACCCCCTATCGTAGAGCTCTCGGAGAGCTTTCCAACGGTATGCTGTGCGCCCGTGTAACTCCTAACGGATCAAAAGTTATAGACACCGGAGTGACAGAGACCAGGTACCAAGCGCATCGCCCGCTGTTTTAAGGCCCAGCCTCTGCGTGAAGCGAAGTTGTCTTGACCAAGGTGCCATTGGATTCGGTAATAGAAATGTGATGGATTAGGTTGTCGTCCTTTTTGTGGCTCACGGCGTACAATCCGGTATGAAAAAACATCGCAAAAAAAAGAAAAGTATCCCGAAACTGATGAAAATGTTCAATTTTGGGCTCCAAAAATAGCGCCGCTGAGAAGGCTTGTTGCCCACATCGTAGAGCTCCCAGAGAGCTTTCCAACGGTATGTTGTGCACTACATAATTCTGTACGGATCAAAAGTTATGGGCGCCAGAGCGACGGATACCTGGTCACAAGGCTCACGCCCTCAGTTTGTTGGCCCAGCCTCTACGTTAAGTGAAGTTGTCTTGCCCAAGGTGCCGTGGGATTCGGTAATAGAAATGTGATGGATTAGGTTGTCGTCCTTTTCACGGCAAACGACGTATGATCAGGGATGAAAAAACAACGCAAAAAAAGAAAAGTGTCCGAAAACTGATGAAAGCATTCTATTTTGGGCTCCGAAAACAGGCACAGCTGAGTAGGCTTGCTACCCTTGTTGTAGTGCTCTCGGAGAGCTTTCCAACGGTATGTTGTGCGCCGCGTAACTTTTAGCAGATCAAAATTTATGGGCACCGGAGCGACGGATGCATGGTCACAAGCCCCACGCCCTCGGTTTGCAGGCCCAGCCTCTACGTGAAGTGAAGTTGTCTTGCCCAAGATGCCGTCGGATTCGTTAATAAAAATGTGATGGATTAGGTTGTCGTCTTTTTCGAAGCTCACGACGTACGATCCGGGACGAAAAAACAACGCAAATGAAGAAAAGTGTCCCAAAAGTTATAAAAATGTTTGATTTTGGGATCCAAAAACAGGTGCAGCCTAGCAGGCTTGCTGCACCCGTCGTAGAGCTCTCGGAGACCTTTCCAACGGTATGCTGTGTGCCGCGTAACTCCTTACGCATCAAAAGCTATGGGCACCGATTGACGGAGACCTGGTCCCAAGCCCCACGCCCTCTATTTAAGGGCCCAACCTCTACGTGAAGCTGTGGGATTCAGTAATAGAAATGTGATGGTTTAGGTTGTCGTCCTTTTTGCGGCTCACGATGTACGATCCGACACGAAAAAACATTGCAAAAAAAGAAAAGTGTCCTGAAACTGATGAAAACGTTCAATTTTGGGCTCCAAAAATAGGCGCAGCCACGAAGGCTTGCTGCCCCTGTCATAGAGGTCTCGATAAGGTTTCCAACGGTATGCTGTGCGCTGCGTAACTTCTTATGGATCAAAAGTTATAGGCACCGGAGTGACGAAGACTTGGTCCCAAGCCCCATGCCCTCAATTTGCGGGCCCAACCTCTACGTGAAGCGAAGTTTTCTTGCCCAAGGTACCGTGGGATTCGGTAATAGAAATGTGATGGATTAGGTTGTCGTCCTTTTTCGCGGCTCACGACATACGATCTGGGACAAAAAAAATATTGTAGAAAAAGAAAAGTGTCCCGAAACTGATGAAAACGTTCAATTTTGGGCTCTAAAAACTGGCACAACCAAGAAGGCTTGCTGCCCCAGTCGTAGAGCTCTCGGAGAGCTTTCCAACGGTATACTGTATGTCGCGTCATTCCTTACGGTTGAAATGTTCTGGGCACCAAAGCCACGGATACCTGGTCACAAGCCCCACGCCCTCGGTTTGCTGGCTCAACCTCTACGTGAAGTGAAATTGTCTTGCCCTAGATGCCATGGGATTCGGTAATAGAAATGTGATGGATTAGGTTGTCGTCCTTTTTGCCGCTCACGACGTACGGTCCCGGACGAAAAAACAACGCACAAGAAGATAAGTTTCCCGAAATTGATGAAAATGTTCAATTTTGCGCTCTGAAAATAGGCATAGCCGAGTAGGCTTCCTGCCCCGTTGTAGAGCTCTCGGAGAGTTTTCCAACGATATGCTGTGCGCCGCGTAACTCCTTACGGATCAAAAGTTATGGGCAACGGAGCGATAGAGACCTGGTCCCAAGCCCCTCGCCCTTGGTTTTTGGGTCTAGCTTCTTCGTGAAGCGATGTTGTCTTGCCCAAGGTTCCATGGGATTCGGTAATAGAAATGTGATGGATTAGGTTATCGTCCTTTTCGAGGCTCACGACGTACGATTCGGAACGGAAAAACAATGCAAAAGAAGAAAAATATCCCGAAACTAATGAAAACTTTCAAATTTGGGTTCCAAAAATAGGCGCAGCCGAGGAGGCCTACTGCCCACATCGTAGAGCTCTCAGAGAGCTTTCCAACGGTATGCTTTGTGCTTCGTAACGCCCTACAGATCAAAAGTTAAGGGCACCGGAGCGACGGAGACCTGGTCCCAAGCCCTACGCCCTCGTTTTGCGAGCCCCGCCTCTACGTGAAGCGAAGTTGTCTTGCCCAAGGTGCCATGGGTTTCGGTAATAGAAATGTGATGGACTAGGTTGTCGTCCTTTTCGCGGCTCACGACGTACGGTCCCGGACGAAAAAACTACGCACAAGAAGATAAGTTTCCCGAAATTGATGAAAATGTTCAATTTTACGCTCTAAAAATAGGCATAGCCGAGTAGGCTTGCTGCCACGTTGTAGAGCTCTCGAAGAGCTTTCCAACGATATACTGTGCGCCGCGTAACTCCTTACGGATCAAAAGTTATGGGCAACGGAGCGACAGAGACCTGGTCCCAAGCCCCTCGCCCTTGGTTTTTGGGTCCAGCTTCTTCGTGAAGCGATGTTGGTTTGCCCAAGGTGCCATGGGATTCGGTAATAGAAATGTGATGGATTAGGTTATCGTCCTTTTCGAGGCTCACGACGTATGATTCGGGACGGAAAAACAATGCAAAAGAAGAAAAATATCCCAAAAATGATGAAAACTTTTGAATTTGGGCTCCAAAAATAGGCGCAGCCGAGGAGGCCTACTGCCCAAATCATAGAGCTCTCAGAGAGCTTTCCAACGGTATGCTTTGTGCTTCGTAACTCCTTACAGATCAAAAGTTAAGGGCACCGGAGCGACGGAGACCTGGTCCCAAGCCCCACGCCCTCGTTTTGCGGGCCCAGCCTCTACGTGAAGCGAAGTTGTCTTGCCCAAGGTGCCATGGGTTTCGGTAATAGAAATGTGATGGACTAGGTTGTCATCCTTTTCGCGGCTCACGACGTACGATCCGTGATGGAAAAACAGCGCAAAAAAAGAAAAGTGTCTCAAAACTAATGAAGAAGTTCAATTTTCGATTTCGAAAATAGGCGTAGCCTAGTATGCTGGCTGCCTCCGTCGTGGAGCTCTCGGAGAGCTTTCCAACGGTATGCTGTGCACCGCGTAACTCCTTATGGATCAAAAGTTATGGGCACCGCAGCGACGGAAACGTGGTCACAAGCCCCACGCCCTCGGTTTGCTGGCCCAGCCTCTACGTGAAGTGATGTTGTCTTGCCCAAGGAGCCGTGGGATTTGGTAATAGAAATGTGATGGATTAGGTTGTCCTTTTCGCAGCTCACGACATGCGATCTAGGACTGAAAAATAGCGCAAAAAAAGAAAAGTATCCCGAAACTGATGAAAACATTCAATTTTGGGCTCTAAAAATAGGCACAGTCGAGAAGGCTTACTGCCCCCGTCGTAAAGCTCTCAGAGAGCTTTCTAATTGTATGTTGTGCGCCGTGTAACTCCTTACGAATCAAAAGTTATGGGCACTGTAGCGACGGATACCTGGTCATAAGCCCCACGCCCTCGGTTTGCTGGCCTAGCCTCTACGTTAAGTGAAGTTGTTTTGCCTAAGGTGCCGTGGGATTCGGCAATAGAAATGTGATGGCTTAGGTTGTCGTCCTTTTCGCGGCTCACGACGTACGATCCGGGATGAACAAACAGCGCAAAAGAAGAAAAGTATCCCGAAACTAATGAAAGCGATCGATGTTGGGCTCCAAAAACTGGCATAGCCGAGTAGGCTTGCTGTCCTTGTCGTAGTGCTCTCAAAGAGCTTTCCAACGGTATGTTGTGCGCCGCGTAACTCCTTACGGATCAAAAGTTATGGGCACCAGAGCGACGGATACAAGGTCACAAGCCCCACGCCCTCGGTTTGCTGGCCCAGCCTCTACGTGAAGTGAAGTTGTCTTGCCCAAGATGCCGTGGGATTCGATAATAGAAATCTGATCGATTAGCTTGTCTTCCTTTTCGCGGCTCACGACGTACGATCCGGGACGAAAAAATAGCGCAAAACAAGAAAAGTATCCCGAAAGTGATGACAACATTCGATTTTAGGCTCTGAAAACAGGCGCAACCAAGCAGGCTTACTACCCCCTTCGTACAGCTCTCGGAGAGCTTTCCAACGGTATGTTGTGCGCAACGTAACTCCTTATGGATCAAAAGTGATGGGCATAGGAGCGGCGGAGACCTGGTCCCAAGCCCCACGCCTTCTGTTTAAGGGCCCAGCCTTTACGTGAAGCGAAGTTGTCTTGCCCAAGGTGCCGTGGGATTCGGTAATAGAAATGTGATGGATAAGGTTGTCGTCCTTTTCGCAGTTCACGACGTACGATCCGTGACCAAAAAACAGCGCAAAAGAAGAAATGTGTCCCGAAACTGATGAAAATGTTCAATTTTGGGCTCTAAAAATAGGAGCAGTTGAACAGACTTGCTGCCCCCGTCGTTGAACTCTCGGAGAGCTTTCCAACGATATGCTGTGCGCCGCGTAACTCCTTACGGATCAAAAGTTATGGGCACCGGAGCGACGGATACATGGTCACAAGCCTTAGGCCCTCAGTTTGTTGGCCCAGCCTCTACGTGAAGTAAAGTTGTCTTGCCCAAGATGCCGTGGGATTCTGTAATAGAAATGTGATGGATTAGGTTGTCGTCCTTTTCACGGCTCACGACGTACGATTCGGGATGAAAGAACAGCGCTAAAGAAGAAACGTTTTTCAAAACTGATGAAAATGTTCAATTTTGGGCTCCGAAAATAGGCGCAGCCGAGCAGGCTTCCTACCCCGGTCGTAGGGCTCTCGTAGAGCTTTCCAACGGTATGCTGTGCGCCGCATAACTCTTTACGGATGAAAAGTTATGGGCACCGGAGTGACGGAGACCTTGTCCCAAGCCTCACGCCCTCAATTTGCGGGCCCAGCCTCTACATGAAGCGAAGTTGTCTTGCCCAAAGTGCTGTGGGATTTGGTAATAGAAATGTGATGGATTAGGTTGTCGTCCTTTTTGCGGCTCACGACGTTCGATCCACCACAGAAAAACAGTGAAAAAGAATAAAAGTGTCCCAAAACTGATGAAAACATTCAAGTTTGGGCTCTGAAAATAGGCGCAGCCGAGCAGGCATGTTTCCCCCGTCGTAGAGCTCTCAGAGAGCTACCCAACGGTATGCTGTGCACTGCGTAACTCTTTACAGATCAAAAGTTATGATTACCGGAGCGACGGAGAACTGGTCCTAAGTCCTACGCCCTCTGTTTAAGGGCCCAGCCTCTACTTGAAACGAAGTTGTCTTTCCCAAGGTGCAGTGGGATTCGGTAATAGAAATATGATGGATTAGGTTGTCGTTCTTTTCGCGGCTCACGACGTACGATCCGGGATGGAAAAACATCACAAAAAAAGAAAAGTGTCCCGAAACTAATAAAAATTTTCAATTTTGGGCACCGAAAATGAGCGCAGCAGAGAACACTTGTTGTCCCCTTCGTAGAGCTCTCGGAGGGCTTTCCAATGGTATTATGTACACTGCGTAACTCCATACGGATCAAAAGTTATGGGCACCAGAGCGACGGATACCTGGTCACAAGCCCCACGCCCTCGGTTTGCGGGCCCAGCCTCTACGTGAAGCGAAGTTGTCTTGCCCAAGGTACTGTGGGATTCGGTAATAGAAATGCGATTGATTAGGTTGTCGTTTTTTTTTGCGGCTCACGACGTACGATCCTGGACGAAAAAATAGTGCAAAAGAAGAAAAGTGTCCCGAAACTGATGAAAATGTTCAATTTTGGGCTCCGAAAATAGGCATAGCCAAGTAGGTTGGCTGCCCCTGTCATAGAGCACTTGAAGAGCTTTCCAACGGTATACTGTGCGCCGCGTAACTCCTTACGGATCAAAAGTTATGGGCACTGGAGCGACGGACACTTTGTCCCAAGCCCCACGCCGTCAGTTTGCAGGCGCAGCCTCTACGTGAAGCGAAGTTGTCTTGCCCAAGGTGCCATGGGATTCGATAATAGAAATGTGATGGATTAGGTTGTCGTCCTTTTCGTGGCTCACGACGTACGATCCAAGGCAGAAAAACGGCGCAAAAGAAGAAAAGTGTCTCAAGACTGATGAAAACGTTCGATTTTGGGCTCCGAAAATAGGCACAGCCTAGTAGGCTGGCTGCCTCTGTCATAGAGCACTTGAAGATCTTTCCAACGGTATGCTGTGCGCCGCGTAACTCCTTACGGATCAAAAGTTATGGGCACCAGAGCGACGGACATCTTGTCCCAAGCCCCACGCCCTCAGTTTGCGGGCACAGCCTCTACGTGAAGCGAAGTTGTCTTGCCCAAGGTGCCATGGGATTCAGTAATAGAAATGTGATGGATTAGGTTGTCGTCCTTTTCGCAGCTCACGACGTACGATCCGGGGCAGAAAAACGACGTAAAAGAAAAAAAATTTCCCGAAACTAATGAAAACATTCAAATTTGGCCTCCGAAAACAGGCAAAGTCGAGCAGGCTTGCTGCCCTCGTCGTAGAGCGCCCGGAGAGCTTTCCAACGGTATGCTGTGCGCCGCGTAACTCCTTACGGATCAAAAGTTATGGGCAACGGAGCTACGGAGACTTGGTCCCAAGCCCTACTTCCTCGGTTTTTGGGCCCAGCCTCTACGTGAAGCAATTTTGTCTTGCCCAAGGTACCGTGGGATTCGGTAATAGAAATATGATGGATTAGGTTGTCGTCCTTTTTGCGGCTTATGACATACAATCCGGGATAGAAAAATATTGCAAAAAAAGAAAAGTGTCCCGAAACTGATGAAAATGTTCAATTTTGGGCTCCAAAAATGGGCGCAGCTGAGAACACTTGCTACCCCCATCGTAGAGCTCTCGGAGGGCTTTCCAACGGTATGATGTGCGCCGCATAACTCCATACGGATCAAAAGTTATGTGCACCGGAGCGACGATACCTGGTCACAAGCCCCACGCCCTCGGTTTACGGGCCCAGCCTCTACGTGAAGCGAAGTTGTCTTGCCCAAGGTGCCATGGGATTCGGTAATAGAAATGTGATTGATTAGGTTGTCGTCCTTTTCGCAGCTCACGACGTACGATCCGGGATGAAAAAACAGTGCAAAAGAAGAAAAGTGTCCCGAAACTGATGAAAACGTTTGATTTTGGGCTCCGAAAATAGGCATAGACTAGTAGGCTGGCTGCCCTTGTCATAGAGCACTTGAAGAGCTTTTCAACGGTATGCTGTGCACCGCGTAACTCCTTACGGATCAAAAGTTATGGGCACAGGAGCAACGGACACCTTGTCCCAAACCCCACGCCCTCAGTTTGCGGGCGCAGCCTCTACGTGAAGCGAAGTTGTCTTGCCCAAGGTGCCGTGGGATTCGGTAATAAAAATGTGATGGATTAGATTGTCGTCCTTTTCGCGGCTCATGACGTGCGATCCGGGGCAGAAAAATGGCGCAAAAGAAGAAGAGTTTTGCCGAAACTAATGAAAACGTTCAAATTTGGCCTCCGAAAATAGGCGCAGCCGAGCAGGCCTGCTGCCCCCATCGTAGAGCTCCCAGAGAGCTTTTCAACGGTATGCTGTGCGCCATGTAACTCCTTACGGATCAAAAGTTATGGACAACAAAGCTACGGAGACTTGGTCCCAAGCCCTACTTCCTCGGTTTTTGGGCCCAGCCTCTACTTGAAGCAATGTTGTCTTGCCCAAGGTGTCGTGGGATTCGGTAATAGAAATGTGATGGATTAGGTTGTCGTCCTTTTTGCGGCTCACGACGTACGATTCGGGACGGAAACAAATTGCAAAAAAAGAAATATGTCTCGAAACTGATGCAGACGTTCAATTTTGGGCTCCGAAAATAGGCGCAGTCGAGAAGGCTTGCTACCCCTGTTGTAGAGCTCTCAGAGAGCTTTCCAACAGTATACTATGCGCCGCGTAACTCCTTATGGATCAAAAGTTATGGGCACCGGAGCGACGGATACCTGGTCACAAGCCCCACGCCCTCGGTTTGCTGGCCCAGCCTCTACGTGAAGTGAAGTTGTCTTGCCCAAGATGCCGGGAGATTCGGTAATAGAAATGTGATGGATTAGGTTGTCGTCCTTTTCACGGCTTATGACGTGCTATTTGGGATGAAAAAGCAGCGCAAAACAAGAAAAATGTCCCGAAACTGATAAAAACATTAGATTTTGGGCTCCGATAACAAGCGCAGCCGAGGAGGCTTGTTGCCCCTGTCGTAGAGCTCACGGAGAGCTTTCCAACGGTATGCTTCACGCCGCGTAACTCATTACGGATCTAAAGTTATGCACACCGGAGCGACGGAGACCTGTCCCATGCCCCACGCCCTCGGTTTGCCGGCCCAGCCTCTACGTGAAGTGAAGTTGTCTTGCCCAAGGTGCCGTGGGGTTCAGTAATAGAAATGTGATGGATTAGGTTGTCGTCCTTTTCGCGGCTCATGACATACGATCCGGGATGAAAAAACAGCGCAAAAGATGAAAAGTGTCCTGAAACTGATGAAAACGTTCAATTTTGGGCTCTGAAAATAGACGCAGCCAAGCAGGCTTACTGCCCCCGTCGTAGGGCTCTCGGAGAGCTTTCTAACGGTATGCTGTGCGTCACGTATCTCGTTACGAATCAAAAGTTATGGGCACCGGGGCGACGGAGACCTGGTCCCAAGCCCCACACCCTCTCTTTGCGGGCCCAGTTTCTACGTGAAGCGAAGTTGTCTTTCCCAAGGTGCAGTGGGATTCGATAATAGAAATGTAATGGATTAGGTTGTCGTCCATTTTGCGGCTCACGACGTACAATTTGAGACAGAAAAACAGTGCAAAAGATGAAATGTGTCCCAAAACTGATGAAAACGTTCAATTTTGGGCTCCAAAAATAGGCGCAGCCAAGCAGGGTTACTGCCCCCATCGTAGAGCTCTCGGAGAGGTTTCCACTGGTATACTGTGCGCCGCGTAATTCCTTACGGATCAAAAGTAATGGGTACCAGAGCGACGGATACCTGGTCACAAGCCCCACGCCCTCGGTTTGCTGGCCCAGCCTCTACGTGAAGTGAAGTTGTCTTGCCCAAGATGCTATGGGATTCGGTAATAGAAATGTGATGGATTAGGTTGTTGTTCTTTTTGTGGCTCACGGAGTACGATCCGGGATGAAAAAATAGCACAAAAAAGGAAAAGTGTCCAGAAACTGATGAAAACGTTCGATTTTGGGCTCCAAAAAGAGGCACAGCTGTGAGGCCCGACCTCGATTTACGTGCGATACCTCGTTTCGTGTGTCCTAACCTAGATTTGCGTGCCTTGACCTAGGTTTAAGAGTCGTGTTTCATTTTGTGTGCCTTGCATTGAATTACGTGCATTCATTTAGGGTTGCGTGCATTTACTTGAAAAATGCGCATTCGTATCGATAGTTCGTGCCCTACCTCGTGGTGCATGCCCTAAACCTAGGAAAGCGTGCCCTCATGCTAATCAAGAAAGCATCTTACACAAAGCATTAGATCATCAATTAATCCTACAAACCCCACTAACTAATATTAAAATGCCAAGTCAATGCACTAGAAGACGAAATTGCACCAAAAGATAGACATTCTTATTCTTTATTCTTTATTCTTTTGCATATTCCAAGCACTCAATTAAATAATGCTCAAACAAGACAAAAAATTCAGATTTGAACACACCTTGGCCGACCACTTGGAGCTTTTGTGCATGCAATTCAATTTCAAATTTGTACCTAAACATTCTATGACAAATAATGACACAAAGCAATAAAAAAAATTGGCTCAAAACCCTCCCCAAAGCTCCACCATCTCAACACAAGCTCCATGCCCATACTAGACAATTCAAAATGCTTCTTGAAGACACAAAAATCTGAAATTTACATGCTCAAGGCTGACACAAGCATCAATGCCCATCAAGCTTTCATTTTCTTTCATTTTCTCTCATTTCCTCTCATTCTTCTCTCATTCTTCTCTCTCTCTCGGCCCTAACTGAAAATATACTCTCCATAGCTAAGTTCTTCATCCTAAGGCTCTTCAAGACTTCCAAGCTACCATGGAACTCGACCAAGCAAAGCTAGAGTGCAAAAGACACACATGCAAGCTCTTTGAACCTTCATTTCGGCTCAGGTGAGTTGTTAGCTTCCATTTCATTTTCTTCTTGTTCTAACCACATGCACCTACTAAGAACATGGTAACTTAGCTAGGAAATTAGAGAAATCCCAAGTTGTCTCTCGGCTAAGCAAGGAGAAGAGTCATCATTGTGCTTCATCAAGAGTTTGTGCATCTTCTTTGTTGTCTTGCTAAGGTGAGGGCTAAAACTTCTTGAAAAGCTTTTGAAAACCACATGCATGCCTTTGAATGTCTATTTTTACCTCTGTACTTGTGATATATGTGTGTTCATGAGCTTTTAAAAACATGCATGGCAAGATATTTGGCTAGAATGTGATGATAGTTGAAATCGCGTATGGGACAGCCTTCTGCCTTGTTGGTGCGGGGTGATTTTGACCAGGTAAATGAGGTTGAAAATGCGTGAAAATTGGTACGTAACTATTTTCTCCAGTTTTGAGCATTTTCTTCAGAAATAGGCCAAAGCTAATTTTGAATCTAAGGTCCTCAAAATGGCAAAATATCAAAATGTGTCCAAATTTGGAAAATCTGGGAAAATGAAGTAGGTTTTGGCAGATTCACTATTCTTGTAGAACGAACCAGTTTTCACTCAGTAAATGATATCCAAAATGTATGAAATTTTGTGTACTGCTATATTTTTCAGTTCTTGACATTTTTGTCAGAAATGGACTAAGGCTAAATCTGACCCTAACGCCCTCAAATAGGACAAGTATTGAAATATGTGCAAATCTGGATAGTTTTGTGTAGTCTCACTGTTTTGGCTATAACTCTTGAACCCGAACTCCAAATGATGCGAGGTTTGTTTCTGGATTTAGTTCACTCCTTAATATTTAATTTGAAATTTTTTTTACTGGAATTGGAGTTTGTTTGCTTGTCTCAATTATTGTGAGAAAATAGTCCATTGCAGTGAGGGTTTCACCTATTGATATGCTTAGAAAAATTATTGTAGCTTCTCTTGTTGTATTAAACGCTTGGGATCGTGGCGTTTGGATGTTGTGTGGACTGTTTTGAATACTTGAGGGTGTTTGAATTAATCAATGCATGGCTTGAGTTTAATTGCGAGATGACTTGGGGCTTAATCACACGGGTAAGCACGAATTGAAACCCTAGTGACTAGGTAAACTCACTAAGTGTTGATCCTATGGATATCTTGTTTAATTATATGATTAGTAGGCTGCCCGTAGTTGCCCTCGTAGCCCTAAATGTGGTTTCGATGATTACATGTAGACAAGTAGACCTTTCTTGCACCCGGTCCCACGTAGATGTCGTTGCATGTTGAATAATCTTGTTAATTGATGATGTGAACTTCGAAATGAGTTATATGACTTGATTTGCATGCGTTACATGGCTGCCCGTTTAATATTCATATAACTCCATGTGCTTTATAAGTGAAATTGCCTGTCATATCGTGTCTCGCTTGTTTACTTGTCAATGTGCAATCTTATGACTGTTCAGAGGCAACCTACTTCGTTGTCCTCCTAATGCGATATATTACATGTCATAAATGTGCATTGCATACAAGGTTGCAGCCTTTCATTCTGGCGTGGTAGCGTTCACGCACACCGGGCGGCATTGGGCTTGTCGGTGCAACCGTGACTACCATTGTCCAATTCCTTCTCTCGCTTGGGGGCTAGACTTTCTCGGAGAGTTGGGTCGTAGGATTTCGGGGTACATCTGGAGTACACCCATTTGGTGTGATAAGGCGATGATTTGAAGTCGGTCGCAACAACTGATACTAGAAATGAACTTAGAGCAAAAGCTCACCATATCCTTTTCACTATGTGTATAAGTACTCTCGCTTGGTTCCTAGAGGACCTCGGGGAGGAAAGACAGGTAATTGTGTTCCTTTACTTTTACATTACGTTACGTACTTACTTGTGATATATTCATGCTTGCAAAATGGATTTTTCATAAGTTGAACTGAAAAATGGGTTTCAAAACTTATTTCTCGTTCCCCCTCGTTGAGTTCATAAGGACTCACCCTCTTTTATCATCTCAGATGAAGAAAACTAGGAACAGGTACCCGAGGACAACGTGCCTAATGATGATTCCTTGGAATATTGCTTGCCCTACGTGCCTTACTTGACTATGGCCATTTTGTGAACGATATGTTGCTTGAAGACTATTTCTTATTTTGCTTGTTGTTGTATTGTAAACGACCCCCGTTGTAATTTTGGGGTCTAATTTTGGCTTGTACTAATCGTAACTAGATAGACACTACTATGGTCATTTTGCTATCGCTATTTGGCTAGTATCTATCACAGGATTATGACGTATCAGGTAAGGATTAGGTAAATGAATCTATTCAAACTTAATCAAGTACTCATAGTTAAGCTAAGATCAACAGGTACTTTTGTAACGAGGATTAACAAACAAACGAGACATAGTATCATGCTAGGTTATTAATCAAACGAGACTTCGAGATAACTAGTAGGTGTTTCAATTGATGATAAATAGTAATCTTCGTTGAAAATGAATTTGAGATTGAAAGTTTTGAGGCCTTTAGAAATTTGAGTCAAACTAAGGAGCCCAATTACAGCCGTTATGCTGCCGGATTTCTGGGGAATTTGTAGAGTTAGGCTAAAATGTTAAGTGTTAAACCCTCTTGAACGATTAAGTACGTGATATGATTTAAATGTTTAGATCACACCCTAGTCTAACCTTCATAGGTCGGGTTGGGGCGTGACACTTATAGAAGAATGGTATCAGAGCTTTGATTGCTTAAGCCGAGTTTAACTCTCGGACCGTGGGTAGAAGCCCTAAGGTTATTAGGATGACTTGTTTATGTGTTATTGTGTGACAATATCAAGTGTGCCTTCTTTGTTTCTATGTGCTTGTGTGATTAACATGTCTTAATTGTTTCTAGAATTGTGTATCTATATAAGATTATATGTTGCACATCTTATGCATTAAATTCTTGTTTGTCGTATTTCAATAAATTGTGCATCGTAATCTGTGCCTATAGATGGCTGGCCCTAGTACCCGCACTACTAATAGGAGCGGTGAGCCCCAAGAGACCGGAGATGCTTATCAAACTAATCCCGACATGGCTATGTTTAATATGATGGTGAATGCCATGGATCGCGTGTCGCGAGTGATGGAACGTCAAGATGCACATGAAGCAAACAACAACAACAACAACATGAATGATGGTAACCATGGGAGAAATAGCAGAATGAGGGAGTTCCTTGACTTTCGCCCGTCCAAATTCCACGGGGAAGCTGATGATGAAAAAGCAGAGGCTTGGCCGTCTGAGATCGAGAGGATTTTCAGGCCACTTGATTATGCTGATGAAGAAAAGGTGGAGTTCGCTGTGTTTCTGTTGCACAGGGATGTTGAACATTGGTGGCACACTGTGGAGGCACTTTGGGAAACTGATCAGACCCCTCGCTTGTGGGGTAATTTCGTTAAGGCATTCAAGGAGAAATATGTACCTGCAGTTTCCACGCAGAGGCAGATTGAGGAATTCATGCACTTGAACCAGGGTAACTTGACGATGGCCCAGTACGAGGCTCGTTTTGACCGACTGTCCCACTATGCTCAATACATGGTCAGTACCCCTGAGGCGAAGATATGGAAATTTACGACTGGATTGAGGCCAGAGATTCAGGACCAGTTGGCTTCGCATGACTTCGATATCTATTCTGCTCTCCTTGCTGCTGCTTCCCTAGTTGAGAAGAGAAAACTTGATAGAGCCGGTTCGAGCCAGCCGAACAAGAAACCATACCAGCCTCTAGGTCAACAGAGGAAATTCCAGAGCCAGAGTCGTAGTCAGGGCCAGAGCCAGAACAGACCAATTAATAACCGTGGCCCGACTAAAGCACCATCAGCCTCTTCCACCAACAGATCCACAGGTAGTTCACCTGCTACTCAGTCTATCAACTGTTCTTACTGTGACAAGAAAGGTCACACTGAGGCCCAGTGCTGGAAGAAGTCGGGACGATGTATGCAGTGTGGCAGTGATCAGCATCAAATCAAGGATTGCCCTAAATGGCAAGCAGGACAAAATCAAGTTAAACTAGCTGGTAGAGGCAAGACTCCAGTTCCTAGAGTTCAGGCTCGAGCTTATGCTATTGAGTACGAGGAGCTTCCGGACGAGACCGCTGTTGTTGAAGGTACATTCTTGATACTGAATCAACCTGTTAGGGTGCTAATTGATCCAGGTGCTACTCATTCATTTATTACTCCTTTATGTGTGCAACGTGTGAAACTACGAGTTGTATGTTTGCCTTACGAAGTAGAAGTTGGTAATCTGATAGGTTTTAAACTTGTTACTAGCTCAGCTTGTAAAGCATGTAAAATCCAAATTAAAGATAGGTAATTATCGGCCAATCTTATTGTATTACCCTTTCGAGACTATGAAGTCATTTTAGGGATGGACTAGTTGGCAAAGCATCATGCCCAACTAGATTGCCGGACGAAGATTGTAACATTTCGGATACCTGGTCAACCAATACTGGAGGTAATGGGTCGAAGAGATTTCACCGGGAGTTCCATCATTTCATCTACGAAAGCAGTGAAGTCCTTGAGAAAAGGGTGTAGTGGATACTTAGCTTACCTCATCAACAAGCCGTCAGACAAAGCTAAGTTGGAGGAGATGCCAGTGATTAAAGATTATGCGGATGTGTTTCCAGAAGAATTGCCCGGTTTACCCCCAAATTGGGAGATCGAGTTTATTATAGAATTACTGCATGGCACCCAGTCGATATCTAAAGCTCACTATCGTATGGCGCCAGCCGAGCTACAAGAATTGAAGGACCAATTGCAAGGATTGTTGAAGAAGGGGTTTGTTCAACTAAGTTCTTCACCGTGGGATGCACCAGTCCTATTTGTAAAGAAGAAAGACGGAACGCTGAGGCTATGCATTGATTAGCGAGGATTGAACCAAGTGACTGTCAAGAATAAATCCCTACTTCCACTGATCGACGAGTTATTTGATCAACTTCAAGGAGCCAAAGTGTATTCGAAGCTCGACTTGAGGCAAGGGTACTATCAGTTGCGGATCAAAAAGGAGGATGTGCCTAAAACGGCTTTCAGGACAAGATATGGGCATTATGAATATGTGGTGATGCCATTTGGGCTAACTAATGCCCCTGCAGCTTTTATGGACTTGATGCACAGGGTGTTTCAACCTTACTTGGACCAATTTGTAGTGATTTTCATTGATGATATTTTGGTATACTCGAAATCCGAGGCTGAGCATGAACAACATCTGCGATTGGTACTGCAGAAACTTCGAGAGCATCAATTGTATGCAAAGTTTAGCAAATGCAAATTTTGGTTGTAGCAGATTGCATTTTTGGGGTACATTATATCCCAAGAGGGAATAGCGGTGGATCCAACAAAGATAGAAGCAGTGATGTCTTGGAAGAAGCCGAAAAACATTACAGAGGTTCGGAGTTTTCTTGGTCTAGCCGGCTATTATCGGAGGTTCGTGAAAGATTTCTCAAAGATTGCAGGACCGCTTACAAAGCTCACTCAAAAGAAAACAAAGTTCGGGTGGGATGACAAGTGCGATAACAGCTTCCAAGAATTGAAGAAAAGATTGACTGCCGTACCTATTCTTGCATTGCCTGAAGGGAGTCAAGGTTTTGTAATCTATAGCGATGCTTCGAAGGAAGGACTGGGTTGTGTGTTGATGCAAAATGGTAGGGTGATTGCGTATGCTTCTATGAAACTGAAGTCGTATGAGTTGAACTACCCGACGCATGATTTAAAGTTAGCGGCTATTGTGTTTGCACTCAAGAAATGGAGGCACTATCTGTGGGGTAACAAGTTCGAGGTGTTTACTGATCACAAGAGCTTGAAATACTTGTTCTCACAAAAGGAGTTGAACATGACGCAAAGACGGTGGAGCGAGCTTTTGGATGATTATAACTGCACAATCAATTATGTGCCCGGTAAAGCAAATGTAGTTGCAGATGCCTTAAGTCGGAAAGCGAGCATGGCAAAACTGGAAGTTAAGGTGCAGGAGTTGTTGGAGGAAGCATTCTTATGGAAACCACAATTGACTCAAAAAGGGTTACTATTTGCCATTACACAAGTTCAATCGACCTTGTTGTCTGAATTACGAGAGGCTCAACAGAAGGACCAACAGTTTCAGAAGATTAAAGAAAGCAACACAGATTTCAAGTTTCATGATGATGGTATTTGGAGGTTTAAGAATCGGATTTGCGTTCCTAATAAGCCAGAGCTGAAAAAGAAGATTCTTGAAGAAGCCCATAATTCAAGATACACTATTCACCCCGGCGGAACAAAGATGTACTGGGATTTGAAACAACACTATTGGTGGAATAACATGAAGAGAGAGATCGCGGAGTTTGTGGCACAGTGTTTGACTTGCCAGATAGTCAAAGCAGAACATCAATGACCAGCAGGTTTACTTCAACTGTTGAAGATCCCTAAATGGAAATGGGAACATATAACTATAGAGTTTGTTATGGACCTACCCAGGTCACAAAAGGCTCATGACGCCGTTTGGGTCATAGTGGATAGATTGACTAAGTCAGCGCACTTCTTACCGATGAACAAGGAGGATTGCCCTGAGAAATTGGGAGATATGTATGTGGCGGAGATTGTAAGATTACACGGGATGCCTGTGAGTATTGTATTGGATAGGGATCCTTGTTTTACTTCCCGATTTTGGAAGAGATTGCAAGAAGCTTTGGGAACGAAGTTGAGTTTCAGCATGGCTTATCACCCTCAGACTGATGGACAATCTGAGAGAACTATTCAAATTATGGAGGATATGCTGAGGGCGTGTGTTTTAGACTTCGGGAAAGGCTGGGAGAAATATCTATCTCTAGCGGAGTTCGCTTATAATAACAGTTATCAGGCCACTATCAGAATGGCCCTATTTGAGGTGTTGTATGGACGTAAGTGTTGATCCCCAATTTACTGGGATGAAGTAGGTAAGACGAAGACTTTTGACCCCACCCTTCTACCTGAACTTATGAAGACTGTTGATAATATCCACCTCATCCGGAAACGGATGCTTACCGCCTAGAGCAAACAGAAAAGTTATGCAGACCGACAGAGGCGGAGCCTAGAGTTTGAGGTCGGCGACAAGATGTTCTTGAAGATATCACCTCGAAAAGGACTGATTAAACACGGCAATGGTGGAAAGTTGAGCCCAAGATTTGTAGGACCATTTGAGATAATTGAGAAGGTTGGCAAGTTGGCGTATCGCCTGGCACTACCCCAAAACCTCTCCAATATTCACGACGTCTTTCATGTTTCAATGCTACAGAAGTATCATTCTGATCCATCGCATATCTTGGAGCCAGAGCCGTTGCAGCTTCATGAGAACTTGTCTTATGAAGAGAAGCCTATTCGGATCCTAGACCAACAAGATCAGGAATTGCACAACAAATCTATACCGATGGTAAAAGTGTTGTGGGATCATCATGGAGTTGAAGAAGCAACGTGGGAAAGGCGAGACCAGATGGAGCAACAGTATCCAGCATTATTCCAAAGGTAATATTGAATTTCGGGATGAAATTCTTTTAAGGAGGGGAGGATGTGAGGCCCGACCTCGATTTACGTATGATACCTCATTTCTTGTGCCCTAACCTAGATTTGCGTGGCTTGTCCTAGGTTTAAGAGTCGTGTTTCATTTTGTGTGCCTTGCATTGAATTACGTGCATTCATTTAGGGTTGCGTGCATTTATATGAAAAATGCACATTCGTATCGATAGTTCGTGCCCTACCTCGTGGTGCATGCCCTAAACCTAGGAAAGCATGCCCTCATGCTAATCAAGAAAGCATCTTACACAAAGCATTAGATCATCAATTAATCCTACAAACTCCACTAACTAATATTAAAATGCTAAGTCAATGCACTAGAAGACGAAATTGCACCAAAAGCTAGACATTCTTATTCTTTATTCTTTATTCTTTTGCATATTCCAAGCACTCAATTAAATAATGCTCAAACAAGACAAAAAATTCAGATTTGAACACATCCTTGGCCGACTACTTGGAGCTTTTGTGCATGCAATTCAATTTCAAATTTGTACCTAAACATTCTATGACAACTAATGACACAAAGCAATAAAAAAAATTGGCTCAAAACCCTCCCCAAAGCTCCACCATCTCGACACAAGCTCCATGCCCATATTAGACAATTCAAAATGCTTCTTGAAGACAAAAAAATCTGAAATTTACATGCTCAAGGCCGACACAAGCATCAATGCCCATCAAGCTTTCATTTTCTTTCATTTTCTCTCATTTCCTCTCATTTTTCTCTCATTCTTCTCTCTCTCCCGGCCCTAACTGAAAATATACTCTCCATAGCTAAGTTCTTCATCCTAAGGCTCTTCAAGACTTCCAAGCTACCAAGGAACTCGACCAAGCAAATCTAGAGTGCAAAAGACACACATGCAAGCTCTTGGAACCTTCATTTCGGCTTAGGTGAGTTAGCTTCCATTTCGTTTTATTCTTGTTCTAACCACATGCACCTACTAAGAACATGGTAACTTAGCTAGGAAATTAGAGAAATCCCAAGTCGTCTCTCGGCTAAGCAAGGAGAAGAGTCATCATTGTGCTTCATCAAGAGTTTGTGCATCTTATTTGTTGTCTTGCTAAGGTGAGGGCTAAAACTTCTTGAAAAGCTTTTGAAAACCACATGCATGCCTTTGAATGTCTATTTTTACCTATGTACTTGTGATATATGTGTGTTCATGAGCTTTTATAAACATGCATGGCAAGATATTTGGCTAGAATGTGATGATAGTTGAAATCGCGTATGGGACAGCCTTCTGCCTTGTTGGTGCGGGGTTATTTTGACCAGGTAAATGAGGTTGAAAATGCATGAAAATTGGTAGGTGACTATGTTTGCTAGTTTTGAGAATTTTTTACAAAAACAGGCCAAAGCTAATTTTGACTCTAAGGTCCTCAAAATGGCAAAATATCAAAATGTGTCCAAATCTGGAAAATCTGGGAAAATGAAGCAGGTTTTGGCAGATTCACTATTCTTGTAGAACGAACTAGTTTTGACTTAGTAAATGATATCCCAAATGCATGAAATTTGGTTTTCTGCTAGATTTTTCAGTTCTGGACATTTTTGTCAGAAATGGACTAAGGCTAAATCTGACCCTATGGACCTAAAAAATGACAAGTATTTAAATGTGTACAAGTATTGAAAAGTGTGCAAATCTGGATAGTTTTGTGTAGTCTCACTGTTTTGGCTATAACTCTTGAACTGGAACTCCAAATGATGCGAGGTTTGTTTCTGGATTTAGTTCACTCCTTAAGCTTTAATTTGAAATTTTGTTTACTGGAATTGGAGATTATTTGCTTGTCTCAATGATTGTGAGAAAACAGTCCATTGCAGTGAGGGTTTCACCTATTGATATGCTTAGAAAAATTATTGTAGCTTCTCTTGTTGTATTAAACGCTTGGGATCGTGGTGTTTGGATGTTGTGTGGACTGTTTTGAATACTTGAGGGTGTTTGAATTAATCTATGCATGGCTTGAGTTTAATTGCGAGATGACTTGGGGCTTAATCACACGGGTAAGCACGAATTGAAACCCTAGTGACTAGGTAAACTCACTAAGTGTTGATCTTATGGATATCGTGTTTAATTATATGATTAGTAGGCTGCCCGCAGTTGGCCTCGTAGCCCTAATAGCCCTAAATAGGGTTTCGATGATTACATGTAGACAAGTAGACGTTTCTTGCACCCGGTCCCACGTAGATGTCGTTGCATGTTGAATAATCTTGTTAATTGATTACGTGAACTTCAAAATGAGTTATATGACTTGATTTGCATGCGTTACATGGCTGCCCGTTTAATATTCATATAACTCCATGTGCTTTATAAGTGAAATTGCCTGTCATATCGTACCTCGCTTGTTTACTTGTCAATGTGCAATCTTATGACTGTTCAGAGGCAACCTACTTCGTTGTCCTCCTAATGTGATAAATTATATGTCATAAATGTGCATTGCATACAAGGTTGCAACCTTTCATTCTGACGTAGTAGCATTCACGTACACCGGGCGGCATCGGGTTTGCTGGTGCAACCGTGACTACCATTGTCCAATTTTCTCTCTTGCTTGGGGGCTAGACTTCCTTGGAGAGTTGGGTCGTAGGATTTCAGGGTACATCTGGAGTACACCCATTTGGCATGATAAGGGGATGATTTGAAGTCGGCTGCAACAACTAATACTGAAAATGAACTGAGAGCAAAAGCTCACCGTATCCTTTTCACTATGTGTATAAGTACTCTCGCTTGGTTCCTAGAGGACCTCTGGGAGGAAAGACGGGTAATTGTGTTCCTTTACTTTTACATTACATTATGTACTTACTTGTGATATATTCATGCTTGCAAAAAAGATTTTTCATAAGTTGAACCGGAAAATGGGTTTCAAAACTTATTTCTCGTTCCCCCTCGCTGAGTTCATAAGGACTCACCCTCTTTTATCATCTCAGGTGAAGAAGACCAGGAACAGGTACCCAAGGACAACGTGCCTAATGATGATTCCTTGGAATGATTGCTTGCCCTACGTGCCTTACTTGACTATGGCCATTTTGCGAACGATATGTTGCTTGAAGACTATTTCTTATTTTTCTTGTTGTTGTATTGTAAACGACCCCTGTTGTAATTTGGGGTCTAATTTTAGCTTGTACTGATCGTAACTAGATAGACACTACTATGGTCGTTTTGCTATCGCTATTTGGCTAGTATCTATCACAGGATTATGACGTATCAGGTAAGGATTAAGTAAATGAATCTATCCAAACTTAAGCAGGTACTTATTGTTAAGCTAAGATTAACAGGTACTTTTGTAACGAGGATTAACAAACAAATGAGACATAGTATCATGCAAGGTTATTAATCAAACGAGACTTCGAGATAACTAGTAGGCGTTTCAATTGATAATAAATAGTAATCTTAGTTGAAAATGAATTTGAGATTGAAAGTTTTGAGGCCTTTAGAAATTTGAGTCAAACTAAGGAGCCCAATTATAGTCGTTATGCTGCCGAATTTTCGGGGAATTTGTGGAGTTAGGCTAAAATGTTAAGTGTTAAACCCTCTTGAACGATTAAGTACGTGATATGATTTGAATGTTTAGATCATACCCTAGTCTAACCTTCATAGGTCGGGTTGGGGCGTGACACTTATAGAAGAATGGTATCAGAGCTTAGATTGCTTAAGCCGGGTTTAACTCTCGGACCGTGGGTAGAAGCCCTAAGGTTATTAGGATGACTTGTTTATGTGTTATTGTGTGACAATATCAAGTGTGCCTTCTTTGTTTCTATGTGCTTGTGTGATTAATTTGTCTTAATTGTTTCTAGAATTGTGTATCTATATAAGATTATATGTTGCACATCTTATGCATTAAATTCTTGTTTGTCGTATTTCAATAAATTGTGCATCGTAATATGTGCCTATAGATGGCTGGACCTAGTACCCGCACTACTAATAGGAGCGGTGAGTCCCAAGAGACTAGAGATACTTATCACACTAATCCCGGCATGGCTATGTTTAATATGATGGCAAATGCCATGGATCGCGTGTTGCGAGTGATGGAACGTCAAGATGCACGTGAAGCAAACAACAACAACAACAACAGGAATGATGGTAACCATGGGAGAAATAGCAGAATGAGGGAGTTCCTTGACTTTCACCCGTCCAAATTCCACGGGGAAGCTGATGATGAAAAAGCAAAGGCTTGGCTATCTGAGATCGAGAGGATTTTCAGGCCACTTGATTATACTGATGAAGAAAAGGTGGAGTTCGCTGTGTTTCTGTTGCACGGGGATGCTGAACATTGGTGGCATACTGTGGAGGCACTTTGGGAAACTGATTAGACCCCTCGCTTGTGGGGTAATTTCGTTAAGGCAATCAAGGAGAAATATGTACCTGCAGTTTCCACGCAGAGGCAGATTGAGGAATTCATGCACTTGAACCAGGGTAACATGACCATGGCCCAGTACGAGGCTCGTTTTGACCGACTGTCCCGCTATGCTCAATACATGGTCAGTACCCCTGAGGCGAAGATATGGAAATTAACGATTGGATTGAGGCCAGAGATTCAGGACCAGTTGGCTTCGCATGATTTCGATACCTATTTTGCTCTCCCTGCTGCTGCTTCCCGAGTTGAGAAGAGGAAACTTGATAAAGCCAGTTCGAGCCAGCCAAATAAGAAACCATACCAGTCTCCAAGTCAACAGCGGAAATTCCAGAGCCAGAGTTGTAGTTAGGGCCAGAGCCAGAACAGACCAGTTAATAACCGTGGCCCGACTAAAGCACCATCAGCCTCTTCCACCAGCGGATCCACAGGTAGTTCACCTGCTACTCAGTCTATCAACTGTTCTTACTGTGACAAGAAAGGTCACATCGAGGCTCAGTGCTGGAAGAAGTCGGGACGATGTGTGCGGTGTGGCAGTGATCAGCATCAGATCAAGGATTGCCTAAATGGCAAGCAGGACAAAATCAAGTTAAACCAGCTGGTAGAGGCAAGACTCCAGTTCATAGAGTTCAGGCTCGAGCTTATGCTATTGAGTACGAGGATCTTCAGGACGAGACCGCTGTTGTTGAAGGTACATTCTTGATACTGAATCAACTTGTTAGGGTGCTAATTCATCCAGGTGCTACTCATTCATTTATTACTCCCTTATGTGTGCAACGTGTGAAACTATGAGTTGTATGTTTGCCTTACGAAGTAGAAGTTGGTACTCCGATAGATTCTAAACTTGTTACTAGCTCAGCTTGTAAAGCATGTAAAATCCAAATTAAAGATAGGGAATTCTTGGCCAATCTTATTGTATTACCCTTTCGAGACTATGAAGTCATTTTAGGGATGGGCTGGTTAGCAAAGCATCATGCCCAACTAGATTGCCGAACAAAGATTGTAACATTCCAGATACCTGGTCAACCAATACTGGAGGTAATGGGTCGAAGACATTTCACCGGGAGTTCCATCATTTCATCTACAAAAGCAGTGAAGTCCTTGAGAAAAGGGTGTAGTGGATACTTAGCTTACCTCATCGACAAGCCGTCGGAAAAGGCTAAGTTAGAGGAGATGCCAGTGATTAAAGATTATGCGGATGTGTTTCTAGAAGAATTGCCCGGTTTACCCCCAAATCGGGAGATTGAGTTTATTATAGAATTACTGCCTGGCACGCAGCCGTTATCTAAAGCTCCCTATCGTATGGCACCAGCCGAGCTACAAGAATTGAAGGACCAATTGCAAGGATTGTTGAAGAAGGGGTTAGTTCAACCAAGTTCTTCACCGTGGGGTGCACCAGTCCTATTTGTAAAGAAGAAAGACGGAACGCTGAGGCTATGCATTGATTAGCAAGGATTGAACCAAGTGACTGTACAGAATACATACCCACTTCAATTGATCGATGAGTTATTTGATCAACTTCAAGGAGCCAAAGTGTGTTCGAAGCTTGACTTGAGGCAAGGGTACTATCAGTTGCGGATCAAAAAGGAGGATGTGCCTAAAACGGCTTTCAGGACGAGATATGGGCATTATGAATATGTGGTGATGTCATTTGGGCTAACTAATGCCCCTGCAGCTTTTATGGACTTGATGCACAGGGTGTTTCAACCTTACTTGGACCAATTTGTGGTGATTTTCATTGATGATATTTTGGTATACTCGAAATCAAGGCTGAGCACGAACAACATCTGCGATTGGTACTGCAGAAACTTCGAGAGCATCAATTGTATGCAAAGTTTAGCAAGTGCGAATTTTGGTTGCAGCAGATTGCATTTTTGGGGCATATCATATCCCAAGAGGGAATAGCAGTGGAGCCAGCAAAGATAGAAGCGGTGATGTCTTGGAAGAAGCTGGAAAACGTTACGGAGGTTCGGAGTTTTCTTGGTCTAGCCGGCTATTATCGGAGATTCATGAAGGATTTCTCAAAGATCGTGGGACCGCTTACAAAGCTCACTCAAAAGAAAACAAAGTTCGGGTGGGATGACAAGTGCGATAACAGCTTCCAAGAATTGAAGAAAAGATTGAATACCGCACCTGTTCTTGCATTGCCTGAAGGGATTCAAGGTTTTGTAATCTATAGCGATGCTTTGAAGGAAGGATTGGGTTGTGTGTTGATGCAAAATGGTAGGGTGATTGCGTATGCTTCTAGGAAACTGAAGTCGTATGAGTTGAACTACCTGACGCATGATTTAGAGTTAGTGGCTATTGTGTTTGCACTCAAGAAATGGAGGCACTATCTGTGGGGTAACAAGTTCGAGGTGTTTACTGATCACAAGAGCTTGAAATACTTGTTCTCACAAAAAGAGTTGAACATGAGTTAAAGATGGTGTATGGAGCTTTTGGATGATTATAACTGCACAATCAACTATGTGCCCAGTAAAGCAAATGTAGTTGCAGATACCTTAAGTCGGAAAGCGAGCATGGCAAAACTGGAAGTTAAGGTGCAGGAGTTGTTGGAGGAAGCATTCTTGTGGAAACCACAATTGACTCAAAAAGGGTTACTATTTGCCACTACACAAGTTCAATCAACCTTGTTGTCTAAATTATGAGAGGCTCAACAGAAGGACCAACAGTTTCAGAAGATTAAAGAAAGCAACACAGATTTCAAGTTTCATGATGATGGTATTTGGAGGTTTAGGAATCGGATTTGTGTTCCTAATGAGCCAGAGCTGAAAAAAAGGATTCTTGAAGAAGCCCATAATTCAAGATACACTATTCACCCCAGCGGAACAAAGATGTACCGGGATTTGAAGCAACACTATTGGTGGAATAACATGAAGAGAGAGATCGCGGAGTTTGTGGCACGGTGTTTGACTTGCCAGAGAGTTAAAGCAGAACATCAACGACCAGCAGGTTTACTTCAGCCGTTGGAGATCCCTCAATGGAAATGGGAACATATAACTATGGACTTTGTTATGGACCTGCCCAGGTCACGAAAGGGTCATGACGCTGTTTGGGTCATAGTGGATAGATTGACTAAGTTAGCGCACTTCTTACCGATGAACAAGGAGGATAGCCCTGAGAAATTGGGAGATATGTATGCGGCGGAGATTGTAAGATTACACGGGATGCCTGTGAGTATTGTATCGGATAGGGATCCTCATTTTACTTCCCGATTTTGGAAGAGATTGCAAGAAGCTTTGGGAACAAAGTTGAGTTTCAGCACGGTTTATCACCCTCAGATTGATGGACAATCTGAGAGAACTATTTAGATTATGGAGGATATGCTGAGGGCGTGTGTTTTAGACTTCGGGAAAGGCTGGGAGAAATATCTGTCTCTAGCGGAGTTCGCTTATAATAACAGTTATCAGGCCACTATCGGGATGGCCCCATTTGAGGCGTTGTATGGACGTAAGTGTCGATCCCCAATTTACTGGGATGAAGTAGGTGAGACAAAGACTTTTGACCCGACCCTTCTGGCTCTGGCCCTGATTACGACTCTGACTCTGGAATTTCCTCTGCTGACCTGGAGACTGGTATGGTTTCTTGTTCGGCTGACTCGAACCGGATCTATCAAGTTTCCTCTTCTCAACTCGAGAAGCAGCAGCAAAGAGAGCAGAATAGGTATCGAAGTCATGAGAAGCCAACTAGTCCTGAATCTATAGCCTCAATCCAGTCGTAAATTTCCACATCTTGGCCTCCGGAGGACTAACCATATATTGAGCATAACAGGACAATCGGTCAAAACGAGCCTCGTACTGGGCCACCGTAATGTTACCCTGGGTTAAGTGCATAAACTCCTCAATCCGCCTCTACCTGGAAACTGCAGGTACATATTTCTCCTTGAATGCCTTAATGAAATTACCCCACAAGTGAGGTGTCCGATCAGTTTCCCACAGTGCCTCTACAGTGTGCCACCAATGCTTGTCATCCCCATGCAACAGAAACACCGCAAACTCCACCTTTTCTTCATCAGTATAATCAAGTGGCCTGAAAATTTTCTCGATCTCAGACAGCCAAGCCTCGTCTTTCTCATCATCAGCTTCCCCGTGGAATTTAGATGGGCGAAAGTCAAGGAACTCCCTCATTTTGCTATGTCTCCCAAGTTTACCCTCATTCCTGTTGTTGTTGTTGTTGTTGGTCTCACGTGCATCTTGACGCTCCATCACTCGTGAGACACGATCCATGGCATTTGCCATCATGTTAAACATAGCTATACTGGGATTAGTTTGATAAGCATCTCCGGTCTCTTAGGGTTCACCGCTCCTATTAGTAGTACGGGTACTAGGGCCAGACATCTATAGACACAGATTACGATGCACAATTTATTGAAGTATGACAATTAAGAATTTAATGCATAAGATATGCAACATAATATAGATACAATTCTAGAAACAATTAAGGTATGTTAATCACTTAAACACATAAAACATAGAAGGCATAATTAACATTATCACTCAATAACATATAAACAAGGCATCCTAATTATCTTAGGGCTCTACCCATGGTCCTAGAGTTAAACCCGGCTTAAGCATTCTAAGCTCTGATACCATTCTGATATAAGGTGTCACGCCCCAACCTGGCCTATACAGGTTAGACTAGGGTGTGATCTAAACATTCAATTCATATCACATACTTAACTGTTTATGAAGATTTAACACTTAATGTTTTAGTCTAAACTCCAAAATTTTTCGGAAAACCGGCAGCATAACGGCTGTAATTGGGCTCTTGGTTTGGCCTAATTCTCTAAATGCCTCAAAATTTTCCAATCTCAATTTCATTTCAAACTAGGATTACTATTTACCATCAATTGAAACACATATTGGTTATCTCGATGTCTCGTTTGGTTTATAACCTAGCACGATACTATGTCTCGTTTGTTTGTTTATCCTTGTCACAAAAGTACTTGTTGATCTTTGCTTAATAGCGAGTATCTGTTTAAGGTTTGGTTGGTTCATTTTAGTTAGCCCTTACCTAATACTTCATAATCCTATTATAGCTACTAGCCATAGTAATAGCAAAACAACCATAGCAGTATCTAGTGTGTGTCTAGAAATATCAGTACAAACAAAAATTAGACCCCAAATTACAACGGGGGTCTTTTACATTACAATCAACGAGCAACATAAAAGAAATAGTCTTCAAGTAGCATAGAGTTCACAAGTAGCCATAATCACGCAAAGCACACAAGACAGGCAATCACTCCAAGGAATCATCGTTAGGCACATCGTCCTCGGGTACCTGTTCTTGATCTTCTTTACCTGAGATGATAAAAGAGGGTAAGTCCTTATGAACTCAGTGAGGGGGAACGAGAAATAGGTTTTGAAACTTATTTTTCGGTTCAACTTATGAAAATTATTTTGCAAGCATGAATATAATACGATTAAGTACAGAATAATAATACAAAAGTAAAGGAGCACAATTACCAGTCTTTCCTCCCCGAAGTTCTCTAGGAACCAAGCGAGAGTACTTACACATATAGAAAAATGATATGGTGAGCTTTTGCTCTCAATTGTTGCGGCCGACTTCAAATCATCCCCTTAACACGCCAAGTGGGTGTACTCCGGATGTACCCCAAAATCCTACTGTCACGCCCCGACCCAACCCCCAAGCTAAAGGTTAAGTCCGGACCCGACACACGGACAGAGTCTCCCCTGTACCGTGGACATTCCAAAAACCTGTAAACACCTAAACAAAGTCCCAACAATACAATACAAGCTTTTCTCAATTAAACCACAAAGCTATAAGGCCATCCGAGCCTTATGGTACACAATATCTCCAAAACACACAAGCATGCGAGAACTTGTTATCAGCATAGTTTTATAATCATAACATTCTAGGAAATCAATAAAACAACTTAAAGGATAATGCATTCTACATTAACCATCCACTCCCAAGCATGCAAGGAAATAAAGGCAAGAATAAAAGTTATTACAAGACATGGCTTCCAATTCTACACCACAATCTACTATCCTTCAATTTGCACAACAACATATACATAGCCCTTAGGCCACAAAATAGTACGTAAAGTAATCAGATGAATCTTCCACATAGCAGCAAATTCATTAACCACCTCAAGCTATCAGGCACAACAACTAAGGTAAAGGCTCAATCTGAACTTCTTCTTCCTCAACTAAATCAACAAGCTGGGGATCACCCTCAGCGTCTCCTGAAACAGATATCGAGGTATGAGCAACCACTGTTGCCCAGTGAGGGATATAGTCCCGGGGCGTGCAATGCAACATATAATACAATTATACAACAATAACACTTAGACAATTAAAGAAAGAACGATAACTTAAATAACCACACATTTAAAAGGATACATTTCACTCAATCCCTTATACACCAATCTTCACTGGTCTTCAATCACGATCCACGAACCACGAGCACGATCACGATAAGCCGGCATAACCCCAATCACTCCAGTGGGTGTACTCCGGATGTACCCCGAATCCTACGACCCAACATCCCCTAGCAATCTCCGGACCAGGCGAATGAGGGACTAGGGCACGGAGTTTGAATATCCACCGGCAAGCCCTCTACCGCCCAGCCGATATTCAACACATCCGCCCCTGACACTATGGTTGCGCAACCACTATGCAATGCACCTAACGATGGCAAGTTAATAACAATAATATAAGCATTAACACACATGAGGATCAACAAAGTAGGTTGATCTCGATGCAATTACGATAGAAGCAAATATAGAAGCTAATAAGCTGTTTACAAATGAACATATACAAAATAAGCATAGGATCATACCAAAAGTTCCAAATCAACTTAATATCACATATAAACACTCAAGAAGTCATGCCGTGAGTTTAGAAGTGTGAGACAACCGAAATTGCACTTAAACCCCTTTATTTTACAAACTATTTCTCTTCCAAACCAAAGTTAATGATTTCATTTTCAAAGGAAACTCTCCCAACCTTCTAACTAACCCTCAAGGTATCCTCTCAACCCTCTAATTCAATCAAATGCCCGCGTTTACCCCGAAAGCCCCAATTTCCCTCTTTTGGCTTTAAACTACACCTACATTGTCCGGGCTTCAAACAAGGGATATCAAGGCATCTATAGCACCTAGGTAGCCTAAGGATACTAGAATTGAAGCCCGAATCCACCCGGATTCGCATTAACCCCGAAAGCCCCAAATTAAAGTCGGCTATTCTCCATTTTTAGGCGATTTAAGGGCAATGCAAGTGCACGGGGCTATTAGGTTATCTTCACTAACACCTAAGGCATCTATTAGAAGCATTAAATCAAGCTAATTCGAGCAATTACACAAAACCCTAGAAAAAATGTCACTATTCACCCTAAAAATCAAACTAACGATTCTAACCGTTTAAATTGTGAAACGACGGTTCAAATGTGTTCTCTAGCATTCATATAGATGGTATATTAGCATAGATAACAATTACAATGGCATATAATCATATTTTCAACAAATCAAGAAATGAGCAACTATTTAAAAATGCAAAAACAAGTCGTGAAATCCCTCACCAACGCGCGTAGGAGCACCTAGGAACCTTGCACACACCCTACACTAGTTGTTCAAGGCTTGGAGAGGCTTGGATTGAAGGCTTGGTGAGCAAAATCTCTTCCTTTCTCTCCCTTGGAGCTGTCGGGTTTCTGCTCTCTGTTTCAGCTTTTAATTTTTTTTTTCTTTTGCATTTTATGAGTTTAAGTGATGTATAAAAGGGGCTAAGTTGAGGTGGGGTCATTTGGGTGCTTAAGGGATCTAATATAATGCGTGTATTGAGCTTAAAACGAGCTTAGATAGTAAAATATATGCTAGCTAATTAAATTTCTAAGTTATGTTACGTAACACTATTCACTCAACTACAAAAATCATTTTATAAACGAGCCCTCCTAACGCCTTTAGCTCAAATGCACATTTTTCTCCACTACTTTTACAATTAATATGATTTAATAAAAATGCTAATTAACTAATAGAAAGCAGTTTAAAAATGGAGTGAATAGTAACTCAAGAAGGCAGTCAATAATGCACAGAATGAAATGCGCAAACAAAGATGCAACAGTAATTAAATGCATGGCTAAATCTCGGGCGTCATACCTACGACCCAACTCTCCAAGGAAGTCTAGCCCCCAAGCGAGAGAGGGAATAAGTACCATGGTAGTCACGGGTGCACCGGCAAGCCCGATGCCGCTCGGTGTGCGTGATCGCTACCATGCCAGAATAAAAGGTTGCAACCTTGTATGCAATGCACATTTATGACATTTAATATATCACATTAGGAGGACAACAAAGTAGGTTGCCTCCGGACAGTCATAAGATTGCACATTGACAAGTAAACAAGCGAGGCACGGATAGACAAGTAGTTTCACTTGAAAAGCATATGGAGTTATATGAACATTAAACGGGCAGCCATGTAACACATGTAAATCAAGTCATATAACTCATTTCAAAGTCCACGTAATCAAATTTTAAGATTATTCAACATGCAACAACATCTATGTGGGCTCGGATGCAAGAAAGGCCTATTTGTGAACATGCAATGATCAAAATCACATTTAGGGCTATAAGGGCATCTACGGGCAGCCTACTAAGCATATAATTCCACACAAAATCCAAATGATCAACACTAGCAAGCCTACCTAGTCGTTAAGGTTTCCATTTCGTGCTTACCCGTGTGGTTAAACCCTAAGGCAACTCAAAATCAATCTCAAGCCATACATCATATAATTCAACATCTCCAAGTATTCAAAACAGTCCACGCAACATCCCAATGCCGCAATCCCAAGCATTTAATACCACAAGAGAAGTTACAACAAATTTTCCCAGCATATAACTAAATGAAATCCTCACTGCAATAGGCTGTTTTCCCACGATCATTAAGACAAGCAAACAATCTCCAATTCCAGTGAATAAGATGTCAAATTAAATCTTAAGAAGTGAACTAAAATCAGAAACAAACCTTGCATCAGTTGGAGTTCGAAATCAATAGTTATAGCCAAAACAGTGGGATAGCACAAAACTGTCTAGATTTGCACACATTTCAATAATTGACGTTTTTGAGGTCCTTAGGGTCAGATTTAGCCTTAGTCCATTTCTGACAAAAATATATATAACTGAAAAATATAGCAGCACACCAAATTTCATGCATTTTGGATATCATTTACTAAGTCAAATCTGGTTCGTTCTAAAAGGTCAGTGCATCTACCAAAAACCTGCTCCATTTTTTCAGATTTCCAGATTTGGACACATTTTAATGATTTGCCATTTTGTGGACCTTAGAATCAAAATTAGCTTTGTCCTATTTCTGCGAAAAATGTTCAAAACTGGAAAAACTAGTCACCTACCAATTTTCATGCATTTTCAACATCATTTTCCTAGCCAAACGCACCTCTAAACAACAGGTCAGAGAGCTGTCACATAATCCGATTTCACCTATCATCACTTTCAAGCCAAAATCTTGCCATGCATGGTTGAAGAAGCTTATGAACACACATATAACTCAAGTACAGAAGCAAAGACATACATTTAAGAGAATGCATGTGGATTTTCGAAGGATTTTCAAAAGGTTTTAGCCCTCACCTTAGCAAATCAACAAGAAGATGCACAAAAACTTGTTGAAGCACAATTTTCTTCTTCTTCTTTGCCTAGCCGAGATTCCAACTTGATTTTCTCTATTTTTGTTAGCTTAGTGACCAAGCTCTTAGTACATGCATGTGGTTAGAACAAGAAGAAAAGAAATGGAAGCTTAGTAACTCACCTAGGGCCGAAATGAAGACTCAAGAGCTTGCATGTGAGTTTTCTTGCAACCTAGCTAGCTTGGTTGAGTTCCTTTGCTTGGGCTTGCCTTGAATAACCATAGGATGATGAAGATGAGCTAGGAAGCTTGTTATGCTTGAAAAGTTAGTTGAATGCTAGTATTGATTGTGATTGCTCGTTATCTCGTTTGTTGTCACTAGTTTGTATTGTTGTGCTATCGCTCGTTTATCACCTTGTATCGAGTCTTGCATTGCATAGTGTCTCGCGCGTGAGTGATGGGCCTCTCTGGGTAGCCTCGGGTTGCCAGTGTTGGTTGCTCTAGCTCCGCTGCTATTCCCTTTTCTCGCTTGGGTTGCCTCCCAGGGAGATTTGGGTCGTAGAATTGATGGATACTTCCGGGGTTTTCCAAACTGGTGTTATAAGGTGGATGCACGCTTATTGTCATCATTGTCAACATCAAGCTTGAGATTGATGTATCGCTCGTGAAATGGTATATTGCTCGTAAGAGTGAACCATAGCCTTCAGAGTGTGGTATAGCTTTGAATGGTTGTGTTAATGCTTTTAGTAATTGCTTATTGTATTGATTGTTTGTCTTGATTGCTTATTTATCAGTTATATTGCTTAACTGTCTTATTTGCATTGCACGACTTTCTTTCTCTCCAATTCGATATCTGTCTCGCCCTCACTGAGTATACGTGTTGTGTATACTCACTCCTCACCACCACATTTCAGGAAATGTCATGTTAGCTGGAAGTTCGTGATTTCGTGAAAGTTCGTTGCCTGAAGAGTTGTCTTGCGTGCCTATGTGGCTTGAGTGTCGAAGTTGTGAAGATATATGCTTTCATATGTTGTATGTATTTAATGTCAAAAGTATGTAATTTAAGTTTCATTAGAATGTTGAAGTAGTTTGATAAGTTAGATTATGTATCTAGTTATTATAACTTAACTTCAAATGCATGTTTGTAATGTCCAAAGGAAAAGAATTAGAATGGCAAGAAACTGTATTTTATGTAGTAGCTTAGAATGGTTTAATTGTCTAGTTTGAATGTATTTATCAAGAATGAAAAGAGATAGGTTAGCTTTTTAATTGGAAATGTATGTATATTTGCTTGTGGTTGATTGATGAGAACCGAGGCTCGGATGGCCTTGAGGTGGTTGAATGTTTGGACATGGTATTGGTCCACTTATATGCTGTCGCAGGTTTTATATTTCGCCTAGAAACAGGGGAGACTCCATCCGTTTTCCTTGAAAATTATGCCCAGGTTTTGGTTTGGGTTGTGATTAGATTGAATGATAGAACTCCCGGTCTCGAGAGGGATCGGGGTGTTACAGTGGAGCTTGGGACCAGGTCTCCGTAGCTCCGTTGCCCATAACTTTTGATCCGTAAGGAGTTACGCGGTGCAAAGCATACCATTGGAAAGCTCACCGTGAGCTCTACAACGGGGGCAGCATGCCTCCTCGACTGCGCCTATTTTTGGAGCCCAAAATTGAAAGTTTTCATCAGTTTTGGGACACTTTTCTTCTTTTGTGCTCTTTTTCCGTGCCGGATCATATGTCGTGAGCCGTGGAAAGGACGACAACCTTATCCATCACATTTCTATTACTAAATCCCACAGCATCTTGGGCAAGACAACTTCACTTCACATAGAGGCTGGGCTAGCAAACCGAGGGCGTGGGGCTTGTGACCAAGTATCCGTCGCTCCGATGCCCATAACTTTTGATCCGTAAGGAGGTATGCGGCGCATAACACACCGTTGGAAAGCTTTCCGAGAGCTCTACGACGGGGGTAACAATCCTGCACAATTGCGCCTATTTTCGGAGCCCAAAATTGAACGTTATCATCTATTTTGTTACAATTTTCTTCTTTTGCGTTGGTTTTTCATCACGGATCGTACGTCGTGAGCCTAAAAAAGGACGACAACCTAATCCATCACATTTCTATTACCGAATCGTATGACACCTTGGGCTAGACAACTTCGCTTCACGTAGAGGCTGGGCCGGTAAACCGAGGGCGTGGGGCTTAAGACCAGCTCTCTGTCGCTACAATGCACATAACTTTTGATCCGTAAGGAGCTACGCGGCGAAAAGCATACCGTTGAAAGCTCTCCGAGAGCTCTACGATGAGGGCAGTAGGCCTCCTCGTCTGCGCCTATTTTTGGAGCCCAAAATCAAAAGTTTTCATCAGTTTTGGGATACTTTTTTTTCTTTTGCGCTATTTTTCCGTCCCAGATCGTACGTCGTTAGCCGCGAAAGGGACGCCAACCTAATCCATCATATTTTTATTACCGAATCCCATGGCACCTTGGCAAGACAACTTCATTTCACGTAGAGTCTTGGCCCGCAAACCGAGGGTGTGGGGCTTGTGACAAAGTATCCGTCACTCCAGTGCCCATAACTTTTGATCCGTAAGGAGTTACGCGACACATAGCATACCGTTGGAAAGCTCTCCGAGAGCTCTACGATGGGGGTAGCCAACCTATTTGGCTGTGCCTATTTTGGAAGCCCAAAATCAAACGTTTTCATCAGTTTCGGGACACTTTTCTTCTTTTTCGCTAATTTTTCGTCCCGGATCGTACGTCGTGAGCCGCGAAAAGGATGACAACCTTATCCATCACATTGCTATTACCGAATCCCACGACATCTTAGGGAAGACAACTTCACTTCACGTAGAGGCTGGGCCAGCAAACCGAGGGCATAGGGCTTGTGACCAGGTATCCGTCCATCAGATGCCCATAACTTTTGATCTGTAAGGAGGTACGCGGCGCACAACAAACCGTTGGAAAGCTCTCTGAGAGCTCTAAGACGGGAGTAGCAAGCCTGCACGGTTGCGCTTGTTTTCAGAGCCTAAAATTGAACGTTATCATCTATTTGGGATAATTTTCTTCTTTTGCGTTGTTTTTCCGTCACGGATCGTACGTCGTGAGCCTCGAAAAGAACGACAACCTATTCTATCACATTTCTATTACCGAATCGCATGACACCTTGGGCTAGACAACTTCGCTTCACGTAGAGGCTGGGCCGGCAAACCGAGAGCGTGGGGCTTGAGACCAAGTCTCTGTCGCTCCGGTGCTATAACTTTTGATCCGTAAGGAGCTACGCGGCGGAAAGCATACCGTTGGAAAGCTCTTCGAGAGCTCTACGACGGGGGCAGTAGGCCTCCTCATCTGCGCCTATTTTCGGAGCCCAAAATCAAAAGTTTTCATCAGTTTTGGGATACTTTTTTTCTTTTGCACTGTTTTTCCGTCCCGGATCGTTCGTCGTGAGCCGCGAAAAGGACGATAACCTAATCCATCACATTTCTATTACCGAATCCCACGTCACCTTGGCAAGACAACTTCACTTCACGTAGAGGCTTGGCCCGCAAACCGAGGGCGTGGGGCTTGTAACAAGGTATCCGTCGCTCTAGTGCCCATAACTTTTGATCCGTAAGGAGTTACGCGGCGCATAGTATACCGTTGGAAAGCTCTCCGAGAGCACTACGATGGGGGTAGCCAGCCTACTTGGCTGTGCCTATTTTAGGAGCCCAAAATCAAACTTTTTCATCAGTTTCGGGACACTTTTCTTCTTTTTCGCTATTTTTTCGTCCCGGATCGTACGTCGTGAGCCGCGAAAAACACGACAACCTTATCCATCACATTGCTATTACCGAATCCCACGCCATCTTGGGCAAGACAACTTCACTTCACGTAGAGACTGGGCCAGCAAACTGAGGGTGTGGGGCTAGTGACCAGGTATCCGTTGCTCCGGTGCCTATAACTTTTGATTCGTATGGAGTTATGCGGCGCACAACATACTGTTGGAAAGCTCTCCGTGAGCTCTACAACGGGTGCAGCAAACCTACTTGGATACTCCTATTATCAGAGCCCAAAATTGAACATTTTCATCAGTTTTGGGACACTTTTCTTCTTTTGTGCTGTTTTTTTTGTCCCAGATCTTACGTCGTGAGCAGTGAAAAGGACGACACCCTAATCCATCACATTTCTATTACCGAATCCCATGGTACCTTGGGCAAGACAACATCGCTTCACATAGAGGCTGGGCCCTTAAACAGAGGGCGTGGGGCTTGGGACCAGGTCTCCGTAGCTCCGTTGCCCATAACTTTTGATTCGTAAGGAGTTACGCGGCGCAAAGCATACCATTGGAAAGATCACCGTGAGCTCTACGACGGGGGCAGCAAGCCTGCTTGGCTACTCCTCTTATCGGAGCCCAAAATTGAATGTTTTCATCAATTTTGGGACACTTTTCTTCTTTTGCACTGTTTTTCGTCTCGGATCGTACGTCGTGAGCAGCGAAAAGGACAACAACCTAATCCATCACATTTCTATTACTGAATCCCACGGCACCTTGGGCAAGACAACTTCGCTTCACGTAGAGGCTGGGCCCTTAAACAAAGGGCGTGGGGCTTGGGACCTAGTCTCCATAGCTCTATTGCCCGTAAGCTTTGATCCGTAAGGAGTTACGCGGCGCAAAGCATACCGTTGGAAAGCTCACCGTGAGCTCTACGACGGGGGCAGCATACCTCCTCAACTGTGCCTATTTTTGGAGTCCAAAATTGAAAGTTTTCATCAGTTTCAGGACACTTTTCTTCTTTTGCGCTCTTTTTCCGTGCCGGATCGTACGTCGTGAGCTGCGGAAAGGACGACAACCTTATCCATCATATTTCTATTACCGAATCCCACGGCATCTTGGGCAAGACAACTTCACTTCACGTAGAGGCTGGGCTAGCAAACCGAGGGCGTGGGGCTTGTGACTAGGTATCTGTCGCTCCGATGCCCATAACTTTTGATCCGTAAGGAGGCACGCGGCGCACAACATACCGTTGGAAAGCTCTCCGAGAACTCTACGATGGGGGCAGCAATCTTACACAGCTGCGCCTATTTTTGGAGCCCAAAATTTAACGTTATCATCTATTTTGGGACAATTTTTTTCTTTTGCGTTGTTTTTTCATCACGGATCGTACGTCGTGAGCCTCGAAAAGGACGACAACCTAATCCATCACATTTCTATTACCGAATCGTATGACACCTTGGGCTAGACAACTTCGCTTCACATAGAGGCTGGGCCCTTAAACAGAGGGCGTGGGGCTTGAGACCAGGTCTCCGTAGCTCCGTTGCCCATAACTTTTGATCCGTAAGGAGTTACGCAGCGCAAAGCATACCGTTGCAAAGCTCACCGTGAGCACTACGATGGGGGCAGCATGCCTCCTCGACTGTGCCTGTTTTTGGAGCCCAAAATTGAAAGTTTTCATCAGTTTCGGGACACTTTTCTTCTTTTGCGCTCTTTTTTCGTGCCGGATCGTACGTCGTGAGCCGCGGAAAGGACGACAACCTTATCCATCACATTTCTATTATCGAATCTTATGGCATCTTGGGCAAGACAACTTCACTTCACGTAGAGACTGGGCCAGCAAACCGAGGGCGTGGGGCTAGTGACCAGGTATCCGTCGCTCAAATGCCCATAACTTTTGATCCGTATGGAGTTACGCGGCGCACAGCATACCATTGGAAAGCTCTCCCTGAGCTCTACGATGGGGGCAGCAAACCTACTTGGCTACTCCTGTTATCAGAGCCCAAAATTGAATGTTTTCATCAGTTTCGGGATACTTTTCTTCTTTTTGCGCTATTTTTTTTCCCGAATCGTACGTTGTGAGTAGCGAAAAGGACGACAACCTAATCCATCACATTTCTATTACCGAATCCCACGGCCCCTTCGGCAAGACAACTTCGCGTCACATAGAGGCTGGGCCCTTAAACAGAGGGCGTGAGGCTTAGGACCAGGTCTCCGTAACTTCGTTGCCCATAACTTTTGATCCGTAAGGAGTTACGCGGCGCAAAGCATACCGTTGGAAAGCTCACCGTGACCTCTACGACGGGGGCAGCATGCCTCCTCAACTGCGCCTGTTTTTGGAGCCCAAAATTGAAAGTTTTCATCAGTTTCGGGACACTTTTCTTCTTTTGCGCTCTTTTTTCGTGCCGGATCGTACGTCGTGAGCTGCGGAAAGGACGACAACCTTATCCATCACATTTCTATTACCGAATCCCACGGTATCTTAGGTAAGACAACTTCACTTTACGTAGAGGCTGGGCCAGCAAACCGAGGGCATGGGTATTGTGACCAGGTATCCGTCGCTCCGATGCCCATAACTTTTGATCTGTAAGGAGGTACGCAGCGCACAGCATACCGTTGGAAAGCTCTCCGAGAGCTCTACGACGGGGGCATCAATCCTGCACAGTTGCGCCTTTTTTCAAAGCCCAAAATTTAACGTTATCATCTATTTTGGGATAATTTTCTTCTTTTGCGTTGTTTTTTCATCACGGATCGTATGTCGTGAGCCGCGAAAGGGGCGACAACCTAATCCATCATATTTCTATTACCGAATCCCATGGCACCTTGGCAAGACAACTTCACTTCACGTAGAGGCTTGTCCCGCAAACCGAGGGTGTGGGGCTTGTGACAAAGTATCCGTCGCTCCAATGCCCATAACTTTTGATCCGTAAGGAGTTACGCGGCGCATAGCATACCGTTGGAAAGCTCTCTGAGAGCTCTACGATAAGGGTAGCCAGCCTACTCGGCTGTGCCTATTTTAGGAGCCCAAAGTCAAAGTTTTTCATCAGTTTCGGGACACTTTTCTTCTTTTTGCTATTTTTTCGTCCCGGATCGTACGTTGTGAGCCGCGAAAAGGACGACAACCTTATCCATCACATTGCTATTACTGAATCCCACGGCATCTTGGGCAAGACAACTTCACTTCACGTAGAGATTGGGCTAGCAAACCAAGGGCGTGGGGCTAGTGACCAGGTATCCGTTGCTCTGGTGCCCATAACTTTTGATCCGTATGGAGTTACGCGGCACACAGCATACCGTTGGAAAGCTTTCCGTGAGATCTACGACGGGGGCAGCAAACCTGCTTGGCTACTCCTATTATCGGAGCCCAAAATTGAATGTTTTCATTAGTTTTGGGACACTTTTCTTCTTTTGCACTATTTTTTCTTCCTCGATCGTACATCATGAGCAGCGAAAAGAACGATAACCTAATCCATCACATTTCTATTACCGAATCCCACAGAACCTTGGGCAAGACAACTTCGCTTCACGTAGAGGCTGGGCCCTTAAACAGAGGGCGTGGGGCTTGAGACCAGGTCTCCGTAGCTCCATTGCCTATAACTTTTGATCCGTAAGGAGTTACGCGGCGCAAAGCATACCGTTGGAAAGCTCACCGTGAGCTCTACGACGGGGGTAGTATGCCTCCTTGACTGCGCCTATTTTTGGAGCCCAAAATTGAAAGTTTTCATCAGTTTTGGGACACTTTTCTTCTTTTGCGCTCTTTTTTCGCGCCAGATCATACGTCGTGAGTCACAGAAAGGACAAAAACCTAATCCATCACATTTCTATTACCGAATCCCATGGTATCTTGGAAAAGACAACTTCACTTCACGTAGAGGCTGGGCCAGCAAACCAAGGGCATGGGGCTTGTGACCAGGTATCCGTCGCTTCGGTGCCCATAACTTTAGATCCGTATGGAGTTACGCGGCGTACAGCATACCGTTGGAAAGCTCTCCGAGATCTCTATGACGGGGGTAGCAAGCCTACTTGGCTGCCCGTATTTTTGGAGCCCAAAATTGAACATTTTCATTAGTTTCGGTACACTTTTCTTCTTTGGCGCTGTTTTTCCGTCCCAGATCGTACGTCGTGAGCCGCGAAATGGACGACAACCTAAACTATCATATTTCTATTACCAAATCCCACGTCACCTTGGTAAAGACAACTTCGCTTCAAGTAGAGGCTAGGTCCGCAAACCAAGGGCGTGGGGCTTGTGACCAGGTATCCGTCGCTCCGGTGCCCATTACTTTTGATCCGTAAGGAGTTACGCGGCACACAATATACCGTTGCAGAGCTCTTCGAGAGCTCTACGATGAGGGTAGTAAGCCTACTCGGTTGCGCCTATTTTCGGAGCCCAAAATTGAACGTTTTCATCAATTTTGGGATACTTTTCTTCTTTTGCGCAGTTTTTCCGTCCCAGATCATATGTTGTGAGCTGTAAAAAGGACGACAACCTAATCCATCACATTTCTATTATCGAATCCCACGGTGTGAGGCCCGACCCGAATAACATGTCTTACCTTGATTTGCGTGCCTTGGATCCAAAATTATATGACTGACCTTGGATTACGTGTCCTGTCTTGGCTTTTGTGCATGCCTTGTCTTACGTGCCTTAACCTAGAATTGTGTGTCCTAATTCTCGATATACGTGTGATACCTAGATAAATGTGCCATGACCTTGATTTACGTGCGAGACCTCAATTTGCATGTATCTCTTTGTTTTGTGTGCCCTAAACTTGAACTACGTGCCTTGACCTAGGTTTAAGAGTCGTGTCTCGTTTTATGTGCCTTGCATCGAATTACGTGCATTCATTTAGGGTTGCGTGCATTTTCTTGAGAAACATGCATTCGTCTCGTAGTTCGTGCTTTACCTTGTAGTGCGTGGCCTAAACCTAGGAAAGCATGCCCGCATGCTAATCAAGAAAGCATCTTACACGAAGCACTAAATTATTAATTAATCGTACAAATTCTACTAACTAATATTATAATCCTAAATCAACTCACTAGAAGACAAAATTTTACCAAAAGCTAAACATTCCTATTTTTTATTCTTTATTCTTTATTCTTTTGCATATCCCAAGCACACACAATAAAATAATGCTCAAAACATAACAAAATTCAGATTTGATCTATGCTTTGGCCGACCACATCTTGCAATTTGACAAGCCTTTGCATAATTAAAAACCTTCCAAGACAAAAATGAAATCAAAGCCATCACGAAGCATGGTTTTCTCGGCCACATCACCAAGCCATGCTAAACAATTCAAATGATGTTCAAAGATAGCAAAAAAATCACATTTGTAGAAGCTCAAGGCCGACTATATGCACAAACACTTCATTTTTCTCTCTCAAGCTCTCATTCTCTCATTTCCTCTCTATCTCTCTATGCAAAGGCTGCATCCTCAAGCTCCATAGCTTAATATTATCTCCTAAGGTTCACCTAGGCACACAAGGACTCTAGGAAGGTCGACCAAGCAAGCAAGAAGCAAGAAAAAAAATTGCATGCAAGCTCATAGAACTCTCATTTTGGCTTAGGTATGTTTGATAGCTTCTATTTCATTTCCTTTTGTTCTAGCCACATGCACATACTAAGAGCATGGTAACTAAGCTAGGAATTAGAGAATCTCAAGCTATCTCTTGGCCAAGCAAGGAGAAAAGACGTTTTTGTGCATCTTCAAGAGCATTGTGCATCTTCATCTATTGTCTTGCTAAGGTGAGGGTTAATCTTTTTTAAAAGCTTTCAAAAACCACATGCATGCCTTCATATGTCTATATTTTCTTCTATACTTGTTGTATATGTGTGTGCATGAGCTTATATAACCATGCATGGCAAGATATTTGGCTAGAACTTGAAGACATATAAAATTACGTAGCCCGCAGATTTCTGACTTGGTAGATCGAGGTGCATTTGACCTAGTAAATGACGTTGAAAATGTGTAAAAGTTTCTAGATGACTAGTTTTGCCAGTGCTGAGAATTTTTCATAGAAATAGGCCAAGGCCAATTTTGACTCTAATGTCTCCAAAATGGCAAAATATCGAAAGGCGTCTAAATCTGGAAAAATCTGGGAAAATGGAGCAGGTTTTTGGCAGTTCACTGTCCTTGTAGAACGAAACAGTTTTGACCTAGTAAATGATATTTAAAATGCATGAAATTTGGTAGGTTGCAATATTTTTCAGTTTTGGACATTTTTTTCAGAGATAGACTAAAGCTAAATCTAACCCTAAGACCCTCAACAATGGCAAGTATTGAAATATGTACGAATCTGGACAGTTTTGCGTAGTCTCACGGTTTTAGCTATAACTCTTGAATCCAAACTCCAAATGATGTGAGGTTTGTTTCTGGATTTAAATAACTCATTAAACTTTAATTCAAAATTTTGTTCACTGGAATTGGAGATTGTTTGGTTGTCTAAATGATTGTGGGAAAACAGTCCATTGCAGTGAGGTTTTTATTTAGTGATATGCTTTGAAAAATATTGTAACTTCTCTTGTGGTATTGAATGCTTGGGATTGTGGCACTTGGATGTTGTGTGGACTGTTTTGGATGATTGAGGATGTTTTAATTAATCGATGCATGGCTTGGGTTTAATTACGTGACAACTTGCGGCTTAATCACACGTGTAAGCATGAATTGAAACCCTATTGACTATGAAAACTCGCTAAGTGTTGATCCTATGGTTATTGTGTCTAATTGTGTGATTAGTGGGCTGCCTAATAAATGTTAAGTATCCTGGAAATGTGATTCTCGATGATTACATGTTGATAAATAGACCTTTCTTGCACCCGGTCTCACGTAGACGTCGTTGCATGCTTGTATAAACTTATTATCTGATTACGTGAACCCTGAAATGAGTTATATGACTAGATTTACATGTGTTACATGGCTGCCCGTTTAATATTCATATAAATCCACGTGTATTACAAGTGAAATTAAATATCAAAGCATTCCTCGTGTGTTTACTTGTCAACGTGCGATCTTATAACTGCTCAGAGGCAACCTACTTTGTTGTCCTCCTAATGTGATATATTAAATGTTATAAATGTGCATTGCATACAAGGTTGCAACCTTTCATTATGGCATGGTAGTGTTCACGCACACCGGGCGGCATTGGGCTTGCCGGTGCAACCGTGACTACCATGATCCAATTCCCTCTCTCGCTTGGGGGCTAAACTTCTTCGGAGAGTTGGGTCGTAGGATTTCGGGGTACATCCGGAGTACACCCATTTGGCGTGATAAGTGGATGATTTGAAGTTGGCCGCAACAACTGTTATTGGAAATGAATTGAGAGCAAAAGCTCACCGTATCCTTTTCACTATGTGTATAAGTACTCTCGCTTGGTTCCTAGTGGACCTCGGGGAGGAAAGACGGGTAATTGTGTTCTTTTACTTTTATATTACATTATAAACTTACTTGTGTTATATGTCATGCATTCAAAAAGGGTTTTTCATAAGTTGAACCGGAAAAAGAGTTTCAAAACGTATTTCTCATTTCCCCTCGCTGAGTTCATAAGTACTCACCCTCTTTTATCATCACAGGTGAAGAAGATCAGGAACAGGTACCCGTGGATAACGTGCCTATTGATGACTTCTTGGAGTGATTGCCTACTCTACGTGCCTTACTTGACTGTGGCCATTTTGTGAACGATATGTTTGTTTCGAAGATTATCTCTTATGTTGTTTGTCGTTGTTATTGTAAAAGACCCCCATTGTAATTTGGGGTATAATTTGGATTTGTACTGATTATAACTAGACAGACACCCTATTTGATCGTTTTGCTACTTTGATTAGTAACTACTACAGACTTATGAAGTATTAGGCAAAAAGTTAAGTAAAATGAATCTATCCAATCTTAAACAAGTACTCATTTGTAGGCTAAGGGATAATAGGCACTTGTGTAACAAACGTTAACAAATAAACGGGACATAGTTATCATGCTAGGTTTGTTAATCAAACGAGACTGTGAGATTAATCGTAGGCATATCGATTGGTGATAAATAGTATCTTAGTTGCAATCGAATTTGAGATTGAAAGTTTTGAGGTGTTTAGACAATTAGGTCAAACAAAAGAGCCAATTACAGCTGTTATGCTTCCAGGTTTTTTGAAAATCTTTTAGAGTTCTAGGCTAACGTTAAACGTTAAACCTTAATGAACGATTAAGTATGTGAAATGATATAAATGTTTAGATCACACCCTAGTCTAACCTCCATAGGTTGGGTTGGGGCGTGACATCTTATATTAATGGTATCAAAGCTTAGTTTGCTAACTAGGCATTAGTCAGGTTCAACCCTCGGACCGTAGGTAGAAGCCCTAAAGTAAATGTGATGTCTTGTTTATATGTGATAATGTGTGCTAATGTGCTTTAATTGCTTTGTGCATTGAATATTATGTGCCTTTGTGGACTATATGTATTATGTGTCATACATACCGACACGTTAGTGCCTTCAATAATGCATGTATACGTTTATACTCCTTTCTTGATACATTTGCATGTTATATAACCATGAATGACTGTTTATACACATAGATAGTTAGGACTAGAACTTTCAGGGAAGTGAATTTATGCAGGAAGAACGAAAAGGGCTCAGTTAGAGATTTCTCGCATCTTCACAGGTACTTGATGGATCGTATATATTATTGGATATGCATATATATAAAATGCGTAGCACAGGTATAATTGTTGAGGTAAAATTATCTCCTTATCTTTGGAATATACATGCATGTGATTAAGTTATCAATTTTATAGCCATAAAGTTCTTGATTCTGTTAAACCGTTCTTATAATTATGGTTCAAGCATAAAGGTTAATAACATACAACTTTCCTTAAGACATAAGAGTATACTATTGGACATGTGGAGTAATAAATACATTTATATGCTTATAGTAGAAGTTGACTTTGAGGTTGCTTTGAATCCATTTCTCACACCTTAAAATTGGCTTGATAGGCTATCTGAGAAGTTAGCAATATACTCGTACGATTGAATCCTTACTTGATTGGTATGAAGCATTGATGAATCTGATATGGTGTATACTAGCGAGTTTCAAGTTCACTAAATTGTAAGATCGTGGCCTAGAAATTAAGAGATGAATTCGTGGAAGTTGACGATAGTTACTTTTAAGGGTTAGATTATTAAGTCATGGATAGCGTATTTAAGTAACTTAACAATAGATAACCTCAAGGCATGTAGGCAACTTTGGAGACTGATTTTAACAAGGTTGATGATTCTTTAGTATAACAAGGTATAGGGATGTTGGAATCAAGGAATTCACATAGCTAGAACTTGTGTTCGGAAGACTACACCTAAAATATTGGGTCGAATAGAAGCGTAAGGTATTGAATTATGCATTAGATGACTAAAATGCCAAAGGTCCTAAGTTGGATATTGGTGATATTAAGAAACACGGTATGAGTTTGGTACCCCTCGGATTTAGTTATAATTATGCAAAGTAAGTCATTCTACACACTCGTTATTTGGATACCCTAGAGGATGTTGGGAAGCATATATCCCTAAGTAATACCGATGGACCTGTTATATAAACCATGAAAATGATATTAAGCATCTGGTTGCAAAGTGGAGTCGTTAGGGTATGATTAATAATCTTAAATAGCAAATAGTGAGTATGCATGATGATTCATGGTGAACCCTAGGACCTAAGGTCGATGAGTCTTGATGCTCTTAGCTAGTTTAACATGTAAATGAGAAGAGTAAGATTTCATATAGTTAAGATAGAGATGAACTAGAGTCATAATGACCCAAGAGACTATTGTTAGACCACCGTATCTATGTGCACCGTTTCACGTCTAGAAACTAGCGATTGGTAGACTTCGAATTGTGGTCGTTGAATAGAGGGGTGAATCTTGTAGTGATAGTTAAATGAGTGGTTGATTACTTTTGAAGTTCTATTAGGTTATGTTGAAGGATGCCTCGTGGTCATAATTCTTATGTTGATACAACCTTGAAGTTATCTCGTGTCAGTATCTTATGAGCTCGATCATTTCGGTACCCATTTATAGTCCTAGGATTGTTGTTGTACGGCCGGTAACCTAGTATAGCATTGATATCACTTACATGGCGATGAACCCATCTTAGTAACATTAATGTTGAAGATATATTGGCAGGAATTAAGTGTTGTAAGGAATGACTAGGTCGCTAAGTGAGTAGGACCATTGTCTTCTTATGTATGACGTAACCTTGGATTGAGGTGAGTGGAATTTATTTGAGGTTGAAACTATTCATATTAGGAGTTTTGGATAAGATTAAAAGAAATTCTGAAGCCTCGAGACTTGAAAATAGAGATTTGAATAAGGAAATAGATTGTGGATCACAAGCTGATGAAATTTACTTGTAAGAGTTGAACTAGTGCAACATGATTAGTTTACCCATGCAATTTCAATGGCAATTTGTTGGTGGTACCTAATAAACCTTAGAGTTTGAGTTTAACGAATCTCAACGGTCTTTCTCCTTGATTACGAGTGTGAAGGTTAACGAAGTTGGGAAATGATGTTAGGGAATAGGAGCCTATAACAGGAAGACTAGTCATTAGAAGATTTACTAATCCAATGTACCTACGAGATAAGGAAATTGATACTATCAATAGATGATGACTTGAGATGGATTAGTTTGTTTGGTGAGTTCTTCCCGAAAATAGGGTCGTATTGTGAAAATGATCCATAACATGTATATGTCCTACATGTTAACAATTTTGAAGCTAGTTGATAGGTTATGTAAATTGGATATAGACCTATCATCTAGAAATTAATGTATGTCACCTTAGGATCGTGGTATTATGGTGATATTCCTTTTGAGGTATGAATGCAAGATTGACACGACATAAGTCATGATTTTGAAGTTATAGTTGTATTGTTAGAATATCGATGCAGCCTTGATTACTATGTTTGGAGATTCTAACCTTAGTTAATGAACTTGACCTTAAGATCAAATGGAAGGAATAGAGTCGTTCAAAGGAAAGAACTATAAATGTAGGGGTCACACCGAATTAAATGATTGGAGAAAGCTAGGAAGTGAATTTTTTGTGGTAAGAAAGATCACAGAGCAAAGGACGACCCGGAGTTGGAAAATAACAATGGTCGGAATCCGTCTATATGACCTCAACAAATAAGAATGAATTTTGGGATGAAATTCTTTTAAGGAGGGGAGGATGTGAGGCCCGACCCCGAATAACGTGTCTTATCTCGATTTGCATGCCTAGGACCTAGAATTATATGATTGACCTTGGATTACATGTCCTGTCTTGGCTTTCGTGCATGCCTCGTCTTACGTGCCTTGACCTAGAATTATGTGCCATAATCCTCGATATAAGTGTGATACCTAGATAAACGTGCCATGACCTTGATTTACGTGTGAGACCTCAATTTGTGTGTATCTCTTCGTTTCGTGTGCCCTAACCTTGAACTGCGTGCCTTGACCTAGGTTTAAGAGTCGTGTCTTGTTTTATGTGCCATGCATCGAATTACGTGCATTCATTTAGGGTTGCGTGCATTTGCTTGGGAAACGTGCATTCGTCTCGTAGTTCATGCTTTACCTCATAGTGCGTGGCCTAAACCTAGGAAAGCGTGCCCGCATGCTAATCAAGAAAGCATCTTACACGAAGCACAAGATTATTAATTAATCCTACAAATTCCGCTAACTAATATTATAATCCTAAATCAACTCACTAGAAGACAAAATTTCACCAAAAGCTAAACGTTCTTATTCTTTATTCTTTATTCTTTATTCTTTTGCATATCCCAAGCACACACAATAAAATAATGCTCAAAACATAACAAAATTCAGATTTGATCTATGCTTTGGCCGACCACCTCTTGCAATTTGACAAGCCTTTGCATAATTAAAAACCTTCCAAGACAAACTATGACAAAATCACTTCAAACAATGCATAAAAAAATGAAACCAAAGCCATCACCAAGCATGCTTTTCTCGGCCACATCACCAAGGCATGCTAAAAAATTCAAATGATGTTCAAAGATAGCAAAAAAAATCAGATTTGTAGAAGCTCAAGGCCGACTATATGCACAAACACTTCATTTTTCTCTCTCAAGCTCTCATTCTCTCATTTCCTCTCTATCTCTCTCGGCCAAGGCTGCATCCTCAAGCTCCATAGCTTAAGATCATCTCCTAAGGTTCACCTAGGCACACAAGGACTCTAGGAAGCTCGACCAAGCAAGCAAGAAGCAAGAAAAAAAATTGCATGCAAGCTCATAGAACTCTCATTTCGGCTTAGGCATGTTTGATAGCTTCTATTTCATTTCCTTTTGTTCTAGCCACATACACATATGACATACGATCTGGGACGAAAAAACAGCGCAAAAGAAGAAAGGTGTCCCGAAACTGATGAGAACGTTCAATTTTTGGCTCCGAAAATAGGCACAGCAGAGCAGGTTTGCTGGCCCAGCCTCTACGTGAAGTGAAGTTGTAATGCCCAAGGTGCCGTGGGATTCAGTAATAAAAATGTGATGGATTAGGTTGTCCTTTTCGCGGTGCATGACATACGATATGGGATAGAAAAACAGCGCAAAAGAAGAAAGGTGTCCTGAAATTGATAAAAACGTTCAATTTTTTACTCCGAAAACAGGCACAGCCGAAAAGGTTTGCTGGCCCAGCTTCTACGTGAAGTGAAGTTGTAATGCCCAAGGTACCGTGGGATTCGGTAATAAAAATTTGATGGATTAGGTTGTCCTTTTCGTGACGCACGACATACGATCTGGGACGAAAAAACAGTGAAAAAGAAGAAAGGTGTCCCGAAACTGATGAAAGCGTTCAATTTTTGGCTCCGAAAATAGGCACAGCCGAGCAGGTTTGCTGGCCCAGCCTCTACATGGAGTGAAGTTGTAATGCCCAAGGTGCCATGGGATTCGGTAATAAAAATGTGATGGATTAGGTTGTCCTTTTCGCGGCGCACGACATACGATCTGGCATGGAAAAACAACGCAAAAGAAGAAAAGTGTCCCGAAACTGATGAAAACTTTCAATTTTGGGCTTCAAAAACAGGCGTAGCCGAGAAGGCTTGCTGCCCCCGTCGTAGAGCTCACGATGTGCTTTCCAAAGGTATGCTTTGCACTGCTTAACTCCTTACGGAACAAAAGTTATGGACACCGTAGCGACGGAGACTTAGTCCCAAGCCTTACACTGTCAGCTTGTAGGCCCAGCCTCTACGTGAAGCGAAGTTGTCTTGCCAAGGGTGCCGGGGAATTCGTTAATAGAAATGTGATGGATTAGGTTTTCGTCTTTTTTGCGGCTCTCGACATACTATCCGTGACGAAAAAACAACCCAAAAGAAGAAAAGTGTCCCGAAACTGATGAAAATGTTCAATTTTGGGCTCTGAAAATAGACGCAAGCGAGCAGGCTAGCTACCCCCGTCGCAGAGCTCTCGGAGAGCTTTCCAACGTTATGCTGTGCGATGCGTAACTCCTTACGGTTAAAAAGTTATGGGCACCGGAGCGACGGATACCTGGTCACAAGCCCCACGCCCTCGGTTTGCTGGCCCAGCTTCTACATGAAGTGAAGTTGTCTTGCCCAAGATGCCGTGGGATACGGTAATAGAAATGTGATGGATTAGGTTGTTGTCGTTTCCGCGGCTCACGACGTACGATCCGGCACAGAAAAATAGCGCAAAAGAAGAAAAGTGTCCCAAAACTTGTGAAAACTTTTGATTTTAGGCTCCGAAAATAGGCGCAGTCGAGGAGGCTTACTGCCCCCATCGTAGAGCTCACGGTGAGCTTTCCAACGGTATGCTTTGCGCCATGTAACTCGTTACGGATCAAAAGTTATAGACACTAGAGCGATGGAGACCTGGTCCCAAGCGCTACGCCCTCGGCTTGCTGGCCCAGCCTTTACGTGAAGTGAAGTTGTAATGCCTAAGGTGCTGTGGGATTCGGTAATAGAAATGTGATGGATTAGGTTGTCCTTTTCGCGGCGCACGACATACGATATGGGACGGAAAAATAGTGCAAAAGAAGAAAAGTGTCCCGAAACTCCTTACGGATCAAAGTTATAGACAACGGAGAAACAGACACCTGGTCACAAGCCCCACGCCCTCGGTTTGCTGGCCCAGCCTCTGCGTGAAGTGAAGTTATAATGCCCAAGGTGCCGTGGGATTCGGTAATAAAAATGTGATGGATTAAGTTGTCCTTTTTGCGGCGCACGACATACTATCTGGGACAGAAAAATAGTGCAAAAGAAGAAAGGTGTCCCGAAACTGATGAAATCAATTTTTGGCTCCGACAATAGGCACCGCCGAGCAGGATTGCTATACTCATCGTAGAGCTCTCGGAGAGCTTTCCAACAGTATGCTGTGTACCGCGTAACACCTTACGAATTAAAAGTTATGGGCACCGGAGTGACGGATACCTCATCACAAGCCCCACGCCATCGGTTTGCTGGCCCAGCCTCTACGTGAAGTGAAGTTGTGTTGCCCAAGATACCGTGGGATTCGGTAATAGAAATGTGATGGATTAGGTTGTCTTCCTTTTTGCGGCTTACGACGTACGATCCAAGATGAAAAAATAGCGCAAAAGAAGAAAAGTGTCCCGATATTGATGAAAATGTTCGATTTTGGACTCCAAAAATAGGCACAATCAAGAAAGCTTGGTACCCCCGTCGTAGAGCTCTTGGAGAGCTTTCCAACGGTATGCTGTGCACCGCGTAACTCCTTACGGATCAAAAGTTATGGGCACCAGAGCGACGAATAACTGGTCACAAGCCCCACGCCCTCGATTTGCTTGCCCAACCTCTACGTGAAGTGAAGTTGTCTTGCCCAAGATGCCATGGGATTCAGTAATAGAAATGTGATGGATTAGGTAGTCGTCCTTTCCACGGCTCACGACGTACGATCCAACACGGAAAAATAGCGCAAAAGAAGAAAAGTGTCCCAAAACAAAAGAAAACTTTCGATTTTGGGCTATGAAAACAGGCGCAGTAAAGGAGGCTTGCTGCCCCCGTCGTAGAGCTCACGGTGAGATTTCCAACGGTATGCTTTTTACCGCGTAACTCCTTACGGATCAAAAGTTATGGATACTAGAGCTACGGAGACCTAGTCCCAAGCCCTACGCCCTCAGCTTACGAGCCCAGCCTCTACGTGAAGCGAAGTTGTCTTGCCCATGGTGCCGTGGGATTCGGTAATAAAAATGTGATGGATTAGGTTGTCGTCCTTTTCACGGCTCTCAACGTTCGATCTATGATGAAAAAATAACGCAAAAGAAGAAAAGTGTCTTGAAACTGATGAAAACGTTCAATTTTGGTCTCCGAAAACAGAAGCAGACAATCATGCTAGCTGCCCCCGTCGTAGACCTCTCGGAGAGCTTTCCAATGGTATGCTGTGCTCCACGTAAGACCATACGGATACTTGGTCACAAGCCCCATGCCCTTGGTTTGCTGGCCCAGCCTCTACGTGAAGTGAATTTGTAATGCCCAAGGTGTAGTAGGATTCGGTAATAGAAATGTGATGGATAAGGTTGCCCTTTTTGCGGCGCACGACATACGATCTGGGAAGGAAAAACAGCGCAAAAGAAGAAAAGTGTCTCAAAACTTATGAAAACAATCAATTTTGGGTGCCAAAAACAGGCACGACCGAGCAGGCTTGCTGCCCCCATCATAGAGCTCTCGGAGAGCTTTCCAACTGCATGCTGTGCGCCGCATAACTCTTTGCAGATCAAAAGTTATGGGCACCAGAGCAACGGATACCTCGTCACAAGCCCCACGCCCTAGGTTTGCTGGCCCAGCCTCTACGTGAAGTGAAGTTATCTTGCCCAAGATGTCGTGGGATTCGGTAATAGAAATGTGATGGATTAGGTTGTCTTCCTTTTCGCGGCTTACGACGATGATCAGAGATGAAAAAATAGCGCAAAAGAAGAAAAGTATCTCGTTATTGATGAAAACGTTCGATTTTGGGCTCCGAAAATAGGCGCAGCAAAGCAAGCTTGTTGCTTCTGTCGTAGAGCTCTCGGAGAGCTTTCCAACGGTATGCTGTGCGCCGCGTAACTCCTTACGGATCAAAAGTTACGGGCACCGGAGCGACGGAGACCTGGTCCCAAGCCCTACGCCCTCGGCTTGCTGGCCCAGCCTCTACGTGAAGTGAAGTTGTAATGCCCAAGGTGCCGTGGGATTCGGTAATAGAAATGTGATGGATTAGGTTGTCCTTTTCGTGGCGCACGACATATAATATGGGATGGAAAAACAGCGCAAAAGAAGAAAAGTGTCCCAAAACTGATGAAAATGTTCAATTTTGAGCTCCAAAAACTGATGCAGCTGAGCAGGGTAGCTGCCCCCGTCATAGAGCTCTCGGAGAGCTTTCCAACGGTATGCTGTGCGGCATGTAACTCTTTACGGATCAAAAGTTATGGACACCAGAGAAACGGATACCTGGTCACAAGCCCCACTCCCTCGGTTTGCTGGCCCAGCCTCTACGTGAAGTAAAATTATAATGCCCAAGGTGCCGTGGGATTCGGTAATAGAAATGTGATGGATTAGCTTGTCCGTTTCACGGTGCACGACATACGATCTGGGACGAAAAAACAACGCAAAAGAAGAAAATTATCCCGAAACTAATGAAAATGTTCAATTTTTGGCTTTGAAAATAAACACAGCCGAGCATGCTTGCTGCCCTCCTCGTAGAGCTCTCGGAGAGCTTTCCAACGGTATGCTGTGCGCCGTGTAACTCCTTACGAATCAAAAGTTATGGGCACCGGAGCGACGGATACCTCATCACAAGCCCCACACCCTCGGTTTGCTGGCCCAACCGCTACGTGAAGTGAAGTTGTCTTGCCCAAGATACCGTGGGATTCGGTAATAGAAATGTGATGGATTAGGTTGTCTTCCTTTTCGGGGCCTACGACGTACGATCCGAGATGAAAAAATAGCGTAAAAGAATAAAAGTGTCCCGATATTGATGAAAACGTTCGATTTTGAGCACCAAAAATAGGCGCAGCCAAGCATGCCTGGTGCCTACGTCGTAGAGCTCTCGGGGAGCTTTCCAACTGTATGTTGTGTGTCGCGTAACTCCTTACGGATCAAAAGTTATGGGCACCGGAGCGACGGATACCTGGTCACAAGCCCCACGCCCTAAGTTTGCGGGCCCAGGCTCTACGTGAAGCGAAGTTGTCTTGCCCGAGGTGCCGTGGGATTTGGTAATAAAAATGTGATGGATTAGGTTGTCCTTTTCGCGGCGCACGACATACGATCTGGGATGGAAAACAGCGCAAAAGAAGAAAGGTGTCCCGAAACTGATGAAAACGTTCAATTTTTGGCTCTAAAAACAGGCACAGCCGAGAAGGTTTGCTGGCCCAGCCTCTACGTGAAGTTAAATTGTAATGCCCAAGGTGCCGTGGGATTCGGTAATAAAAATGTGATGGATTAGGTTGTCACGCCCCAACCCGGCTTATAAGATTAGACTAGGGTGTGATCTAAACATTTAGGTCATATCACATACTTAACCGTTTATGAAGATTTAACACTTAATGTTTTAGTCTAAACTCCGAAATTTTTCAGAAAACCGGCAGCATAACAGTTGTAATTGGGCTCTTTGGTTTGGCCTAATTCTCTAAACGCTTCAAAATTTTCCAATCTCAATTTCATTTCCAACTAGGATTACTATTTACCATCAATTGAAACGCATATTGGTTATCTCGATGTCTCGTTTGGTTTATAACCTAGCACGATACTATGTCTCGTTTGTTTGTTTATCCTCGTTACAAAAGTACATGTTGATCTTAGCTTAATAGCGAGTACCTGTTTAAGGTTTGGTTGGTTCATTTTACTTAGCCCTTACCTAATACTTCATAATCCTATTATAGCTACTAGCCATAGTAATAGCAAAATGACCATAGCAGTATCTAGTATCTGTCTAGAAATATCAGTCCAAACCAAAATTAGACCCCAAATTACAACGGGGGTCTTTTACATTACAATCAACGAGCAACATAAAAGAAATAGTCTTCAAGTAGCATAGAGTTCACAAGTAGCCATAATCACACAAAGCACACAAGACAAGCAATCACTCCAAGGAATCATCGTTAGGCACATCATCCTCGGGTACCTGTTCTTGATCTTCTTCACCTGAGATGATAAAAGAGGGTGAGTCCTTATGAACTCAGTGAGGGGGAACGAGAAATAGGTTTTGAAACTCATTTTTCGGTTCAACTTATGAAAATCGTTTTGCAAGCATGAATATAATACGATTAAGTACAGAATAATAATACAAAAGTAAAGGAACACAATTACCAGTCTTTCCTCCCCGAAGTTCTCTAGGAACCAAGCGAGAGTACTTACACATATAGAAAAAGGATACGGTGAGCTTTTACTCTCAGTTGTTGCGGCCGACTTCAAATCATCCCCTTTACACGCCAAGTGGTTGTACTCCGGATGTACCCCGAAATCCTACGACCCAACTCTTCGAGGAAGTCTAGTCCCCAAGCGAGAGAGGGAATAAGTACCATGGTAGTCACGGGTGCACCGGCAAGCCGAATGCCACCCGGTGTGCGTGATCGCTACCATGCCAGAATGAAAGGTTGCAACCTTGTATGCAATGTACATTTATGACATTTAATATATCACATTAGGAGGACAACAAAGTAGGTTGCCTCCGGACAGTCATAAGATTGCACATTGACAAGTAAACAAGTGAGGCACGGATAGACAAGTAGTTTCATTTGAAAAGCATATGGAGTTATATGAACATTAAACGGGCAGTCATGTAACACATGTAAATCAAGTCATATAACTCATTTCAAAGTCCACGTAATCAAATTTTAAGATTATTCAACATGCAACAATATCTACGTGGGCTCGGATGTAAGAAAGGCCTATTTGTCAACATGCAATGATCAAAATCACATTTTGGGCTATAAGGGCATCTACGGGCAGCCTACTAAGCATATAATTCCACACAAAATCCAAATGATCAACACTAGCAAGCCTACCTAATCGTTAGGGTTTCCATTTCATGCTTACCCGTGTGATTAAACCCTAAGTCAACTCAAAATCAATCTCAAGCCATGCATCATATAATTCAACATCTCCAAGTATTCAAAACATTCCACGCAACATCCCAATGCCGCAATCCCAAGCATTTAATACCACAACAGAAGCTACAACAAATTTTCCCAGCATATAACTAAATGAAATCCTCACTGCAATAGGCTGTTTTCCCCCTTTAATTAAGACAAGCAAACAATCTCCAATTCTAGTGAATAAGATGTCAAATTAAAGCTTAAGAAGTGAACTAAAATCAGAAACAAACCTTGCATCATTTGGAGTTCGAAATCAATAGTTATAGCCGAAACAGTGGGATAGCACAAAACTGTCCAGATTTGCACACATTTCAATAATTGACGTTTTTGAGGTCGTTAGGGTCCGATTTAGCCTTAGTCCATTTCTGAAAAAAATATCCAGAACTGAAATATATAGTAGCACACCAAATTTCATGCATTTTGGATATCATTTACTGAGTCAAATCTGGTTCGTTCTACAAGGTCAGTGCATCTGCCAAAAACCTGCTCCACTTTTCCAGATTTCCAGATTTGGACACATTTTAATGATTTGCCATTTTGAGGACCTTAGAATCAAAATTAGCTTTGTCTTATTTTTCGAAAAATGTTCAAAACTGGAAAAACTAGTCACCTACCAATTTTCATGCATTTTCAAGATCATTTTACTAGCCAAACTCACCTCGAAACAACAGGTCAGAGAGCTGTCACATAATCCGATTTCACCTATCATCACTTTCAAGCCAAAATCTTGCCATGCATGGTTGAAGAAGCTTATGAACACACATATAACTCAAGTACAGAAGCAAAGACATACATTTAAGAGCATGCATGTGGATTTTCGAAGGATTTTCAAAAGGTTTTAGCCCTCACCTTAGCAAATCAACAAGAAGATGCACAAAAACTTGTTGAAGCACAATTTTCTTCTTCTTCTTTGCCTAGCCGAGATTCCAACTTGATTTTCTCTATTTTTCCTAGCTTAGTGACCAAGCTATTAGTACATGCATGTGGTTAGAACAAGAAGAAAAGAAATGGAAGCCTAGTAACTCACCTAGGGCCGAAATGAAGACTCAAGAGCTTGCATGTGAGTTTTCTTGCAACCTAGCTAGCTTGGTTGAGTTCCTTTGCTTGGGCTTGCCTTGAATAACCATAGGATGATGAAGATGAGCTAAGAAGGTGAGAAACTCAGCCAAGGCCAAGAGAGAGAGAGAAAAATGAGGGGGAGAGAGAGAAGATGAGAGGAAGAAAGAAGAAATGACAAAGAGTGAAGCTTTTGCATTTCTTCAAGCATTTGGTCGGCCTTGAGCTTGATGATTTAGCCTTTTTGTGTCTTCAAGGTGTAATTTAAAATTTCTAGCATGGGCAAGGTGTGTTTGGTCGAGCAAGGTGGAGAATTGAGGAGGTTTGGAGCAATTTTTTTATGCATTTGATAAGTGTTTTTGTCATAACTTGTCTAGAACCAATTTGAATTGAGCATGCATACAAAGACACCACATAGTGGTCGGCCAAGGCTAAATAAATTCTGATTTTTTTTCATCTATTGGAGTATTATTTAATTGGGTGTTGGAAGTGCAAAAATAATAAGGAATAAAGAATAAGGAATGCTTAGTGTTTAGTGAATTTTTGTCTTCTAGTGAGTTGATTTAGGATTATAATATTGATAGTGGAGTTTGTAGGATTATTTGATAGTCTAGCGCTTTGTGTAAGATGCTTTCTTGATTAGCGTGAGGGCACATTTTTCTAGGTGTAGGGCACGCACTACGAGGTAGGACACGAACTACGAGATGAACGCATGTTTTTCAAGTAAATGCACGCAACCCTAAATGAATGCACATAATTCAATGCATGGCACACAAAATGAACACAATTCTTAAACCTAGGTCAAGGCACGCAAATCTAGATAAAGACACATGAAACGAGGTATCGCACGCAAATCGAGATCGGGCCTCACATCTTCCCCTCCTTAAAATAATTTCGTCCCGAAATTTAATATTACCTTTGAAATAAAGCTGGATATTGCTGCTCCATCTGGTCTCGCGTTTCGCACGTTGCTTCTTCAACTCCATGATGATCTTACAGCATCTTCACCATCGGTATAGTTTTGTTGCACAACTCCCGATCTTGCTAGTCTAGGATCCGAATAGGCTTCTCCTCGTAAGACAAGTTCTCCCGAAGCTGCAACGGCTCTAGCTCCAAGATGTGCGACGGATCAGGATGATACTTCCGCAATATCGAAACATGAAAGACGTCGTGAATATTGGAGAGGTTTTGGGGTAGTGCCAGGCGATACCCCAATTTGCCAACCTTCTCAATTATCTCAAATGGTCCTACGAACCTCGGGCTCAACTTTCCACCCTTGCCATGTTTAATCAGTCCCCTCCGGGGTGATATCTTCAAGAACACCTTGTCGCCAACCTTGAACTCGAAACTCCATCTCCGTCGGTCTGCATAACTCTTCTGCCTGCTCTGGGCGGTAAGCATCCATTTCCGGATGAGGTGGACATTATCAACAGTCTTCATAAGTTCAGGTAAAAAGGTCGGGTCAAAAGTCTTCGTCTCACCTACTTCATCCCAGTAAATTGGGGATCGACACTTACGTCCATACAACGCCTCAAATGGGGCCATCCCGATAGTGGCCTGATAACTATTATTATAAGCGAACTCCGCTAGAGATAGATATTTCTCCCAACCTTTCCCGAAGTCTAAAACACACGCCCTCAGTATATCCTCCAAAATCTGAATAGTTCTCTCCGATTGTCCGTCAGTCTGAGGGTGATAAGCCGTGGTGAAACTCAACTTCGTTCCCAAAGCTTCTTGCAATCTCTTCCAAAATCGGGAAGTAAAACGAGGATCCCTATCTGATACAATACTCACAGGCATCCCGTGCAATTTTACAATCTCCGCCACATACATATCTTCCAATTTATCTGGACTATCCTCCTTGTTCATCGGTAAAAAGTGTGCCGACTTAGTCAATCTATTCACTATGATCCAAACGGCATCATGACCCTTTTGTGATCTGGGCAGGTCCATAACAAAGTCCATAGTTATATGTTCCCATTTCCATTGAGGTATCTCAAACGGCTTAAGTAAACCTGCGGGTCGTTGATGTTCTGCTTTGACTCTTTGGCAAGTCAAGCACCGTGCCACAAACTCCGCAATTTCTCTTTTCATGTTATTCCACCAATAGTGTTGCTTCAAATCCCGGTACATCTTTGTTCTGCCGAGGGGAATAGTATATCTAGAATTATGGGCTTCTTCAAGAATCTTCTTTTTCAACTCTGGCTCATTGGGAACACAAATCCGGTTCCTAAACCTCCAAACACTATCATCATGAAACTTGAAATCCGCGTTACTTTCTTTAATCTTTTAAAACTGTTGGTCCTTCTGTTGAGCCTCTCGTAATTCAGACAACAAGGTCGATTGAACTTGAGTAGTGACAAAAAGTAACCCTTTCCGAGTCAATTGTGGTTTCCACAAAAATGCTTCCTCCAACAACTCTTGTACCTTGACTTCCAGTTTTGCCATGCTTGCTTTTCTACTTAAGGCATCTGCAACTACATTTGCTTTACCGGGTACATAATTGATTGAGCAGTTATACTCATCCAAACGCCCCACCTACCGCCTTTGCCTCATATTCAACTCTTTTTGTGAGAACAAGTATTTCAAGCTCTTGTGATCAGTAAATACCTCAAACTTGTTACCCCACAGCTAACACCTCCATTTCTTGAGTGCAAACACAATAGTCGCTAATTCCAAATCATGCGTCAGGTAATTCAATTCATACGGATTTGGTTTCCTAGAAGCATACGCAATCACTCTTCCATTTTGCATCAACATACAACCCAATCCTTCTTTTGAAGCATCGCTATAGATTACAAAACCTTGACTTCCTTCAGGCAATGCAAGAACTGGTGCGGTAGTCAATCTTTTCTTCAACTATTGGAAGTTGTTCTCACACCTATCATCCCACACGAACTTTGTTTTCTTTTGAGTGAGCTTTGTAAGCGGTCCTGCAATCTTAGAGAAATCTTTAACGAATCTCCGATAATAGCCGGCTAGACCAAGAAAACTCCGAATCTCCGTAACATTCTCCGGCTTCTTCCAAGACATCACTGCTTCTATCTTTGCTGGATCCACCGCTATTCCCTCTTGGGATATGATATGCCCCAAAAATCCAATTTGCTGCAACCAAAATTCGCACTTGCTAAACTTTGCATACAATTGATGCTCTCGGAGTTTCTGCAGTACCAACCGCAGATGTTGCTCATGCTCCGCCTCAGATTTCGAGTATACCAAAATATCATCAATGAAGATCACTACAAATTGGTCCAAGTAGGGTTGAAACACCCTGTGCATCAAATCCATAAAAGCTGCAGGGGCATTGGTTAGTCCAAAAGGCATCACCACATATTCATAATGCCCATATCTTATCCTGAAAGCCGTTTTAGGCACATCTTCCTTTTTGATCCGCAATTGATAATACCCTTGCCTCAAGTCGAGTTTCGAATACACTTTGGCTCCTTGCAGTTGATCAAATAACTCGACGATCAGGGGATGTGGGTATTTATTCTTGAGAGTCACTTGGTTCAGTCCTCGGTAATCAATGCATAGCCTCAACGTTCCGTCTTTCTTCTTTACAAATAGGATTGGCGCACCCCACGGAGAAGAACTCGGTTGAACAAACCCCTTCTTCAACAATCCTTGTAATTGGTCCTTCAATTCTTGTAGCTCGGCTGGTGCCATACGATAGGGAGCTTTAGATATCGGCTGGGTGCTAGGTAGTAGCTCTATAACAAACTCGATCTCCTAATTTGGGGATAAACCGGGCAATTTTTCTGGAAACACATCCGTATAATCTTTGATCACTGGCATTTCCTCCAACTTAGCTTTGTCCGACGGCTTGTTGATAAGGTAAGCTAAGTATCCGCTACATCATTTTCTCAAGGACTTCACTGCTTTCGTAGATGAAATGATGGAACTCCCGGTGAAATCTCTTCGACCCATTACCTCCAGTATTGGTTGACCAGGTACCCGGAACGTTATAATCTTCGCCCGACAATCTAGTTGGACATGATGTTTTGCCAACCAGTCCATCCCTAAAATGACCTCATAGTCTCGAAAAGGTAATACAATAAGATTGGCTGAGAATTCCCTATCCTTAATTTGGATTTTACATGCTCTACAAGCTGAGCTAGTAACAAGTTTAGAACCCATCGGAGTACCAACTTCTACTTCGTATGGCAAACATACAACTTTCAGTTTCACACGTTCCACACATAAGGGAGTAATAAATGAATGAGTAGCACCCGGATCAATTAACACCCTAACAGGTTCATTCAGTATGAAGAATGTACCTTCAACAACAGTGGTCTCATCTGGAAGCTCCTCGCACTCAATAGCTTAAGCTCGAGCCTGGACTCTAGGAACTGGAGTCTTGCCTCTACCAGCTAGTTTAACCTGATTCTGTCCTACCTGCCATTTAGGGCAATCCTTGATCTGATGTTGATCACTGCCACATCTCATACATCGTCCTAACTTCTTCCAGCACTGGGTCTCGGTATGACCCTTCTTGTCACAGTAAGAACAGCTGACAGACTGAGTAGCAAGTGAACTACCTGTGGATCCACGAGCGGAAGAGGCTGATGGCACTTTCGTCGGGCCACGATTATTCACTGGTCTGTTCTGGCTCTGTTGATAACTGGTCTGTTCTAGCTCTACCTGAACTTATGAAGACTGTTGATAATATCCACCTCATCCGAAAACGGATGCTTACCGCCTAGAGCAGGCAAAAAATTATGCAGACAGACAGAGGCGGAGCCTAGAGTTTGAGGTCGACGACAAGGTGTTCTTGAAGATATCACCTCGGAAAGGACTGATTAAACACGGCAATGGTGGAAATTTGAGCCCGATATTTGTAGGACCATTTGAGATAATTGAGAAGGTTGGCAAGTTGGCGTATCGCCTAGCACTACCCCAAAACCTCTCCAATATTCACGACGTCTTTCATGTTTCAATGCTATAGAATTATCATCCTGATCCATCGCATATCTTGGAGCCAGAGCCGTTGCAGCTTCGGGAGAACTTGTCTTATGAAGAGAAGCCCATTCGGATCCTAGACCAGCAAGATCGGGAATTGCACAACAAATCTATACCGATGGTGAAAGTGTTGTGGGATCATCATGGAGTTGAAGAAGCAATGTGGGAAAGGCGAGACCAGATGGAGCAACAGTATCCAGCATTATTCCAAAGGTAATATTGAATTTCGGGACAAAATTCTTTTAAGGAGGGAAGGATGTGAGGTCCGACCTCGATTTACGTGTGATACCTCATTTCGTGTGCCCTAACCTAGATTTGCGTGCCTTGACCTAGGTTTAAGAGTCATGTTTCATTTTGTATATCTTGCATTGAATTACGTGCATTCATTTAGGGTTGCGTGCATTTACTTGGGAAATACACATTCGTCTCGTAGTTCATGCCCTACCTCGTAGTACGTGCCCTAAACCTAGGAAAGCGTGCCCTCACGCTAATCAAGAAAGCATCTTACACGAAACACTAGATCATACTCGGAGTGCTTTCCAACAGTATGCTTTCCGCCGCGTAGCTCTTTACGGATCAAAAGTATAGGCACCGGAGCGACAGAGACCTGGTCTCAAGCCCCACGTCCTCGGTTTGCAGGCCCAGCCTCTACGTGAAGCGAAGTTGTCTAGCCCAAGGTGTCATGCGATTCGGTAATAGAAATATGATGGATTAGGTTGTCGTCCTTTTCGAGGCTCACGACGTACGATCCGTGACGGAAAAACGACGCAAAAGAAGAAAATTGTCCCAAAATAGATGATAACGTTCAATTTTGGGCTCCGAAAATAGGCACAACCGTTCAGGCTTGCTGCCCCCGTCGTAGAGCTCTAGGAGAGCTTTCCAACGGTATGTTGTGCGCCGCGTACCTCCTTACGGATCAAAAGTTATGGGCATCGGAGCGATGGATACCTGGTCACAAGCCCCACGCCCTCGGTTTGCTGGCCCAACCTCTACGTGAAGTGAAGTTGTCTAGCCCAAGGTGTCATACGATTTGGCAATAGAAATGTGATGGATTAGGTTGTCGTGCTTTTCGCGGCTCACGACTTATGATCTGGGACGGAAAAACAGTGCAAATGAGGAAAAGTCTCCCAAAATTGATGAAAACTTTCAATTTTAGTCTTCAAAAATAGGGCGCAGATGAGGAGGCCTACTGCCCCCATCGTAGAGCTCTCGGAGAGCTTTCCAACGGTATGCTTTCCGCTGCGTAGCTCCTTACGGATCAAAAGTTGTGCATCGTAGCGATAGAGACCTAGTCTCAAGCCCCACGCCCTCGGTTTACCGGCCCAGCTTCTACGTGAAGCGAAGTTGTCTAGCCCAAGGTGTCATACGATTCAGTAATATAAATGTGATGGATTAGGTTGTCGTCCTTTTCGAGGCTCACGACGTACGATCCGTGACGAAAAAACAACGCAAAAGAAGAAAATTGTCCCAAAATAGATGATAACATTCAATTTTGGGCTCCGAAAATAGGCGCAACTGTGCAGGATTGCTACGCCCGTCGTAGAGCTCTCGGAGAGCTTTCCAACGGTATGTTGTGCGCCGCGTACCTCGTTACGGATCAAAAGTTATGGGCATCGAAGCGACGAAAACCTGGTCACAAGCCCCACGCCCTCGGTTTGCTGGCCCAGCCTATACGTGAAGTGAAGTTGTCTTGCCCAAGATATCGTGGGATTCAGTAATAGAAATGTGATGGATTAGGTTGTCGTCCTTTCCGTGGCTCACGACGTACGATCCGACATGCAAATACAGCGCAAAAGAAGAAAAGTGTCCCGAAACTGATGAAAACATTCAATTTTGGGCTCCAAAAATAGACGCATTGGAGGAGGCCTGCTGCCCACGACGTAGAGCTCTCGGAGAGCTTTCCAACGGTATGCTTTGTGCCGCGTAACTCCTTACAGAACAAATGTTATAGGCACCGGAGCGACGGAGACCTGGTCCCAAGCCCCACGCCCTCGGTTTGTGGGCCCAGCTTCCACGTGAAGCAAAGTTGTCTTGCCCAAGGTGCCGTGGAATTCGGTAATAGAAATGTTATGGATTAGGTTGTCGTTCTTTTTGCAGCTCATGGCGTACAATCCGAGACGAAAAAATAGTGCAAACAAAGAAAAGTGTCCCGAAACTGATGAAAACTTTCAATTTTTGGCTCCGAAAATAGGTGCAGCCGAGGAGGCCTGCTGCCCCCGTCGTAGACCAATCGGAGAGCTTTCCAACGGTATGCTTTGCGCCGCGTAACTCCTAACAGATCAAAAGTTATGGGCCCCGGAGCAACGAAGACCTGGTCCCAAGCCCTACGCCCTCGGTTTGTGGGCCCAGTCTTTACGTGAAGCGAAGTTGTCTTGCCCAAGGTGCTGTGGGATTCGGTAATAGAAATGTGATGGATTAGGTCGTCGTCCTTTTCGCGGCTCACGACATACGAACCGTGACGGAAAAACAGCGCCAAAGAAGAAAAGTGTCCCGAAACTGATGAAAATGTTCAATTTTGGGCTCCGAAAATAGGCGCAACTAAGCTGGCATGCTGCCCTCATCGTAGAGCTCTCGGAGAGCATTCCAACGGTATGCTGTGCGCCGCGTAACTCCTAACGGATCAAAAGTTTAGGGCACTGGTGCGACGGATACCTGGTCACAAACCCCACGTCCTCGGTTTGCTGGCCCAGCCTCTACGTGAAGTGATGTTGTCTTGCCCAAGATGCCATGGGATTCAGTAATAGAAATATGATGGATTAGGTTGTCGTCCTTTTCGCGACTCACGACGTACGATCTGGGATGGAAAAACAACGCAAAAGAAGAAAAGTGTCCCGAAACTGATAAAATTGTTCGATTTTGGGCTCCAGAAATGGGTGCAGCTGAGCAGTTTTGCTGCCCCCGTCGTAGAGGTCTCAGAGAGCTTTCCAACGGTATGCTTTGAGCCACGTAACTCCTTACAGATCAAAAGTTATGGGCACCGGAGCAACGGATACTTGGTCATAAGCTTCACGCCCTTAGTTTGTTGGCCCAGCCTCTACGTGAAGTGAAGATGTCTTGCCCAAGGTGCCGTGGAATTCGGTAATAGAAATGTGATGGATTAGGTTGTGGTTCTTTTTGCGGCTCACGAAGTACGATCCGGGACAGAAAAATAGCGCAAATGAAGAAAAGTGTCATGAAACTGATGAAAACATTCAATTTTGGGCTCCAAAAATAGATGCAACTGAGCAGGCTTGCTGCACCCGTCGTAGTGCTCTCGGAGAGCATTCCAACGGTATGCTATACGCCGCGTTACTCCTTACGAATCAAAAGTTATGGGCATCGGAGCGACGGAGACCTGGTCCCAAGCCCCACGCCCCCTGTTTAAGGGTTCTTCTTCTACGTGAAGTGAAGTTGTCTTGCCCAAAGTGCCGTGGGATTCAGTAATAGAAATTTGATGGATTAGGTTGTCATCCTTTTTGCGGCTCGTGACGTACGATCCGAGAATGAAAAACAGTGCAAAAGAAGAAAAGTGTCCTGAAATTGATGAAAAAGTTCAATTTTGGGCTCCAAAAATAGGCGTGCCTATCAGGCTGGCTGCCCTAGTCATAGAGCTCTCGGAGAGCTTTCCAACGGTATGCTGTGTGCCACGTAACTCCTTAAGGATCAAAAGTTATGGGCGCCGGAGCGACGGAGACCTAGTCCCAAGCCCCTCACCCTCTATTTAAGGGCCCAGCCTCTACGTGAAGCGAAGTTGTCTTGCCCAAGGTGCCGTGGGATTCGGTAATAGAAATGATTAGGTTGTCGTCCTTTTCGCTGCTCACGAAGTACGATCCGGGACGGAAAATCATCGCAAAATAAAAAAAATGTCCCAAAACTGATGAAAATGTTCAATTTTGGGAACCGAAAACAGGCACAGAAGAGAAGGCTTGGTGCCCCCGTCGTAGAGCTCTCGGAGAGCTTTCCAACGGTATGCTCTGCGCCGCGTAACGCGTTATAGATCAAAATTTATGGGCACCGGAGCGATGGATACCTGGTCACAATCCTTACGCCCTCAGTTTGCTGGCCCAGCCTCTACGTGAAGTGAAGTTGTCTTGCCCAAGGTGCCATGGGATTCGATAATAGAAATGTGATGGATTAGGTTGTCCTCCTTTTTTCGCAGCTCACGAAGTACGATCCAGGACAAAAAAACAGTGCAAAAGAATAAAAGTGTCCCGATACTAATTAAAATGTTTGATTTTGGGCTCCAAAATTGGCACAGCCGAGTAGGCTTGCTGCCCCCGTCGTAGAGCTCTCAGAGAACTTTCCAACGGTCTGCTGTGCCGCGTAACTCCTTACGGATCAAAAGTTATGGGCACCGGAGCGACGGATGCCTTGTCACAAGCCCCACGCCCTCGGTTTGTTGGCCTAGCCTCTACATGAAGTGAAGTTGTCTTGCCCTAGGTGCCGTGGGATTCGGTAATAGAAATGTGATGGATTAGGTTGTCCTTTTCGCGGCTCACGACATACGATCCGGGATGAAAAAATAACGCAAAAGAAGAAAAGTGTCCTGAAACTAATGAAAACGTTCAATTTTGGGCTCAAAAAATTGGCGCAGGAGAGCAAGCTTGCTGCCACCGTCGTAGACCTCTTAGAGAGATTTCCAACGGTATGCTGTGAGCCGCGTAACTTGTTACGGATAAAAAGTTATGGGCACCGGAGCAACGGAGACCTGGTCCCATGCCCCAAGCCCTCTGTTTAAGGGCCCGGCCTCTACATGAAGCGAAGTTGTCTTGCCCAAGGTGCCGTAGGATTCGGTAATAGAAATGTGATGAATTAGGTTATCGTCTTTTACGCGGTTAACGACGTACGATACGGGATGAAAAACATCGCAAAAAAAGAAAAGTGTCCCGAAACTGATGAAAACGTTCAATTTTGGGCTCCGAAAATAGGCGCAGTCGAGAAGGCTTACAGCCCCCGTCGTAGAACCCTGGGAGAGCTTTCCAACTGTATGTTGTGCGATGCGTAACTCCTTATGTATCAAAAGTTATGGGCACCGGAGCGACGAAGACCTGGTCCCAAGCCCTAGGCCCTCAGTTTGCGGGACCAGCCTCTACGTGAAGCGAATTTGTCTTGCCCAAGGTGCCGTGGGATTCAGTAATAGAAATGTGATGGATTAGGTTGTCGTCCTATTTGCGGCTCATGACATACGATCCGAGATGAAAAAACAGAGCAAAATAAGAAAAGTGTCCCGAAATAGATGAAAACGTTCAATTTTGGGCTTCAAAAATAAGCGCAGCCTAGCAGGCTTGCCGCCCCTGTCGTAGAGCTCTCGGAGAGCTTTCCAACTGTATGTCATTAGCCGCATAACTCCTTACGGATCAAAAGTTATGGGCACTGGAGCAACGGAGACCTGGTCCCAAGCCCCACGCCCTATGTTTAAGGGCCCAGCCTCTACGTGAAGCGAAGTTGACTTGCCCAAGGTGTCATGGGATTCAGTAATAGAAATGTGATCGATTAGGTTGTCGTCCTTTTTGCGGCTCACGACGTACGATCCGATATAGAAAAATAGTGCAAAAGAAATAAAGTGTCCTGAAATCGATGAAAACGTTCAATTTTGGGCTCCAAAAATTGGCACAGCCGATCGTGCTAGCTACCCCCGTCTTAGAGCTCTGGGAGAGCTTTCCAACGGTATGTTGTGCGCTGCGTAACACCTTACGGATCAAAAGTTATGGGCACCAGAGCGACGAAGACTTGGTACCAAGCCCCACGCCCTCTGTTTAAGGGCCCAGCCTCTACGTGAAGTGAAGTTGTCTTGCCCAAGGTGTAATGGGATTCAGTAATAGAAATGTGATGGATTATGGAAAGCTTTCCAATGGTATGTTGTGCACCGCGTAACTCCTTACAAATCAAAAGTTATGGGCACTAGAGCGACGGATACCTGGTCACAAGCCCCACGCCCTCGGTTTGGAGACCCAGCCTCTACATGAAGTAAGTTGTCTTGCCCAATGTGCCTTGGGATTTGGTAATAGAAATGTGATGGATTAGGTTATTGTCCTTTTCGCAGCTCACGACGTACGATCCAAGACGAAAAAATAGTGCAAAAGAAGAAAACTATCCCGAAACTGATGAAAATGTTTGATTTTGGAGTCTGAAAACATGTGCAGCCGAGCAGGCTTGCTGCCCAATTCGTAGAGCTCTCAGAGAGCTTTCTAACGGTATGCTGTACGCCGTGTAACTCCTTACAGATCAAAAGTTATGGGCACCGGAGCGACGGAGACCTGGTCACAAACCCCACGCCCTCGGTTTGCGGACCCAGCCTCTACGTAAAGTGAAGTTGTCTTGCCCAAGGTGCCGTGGGATTCGGTAATAGAAATGTGATGGATTAGGTTGTCGTCCTTTTCGTGGCTTACGACGTACGATCCGGGACGAAAGCAAAAGAAGAAAAGTATCCTGAAACTAATGAAAATGATCGATTTTGGGCTCCGAAAACAGGCGTAGCCGAGCAGGCCTATTGCCTTCGTCATAGAGCTCTCGAAGAGCTTTCCAATAGTATGTTGTGCGCCGCGTAACTCCTTACAAATCAAAAGTTATGGGCACCGGAGCGACGGAGACCTGGTCCCAAGACCCACGACCTCAGTTTGCGGGCCCAGCCTCTATGTGAAGTGAAATTGTCTTGCCCAAGGTGCCATGCCATTCAGTAATAGAAATGTGATGGATTAGGTTGTCGTCCTTTTTCCGGCTCACGACGTACGATCGGAGAAGGAAAAATAACGCAAAAGAAGAAAAGTATCCCAAAACTGATGAAAATGTTCGATTTTAGGCTCCGAAGATAGGCGCAGTCAAGCAGGCTTGCTTTCCCCATCATAGAGCTCTCGGAGAGCTTTCCAACAGTATTCTGTACGCCGCGAAACTCCTTACGGATCAAAAGTTATAGGCAGCGGAGCGACGGATACCTGGTCACAAGCCCCATGCCCTCGATTTGCGGGCCCAGCCTCTACGTGAAGTGAAGTTGTGTTGCCCAAGGTGCCATGGGATTCGTTAATAGAAATGTAATAGATTAGGTTGTCGTCCTTTTCGCGGCTCACGACGTACGATTCGGGATGGAAAAACAGCGCAAAAGAAGAAAAGTGTCCCGAAACTGATGAAATCGATCGATTTTGGGCTCCAAAAATAGGCATAGCCGAGCAGGCATGTTGTCATCGTCGTAGAGCTCTCGGAGAGGTTTCCAACGGTATGCAGTGCACCGCGTAACTCCTTACAAATCAAAAGTTATGGGCTCCAGAGTGACGGATACCTGGTCACAAGCCCTACGCCCTCGGTTTGTCGGCCTAGCCTCTACTAGAAGTAAAGTTGTCTTGCCCAAGGTGCCACGGGATTCGGTAATAGAAACGTCATGGATTAGGTTGTCGTCTTTTTTGCGGCTCACGATATACGATCCGGTACGGAAAAACAATGCAAAACAAGAAAAGTGTCCCAAATATGATGAAAACGTTTGATTGTGGATTCCAAAAATAGGCGCAACGATGCAAGCTTGCTGCCTCCGTCGTAGAGCTCCTGGAGAGCTTTCCAACGGTATGCTGTGCACCGCGTAACTCCTTACGGATCAAAAGTTATGGGCACCGGAGCGACGGAGACCTGGTCACAAGCCCCACGCCCTTGGTTTGTAGGCCCAGCCTCTATGTGAAGTGAAGTTGTCTTGCCCAAGGTTCTATGAGATTCGGTAATAGAAATGTGATGGATTAGGTTGTAATCCATTTCGCTGCTCACGACATACGATCTGGGACAGAAAAATAGTGCAAAAAAGAAAAGTGTCCCAAAACTGATGAAAATGTTTGATTTTGGGCTCCGAAAACTAGCGTAGCAGAGCAGGCTTGCAGCCCCAATCGTAGAGCTCTCAGAGAGCTTTCCAACTATGTGTTGTACACTGCGTAACTCCTTACAGATTAAAAGTTATGGGCACCAGAGCGACAGAGACCCTGTCCCAAGCCCCGCGCCCTCGGATTGCTGGCCCAGTCTCTACGTTAAGTGAAGTTGTCTTGCCTAAGGTATCGTGGGATTCGGTAATAGAAATGTAATGGGTTAGATTGTCGTCCTTTTTGTTGCTCACGACGTACGATCTGGGACGGAAAAACAACGCAAAAGAAGAAGAGTGTCCCTAGACTAATGAAAACGTTCAATTTTGGGCTCCGAAAATAGGCACAACCGAGCAGGCATGCTACCCCAGTCGTAGGACTCTCAGAGAGCTTTCCAACGGTATGTTGTGCGCCATGTAACTCCTTACAGATAAAAAGTTATGGGCACCGGAGCGACGGAGACCTAGTCCCAAGCCCCACGCCCTCAGTTTGCGGGCCCAGCCTCTACGTGAAGTAAAATGTTTTGCCCAAGGTGTCATGGGATTCGGTAATAGAAATGTGATGGATTAGGTTGTCATCCTTTTCGGTACTCACGACATACGATCCGGGATAGAAAAACAGCACAACAGAAGAAAAGTGTCCCGAAATTGATAAAAACATTTGATTTTGGGCTGCAAAAATAGGCGCAGCCGAGATGGCTTACTGCTCCTGTCGTAGAACTCTTGGAGAGCTTTCCAATAGTGTGCTGTGCACAGCGTAACTCCTTACAGATCAAAAGTTATGGGCACCGGAGCGACGGAGACCTGGTCTCAAGCCCCACGCCCTCGGTATGCGGGCCCAGCCTCTACGTGAAGTGAAGTTGTCTTGCCCAAGGTGCCATGGGATTCGGTAATAGAAATGTAATGGGTTAGATTGTTGTCCTTTTAGCTACTCACGACGTAAGATCAGAGACGAAAAAACAGTGCAAAAGAAGAAGAGAATCCAGATACTGATGAAAACGTTCAATTCTGGCTCCGAAAACAGGCACAGCCGAGCAGGCTTGCTGCCTCAGTCGTAGGGCTCTCAGAGAGCTTTTCAACGGTATGTTGTGCGTCGCGTAACTCCTTACAGACAAAAAGTTATGGGCACTAGAGCGACGGAGACCTGGTCCCAAGCCCTACGCCCTCGGTTTGCAGGCCTAGCCTCTACGTGAAGTGAACTTGTTTTGCCCAAGGTGCCGTGGGATTCAGTAATAGAAATGTGATGGATTAGGTTGTCGTCCTTTTCGCAGCTCACGACGTACAATCCGGGATGAAAAAACAGCACAAAAGAAGGAAAGTGTATCAAAATTGATGAAAATGTTCGATTTTGGACTCCAAAAATAGGCGCAGTGATGCATGATTGCTACCCCCATCGTAGAGCTCTTTGAAAGCTTTCCGACGGTATGTTGTGCACCGTGTAACTCCTTACGGATCAAAAGCTATGGGCACCGAAGCGACGGAGACTTGGTCACAAGCCCTACGCCCTCGGTTTCCAGGCCTAGCCTCTACGTGAATGAAGTTGTCTTGCCCAAGGTGCTATGGAATTCGGTAATAGAAATGTGATGGATTAGGTTGTCGTCCTTTTCGCTGTTCACGACGTACGATCCGGGATGAAAAAACAAAGCAATAGAAGAAAAGTGTCCCAAAATAGATAAAAACGTTTGATTTTGGGCTTTGAAAATAGGCGCAGCCGAGATGGATTACTGCCCCTGTCGTAGAGCTCTCGGAGAGCTTTCCAACGGTATATTGTATGCTGCGTAACTCCTTACAAATCAAAAGTTATGGGCACCGGAGCAACGGAGACCTAGTCGCAAGCCCCACGCCCTCGGTTTGCAGGCCCAGCTTCTATGTGAAGTGAAGTTATCTTGCCCAAGGTGCCATGGGATTCAGTAATAGAAATGTAATGGATTAGTTTGTCGTACTTTTAGCGGCTCACGACGTACGATCCGGGTTGGAAAAACAGCTCAAAAAAAGAAAAGTGTCCCATAATTCATGAAAATTATCAATTTTGGGCTACGAAAACATGCGCAACTGAGCAGGCTTGTTGCCCCAATCGTAGAGCTCTCGGAGAGCTTTCCAACGGTATCTTGTGCGCCGCTTAACGCCTTACAGATCAAAAGTTATGGGCACCGGAGCGACGGAGACCTGGTCTGAAGCCCCACGCCCTCGGTTTGCGGGCCCAGCCTCTATGTGAAGTGAAGTTATCTTGCCCAAGGTGTCGTTGGATTCGGTAATAGAAATGTGATAGATTAGGTTGTCGTCCTTTACGCTGCTCACGACGAACGATCCGGGATGAAAACACAGCACAAAAGAAGAAAAGTGTCCCGAAAATTATGAAAGCTTCCGATTTTGGGCTTCAAAAATAGGCGCAACCTAGTAGGCTTGCTACCACCATCGTAGAGCTCTCGGAGAGCTTTCTAACGGTATGCCATGCGCCGCGTAACTCCTTTCAGATCAAAAGTTATGGGCACCAGAGCGACGGATACTTGGTCATAAGCCCCACGCCCTCGATTTGCTGGCCCAGCCTCTACATGAAGTGAAGTTGTCTTGCCCAAGGTGCCGTGGGATTCATTAATAGAAATGTAATGGATTAAGTTGTCGTCCTTTACGCAGCTCACAACGTACGATCCGGGACGAAAAAAAAGCGCAAAAGAAAAAAAATGTCCCGAAACTGATGAAAACTTCCGATTTTGGGCTCCGAAAATAGTTGCAGCCAAGCAGGCTTGCTATCCCGATCGTAGAGCTCCTGGAGAGCTTAACAACGGAATGTTGTGCACTGCATAACTCTTTATGGATCAAAAGTTATGGGCACTAGAGCGACGGATACCTGGTCATAAGCCCCACGCCCTCGGTTTGGGGGCCCAGCCTCTACGTGAAATGAAGTTATCTTGCCTAAGGTGCCGTGGGATTTGGTAATAGAAATGTGATGGATTAGGTTGTCGTCCTTTTCGAGGCTCACGACGTACGATCCGGGATGAAAAAACAGTGCAAAAGAAGAAAAGTATCCCGAAACTGATGAAAATGTTCAATTTTGGGATCCGAAAACATGCGCAGCTATGGAAACTTTCTGCCCCCATCGTAGAGCTCCTGGAGAGCTTTCCAACGGTATGCTGTGCACTGCGTAACTCCTTACGGATCAAAAGTTATGGACACCGGAGATACGGAGACCTGGTCAATAGCCCCACGGCCTCGGTTTGCTGGCCGAGCCTCTACATGAAATGAAGTTGTCTTTCCCAAGGTATTATGGGATTCGGTAATAGAAATGTGATGGATTAGATTGTCGTCCTTTTCGTGGCTCACGACGTACGATCCAGGACGAAAAAATAGTGCAAAAGAAGAAAAGTGTCCCGAAACTGATGAAAATATTTTATTTTGGGCTCCAAAAATAGGCACTGACAAGCAGGCTTGCTACCCCGGTCGTAGAGCTCTCGGAGAGCTTTCCAACGGTATGTTGTGCGCCATGTAACTCCTTATAGATAAAAAGTTATGGGCACCGGAGCGACGAAGACCTGGTCCAAAGCCCCACGCCCTCGGTTTGCGGGCCCAGCCTCTACATGAATTGAAGTCCTCTACATGAAGTGAAGTTGTCTTGCCCAAGGTGCGTGGGATTTGGTAATAGAAATGTAATGGATTAGTTTGTCGTCCTTTTAGTGGCTCACGACGTACGATCCGGGACGAAAAAACAGCGCAAAAGAAGAAAAGTGTCCTGAAATGGATGAAAACATTCAATTTTGGGCTCCGAAATTAGGCGCAGCCGAGCAAGCTTGCTGTCCCAGTCATAAAGCTCTCGGAGAGCTTTCTAACAGTATGTTGTACACCACGTAACTCCTTACAGATCAAAAGTTATGGGCACCGGAACGACGGAGACTTGGTCCCAAGCCCCACGCCCTCGGTTTGTGGGCCCAGCCTCTACGTGAAGTGAAGTTATCTTGCCCAAGGTGCCATAGGATTCGGTAATAGAAATGTGATAGATTAGGTTGTCGTCCTTTTCGCAGCTCACAACGTACGATCCGGGATGAAAAAACAGCGCAAAAGAATAAAAGTGTCCCAAAAATGATGAAAACGTTCAATTTTGGGCTTCTAAAGTTGGCGCAACCTAGCATCCTTGCTGCCCCCATCGTAGAGCTCTCAGAGAGCTTTCCAACGGTATGCCGTACGTCGCGTAACTCCTTACGGATCAAAAGTTATGGGCACCGGAGCGACGGATACCTGGTCACAAGCCCCACACCCTCGGTTTGCAGACCTAGCCTCTACGTGAAGTGAAGTTGTCTTGCCCAAGGTGCCATAGGATTTGGTAATAGAAATGTGATGGATTAGGTTGTTGTCCTTTTCGTGGCTCACGATGTACGATCCAGGACGAAAAATAGTGCAAAAGAAGAAAACTGTCCCGAAACTGATGAAAATGATCGATTTTGGGCTCCAAAAATTGGCGCAGCCAAGCAGGCCTATTGTCCCCATCATAGAGCTCTCAAACTTCTTACGAATGGTATGTTGTGCGCCGCATAATTCCTTACAGATCAAAAGTTATGGGCACCGGAGCGATGGATACTTGGTCATAAGCCCTACGCCTTCGGTTTGCGGGCCCAACCACTACGTGAAATGAAGTTGTCTTGCCCAAGGTGCCGTGGGATTCAGTAATAGAAATGTGATGGATTAGGCTGTCGTCCTTTTCGCGGCTCACGACGTACGATCAGGGACGAAAAAACAGCGCAAAAGAAGAAAAGTATCCCAAAACTGATGAAAACGTTCGATTTTGGGTTCCGAAAACAGGCACAGCCAAGCAAGCTTGCTGCCCCCATCGTAGAGCTCCTGGAGAGCTTTCCAACATTATGTTGTGCACCGCATAACTCCTTACGGATGAAAAGTTATGGGCACCGAAGCGACGGATGCCTAGTCACAAGCCCCACGTCTTTGGTTTGCGGGCCCAGCCTCTACGTGAAGTGAAGTTGTCTTGCCCAAGGTACCGTGGGATTCGGTAATAGAAATGTGATGGATTAGGCAGTCATCCTTTTTGCTGCTCATGACGTACGATCAGGGACGAAAAAATAGCGCAAAAGAAGAAAAGTATCCCAAAACTGATGAAAACGTTCGATTTTGGGCTCCGAAAATAGGCACAGCCAAGCAAGCTTGCTTCCCCCGTCGTAGAGCTCCTGGAGAGATTTCCAACAGTATGTTGTGCACCACGTAACTCCTTATGGATCAAAAGTTATGGGCACCGGAGGGACGGATGCGTAGTCACAAGCCCCACGCCATCGGTTTGCGGGCCCAGCCTCTACGTGAAGTGAAGTTGTCTTGCCCAAGGTACCGTGGGATTCGGTAATAGAAATGTGATGGATTAGGTTGTCATCCTTTTCGTGGCTCACACGTACGATCCGGATGAAAAAACAGCGAAAAGAAGAAAAGTATCCCGAAACTGATGAAAACGTTTGATTTTGGGCTCCAAAAATTGGCACAGTTGAGCAAGCTTGCTGCCCCGGTCGTAGAGCTCTCGGAGAGCTTTCTAATGGTATGCTGTGCGCCATGTAACTCCTTACAGATCAAAAGTTATGAGCACCGGAGCGACGGAGACCTGGTCCAAAGTCCCACGCCCTCGGTTTGCGGGCCCAGCCTCTACATGAAGTGAAGTCCTCTACATGAAGTGAAGTTGTCTTGCCCAAGGTGCCGTGGGATTTGGTAATAGAAATGTAATGGATTAGTTTGTCGTCCTTTTAGTGGCTCACGACGTACGATCCGTGACAGAAAAACAGCGCAAAAGAAGAAAAGTGTCCTAAAATTGATGAAAACGTTCAATTTTGGGCTCCGAAATTAGGCGCAGCCGAGCAAGCTTGCTGCCCCCAGTCGTAGAGCTCTCAGAGAGCTTTCCAACGGTATCTTGTGCGCCACTTAACGCCTTGCAGATCAAAAGTTATGGGCACCAGAGCGACGGAGACCTGGTCTGAAGCCCCACGCCCTCGGTTTGCGGGCCCAGCCTCTACGTGAAGTGAAGTTTTCTTGCCCAAGGTGTCGTTGGATTCGGTAATAGAAATGTGATAGATTAGGTTGTCGTCCTTTTCGCTGCTCACGACGAACGATCCGGGATGAAAAAACAGCACAAAAGAAGAAAAGTGCCCCGAAAATTATGAAAACTTCCGATTTTGGGCATCGAAAATAGGCGCAACCTTGTAGGCTTACTGCCACCATCGTAGAGCTCTCGGCGAGCTTTCCAACGGTATGCCGTGCGCCGCGTAACTCCTTTCAGATCAAAAGTTATGGGCACCGGAGCGACGGATACCTGGTCACAAGCCCCACGCCCTCGATTTGCTAGCCCAGCCTCTACGTGAAGTGAAGTTGTCTTGCCCAAGGTGTCGTGGGATTCGGTAATAGAAATGTAATGGATTAAGTTGTCATCCTTTACGCAGCTCACGACGTACGATCCGGGACCAAAAAAAATGCAAAAGAAGAAAAATGTCCCGAAACTGATGAAAACTTTCGATTTTGAGCTCCAAAAATAGTTGCAGCCAAGCAGGCTTGCTACCCCCATCGTAGAGCTCCTGGAGAGCTTTCCAACGGTATGTTGTGCACCGCATAACTCTTTACGGATCAAAAGTTATGGGCACTAGAGCGACGGATACCTGGTCATAAGCCCCACGCCCTCGGTTTGGGGGCCCAGCCTCTACGTGAAGTGAAATTGTCTTGCCTAAGGTATCATTGGATTTGGTAATAGAAATGTGATGGATTAGGTTGTCGTCCTTTTCGCGGCTCACGACGTACGATCCGGGACGAAAAAACAATGCAAAAGAAGAAAAGTATCCCGAAACTGATGAAAGTGTTCAATTTTGGGCTCCGAAAACATACGCAGCCGAGCAGGCTAGCTGCCCCATTCATAGAGTTCTCGTAGAGCTTTTTAACAGTATGTTGTGCGGCGCGTAACTCCTTACAAATCAAAAGTTATGGGCAGCTGAGCGACGTAGACCTGGTCCCAAGCCCCACGCCCTCGGTTTGCGGACCCAGCCTCTACGTGAAGTGAAGTTGTCTTGCCCTAGGTGCCTTGGGATTCGGTAATAGAAATGTGATGGATTAGGTTGTCATACTTTTCGCGGCTCACGACGTACGATCCGAGATGAAAAATAGAGCAAAATAAGAAAAGTGACCCAAAACTGATGAAAATGATCGATTTTGGGCTCCGAAAATAGGCGCAGCCAAGTAGGCCTATTGCCTGCGTCATAGAGCACTCGAAGAGCTTTCCAATAGTATGCTGTGCGCCGCGTAACTCCTTACAGATCAAAAGTTATGGGCACTGGAGCGACGGAGACTTGGTCCCAAGACCAACGACCTCGGTTTGCGGGCCCAGCCTCTACGTGAAGTGAAGTGGTCTTGCCCAAGGTGCTGTGGGATTCGGTAATAGAAATGTGATGGATTAGTTTGTCATCCTTTTTCCGGTTCACGACGTACGATCTGAGACGAAAAAACAACGCAAAACAAGAAAAGTGTCCCAAAACCAATGAAAACGTTCAATTTTGGGCTCCGAAGATAGGCGCAGTCGAGCAGGCTTGCTGTCCCTATCGTAGAGCTCTCGGAGAGCTTTCCAACGGTATTCTGTGCGCCGCCAAACTCTTTACGGATCAAAAGTTATAGGCAGCGGAGCGATGGATACCTGGTCACAAGTCCTACACTCTCGATTTGTGAGCCCAGCCTCTACGTGAAGTGAAGTTGTGTTGCCTAAGGTGCCATGGGATTCGTTAAAAGAAATGTAATGGATTAGGTTGTCGTCCTTTTCGCGGCTCACGACCTACGATCCGGGATGAAAAAACAGCGCAAAAGAAGAAAAGTGTCCCGAAACTGATGAAAACGATCGATTTTGGGCTCCGAAAACAAGCACACTTGAGTGGGCTAGCTACCCCCTTCGTAGAGCTCTCGGAGAGGTTTCCAACGGAATGTTGTGCGTCGCGTAACTCCTTACAGATCAAAAGTTATGGGCTCCAGAACGACGGATACCTGGTTACAAGCCCTACGCCCTCAGTTTGCTGTCCTAGCCTCTACATGAAGTGAAGTTGTTTTGCCCAAGGTACCGTGGGATTCGGTAATAGAAATGTGATGGATTAGGTTGTCGTCTTTTTCGCAGTTCATGGCGTACGATCCGGGACGGAAAAATAGCGCAAAAGAAGAAAAGTTTCATGAAACTGATAAAAATGTTCAATTCTGGGCTCCTAAAACTTGAGTAGCAATGGAAACTTTCTGCCCTCATCGTAGAGCTCCTGGAGAGCTTTACAACGGTATGCTGTGCACCGCGTAACTCCTTACGAATCAAAAGTTATGGGCATCGGAGCGACGGAGACCTGGTCACAAGCCCCACGGCCTCGGTTTGTTGGCCCAGCCTCTACGTGAAGTGAAGTTGTCTTTCCCAAGGTATTATGGGATTCGGTAATATAAATGTGATGGATTAGGTTGTCATCCTTTTCGTGGCTCACGACGTACGATCCGGGAAGGAAAAACAGCACAAAAGAAGAAAAGTGTCCCGAAACTGATGAAAATGTTTGATTTTGGGCTCCAAAAACAGGTGCAGACAAGCAGGCTTGCTGCCTCAGTCGTAGAGCTCTCGGAGAGCTTTCCAACGGTATGTTGTGCACCGTGTAACTCCTTACAGATCAAAAGTAATAGGCACCGGAGCGACAGAGACCTGGTCCAAAGCCCCACGCCCTCGGTTTGCGGGCCCAGCCTCTACATGAAGTGAAGTCCTCTACATGAAGTGAAGTTGTCTTGCCCAAGGTGCCGTGGGATTTGGTAATAGAAATGTAATGGATTAGTTTGTCGTCCTTTTAGTGGCTCACGATGTACGATCCAGGATTGAAAAATAGCACAAAAGAAGAAAAGTGTCTTGAAACTAATGAAAACGTTCAATTTTGGGCTCTGAAATTAGGCGCAGCCGAGCAAGCTTGCTGCCCCAGTCGTAGAGCTCTCGGAGAGCTTTCTAACGGTATGCTGTACGCCACGTAACTCCTTACAGATCAAAAGTTATGGGCACCGGAGCGACGGAGACCTGGTCCCAAGCCCCATGCCCTCGGTTTGCGGGCCCAGCCTTTACGTCAAGTGAAGTTATCTTGCCCAAGGTGCCATTGGATTCGGTAATAGAAATATGATGGATTAGGTTGTCGTCCTTTTCGCTGCTCACGACGTACGATCTGGGATGACAAAACAGCGCAAAAGAATAAAAGTATCCCAAAAATGATGAAAATGTTCGATTTTGGGCTTCAAAAATAGGCGCAGCCGAGCATCCTTGCTGCCCCCATCGTAGAGCTCTCAGAGAGCTTTCCAACGGTATGCCGTGCGTTGCGTAACTCCTTACAAATCAAAAGTTATGGGCACCGGAGCGACGGATACCTGGTCACAAGCCCCATGCCCTCGGTTTGCAGACCTAGCCTCTACGTGAAGTAAAGTTGTCTTGCCCAAGGTGCCATAGGATTCGGTAATAGAAATGTGATGGATTAGGTTGTTGTCCTTTTCGCGGCTCACGACGTACAATCCAGGACGAAAAATAGTGCAAAAGAAGAAAAGTGTCCCGAAATTGATGAAAATGATCGATTTTGGGATCCGAAAATAGGCGCAGCCGAGCAGGCCTATTGTCCCCATCATAGAGCTCTCAAAGTGCTTTCGAATGGTATGTTGTGCGCTGCATAACTCCTTACAGATCAAAAGTTATGGTCACCGGAGTGACGGATACTTGGTCACAAGCCCTGCGCCTTCGGTTTGCGGGCCCAACCACTACGTGAAGTGAAGTTGTCTTGCCCAAGGTGCTGTGGGATTCGGTATTAGAAATGTGATGGATTAGGCTGTCGTCCTTTTTGCGGTTCACGACTTACGATCAGGGACAGAAAAACAGTGCAAAAGAAGAAAAGTATCCCAAAACTGATGAAAACGTTCCATTTTGGGCTTCAAAAACAGGCACAGCCAAGCAAGCTTGCTGCCCCCGTTGTAGAGCTCCTGGAGAGCTTTCCAACAGTATGTTGTGCACCGCGTAACTCCTTACGGATCAAAAGTTATGGGCACCGGAGCTACGGATGCCTAGTCACAAGCCCCACGCCTTCGGTTTGCGGGCCCAGCCTCTACGTGAAGTGAAGTTGTCTTGCCCAAGGTACCATGGGATTCGGTAATAGAAATGTGATAGATTAGGCTGTCATCCTTTTTGCGGCTCATGACGTACGATCAGGGACGAAAAAATAGCGCAAAAGAAGAAAAGTATCCCAAAACTGATGAAAACGTTCGATTTTGGGCTCCGAAAATAGGCACAGCCAAGCAAGCTTGCTTCCCCCGTCGTAGAGCTCCTGGAGAGATTTCTAACAGTATGTTGTGCACCACGTAACTCCTTATGGATCAAAAGTTATAGGCACCGGAGGGACGGATGCCTAGTCACAAGCCCCACGCCTTCGGTTTGCGGGCCCAGCCTCTACGTGAAGTGAAGTTGTCTTGCCCAAGGTACCGTGGGATTCGGTAATAGAAATGTGATGGATTAGGTTGTCATCCTTTTCGTGGCTCACACGTACGATCCGGATGAAAAAACAGCGAAAAGAAGAAAAGTATCCCGAAACTGATGAAAACGTTTGATTTTGGGCTCCGAAAATTGGCATTGTTGAGCAAGATTGCTGCCCCCATCGTAGAGCTCCTGGAGAGCTTTCCAACGGTATACTGCGCGCCGCGTAACTCCTTACAAATCAAAAGTTCTGGGCACCAGAGCGACGGAGACCTGGTCCCAAGCCCTACGCCCTCGGTTTGCGAGCCCCGCCTCTACATGAATAGAAGTTATCTTGCCCAACCTACCATGGGATTCGGTAATAGAAATGTGATGGATTAGGTTGTCATCCTTTTCGCGGCTCACGACGTATGATCCGAGACGGAAAAATAGCGTAAAAGAAGAAAAGAGTCCGAAATTGATGAAAACGTTCGATTTTGGGCTCTAAAAATAGGCGAAACCGAATAGGTTTGTTACCCCCATCATAGAGCTCTCGGAGAGCTTTCCAATGGTATTCTGTACACCGCGTAACTCCTTATAGATCAAAAGTTATAGGCACCGGAGCGATAGATACCTGGTCACAAGCCCCACGCCCACGGTTTGCGGGCCCAACCTCTACGTGAAGTGAAGTTGTCTTGCCCAAGGTACCATGGGATTCGATAATCGAAATGTGATGAATTAGGTTGTCGTCCTTTTCCCGGCTCACGACGTACGATCCGGAACGAAAAAACAGTTCAAAAGAAGAAAAGTGTCCCGAAATTGATGAAAACATTCGATTTTGTGCTCCGAAGATAGGTGCAGTCGAGTAGGCTTGTTGCCCCCATCGTAGAGCTCTCGAAGAGCTTTCCAACGGTATGTTGTGCAATGCGTAACTCCTTACAAATCAAAAGTTATGGGCACCGGAGCGATGGATACCTGGTCACAAGCCCCACACTCTCGGTTTGCGGGCCCAGCCTTTGCGTGAAGTGAAGTTGTGTTGCCCAAGGTGCCATGGGATTCGGTAATATAAATGTGATGGATTAGGCTGTTGTCCTTTTCCCGGCTCACGACGTACGATCTGGAAAGGAAAAACAGAGCAGAAGAAGAAAACTGTCCTAAAATTGATGAAAATGATCAATTTTGAATTCTGAAAATAGGCGCAGCTAAGCAGGCTTGTTGTCCCGCGTCGTAGAGCTCTCGAAAAGCTTACCAACGGTATGCTGTACGCCCCGTGTCTCCTTACAGATCAAAAGTTATGGGCACCGGAGCGATGGATACCTGGTCACAAGCCCTACGCCCTCAGTTTGAGGGCCCAGTTGCTACGTGAAGTGAAGTTGTCTTGCCCAAGGTGCTGTGGGATTCAGTAATAGATATGTGATAGATTAGGTTGTCGTCCTTTTTGCAGCTCACGACGTACGATGTGGGACGAAAAAATAGCTTAAAAGAATAAAAGTGTCCCAAAATTGATGAAAACGTTCGATTTTGGGCTCTGAAAATAGGCGCAGCAGAGCAAGTTTGCTGCCCCCGTCGTAGAGCTCCTAGAGAGCTTTCCAACGGTATACTGTGCGCCGCGTAACTCTTTACAGATCAAAAGTTATTGGCATCGGAGCGACGGAGACTTGGTCCTAAGCCCCACGCCCTCGGTTTGCGGGCGCAGCCTCTACGTGAAGTGAAGTTGTGTTGCCCAAGGTGCCATGGGATTCGGTAATAGAAATATGATGGATTAGGTTGTCGTCCTTTTCGCGGCTCACGACATACGAACCGGGACGGAAAAACAGTTCAAAAGAAGAAAAGTATCCAAAAACTGATGAAAATGTTCGATTTTGGACTCTGAAAAAAGGCACAGCCGAGCAGGCTTGTTGCGCCCGTCTTAGAGCTCTCGGAGAGGTTTTGCAACGTTATGCTGTGAGCCGCGTAAGTCCTTACAGATCAAAAGTTATGGGCTCCAGAGTAACGAATACCTGGTCACAAGCCCTACGCCCTCGGTTTGCGGGCCTAACCTTTGCATGAAGTGAAGTTGTCTTGCCCAAGGTGCCGCGGGATTGGATAATAGAAATGTGATGGATTAGGTTGTTGTCCTTTTCGCGGCTCACGACGTACGATCCGGGACAAAAAAAATAGCGAAAAGAAGAAAAGTGTCCCGAAACTGATCAAAATGTTCGATTTTGGGCTCCGAAAATCGGCAAAACTGAGCAGGCTTGCTACCCCCATCACACAGCTCTTGGAGAGCTTTCCAACGGTATGCTGTGCACTGCGTAACGCCTTACGGATAAAAAGTTATGGGCACCGGAGCGACGGATACCTAGTCACAAGCCCCACGCCCACGGTTTGTGGGCCCAGCCTCTACATGAAGTGAAGTTGTCTTGCCCAAGGTGCCGTGGGATTCGGTAATAGAAATGTGATGAATTAGGTTGTCGTCCTTTTTTCGGCTCACGACGTGTAAGGGTCGACCTCAATTTGCGTGCGAAACCTCGTTTCGTGTGCCCTAACCTAGAATTGCATACCTTGACTTAGGTTTAAGAGTCGTGTCTCGTTTTATGTGCTTTGCATCGAATTACGTGCATTCATTTAGGGTTACGTGCATTTTCTTAGGAAACGTGCATTCGTCTCGTAGTTCGTGCCTTATCTCGTAGTACGTGTCCTAAACTTAGAAAAGCGTGCCCACACGCTAATCAAGAGAGCATCTTACACGAAGCACTAGATTATTAATTAATCCTACAAACTCCACTAACTAATATTAAAATGCTAATTCAACTCACTAAAAGACAAAATTTCACCAAAAGCTAAACATTCTTATTCTTTATTCTTTATTCTTTTGCACATTCCAAGCACACAATAAAATAAGCTCAAACAAGACAAAAAAATTCAGATTTGAGCAAGCCTTGGCCGACCATGTGAAGGGTTTTGTGCATGCTTTACAATTTCAAAATCAAACTTAGACAAGTTATGACACAATGCAAAAAAAAAAATGAAACCAAAACATTTTTTATCCTCCACTATGCTCCACATTTTCGATCCATTCACTGCCCATGCTAGACAATTCAAACCATGCTCTTGAAGACACAAAAATCAGAAATTTTGAAGCCTTAGGCCGACACACTCACAAACACCAACACTTCATTCATTTCAAACTTCTCATTCTCTCATTACACTCTCTCTCTCGGCCTTGGCTGCAATCTTAGTCTCCATAGCTTAAGCTCATCATCCTAAGGTTCATCAAGACACTCAAGGCCCTAGGAATCTCGACCAAGCAAGCTAGAAGCAAAGAGACATGCATGCAAGCTCATAGAACACCCGTTTCGGCCCTAGGTATGTTTGATAGCTTTTCTTTCACCTCCCTTTTGTTCTAACCATATGCACATACTAATGACATGGTAACTTAGCTAGGAATTAAGGAAATCAAGTAATATCCCTTGGCCAAACCAGGAGAGAAGACCATTTGTGCATCTTCAAGAGATTTGAGCATCATTTGTTGTCAATAGGCTAAGGTGAGGGTCAATCCTTTTAAAAGCTTTCAAAAACCACATGCATGCCTTCATATGTCTATTTTTACCTCTGTACTTGTGGTATGTGTGTGTACATGAGCTTTTGTAACCATGCATGGCAAGATATTTAGCTAGAACTTGAAGATAGGAAAAATCGCAAAATGGCAGACTTCTGACTTGTTAGAGCGAAGTGAATTTGGCCTGGTAGATGATGTTTAAAATGTACAAAAATTGGTAGGTGACTAGTTTTGCTAGTTCTGAGAATTTTTCATAGAAATAGGCTAAGGCCAATTTTGCCTCTAATGTCTCCAAAATGGCAAAACATAGAAAGGTGTCTAAATTTGGAAAATCTGGAAAATGAAGCAGGTTTTTGGCAGTTCACTGTCCCTATAGAACGAACCAGTTTTGACTTAACAAATAATATCAAAAATGCATTAAATTTGGTAGATTTATATATTTTTCAGTTCTGGACATTTTTGTCAGAAATAGACTAAGGCTAAAGCTGAACCTAAGGCCCACAAAAATGACAAGTATTGAAATGTGTACAAATCTGGACAGTTTTGTGTAGTCTCACGGTTTTGGCTATAACTCTTGAATCCGAACTCCAAATGATGCGAGGTTTGTTTTTGGATTTAGTTCACTTAATAAGATTTAATTTGGAATTTTTTTCACTGAAATTGGAGATTTTTTGCTTGTCTAAACGATTGTGGTAAAACAGACCATTGCAGTGAGGTTTTTATCTAGTGATATGCTTTGAAAATTATTGTAACTTCTCTTGTGGTATTAAATGCTTGGGATTATGGCACTTGGATGTTGTGCGGAATGTTTTGAATGATTGAGGATGTTTAATTAATCGATGCATGGCCTTGACTGAATTACGTGACATCTTGTGGCTTAATCGCACGGGTAAGCATGAATCGAAACCCTAGTGACTATGAAAACTCGATAAGTGTGATCCTATGGTTATCGTGTCTAATTATGTGATTAGTGGGCTGCCCGTAGTTGTCCTTATAGCCCTATGTGTGATTTCCGATGATTACATGTTGACAAGTAGACCTTTCTTGCACCCGGTCCCACGTAAACGTCGTTGCATGCTTGCATAAATTTATTACTTGATTATGTGAACCCCGAAATGAGTTATATGATTTGATTTACATGTGTTACATGGCTGCCCGTTTAATATTCATATAACTCCATGTGCTTTACAAGTGAAATTAGATGTCAAAGCATGCCTCGTGTGTTTACTTGTCAATGTGCGATTTTGTAACTATTCGGAGGCAACCTACTTTGTTGTCCTCCTAATGTGATATAATAAATGTCATAAATGTGCATTGCATACAAGGTTGCAACCTTTCATTCTAGCATGGTAGCGTTTTATGCACACCGGGCGGCATCGGGCTTGTAGGTACAACCGTGACTACCATTGTCCAATTCCCTCTCTCGCTTGGGGGCTAGACTTCCTCGGAGAGTTGGGTCATAGGATTTTGGGGTATATCCGAAGTACACCAATTTGGCGAGATAAGTGGATGATTTGAAGTTGGCCGCAACAACTGATACTGAAAATGAACTGAGAGCAAAAGCTCACCGTATCCTTTTCACTATGTGTATAAGTACTCTCGCTTGGTTCCTAGAGGACCTCGGGGAGGAAAGACGGGTAATTGTGGTCTTTTACTTTTATATTACATTATGAACTTACTTGTGATATATGTCATGCTTGCAAAAAGGGTTTTCATAAGTTGAACCGGAAAAAGAGTTTCAAAAATTATTTCTCGTTCCCCCTCGCTGAGTTCATAAGGACTCACCCTCTTTTATCATCTCAGGTGAAGAAGATCAGGAACAGGTACCTGAGGATAACGTGCCTATCGATGACTACTTGGAGTGATTGTCTGCCCTACATGCCTTACTTGACTGTGGCTATTTTGTGAACGATATGTTGTATTGAAGACTATTTCTTGTGTTGCTTACTGTCATTGTTGTAAATGACCCCCGTTGTAATTTGGGGTCTAATTTTGATTTGTATCGATATTAACTAGACAGACACCCTATTTGCTCGTTTTGCTACTGGTTTAGTATCTATCATAGGCTTATGAAGTATTAGGTAAAAGGTTAAGTAAAATGAATCTATCCAATCTTAAGCAGGTACACATCGGTAAGCTAAGATCAACAGGTACTTTTGTAACAAGGATTGACAATCAAACAAGACATAGTTATCATGCTAGGTTGTTAATCAAGCAAGACTTCGAGATAACTAGTAGGCATTTCGATTGGTGATAAATAGTAATCTTAGTGGGAAATGAATTTGAGATTGAAAGTTTTGAGGCCTTTAGAAAATTAGGTCAAGCTAAAGAGCCCAATTGCAGCCGTTATGCTGCCGGTTTACCGGAGAATTTTTGGAGTTCAGGCTAACGTTAAGTGTTAAACCTTAATGAACGATTAAGTATGTACGATCTGGGACGAAAAAACAGCTCAAAAGAAGAAAAGTGTCTCGAAATTGATGAAAACGTTCGAATTTGGGCTCCGAAGATAGGCGCAGTCGAGCAGGCTTGTTGCCCCCATCGTAGAGCTCTCGGAGAGCTTTCCAACGGTATGTTGTGCAACGCGCAACTCCTTACAGATCAAAAGTTATGGGAATCGAAGCCACGGATCCCTAGTCACAAGACCCACACCCTCGGTTTGTGGGCCCAGCCTCTACGTGAAGTGAAGTTGTGTTGCCCAAGGTGCCATGGGATTCGGTAATAGAAATGTGATGGATTAGGCTGTCGTCCTGTTCCCGGCTCACGACGTACCATCCGGGAAGGAAAAACAATGCAAAAGAAGAAAAGTATCCCGAAACTGATGAAAACGATCGATTTTGGGCTCCGAAAATAGACGCAACAGAGCAAGCCTGCTGCCCCCGTCGTAGAGCTCTCGGAAAGCTTTCCAACGGTATGCAGTGCACCGCGTAACTCCATACAGATCAAAAGTTATGGGCACCGGAGCGACGGATACCTGGTCACAAGCCCTATGCCCTCGGTTTGAGAGCCTCTACATCAAGTGAAGTTGTCTTGCCCAAGGTGCCGTGGGATTCAGTAATAGATATGTGATGGATTAGGTTCTCGTTCTTTTTACGGCTCACGACGTACGATCCGGGACGGAAAAACAGTGCAAAAGAAGAAAAATATCCTAAAACTGATGAAAATGCTCGATTTTAGGCTCCGAAAACATGCGCAACCGAGTAGGCTTACTGCCCCAGTCGTAGAGCTCTCGGAGAGCTTTCTAACGGTATGTTGTGTGCCGCGAAACTCTTTACAGATCAAAAGTTATGGGCACCAGAGCGACGGACACCTAGTCCCAAACCCCACGCCCTCGGTTTGTGGACCCAGCTTGTCACGCCCCAACCCAACCTATAAAGGTTAGACTAGGGTGTGATCTAAACATTCAAGTCATATCACATACTTAATTGTTTATGAAAGTTTAACACTTAACGTTTTAGCCTAAACTCCACAAATTCTCCTAAAAAATTGGCAGCATAACGGTTGTAATTGGGCTTCTTAGTTTGACCTAATTCTCTAAACGCCTCAAAATTTCCAATCTCAATTTCATTTCCAACTAAGATTACTATTTACCATCAATTGAAACGCCTACTAGTTATCTCGAAGTCTCATTTGATTAATAACCTAGCATGATACTATGTCTCGTTTGTTTGTTTGTCCTCGTTACAAAAATACCTGTTGATCTTAGCTTAACAATGAGTACCTGCTTAAGATTGGATAGGTTCATTTTACTTAATCCTTACCTGATGCTTCATAATCCTATGATAGATACTAGCCAATAACGATAGCAAAAATGACCATAGTAGTGTCTATCTAGTTATTATCAGTACAAGCCAAAATTAGACCCCAAATTACAACGGGGGTCGTTTACAATACAACAACAAGCAAAATAAGAAATAGTCTCCAAGCAACATATCGTTTACAAAATGGCCATAGTCAAGTAAGGCACATAGGACAAGCAATCATTCCAAGGATTTATCATTTGGCACGTCGTCCCCGGGTACCTGTTCCTGGTCTTCTTCACCTGAGATGATAAAGAGGGTGAGTCCTTATAAACTCAGCGAGGGGGAACGAGAAATAAGTTTTGAAACTCATTTTCCGGTTCAACTTATGAAAACCCTTTTTGCAAGCATGACAAGTATCACAAGCAAGTACATAATGTAATATAATAGTAAAAGAACGCAATTACCCGTCTTTCCTTCCCGAGGTCCTCTAGGAACCAAGCGAGAGTACTTATACACATAGTAAAAAGGATACGGTGAGTTTTTGCTCTCAGTTCATTTCCAGTATCAGTTGTTGTGGCCGACTTCAAATCATCCCCTTATCACGCCAAATGGGTGTACTCCGGATGTACCCCGAAATCCTACGACTCAACTCTCCGAGGAAGTCTAGCCCCTAAGCGAGAGAGGAAATTGGACAATGGTAGTCACGGTTGCACTAGCAAGCCCAATGCCGCCCGCTGTGCGTGAACGCTACCACGCCAGAATGAAAGGTTGCAACCTTGTATGCAATGCACATTTATGACATTTAATATATCACATTAGGAGGACAACAAAGTGGGTCGCCTCCGAGCAGTCATAAGATTGCACATTGACAGTTAAACACGCGAGGCACGATATGATAGGTAATTTCACTTATAAAGCACATGGAGTTATATGAATATTAAACGGGCAGCCATGTAACGCATGTAAATCAAGTCATATAATTCATTTCGAAGGTCACGTAATCAATTAATAAGATTATTCAACATGCAACGACATCTACGTGGGACCAGGTACAAGAAAGGCCTACTTGTCAACATGTAATCATTGAAATCACATTTAGGGCTACAAGGGCAACTACGGGCAGCCTACTAATCACATAATTAAACACGATATTCATAGGATCAACACTTAGCGAATTTACCTAGTCACTAGGGTTTCAATTTGTGCTTACTCGTGCGATTAAGCCCCAAGTCATCTCGTAATTAAACTCAAGCCATGCATTGATTAATTCAAACACTCTTGAGTATTCAAAACAGTCCACACAACATCCAAATGCCGCGATTCCAAGCATTTAATACAACAAGAGAAGCTACAATAATTTTTTTAAGCATATCACTAGGTGAAACCCTCACTGCAATGGGCTGTTTTATCACAATCATTAAGACAAGCAAACAAACTCCAATTCTAGTAAACAAAATGTCAAATTAAAGCTTAAGGAGTGAACTAAATCTAGAAACAAACCTCGCATCATTTGGATTTTGGGTTCAAGAGTTATAGCCAAAACAGTGAGAGTACACAAAACAGTCCAGATTTGCACACATTTCAATACTTGTCGTTTTTTAGGGACTTAGGGTCAGATTTATCCTAGTCCATTTATGACAAAACTGTCCAGAACTGAAGAATCTAGCAGTACACCAAATTTCATGCATTTTGGATATCATTTACTAAGTCAAAATGGGTTCGTTCTACAAGAATAGTGAATTTGCCAAAACCTGCTTCATTTTCCCAGATTTTCCAGATTTGGACGCATTTTGATATTTTGCCATTTTGAGGACCTGAGAGTCAAAATTAGCTTTGGCCTATTTCTGCGAAAAATTCTCAGAATTGGCAAAACTAGTCACCTACATATTTTCACATATTTTCAACCTCATTTACCTCGTCAAAATCACCCCGTACCAACAAGACAGAAGACTGTCACATGCGCGATTTCATCTATCATCACATGCTAGCCAAATATCTTGCCATGCATGTTTATAAAAGCTCATGAACACACATATATCACAAGTAGAGAGGTAAAAATAGACATTCAAAGGCATGCATGTGGTTTTCAAAAGCTTTTCAAGAAGTTATAGCCCTCACATTAGCAAGACAACAAAGAAGATGCACAAACTCTTGAGGATGCACAAGATTGACTCTTTTCCTTGCTTAGCTGAGAGACCACTCGATTTTCTCTAATTTCCTAGCTTAGTAACCAAGTTCTTAGTAGGTGCATGTGGTTAGAATAAGAAGAAAACGAAATGGAAGCTAACAACTCACCTAAGCCGAAATGGATGTTCAATGAGCTTGCATGTATGTCTCTTGCACTCTAGCTTTGCTTGGTCGAGTTCCTTGGTAGCTTGGAGGTCTTGAAGAGCCTTGGATGAAGAACTTAGCTATGGAGAGTATATTTTCAGCTAGGGCCGAGAGAGAGAGAGAAGAAATGAGAGAAAGAGAAAAAGAATGAAAGAAAAATGAAAGCTTGGAATGTTTAATGCATATGTCGGCCTAGGGCCTTGTAAAATTCAGATTTGTGTCTTCAAGAAGCATAATTTTGAATCACCTAGCATGGCAAGAGGATGGGTCGAGAATATGGAGCCTTGGGTAGAGTTTGAGCCAAAAAAATTTATGCATTGTGTCATAGATTGTCATAGGATGTCTAGGAATGGAATTTGAAATTGGAATGCATGCACAAGTGCAAGAGTTGGTCGGCCAAGGCTTGTGCAAAATCTGAATTTTTTGTCTTGGTTGAGCAATATTTAATTGTGTGTTGGGGATATGCAAAGAATAAAGAATAAAGAATGCCTAGCTTTTTGTGAGATTTTGTCTTCTAGTGGGTTGAATTAGCAATTTAATATTAGTTAGTGGAGTTTGTAGGATTAATTAATGATCTAGTGCTTCGTGTAAGATGCTTTCTTGATTAGCGTGAGGGCACGCTTTCTGAGGTTTAGGGCACGCACTACGAGGTAAGACACGAACCACGAGACGAATGCACGTTTTCCAAGTAAATGCATGCAACTCTAAATGAATGCACGTAATTCAATGCAAGGCACACAAAATGAAACACAATTCTTGAATCTAGGTCAAGGCACGCAAATCTAGGTTAGGGCACATGAAACGAGGTATCGCTCGTAAATCGAGGTCGGGCCTCACATCCTCCCCTTCTTAAAAGAATTTCGTCTCGAAATTCAATATTACCTTTGAAATAATGCTGGATACTGTTGCTCCATCTGGTCTCGCCTTTCCCACGTTGCTTCTTCAACTCCATAATGATCCCACAACACTTTCACCATCGGTATAGATTTGTTGCGCAACTCCCGATCTTATTGGTCTAGGATCCGAATAGGCTTCTCTTCATAAGACAAGTTCTCCCGAAGCTGCAACGGTTCTGGCTCCAAGATATGCGATGGATCAGGATGGTACTTCCATAGCATTGAAACATGAAAAACGTCGTGAATATTGGAGAGGTTTTGGGGTAGTGCCAGGCGATACGCCAATTTGCCAACCTTCTCAATTACCTCAAATGGTCCTACAAACCTCGGGCTCAACTTTCCACCCTTGCCGTGTTTAATCAGTCCCCTCTGAGGTGATATCTTCAAGAACACCTTGTCGCCGATCTCAAACTCTAGGCTCTGTCTCCGTCGGTCTGTGTAACTTTTCTGCCTACTTTGGGCAGTAAGCATCCTTTTCCGGATGAGGTGGACATTATCAACAGTCTTCATAAGTTCAGGTAGAAGGGTTGGGTCAAAAGTCTTCGTCTCACCAACTTCATCCCAGTAAATTGGGGATCGACACTTACGTCCATACAACGCCTCAAATGGGGCCATCCCGATGTGGCATGATAACTATTATTATAAGCGAACTCCACTAGAGACAGTAATTTCTCCCAACTTTTCCTTAAATCTAAAACACACACCCTCAGCATATCATCCAAAATCTAAATAGTTCTCTCAGATTGTCCATCAGTCTGAGGGTGATAAGCCGTGTTGAAACTCAACTTCGTTCCTAAAGCTTCTTGCAATCTCTTCCAAAATCGGGAAGTAAAACGAGGATCCCTATCCGATACAATACTCACAGGCATCCCGTGTAATCTTACAATCTCTGCCACATACATATCTCCCAATTTCTCTGGACTATCCTCCTTGCTCATCGGTAAAAAGTGCACTGACTTAGTCAATCTATCCACTATGACCCAAATGGCGTCATGACCCTTTTGTGATCTGGGCAAGTCCATAACAAAGTCCATAGTTATATGTTCCCATTTCCATTGAGGAATCTCCAACGGCTAAGTAAACTTGCTGGTCGTTGATGTTCCTCTTTGACTCTCTGGCAAGTCAAACACCGTGCCACAAACTCCGCAATCTCTCTCTTCATGTTATTCCACCAATAGTGTTGCTTCAAATCCTGGTACATCTTTGTTCTACCGGGATAAATAGTGTATCTTGACTTATGGGCTTCTTCAAGAATCTTCTTTTTCAGCTCTGGCTCATTAGGAATACAAATCCGATTCCTAAACCTCCAAATACCATAATCATGAAACTTGAAATCTGCGTTGTCTTCTTTAATCTTCTGAAACTATTGGTCCTTCTGTTGAGCCTCTCGTAATTCAGACAACAAGGTCGATTGAACTTGTGTAGTGGCAAATAGTAACCCTTTTGAGTCAATTGTGGTTTCCACAAAAATATTTCCTCCAACAACTCCTGCACCTTAACTTCTAGTTTTGCCATGCTCGCTTTCCTACTTAAGGCATCTGCAACTACATTTGCTTTACCGGGCACATAATTGATTGTGCAGTTATAATCATCCAAAAGCTCCATCCACCGTCTTTGCCTCATGTTCAACTCTTTTTGTGAGAACAAGTATTTCAAGCTCTTGGGATCAGTAAACACCTCGAACTTGTTACCCCACAGATAGTGCCTCCATTTCTTGAGTGCAAACACAATAGTCGCTAACTCCAAATCATGCGTCGGGTAGTTCAATTCATACGGCTTCGGTTTCCTAGAAGCATACGCAATCATTCTACCATTTTGCATCAGCACACAACCCAGTCCTTCCTTCGTAGCATTGCTATAGATTTCAAAACCTTGACTCCCTTCAGGCAATGCAAGAACAGGTGCGGTAGTCAATCTTCTCTTCAATTCTTGGAAATTGTTCTTACACTTGTCATCCCACACGAACTTTGTTTTCTTTTGAGTGAGCTTTGTAAGTGGTCCTGCGATCTTTGAGAAGTCCTTCACGAACCTCCAATAATAGCCGGTTAGACCAAGAAAACTCCGAACCTCCGTAACATTTTTCGGCTTCTTCCAAGACATCACCGCTTCTATCTTTGCTGGATCCACTGCTATTCCCTCTTGGGATATGATAGGCCCCAAAAATGCAATTTGCTGCAACCAAAACTCGCACTTGCTAAACTTTGCATACAATTGATGCTCTCGAAGTTTCTGCAGTACCAATCACAGATGTTGTTCATGCTCAGTCTCAGATTTCGAGTATACCAAAATATCATCAACAAAGATCACCACAAATTGGTCCAAGTAAGGATGAAACACCCTATGCATCAAGTCCATAAAAGCTATAGGGGCATTAGTTAGTCCAAATGGCATCACCACATATTCATAATGCCCATATCTCGTCCTGAAAGCTGTTTTAGGCACATCCTCCTTTTTGATTTGTAACTGATAGTACCCTTACCTCAAGTCGAGCTTCGAATACACTTTGGCTCCTTGAAGTTGATCAAATAACTCGTCGATCAGTGGAAATGGGTATTTATTCTTGACGGTCACTTGGTTCAATCCTCGGTAGTCGATGCATAGCCTCAACATTCTGTCTTTCTTCTTTACAAATAGGACTAGTGCACCCCACAATGAAGAACTTGGTTGAACAAACCCCTTCTTCAACAATCCTTGCAATTGGTCCTTCAATTCTTGTAGCTCGGCCGGTGCCATACGATAGGGAGCTTTAGATGTCGGTTGGGTGCCAGGCAGTAATTTTATAGTGAACTCGATCTCCTGATTTGGGGGTAAACCAGGCAATTCTTCTGGAAACACATCCGCATAATCTTTAATCACTGGCATTTCCTCCAACTTAGCTTTGTCCGATGGCTTGTTGATGAGGTAAGCTAAGTATCCACTACATCTTTTCCTCAAGGACTTCACTGCTTTTGTAGATGAAATGATGGAACTCCCAGTGAAGTCTCTTCGACCCATTACCTCTAATATTGGTTGACCAGGTATCCGAAATGTTACAATCTTCATCCGGCAATCTAGTTGGGCATGATGCTTTGCCAACCAGTCCATCCCTAAGATAACTTCATAGTCTCGAAAAGGTAATACAATAAGATTGGCTGAGAATTCCCTATCTTTAATTTGGATTTTACATGCTTTACAAGCTGACTAGTAACAAGTTTAGAACCCATCGGAGTACCAACTTCTACTTCGTAAGGCAAACATATAACTCGTAGTTTCACACGTTACACACATAAGGGAGTAATAAATAAATGAGTAGCACCTGGATCAATTAGCACCTTAACAGGTTGATTCAGTATCAAGAATGTACCTTCCACAACAGCGGTCTCCTCTGGAAGCTCCTCGCACTCAATAGCATAAGATTGAGCCTGAACTCTAGGAACTGGAGTCTTGCCTCTACCAGCTGGTTTAACTTGATTTTGTCCTGCTTGCCATTTAGGGCAATCATTGAGCTGATGTTGATCACTTCCATACAGCACACATCGTCCTGACTTCTTCCAGCACTGGGCCTCAGTATGTCCCTTCTTGTCACAGTAAGAACAGTTGATAGACTGAGTAGCAGGTGAACTACCTGTGGATCCGTGGGTGGAAGAGGCTGATGGTGCTTTAGTCGGGCCATGGTTGTTAACTGGTCTATTTTGGCTCTGGCCCTGACTACGACTCTGGCTCTGGAATTTCCTCTGTTGACCTGGAGGCTGGTATGGTTTCTTGTTCGGCTGGCTTGAACTGGCTCTATCAAGTTTCCTCTTCTCAACTCGGGAAGCAGCAACAAGGAGAGCAGAATAGGTATCGAAGTCATGTGAAGCCAACTGGTCCTGAATTTTCGGCCTCAACCCATTCGTAAATTTCTTGTTCGACTAGCGGAACAAAGATGTACCAGGATTTGAAGCAACACTATTGGTGGAATAACATGAAGAGAGAGATTGTGGAGTTTGTGGCATGGTGTTTGACTTGCCAGAGAGTCAAAACAGAACATCAACGGCCAGCAGCTTTACTTCAGCCATTAGAGATTCCTCAATGGAAATTGGAACATATAATTATGGACTTTGTTATGGACCTGCCCAGGTCACAAAAGGGTCATGACGCCGTTTTGGTCATTGTGGATAGATTGACTAAGTCGGCGCACTTTTTACCAATGAACGAGGATAGTCCTGAGAAATTGAGAGATATATATGTCGCGGAGATTGTAAGATTGCACGGGATTCCTGTGAGTATTGTGTCGGATAGGGATCCTCGTTTTACTTCCCGATTTTGGAAGAGATTGCAAGAAGCTTTGGGAAAGAAGTTGAGTTTCAGCACGGCTTATCACCCTCAGACTGACGGACAATCGGAGAGAACTATTCAGATTCTGGAGGATATGCTGAGGGCGTGTGTTTTAGATTTCGAAAAAGGTTGGGAGAAATATCTATCTCTAGCGGAGTTCGCTTATAATAATAGTTATCAGGCCACTATCGGGATGGCCCCATTTGAGGCATTGTATGGACGTAAGTGTTGATCCCCAATTTACTGGGATGAAGTAGGTGAGACGAAGACTTTTGACCCGACCCTTCTACCTGAACTTATGAAGACTGTTGATAATATCCACCTCATCCGAAAACGAATGCTTACCGCCCAAAGCAGGCAGAAGAGTTATGCAGACCGACAGAGACGGAGCCTAGAGTTTGAGGTCGGCGACAAGGTGTTCTTGAAGATATCACCGCGGAGGGGACTGATTAAACACGGCAAGGGTGGAAAGTTGAGCCCGAGGTTTGTAGGACCATTTGAGGTAATTAAGAAGGTTGGCAAGTTGGCGTATCGCCTGGAACTACCCCAAAACCTCTCCAATATTCACGACGTCTTTCATGTTTCAATGCTGCGGAAGTATCATCCTGATTCGTCGCATATCTTGGAGCCAGATCCGTTGTAGTTTCGGAAGAACTTGTCTTACGAGGAGAAGCCCATTCGGATCCTAGACCAGCAAGATCGGGAGTTGCGCAACAAAACTATACCGATGGTGAAGGTGTTGTGGGATTATCATGGAGTTGAATAAGCAATGTGGGAAAGGCGAGACCAGATGGAGCAGCAATATCCAGCTTTATTTCAAAGGTAATATTGAATTTCAGGACGAAATTCTTTTAAGGAGGGGAGGATGTGAGGCCCGACCTCGATTTACGTGCGATACCTCATTTCATGTGCCCTAATCTAGATTTGCGTGCCTTGACCTAGGTTTAAGAATTGTGTTCATTTTGTGTGCCATGCATTGAATTACGTGCATTCATTTAGGGTTGCGTGCATTTACTAGAAAAACATGCATTCATCTCGTAGTTCGTGTCCTATCTCGTAGTGCGTGCCCTAGACCTTGGAAAGTGTGCCCTCATGCTAATCAAGAAAGCATCTTACACGAAGCACTAGGTCATTAATCAATCCTACAAAATCCACTAACTATTATTAAATTATTGATTCAACCCACTAGAAGACAAAATCTCACAAAAAGCTAGACATTCCTTATTCTTTTTGCACTTTCAACACACAATTAAATAATGCTCAAAAGATGACAAAAAATCAGATTTTGATGCCTTGGCCGACCACCACATGAGTTTTGTGCTTGCTTGCTCAATTGAATTTAATTATAGACAACTTATGACAATTCTATGACACAAATGCATAAAAATATTATCTCAAAAACCTCCCAAAAGCTTCCAAATCTCGACAATGCTTCCTTGCCCATGCTAGGAAGTTCAAAATACATCTTGAAGACATAAAAAAGCTGAAATTTTGCTGCCCAAGGCCGAACATGCTTCATCAATTGCAAGGCTTTTGTTTTTGTTTTTTTTTTTTTCATTTCTCTCATTTTTCCTCTCATTCTTCTCTCTCTCCCTCTCATTCTTCTCTCTCTTTCTCGGCCTTGGCTGAGTTCCTTCACCTCATAGCTCATCTTCATCACACCATAGTTAATCAAGACAAGCAACAAGCAAAGAAACTCGCCCAAGCTAGCTAGGATGCAAGAATCACACATGCATGCTCCTTGAGTCACCATTTCGGCCTTGGTGAGTTTACTAGCTTCCATTTCTTTTCTTCTTGTTCTAACCACATGCATGTACTAAGAACTTGGCCACTAACCTAGGAAAAATAGAGAAAATCGAGTTGGAGTCTCGGCTAAGCAAGGAAGAAGAAGAAATTTGTGCTTCATCATGTTTTGTGCATCTTCTCGTTGATTTGCTAAGGTGAGGGCTAAAACCTTTTGAAAATCCTTCAAAACCCCACATGCATGCTCTTAAATGTATGTCTTTGCTTCTGTAATTGAGTTATTTGTGTGTTCATAAGCTTTTACAACCATGCATGGCAAGATTTTGGCTTGAAGATGATGATAGATGAAATCGGGTTTGGTGACAGCACTCTGTCTTGTTGTTGCGAGGTGAGTTTGGCTAGGCAAATGATGTTGAAAATGCATAAAAATTGGTAGGTAACTATTTTTTCCAGTTATGAACATTTTTCGCAGAAATAGGCCAAAGCTAATTTTGACTCTAAGGTCCTCAAAATGGCAAATCATTAAAATGTGTCCAAATCTGGAAGTCTGGGAAAAGTGAAGCAGGTTTTGGCAGATGCACTGATCTTGTGGAACAAACCAGTTTTGACTTAGTAAATGATGTCCAAAATTCATGAAATTTGGTGTGATACTAGATTTTTCAGCTCTAGACATTTTTGTCAGAAATGGACTAAGGCTAAATCTGACCCTAAGGACTTCAAAAACGACAATTATCGAAATGTGTGAAAATCTGGACAGTTTTGTGCAATCCCACTGTTTTGGCTATAACTATTGATCTCGAACTTCAAATGATACAAGGTTTGTTTCTGATTTTAGTTCACTTCTTAAGCTTTAATTTGACATCTTATTCACTGGAATTGGAGATTTTTTTCTTGTCTTAATGATTGTGAGAAAACAGCCTATTGCAGTAAGGGTTTCACTTAGTGTTATGCTTAGAAATATTGTTGTAACTTCTCTTGTTGAATTAAATGCTTGGGATTGTGGCTTTGGTATGTTGTGTGGACTGTTTTGAATACTTGGGGATGTTTGAATTAATTGATGTATGGCTTGAGATTAACTTTGAGTTGACTTGGGGCTTAATCGCACGGGTAAGCACGAAATGGAAACCCTAGTGACTAGGCGAACTTGCTAAGTGTTGATCCTTTGAATATTGAGTGTAATTATATGTTTAGTAGGCTGCCCGTAGTTTCCTTATAGCCCTAAATGTGATTTTGATTCGTTGCATGTTGACAAATAGGCCTTTCTTGCATCCGAACCACGTAGATTGTTGTTGCATGTTGAATAACCTTATTATTTGATTACGTGGACGTTGAAATGAGTTATATGACCTGATTTATGTGCGTTACATGGCTGCCCATTTAATGTTCATATAACTCCATATGCTTTTCAAGTGAAATTACTTGTCTATTCATGCCTCGCTTGTTTACTTGTTAATGTGCAATCTTATGACTGTCCGGAGGCAACCTACTTTGTTGTCCTCCTAATGTGATATATTAAATGTCATAAATGTGCATTGCATACAAGGTTGCAGTCTTTCATTCTGGCGTGGTAGCGTTCACGCACACCGGGCGGCATCGGGCTTGCCGGTGCAACCGTGACTACCATTGTCCAATTCCCTCTCTCGCTTGGGGGCTAGACTTCCTCGGAGAGTTGGGTCGTAGGATTTCGGGGTACATCCGGAGTACAGCCACTTGGCGTGTTAAGGGGATGATTTGAAGTCGGCCGCAACAACTGAGAGCAAAAGCTCACCGTATCCTTTTTCTATATGTATAAGTACTCTCGCTTGGTTCCTAGAGGACCTCGGGGAGGAAAGACTTGTAATTGTGTTCCTTTACTTTATATTATTGTTATGTACTTAATTGTGTTATATTCATGCTTGCAAAAGGATTTTCATAAGTTGAACTGGAAAATGAGTTTCAAAACCTATTTCTCGTTCCCCCTCGCTGAGTTCATAAGGACTCACCCTCTTTTATCATCTCCGGTGAAGAAGATCAAGAACAGGTACCTGAGGACGATGTGCCTAACGATGATTCCTTAGAGTGATTGCCTGTCCTATGTGCTTTGCGTGATTATGGCTATTTGTGAACTATGCTACTTGAAGACTATTTCTTTTCATGTTGCTCAATGTTTGTAATGTAAAAGACCCCCATTGTAATTTTGGGTCTAATTTTGGTTTGTACTGATGTTAACTAGACTGACACTAGACACTACTATGGTCATTTTTCTATTATTACTGCTAGTACCTATAATAGGATTATGAAGTATTAGGTAAGGGCTAAGTAAATTGAACCAACCAAATCTTAAGCAGGTACTTGCTATTAAGCTAAGATCATCAAGTATTTTTGTAACGAGGTTTAACAAATAAACGAGACATAGTATCATGCTAGGTTATTAATCAAACGTAACATCGTGATAGTTAGTAGGCATTTCAATTGATGGTAAATAGTAATCCTAGTTGGAAATGAAATTGAGATTGAAAAATTTGAGGCGTTTAGAGAATTAGGTCAAACCAAAGAGCCCAATTACAGCCGTTATGCTGTCGGTTTTCCAGAAAATTTTGGAGTTTAGGCCAAAAACGTTAAGTGTTAAATCTTCATGAACGGTTAAGTACGAGACGTGACTTGAATGTTTAGATCACACCCTAGTCTAACCTTTATAGGCCGGGTTGGGGCGTGACACCTTATAAGAATAAGAATGGTATCAGAGCTTAGATTGCTTAAGCTGGGTTTAACTCTCGGACCATGGGTAGAGCCCTAAGATAATTAGGATGACTTGTTTATATGTTATTGTGTGATAATGTTAAATGTGCCTTCTATGTTCTATGTGCTTAAGTGTTTAACATGTCTAAATTATTTCTAGAGTTATGTATCTATGTTATGTTGCATATCTTATGCATTAAATTCTTATTTTTCATACTTCAATAAATTGTGCATCGTAATCTGTGCCTATAGATGGCTGGCCCTAGTACCCGCACTACTAATAGGAGCGGTGAACCCCAAGAGACCGGAGATGCCTATCAAACTAATCCCGGTATAGCTATGTTTAACATGATGGCAAATGCCATGGATCGCGTATCACGAGTGATGGAGCGCCAAGATGCACATGAGGCCAACAACAACAACAACAACAACAACATGAATGATGGTAACCATGGGAGACATAGCAGAATGAGGGAGTTTCTTGACTTTCGCCCGTCCAAATTCCACGGGAAAGCTGATGATGAGAAAGCAGAGGCTTGGCTGTCCGAGATCGAGAAGATTTTCAGGCCACTTGATTATACTGATGAAGAAAAGGTGGAGTTTGCTGTGTTTTTGTTGCATGGTGATGCCGAGCATTGGTGGCACACTGTAGAGGCACTGTGGGAAACTGATCAGACACCTCGCTTGTGGGGTAATTTCGTTAAGGCATTCAAGGAGAAATATGTACCTGCAGTTTCCAGGCAGAGGCGGATCGAGGAGTTCATGCACTTGACCCAGGGTAACATGACGGTGGCCCAGTACAAGGCTCGTTTTGACCGACTGTCCCGTTATGCTCAATATATGGTTAGTACTCCGGAGGCGAAGATGTGGAAATTTACGACTGGATTGAGGCCAGAGATTCAGGACCAGTTGGCTTCTCATGACTTCGATACCTATTCTACTCTCTTTGCTGTTGCCTCTCGAGTTGAGAAGAGGAAACTAGATAGAGCCGGTTCGAGTCAGCCGAACAAGAAACTATACCAGCCTCCAGGTCAGCAGAGGAAATTCCAGGGCCAGAGTCGTAGTCAGGGCCAGAGCTAGAACAAACTAGTGAATAACCGTGGCCCGACTAAAGCGCCATCAGCCTCTTCCACCCGCGGATTCACAGGTAGTTCACCTGCTACTCAGTCTGTCAACTGTTCTTACTGTGACAAGAAGGGTCATACCGAGGCCCAGTGTTGGAAGAAGTCAGGATGATGTATAAGATGTGGCAGTGATCAGCATCAGATCAAGGATTGCCCTAAACGGCAGGTAGGACAGAATTAGGGTAAACCAGCTGGTAGAGGCAAGACTCCAGTTCCTAGAGTTCAGGCTCGAGCCTATGCTATTGAGTGCCATGAGATTCCAGATGAGACCGCTGTTGTTGAAGGTACATTCTTCATACTGAATCAACCTGTTAGGGTGCTAATTGATCCAGGTGCTACTCATTCATTTATTATTCCCTTGTGTGTGCAACGTGTAAAACTAAAAGTTGTATGTTTGCCATACGAAGTAGAAGTTGGTACTCCGATGGGTTCTAAACTTGTTACTAGCTCAGCTTGTAAAGCATGTAAAATCCAAATTAAGGATAGGGAATTCTTAGCCAATCTTATTGTATTGCCTTTTTGAGACTATGAAGTCATTTTAGGGATGGACTGGCTAGCAAAACATCATGTCCAACTAGATTGCTGGACGAGGATTATAACGTTCCGGGTACCTGGTCAACCAATACTGGAGGTAATGGGTCGAAGAGATTTCACCGGGAGTTCCATCATTTCATCTACGAAAGTAGTGAAGTCCTTGAGAAAAGGGTGTAGTGGATACTTAGCTTACCTCATCAACAAGTCGTCGGATAAAGCTAAGTTGGAGGAGATGTCAGTGATCAAAGACTATGCGGATGTGTTTCCAGAAGAATTGCCCGGTTTACCACCAAATCGGGAGATCGAGTTCGTTATAGAACTACTGCCTGGCACCCAGCCGATATCTAAAGCTCCCTATCGTATGGCACCGGCCGAGCTACAAGAATTGAAGGACCAATTGCAAGGATTGTTGAAGAAGGGGTTTGTTTAACCGAGTTCTTCACCGTGGGGTGCACCAGTTCTATTTGTAAAGAAGAAAGACGGAACGCTGAGGCTATGCATTGATTACCGAGGACTGAACCAAGTAATTGTCAAGAATAAATACCCATTTCCACTAATTGACGAGCTATTTGATCAACTTTAGGGAGCCAAAGTGTATTCGAAACTCGACTTGAGGCAAGGGTACTACCAGTTGCGGATCAAAAAGGAAGATGTGCCTAAAACGGCTTTCAGGACAAGATACGGGCATTATGAATATGTGGTGATGCCATTTGGACTAACTAATGCCCCTACAGCTTTTATGGATTTGATGCACAGGGTGTTTCAACCCTACTTGGACCAATTTGTGGTGATCTTCATTGATGATATTTTGGTATACTCGAAATCCGAGGCAGAGCATGAACAACATCTGCGGTTGGTACTGCAGAAACTTCGAGAGCATCAACTGTATGCAAAGTTTAGCAAGTGTGAATTTTGGTTGCAACAGATTGCATTTTTGGGGCATATCATATCCCAGGAGGGAATAGCGGTGGATCCAGCAAAGATAGAAGCAGTGATGTCTTGGAAGAAGCTAGAGAATGTTACAGAGATTCGGAGTTTTCTTGGTCTAGCCGGCTATTATCGGAGATTCATAAAGGATTTCTCTAAGATTGCAGGACCACTTACAAAGCTTACTCAAAAGAAAACAAAGTTCGTGTGGGATGATAAGTGTGAGAACAGCTTTCAAGAGTTGAAGAAAAGATTGACTACCGCACCTGTTCTTGCATTGCCTGAAGGAAGTCAAGGTTTTGTAATCTATAGAGATGCTTCGAAGGAAGGATTGGGTTGTGTGCTGATGCAAAATGGAAGAGTGATTGCATATGCTTCTAGGAAACCGAAGCCGTATGAATTGAACCACCCGACGCATGATTTGGAATTAGCGGCTATTGTGTTTGCACTCAAGAAATAGAGGCATTATCAGAGGGGTAACAAGTTTGAGGTATTTACTGATCACAAGAGCTTGAAATGCAAGGCACACAAAATGAAACACGAATCTTGAATCTAGGTCAAAGCACGCAAATCTAGGTTAGGGCACACAAAATGAGGTATCGCATGTCAATCGAGGTCGGGCCTCACACAGCCTCTGCGTGAAGTGAAGTTGTCTTGCCCAAGGTGCCGTTGGATTCGGTAATAGAAATGTAATGGATTAGGTTGTCGTCCTTTTAACGGCTCACGACGTACGATCCGGGATGGAACAACAGCGCAAAACAACAAAAGTGTACCAAAATTGATGAAAACGTTCTATTTTTGGCTCTGAAAATAGGCGCAACATAGCAGGCTTGTTGTCCCAATCGTAGAGCTCTTAGAGAGCTTTCAAACGGTATGTTGTGCACCGCGTAACTCCTTACAGATCAAAAGTTATGGGCACCGGAGCGACAGAGGCCTGGTCCCAAGCCCCACGCACTCGGTTTGTGGGCTCAACCTCTACGTGAAGTGAAGTTGTCTTGCCCAAGGTGCCATGGGATTCGGTAATAGAAATGTGATGGATTAGGTTGTCGTCCTTTTTTCGGCTCATGACGTACGATCCGAGATGAAAAAATAGCACAAAAAAAGAAAAGTGTCCCGAAACTGATGAAAAACTTTCAATTTTAGGCTTCGAAGACAGGCGCAGTCGAGCAGGCTTGTTGCCCCCGTCGTAGAGCTCTCGGAGAGCTTTCTAACGGTATGCTGTGAGCAGCGAACTCGTTACGAATCAAAATCATTGGCACCGGAGCGATGGAGACCTGGTCCCAACCCCCACGCCCTCGGTTTGCGGGCCCAACCTCTATGTGAAGCGAATTTGTCTTGCCAAAGGTGCCATGGGATTCGATAATAGAAATAAGATGGATTAGGTTGTCATCCTTTTCGCCGCTCACGACGTACTATCCGGGATGGAAAAACAGTGCAAAAGAAGAAAACTATCTCAAAACTGATGAAAACGTTCAATTTTGGGGTCCTAAAATAGGCACAGCCTTGCATGCTTGTAGCCATCGTCGTAGAGCTCTCAGAGAGCTTTCAAATGGTATGCTATGCGCCACGTAACTCCTTAAGAATCAAAAGTTATGGACACCGGAGAGAAGAAGACCTGGTCCTAAGCCCTACGCCCTCGGTTTGCGGGCCCAGCCTCTACGTGAAGTGAAGTTGTCTTGCCTAAGGTGTAGTGGGATTCGGTAATAGTAATGTGATGGATTAGGTTGTCATCCTTTTCGCGGCTCATGACGTACGATCCGGGACGGAAAAATAGTGCAAAAGAAGAACAGTGTCCCGAAACTGATGAAAACGTTCGATTTTGGTGTCCGAAAATAGCCGCAATAGAGCAGTATTGCTACCCTCGTAGTAGAGCTCTCAGAGAGCTTTCCAACGGTATGCTGTGCGCCGCTTAACTCTTTACGAATCAAAAGTTATGGGCACTGAAACGACGAAGACCTGGTCTCAAGTCCTACGCCCTAGGTTTTCAGGCCCAACCTCAATGTGAGGGGAAGTTGTCTTGCCTAAGGTGCCATGGGATTCGGTAATAGAAATGTGATGGATTAGGTTGTCGTCCTTTTCACGGCTCACGACTAACGATCCGGGACAGAAAAACAGCGCAAAAGAAGAAAAGTGTACCTAAATTGATGGAAATGTTCAATTTTGGTCTCCGAAAACAAGTGTAGCCAAGCAGGCTTACTGCTTTCGTCATAGAGCTCTCGGAGTGCTTTCCAACGGTATGCTGTGCGCCGCGTAACTCCTTACAGATCAAAAGTCATGGGCACCGGAGCGACGGAGACCTGGTCCCAAGCACCATGCCCTCGGTTTGAGAGCCCAGCCTCTACATGAGGTGAAGTTGTCTTTCCCAAGGTGCCGTGGGATTTGGTAATACGAATGTGATAGATTAGGTTGTCGTCCTTTTCGTGGCTCACGACGTACGATCCAGGACGGAAAAACAGCACAAAAGAAGAAAAGTGTCCCAAAATTAATGAAAACGTTCGATTTTGGTCTCCGTAAATAGGCATAGCCAAGCAAGCTTGTCGCCCACGTCGTAGAACTCTCAGAGAGCTTTCCAACGGTATGCTGTGCCCCACGTAACTCCTTATGGAACAAAAGTAATGGGCACCGGAGCCACGGAGACTTAGTCCCAAGCCCCACGCCCTCGGTTTACAGGGCCAGCCTCTACCTGAAGTAAAGTTGTCTTGCCCAAGGTGCCATGAGATTCGGTAATAGAATCGTGGTGGATTAGGTTGTCGTCTTTTTCGCGGCTCACGACATACAATCGGGGACGAAAAAATAGCGCAAAAGAAGGAAAGTGAAACTGATGAAAACGTTCGATTTTGGGCTCCAAAAATAGCTGCAGCCTAGCATGCTTGCTACCCCCGTCGTAGAGCTCTCGGAGAGCTTTCCAACGGTATGCTGTGTGCCGCTTAACTCCTTACGAATCAAAAGTTATGGGCACCGGAACGACGGAGACCTGGTCCCATGCCCCACGCCCGTGGTTTGCGGGCCCAACCTCTGCGTGAAGAGAAGTTGTCTTGCCTAAGGTGCAGTGAGATTCGGTAATAGAAATGTGATGGATTGGATTTTCGTCCTTTTCGCGGCTTACGACGTACTATCCAGGACAGAAAAATAGTGTAAAAGAAGACAAGTGTCCCGAAACAGATGAAAACATTCAATTTTTGTCTCCGAAAATAGGCTCAGCAGAGCAGGCTTGCTACCCCCGTCGTAGAGCTCTCGGAGAGCTTTCTAACGGTATACTGTGAGCAGCGTAACTCGTTACGGATCAAAAGTTATGGGCACCGGAGCGACGGAGACCTGGTCCCAACCCCCATGCCCTCAGTTTGCGGGCCCAGCCTCTACGTGAAGCGAAGTTGTCTTGCCCAAGGTGCCATGGGATTCGATAATAGAAATGAGATGGATTAGGCTGTCGTCCTTTTCGCAACTCACGATGTACGATCCGAGATGGAAAAAATAGCGCAAAAGAAGAAAACAATCCCGAATCAGATGAAAACATTTGATTTTAGGGTCTAAAAACAGGCGTAGCCCAGTATGCTTGTTGCCATCGTCGTAGAGCTCTCGGAGAGCTTTCCAACGGTATGCTGTGCACCGTATAACTCCTTACGAAACAAAAGTTATGGGCACCAAAGCGAAGGAGTCCTGGTCCCTAGCCCCACGCCATCGATTTGGGGGCCCAGCCTCTACGTGAAGAAAAGTTGTCTTGCCCAAAGTGCCATGGAATTCATAATAGAAATGTGATGGATTAGGTTGTCGTCTTTTTCGCGTCTCACGACGTACGATCCGGGATAGAAAAACAGCGCAAAAGAAGAAAAGTTTCCCGAAACTGATGAAAACGTTTGGTTTTGAGTTCTAAAAACAGGCGCATCCCAGCATACTTGTAGCCATCGTCGTAGAGCTCTCGGAGAGCTTTCAAACGGTATGTTGTGCGCCATGTAACGCCTTACGGATCAAAAGTTATGGGCACCAGAGAGAAGGAGACCTAGTCCCAAGCCCCATGCCCTCGGTTTGTGGGCCTAGCCTCTACGTGAAGTGAAGTTGTCTTGCCCAAGGGGTAGTGGGATTCAATAGTAGTAATGTGATGGATTAGGTTGTCGCCATTTTCGCGGCTCACGACGTACGATCCGGGATAAAAAAACAGCGCAAAAGAAGAAAAGTGTCCTGAAACTGATGAAAACAATCGATTTTGTTGTCTGCAAAAAGGCGTAGCCGAGTAGGCTTGTAACCCCCGTCGTAGAGCTCTCGAAAAGCTTTCCAACGGTATACTGTGTGCTGCGTAACTCTTTACGGATAAAATGTTATGGGCACCGGAGTGATGGAGACCTAGTCCCCAGCCCTACGCCCTCGGTTTGCAGGCCCATCCTCTACCTGAAGCGAAGCGGTCTTGCCCAAGGTGCCATAGGATTCGGTAATAGAAATGTGATGGATTAGGTTGTCGTCCTTTTCACGGCTCACGACGTACAATCCGGGACAAAAAATAGTGCAAAAGAAGACAAGTATCCCGAAACTATTGAAAACGTTCAATTTTTGGCTCCGAAAATAGTGGTAGCCGAGCAGGCTTCCTACCCTCGTCGTACAACTCTCGGAGAGCTTTCCAACGGTATGTTGTGCGCCGCGTAACTCCTTACGGATCAAAAGTTGTGGGCACCGGAGTGACGGAGACCTGGTCCCAAGCCCCACGCCCTCGGTTTGTGGGCCTAGCCTCTAAGTGAAGCGAAGTTGTCTTGCCCAAGGTGTCATGGGATTTGGTAATAGAAATGTGATGAATTAGGTTGTCGCCCTTTTCGCGGCTCACGACGTACGATCCAGGACGAAAAAATAGCGCAAAAGAAATAAAGTGTCCCGAAACTGATGAAAACATTCGATTTTGGGCTCCAAAAAGAGATGCAACCAAGTAGACTTGCTACCCTCGTCATAGAGCTCTCAGAGAGCTTTCCAACGGTATGTTGTGCGTCGCATAACTGCTTACGGATCAAAAGTTATAAGCACCGGAGCGACAGAGACTTGGTCCCAAGCCCCATGCCCTCGGTTTGCAGGCCCATCCTCTACGTGAGGCGAAGTTAGCTTTCCCAAGGTACCGTGAGATTCAAGAATAGAAATGTGATAAATTAGGTTGTCGTCCTTTTCACGGCTCACGACGTACAGTCTGAGACAGAAAAACAGCGCAAAAGAAGAAAAGTGTCCCAAAACTGATGAAAACGTTTAATTTTTGGCTCCGAAAAGAAGGCGCAACCGAGCAGGATTGCTACCCCCGTCGTAGAGCTATCAGAGAGCTTTTTATCGGTATGCTGTGCGCTGCGTAACTCCATACGGATCAAAAGTTATAGGCACCAGAGCGACGGCGACCTTGGCCCAAGCCCCACATCCTCGGTTTACGGGCCAACCTCTACGTGAAGCGAAGTTGTCTTGCCCAAGGTACCGTGGGATTTTGTAATAGAAATGTGATTGGTTAGGTTGTCATCCATTTTGCGGTTCACGACATACAATTCGGGATAGCAAAAACAACGTAAAAAAACAAAAATTCCCCGAAACTAATGAAAATGTAGGATTTTGGTCTCTGAAAATAGGCGCAACCGAGCAGTCCTGCTGCCCTCGTCGTAGAGTTCTCAGTGAGCTTATCAACGGTATCTTGTCCGCTGCATAACACGTTAAGGATCAAAAGTTATGGGCACCAGAGCGACGGAGACCTGGTCCCAAGCCCCATACCCTCGGTTTGCGGGCCCAGCTTCCACGTGAAGTGAAGTTCTCTTGCCCAAGGTGCGGTGGGATTCGGTAATAGAAATGTGAGAGATTAGGTTGACGTCCTTTTTGCGGCTAATGACGTACGATCTGGGACGGAAAAATAGCGCAAAAGAAGAAAAGTGTCCCAAAAATGATGAAAATGTTTGATTTTGGTCTTTGAAAATAGGCACAGCTGAGCAGGCTTGTTGCCCTCATCGTAGAGCTCTCGGAGAGCATTCTGTGGGTATGCTGTGCGCCGCATAACTCCTTACGGATCAAAAGTTATGGGCACCGGAGCGACGGAGACCCGGTCCCAAGCCCCACGCCCTGGGTTTATGGGCCCAGCCTCTACGTGAAATGAAGTTTTCTTGCCCAAGGTGCCGTGGGATTCAGTAATAGAAATTTCATGGATTAGGTTGTCGTGCTTTTCGTGGCTCACAACGTACGATCCAAGATCGAAAAATAGCGGAAAAAAAGAAATGTGTCCCGAAACTGATAAAAACGTTTGATTTTGGTCTCTGAAAACTAGCGCAGCCGATCAGGCTTACTGCCCCCATCGTAGAGTTCTCGGAGAGCCTTGCAACGGTATGCTGTGCACCGCGTAACTCATTACGGATCAAAAGTTATGGGCACCGGAGCGACGGAGACCTAGTCCCACACCCCACGCCCCACGCCCTTGGTTTATGGGCCCAGCCTCTACGTGAAGCGAAGTTGTCTTGCCTAAGGTGGCGAGGGATTCGGTAATAGAAATGTGATGGATTAGGTTGTTGTCCTTTTTGCGGCACACGACGTACGATCCGGGACGAAAAAATAGCGCAAAAGAAGAAAAATGTCTCAAAACTGATAAAAATGATCTATTTTGGTATTTGAAAATAGGCGTAGATGAGCAAGATTGCTGCCCCCGTCGAAGAGCCCTCGGAGAGCTTTCCAACGGTATGCTGTGCACCGCATAACTCCTTATGGATCAAAAGTTATGGGCACCGGAGCGATGTGAACCTGGTCCCAAGCCCCACGCCCTCGGTTTGTGGGCCCATCCTCTACGTGAGGCAAAGTTAGCTTGCCCAAGGTGCAGTGGGATTCGGGAATACAAATGTGATAGATTAGGTTGTCATCCTTTTCCCGAATCACGACGTACGATCCGGGACAGAAAAATAGCGCAAAAGAAGAAAAGTGTCCCAAAACTGATGAAAACGTTCAATTTTTGGCTCCGAAAATAGCCAAAGCAGAGCAGGCTTGCTACCCCCATCGTAGAGCTGTCAGAGAGCTTTCCAATAGTATGCTGTGCTCCGCGTAACTCCTTACGGATGAAAAGTTATGGGCACCGGAACGACGGAGACCTAGTCCCAAGCCCTATGTACTCGGTTTGCGGGCCCAGCCACTACGTGAAGCGAAGTTGTCTTTCCCAAGGTGCCATGGGATTTGGTAATAGAAATGTGATGGGTTAGGTTGTCGTCAATTTCGCGGCTCACGACGTGCGATCCGGGATAAAAAAACACTGCAAAAGTAGAAAAGTGTCCCGAAACTGATGCAAACGTTTGATTTTGGTCTCTGAAAACAAGCGCAGTAGAGCAGGCTTGCTGCCCTCATCGTAGAGTTCTCGGAGAGCTTTCCAACTATATGCTGTGCGAAGCATAACCCGTTACGGATCAAAAGTTATGGGCACCGGAGCGACGGAGACCTGGTCCCAAGCCCCACGCCTTCGGTTTGTGGGCCCAGCCTCTACGTGAAGCGGAGTTGTCTTGACCAAGGTGCCGTGGGATTTGGTAATAGAAATGTGAGGGATTAGGTTGTCGTCCTTTTCGTGGCTCATGACGTACAATCCGGGACATAAAAACAATGCAAAAGAAGATAAGTGTCCCGAAACTAAGGAAAACGTTCGATTTTGGTCTTCAAAAATAGGCACAGCCAAGAAGGAATGCTACCCCCGTCGTAGAGCTCTTGGAGAGCTTTCCAACGGTATGTTGTGCACCACGTAACTCCTTACGAATCAAAAGTTATGGGCACCGGAGCGACGGAGACTTGGTCCCAAGCCCCACGCCCTCGGTTTGCGGGCCCAGCCTCTATGTGAAGCGAAGTTGTCTTGCCCAAGGTGCCAAGGGATTCAGTAATAGAAATGTGATAGATTAGGTTGTTGTCCTTTTTGTAGCTCACGACATACGATCCGGGACAGAAAAATAGCGCAAAAGAAGAAAAGTGTTTTGAAACTGATAAAAATGTTCTATTTTGGTCTTTAAAAATACGCATAGACGAGCAAGCTTGCTGCCCTCGTCGAAGAGCCTTCGGAGAGCTTTCCAACGGTATGTTGTGCGCCGCATAACTCCTTACGTATAAAATGTTATCAGCACCGGAGCGAAGGAGATCTGGTCCCAAGCCCCACACCCTCAGTTTCCGGGCCCAGCCTCTACGTGAAGCGAAGTTGTCTTGCCTAAGGTGCAGTGTGATTCGGTAATAGTAATGTGATGGATTAGGTTGTCGTCCTTTTCGCGACTCACGACGTACGATCTGGGATGAAAAAACAGCGCAAGAAAAGAAAAATATCCCAAAACTGATGAAAACGTTCGATTTTGGTCTCTGAAAACAGGCGTAGCCGAGCAGGCTTGCTGCCCTCGTCGTAGAGCTCCCGGAGAGCTTTCCAACAGTATGCTGTATGCCGCGTAACTCTTTAAGGATAAAAAGTTATGGGCACTGGAGCGATGGAAACCTGGTCCTAAGCCTCACGCCCTCGGTTTGCGGGCCCATCCTCTACCTGAAGCGAAGTTGTCTTGCCTAAGGTGCCATGGGATTCGGTAATAGAAATGTGATGGATTAGGTTGTCGTCCTTTTTGTGGCTCACGACGTACGATCCGGGACAGAAAAATATTCCAAAAGAAGAAAAGTGTCCCGAAAATGTTCAATTTTTGGCTTTGAAAATAGCCGCAGTAGAGTAGGCTTACTGCCCTCGTCGTAGAGCTCCCGGAGAGCTTTCCAACGGTATGCTATATGCCGCGTAACTCTTTAAGGATCAAAAGTTATGGGCATTGAAGCGATGGAGACCTGGTCCTAAGCCCCACACCCTCGGTTTGCGGGCCCAGCCTCTACCTGAAGCGAAGTTGTCTTGCCCAAGGTGCCATGGGATTCGGTAATAGAAATGTGATGGATTAGGTTGTCGTCCTTTTTGTGGCTCACGACGTACGATCCGGGACAGAAAAATAGCCCAAAAGAAGAAAAGTGTCCCAAAATTGTTGAAAATGTTCAATTTTTGGCTTTGAAAATAGTCGCAGTAGAGTAGGCTTGCTACCTGCGTAGTACAACTCTCGGAGAGCTTTCCAACGGTATGCTGTGCGCCGCGTAACTCCTTACGGATCGAAAGTTATGAGCACCGGAGCGACAAAGACCTGGTCCCAAGTCCCACGTCCTCAGTTTGCGGGCCCATCCTCTACGTGAGGTGAAGTTAGCTTGCCCAAGGTGCCGTGGGATTCGGGAATAGACATGTGATGGATTAGGTGTTGTCTTTTTCCCAGCTCACGACGTACGATCCGGGACAGAAAAACAGCGCAAAAGAAGATAAGTGTCCCAAAACTTATGAAAACGTTCGATTTTTTGTTCCAAAAACAGCCACAGCCTAGCAGACTTGCTGCCCCCGTCGCAGAGCTATTAGAGAGCTTTCCGAAGGTATGCTGTGCGCCGCGTAACTCCATATGGATCAAAACTTATGGGCACGGGAGCAACGGTGACCTGGGCCCAAGCCCCACGTCCTCGGTTTGCGGGCCCAGCCTCTACGTGAAGTGAAGTTAGCCTTCCCAAGGTACCATGGGATTCAGGAATAGAAATGTGATGGATTAGGTTGTCGTCCTCTTCCCGGCTCACGACGTACGATCCGGGATAGAAAAATAGCGCAAAAGAAGAAAAGTGTCCCAAAACTGATGAAAACGTTCAATTTTTGGCTCCAAAAACAGCCACAGCCGAGCAGGCTTGCTACCCCCGTCGTAGAGCTATCGGAGAGCTTTCCATCGGTATGCTATGCGCCGCGTAACTCCATACGGATCAAACGTTATGGGCACCGGAGCGACGGCGACCTTGGCCACGCCCTCGGTTTGTGGGCCCAGCCTCCACGTGAAGTGAAGTTGTCATGCCCAAGGTGCCTAGGGATTCGGTAATAGAAATGTGATGAATTAGGTTGTTGTCCTTTTCGCGGCTCACGACGTACGATCCGAGACTGAAAAATAGCGCAATAGAAGAAAAGTATCTCAAAACTGATAAAAATGTTCTATTTTGGTCTTCGAAAATAGGCATAGACGAGCAGGCTTGCTGCTTCCATCGAAGAGCCCTCGGAGAGCTTTCCAACGGTATGCTGTGCGACGCATAACTCCTTACGGATCAAAAGTTATGGGCACCGGAGCGACGGAGACCTGGTCCCAAGCCTCATGCCCTCAATTTGCGGGCCCATCCTCTACGTGAGGCGAAGTTAGCTTGCCTAAGGTGTCGTGGTATTCAGGAATACAAATGTGATGGATTAGGTTGTCGTCTTTTTCCCGACTCACGACGTACAATCCGGAATAGAAAAATAGTGCAAAAGAAGAAAAGTGTCACAAAATTGATGAAAATGTTCAATTTTTGCCTCCGAAAATAGCCACAGCCGAGCAGGCTTGCTACCTCCGTCGTAGAGCTGTCGTAGAGCTTTCCAACGGTATATTGTACGCCACGTAACTCCTTACGGATCAAAAGTTATGGGCACCGGAGCGACGGAGACCTAGTCCCAAGCCCCACGCCCTCGGTTTGCGGGCCCAGCCTCTACGTGAAGCGAAGTTGTCTTGCCCAAGGTGGCATGGGATTCGGTAATAGAAATGTGATGGATTAGGCTGTCATCAATTTTGCGGCTCACGACGTACGATCCAGGACTGAAAAACAACGTAAAAGAAGAAAAGTGTCCAGAAACTGATGATAACGTTCAATTTTGGTCTCTGAAAACAGGCGCAGCCGAGCAGGCTTGTTGCCCTCGGAGAGCTTTCCAACTGTATGTTGTGCGAAGCGTAACCCGTTATGTATCAAAAGTTATGGGCACCGGAGCGACGGAGACCTGGTCCCAAGCCCCACGCCCTCGGTTTGCGAAACCCAACCTCTATGTGTAGCAGAGTTGTCTTGCCCAAGGTGCCATGAGATTCGGTAATAGAAATGTGAGGGATTAGGTTGGCAGTGTCACGCCCCAACCCGACCTATAAAGGTTAGACTAGTGTGTGATCTAAATATTCAAGTCATATCACGTACTTAATTATTCGTGAAAGTTTAACACTTAACGTTTTGCCTAAACTCCACAAATTCTCCGGAAAACCAGTAGCATAACGGCCGTAATTGGGCTATTTAGTTTGACCTAATTTTCTAAACGCCTCAAAATTTCCAATCTCAATTTCATTTCCAACTAAGATTACTATTTATCACCAATCGAAACGCCTACTAGTTATCTCGAAGTCTCGTTTGATTAACAACCTAGCATGATACTATGTCTCGTTTGTTTGTTAATCCTTGTTACAAAAGTACCTGTTGATCTTAGCCTACCAATGAGTACCTGCTTAAGATTGGATAGATTCATTTTACTTAATCCTTTACCTGATACTTCATAAACCTGCGATAGATACTAACCAGTAGCGATAGCAAAAACGACCATAGTAGTGTCTATCTAGTTATGATCAGTACAAGCCAAAATTAGACCCCAAATTACAACGGGGGTCATATACAATACAACAACAAGTAACATAAGAAATAGTCTTCAAGCAACATATCGTTCACAAAATGGCCATAGTCACGTAAGGCACGTAGGGCAAGCAATCATTCCAAGGAATCATCGTTAGGCACGTTGTCCTCGGGTACCTGTTCCTGGTCTTCTTCACCTGAGATGATAAAAGAGGGTGAGTCCTTATGAACATAGCGAGTGGGAACGAGAAATAAGTTTTGAAACTCTTTTTCCAGTTCAACTTGTGAAAAGCATTTTGCAAGCATGACATATATCACAAGTGAGTTCATAATGTAATATAAAAATAAAAGAATGCAATTACCCGTCTTTCTTCCCCAAGGTCCTCTAGGAACCAAGCGAGAGTACTTATACACATAGTGAAAAGGATACGGTGAGCTTTTGCTCTCAGTTACTTCCAGTATTAGTTGTTGCAGCCGACTTCAAATCTTCCACTTATCACGCCAAATGGGTGTACTCCGGATGTATCCCGAAATCCTACGACCTAACTCTCCGAGAAAGTCTAGCCCCAGGTGAGAGAGGGAATTGGACAATAGCAGTCACGGTTGCACCGACAAGCCCGATGCTGCCTGGTGTGCGTGAACGCTACCACGCCAGAATGAAAGGTTGCAACCTTGTATGCAATGCACATTTATGACATTTAATATATCACATTAGGAGGACAACAAGGTAGGTTTCCTCCGAGCAGTCATAAGATTGCACATTGACAAGTAAACACGCGAGGCATGATATGACAGGTAATTTCACTTGTAAAGCACATGGAGTTATATGAATATTAAACGGGCAGCCATGTAACACATGTAAATCAAGTCATATAACTCATTTCGAAGTTCACGTAATCATATAATAAAGTCATACAACATGCAACGACGTTTATGTGGGACCGGGTGCAAGAAATGCCTACTTGTCAACATGTAATCATCGAAATCACATTTAGGGCTACAAGGGAAACTACGGGCAGCCTACTAATCATATAATTAAACACGATATCCATAGGATCAACACTTAGCGAGTTTTCCTAGTCATTAGGGTTTCAATTCATGCTCACCCGTGCGATTAAGCCCTAAGTTGTCAAGTAATTAAACTCAAGCCATGCATTGATTAATTCAAACACCCTCAAGTATTCAAAACAGTCCACACAACATCCAAGTGCCACAATCCCAAGCATTTAATTCAACAAGAGAAGTTATAATAATTTTCAAAGCATATCACTAAATGAAAACCTCACTGCAATGGTCTGTATTCTTACAATCATTGAGACAAGCAAACAATCTCCAATTCTAGTGAAAAAAATTTCAAATTAAATCTTAAGGAGTGAACTAAATTCAGAAACAAACCTCGCATCATTTGGAGTTCGGGTTTAAGAGTTATAGCCAAAACCGTGAGACTACGCAAAACTGTCCAGATTTGCACACATTTCAATACTTGTAGTTTTTGAGGACCTTAGAGTCCGATTTAGCCTTAACCTATTTCTGACAAAAATGTCCAGAACTGAAACATCTAGCAGTACACCAAATTTCATACATTTTTAATATCATTTACTAAGTCAAAACGGATTCGTTCTACAAGGACAGTGAATCTGCCAAAACCTGCTTCATTTTCCCAGATTTTCCAGATTTGGACACCTTTCAATGGTTTGACATTTTGGGGACCTTAGAATCAAAATTAGCTTTGGCCTATTTCTATGGAAAAATGCTCAGAACTGGTAAAACTAGTCACCTACCAATTTTCACGAATTTTCAACATCATTTAGCTGGTCAAATTCGCTTCTCTTCAACAGAACAGAAGGCTTCCAAATACGTGATTTCACCTATCTTCACATTCTAACCAAATATTTTGCCATGCATGTTTACAAAAGCTCATGTACAAACATATATCACAAGTACAAAGGTAAAAATAGACATTTAAAGGCATGCATGTGGTTTTTGAAAGCTTTTCAAAGAAGTTTTAGCCCTCACCTTAGCAAGACAACAATGAAGATGCACAAGCTCTTGATGAAGCACAAGGTAGTCTTTTCTCCTTGCTTAGCCGAGAGACAACTTGAAATTCTCTAATTCCTAGCTTAGTAACCATGTTCTTAGTATATGCAAGTGGCTAGAACAAAAAGAAAAACGAAATAGGAGCTATCAAACTTACCTAAGCCGAAATGAAGGTTCTATAAGCTTGCATGTGTGTTTCTTTGCTCCTAGCTTTGCTTGGTCAAGCTCCTAAGTAGCTTGCATGTCTTGATGAACCTTAGGATGATGAGCTCAAGCTATGGAGAGTAGAATTTCAGCCAAGGCCGAGAGAGTGTGCGGGCAAGCTTTCCTAGGTTGAGGGCACGCACTACAAGGTAAGGCACGAACTACGAGACGATTACACATTTCCCAAGTAAATGCACGTAACCCAAAATGTATGCATGTAATTCAATGCAAGGAACACAAAATGAAACACGACTCTTAAACTTAGGTCAAGTCACGCAAATCTAAATTAGGGCACACAAAATGAGGTATCGCATGAAAATTGAGGTCGGGCCTCATAGTCGTCCTTTTCGCGGCTCATGACGTACGATCCGGGACTGAAAAATATCGCAAAAGAAGAAAAGTATCCCAAAACTGATAAAAATGTCTGATTTTGGTCTCTGAAAATAGGTGCAGCCGAGCAGGCTTGCTGCCCCCGTCGTAGAGCACTCGAAGAGCTTTCCAACGGTATGTTGTGTGCCGCATAACTCCTTATGGATCAAAAGTTATGGGCACCGGAGCGACGAAGACCCGGTCCCAAGCCTCACGCCCTTGGTTTACGGGCCCAGCCTCTACGTGAAGCGAAGTTGTCTTGCCAAAGGTGAAGTGGGATTTGGTAATAGAAATGTGATGGATTAGGTTGTCGTCATTTTCGCGGCTCACGACGTACGATCCAGGCCAGAAAAATAGAGCAAAAGAAAAAAAGTATCCCGAAACTGATGAAAACGTTCGATTTTAGTCTCTAAAAATAGGAGCAGCCGATCAGGCTTGCTACCCCTGTCGTAGGGATCTCAGAGAGCTTTGTAACGGTATGTTGTGCGCCACGTAACGCCTTACGAATCCAAAGTTATGGGCACCGGAGCGACGGAGACATGGTCCCAAGCCCCACGCCCTCGATTTGCGGGCCCAACCTCTTCGTGAAGCGAAGTTTTCTTGCCCAAGGTGTTGTGGGATTCCGTAATAGAAATGTGATGGATTAGGTTGTTGTCCTTTTCGCGGCTCACGATGTACGATCCGAGATGAAAAAATCGCGTAAAAGAAGAAAAGTGTCTCCAAATTGATGAAAACGTTCGATTTTGGTCTCAAAAAATAGGCATAAATGACTGGGCTTGCTACCCCCGTCAAAGAGCCCTCGGAGAGATTTCTAACCGTATGTTGTGCTCCGCGTAACTCCTTACGGATAAAAAGTTATGGGCACCGAAGAGACGGAGACCTGGTCCCAAGCCCCACACCCTCAGTTTGCAAGCCCATCCTCTACGTGTGGTGAAGTTAGCTTGCCTAAGGTGCCATGGGATTCGGGAATACAAATGTGATGGATTAGGTTGTCGTCCTTTTCCCGACTCACGACGTACGATCCGGGATAAAAAAAATAGCGCAAAAGAAGAAAAGTGTCCCAAAACTGATGAAAACGTTCAATTTTTGGCTTCGAAAACATCCACAACCGAGCAGGCTTGCTACCCCCGTCGTAGAGCTGTCGGAGAGCTTTCCAACGATACGATGTACGCCGCGTAACTCCTTACGGATCAAAAGTTATGGGCACCAGAGCGATGGAGACCTGGTCCCAAGTCCCACGACCTCGGTTTGCGGGCCCAGCCTTTGCGTGAAGCGAAGTTGTCTTGCCCAGGGTGTCATGGGATTCGGTAAAAAAAATGTGATGAGTTAGGTTGTCGTCAATTTTCGCGGCTCACGACGTAAGATCCGGGACTGAAAAACAGCACAAAAGAAGGAAAGTGTCCCAAAATTGATGAAAACGTTCAATTTTGGTCTCTGAAAACAGGCGCAGCTGAGCAAGCTTGCTGCCCTCGTCGTAGAGTTCTTGGATAGCTTTCCAACTGTATGTTGTGCGAAGCGTAACCTATTACGGATCAATAGTTATGGGCACCAGAGCGACGGACACCTGGTCCCAAGCTCTATGCCCTCGGTTTGCGCATCCAGCCTCTACGTGAAGCGGAGTTATCTTACCCAAGGTGCCATGGGATTCGGTAATAGAAATGTGAGGGATTAGGTTGTCGTCCTTTTCGCAGTTCATGACGTACGATCCGAGACGGAAAAACATCGCAAAAGAAGAAAAGTGTCCCAAAACTGATGAAAATGTTTTATTTTGGTCTCCAAAAATAGGCGCCCCCGTCGTAGAGCACTCGGATTGCTTTCCAACGGTATATTGTGCACCGCGTAACTCCTTACGGATCAAAAGTTATGAGCACCGGAACAACGAACACCCGGTCCCAAGCCCCACGCCCTCAGTTTGCGGGTCCAGCCTCTACGTGAAGCGAAGTTATCTTGCCCAAGATGCCTTGGGATTTGGTAATAGAAATGCGATGGATTAGGTTGTCGTCATTTTTGTAGCTCACGACGTACGATCAAGGACAGAAAAACTGAGCAAAAGAAAAAAAGTATCCCAAAACTAATGAAAATGTTCAATTTTGGTCTCTGAAAATAGGTGCAGCCGATCAGGCTTGCTACCCCTGTCGTAGAGATCTCAGAGAGCTTTGCAACAGTATGCTGTGCGCAGCATAACTACTTACGGATCAAAAGGTATGGGCACCGGAGCGACGGAGACCTGGTCCCAAGCCCCACGCCCTCGGTTTGCGGGCCTAGCCTCTACGTCAAGCGAAGTTGTCATGCCCAAGGTGTCATGGGATTCCGTAACAGAAATGTGATGGATTAGGTTGTTGTCTTTTTCGCGGCTCACGACGTATGATCCGGGACGAAAAAATCGCGCAATAGAAGAAAAGTGTGTCGAAATTGATGAAAACGTTCATCGGTCTGCGAAAATAGGCGTAGACGAGCGGGCTTGCTGCCCCCGTCAAAGAGCCCTTGGCGAGCTTTCCAATGGTATGCTGTGCGCAGCGTAACTCCTTACGGATAAAAAGTTATGGGCACTAGACCGACGGAGACCTGGTCCTAAGCCCTACACCCTCGGTTTGAGGGCCCAGCCTCTACGTGAAGCGAAGTTGTCTTGCCCAAGGTGCCATGGGATTAGGTAATAGAATTGTGATGGATTAGGTTGTCATCCTTTTTGCGGCTCACGACGTACGGTCCGGGACGAAAAAATAGTACAAAAGAAGAAAAGTGGCCCGTAACTGATGAAAATGTTTGATTTTGGGCTCCGAAAATAGGCACAGCCGAGCAGACGTGCTCCCCCCATCGTAGAGCTCTCGGAGAGCTTTCCAACGGCATGCTGTGCGCCGCGTAACTCCTTACGGATCAAAAGTTATGGGCACCGGAGCGACAGAGACCCGATCCCAAGCCCCATGGCCTAGGTTTACGACCCAGCCTCTACGTGAATTGAAGTTCTCTTGCCCAAGGTACCGTGGGATTCGGTAATAGAAATATGATGAATTAGGTTGTCGTCCTTTTCGCGGCTCACGAAGTACGATCCAGGGCAGAAAAATAGCACAAAAGAAGAAAAATGTCCAAAAATTGATGAAAATATTCGATTTTGGTCACCAAAAATAGGCGCAACCGAGCAGGCTTCTTGCCCCTATCGTAGAGCTCTCGGAGAGCTTTCCAACGCTATGATGTGCGCCCCGTAACACCTTACGGATCAAAAGTTATAGGCACCAGAGCGACGAAGACCCAGTCCCAAGCCTCACGCCCTCAGTTTACGGCCCAGCCTCTACGTGAAGCAAAGTTGCCTTGCCCAAGGTGCCGTGGTATTTGGTAATAGAAATGTGATGGATTAGGTTGTTGTCCTTTTTGCATCACACAACGTACGATCCGAGAGGGAAAAATAGCGCAAAAGAATAAAAGTGTCCCAAAACTAATGAAAACGTTTGATTTTGGTCTCCAAAAACAAGTGTAGCCTAGTAGGCTTGCTTCCCCCATCGTAGAACTCTCAGAGAGCTTTCCAACGATATGTTGTGCGCCGCATAACTCCTTATGGATTTAAAGTTATAGGCACCGTAGCGACGGAGACCTGGTCCTTAACCCCACGCCCTCGGTTTGCTGGCCCAGCCTCTACGTTAAGCGAAGTTGTCTTGCCTAAGGTGCCATGGGATTCGGTAATAGAAATGTGATGGATTAGGTTGTCTTCCTTTTCGCGGTTCACGACGTACGTTCAGGAAGGAAAAATAGTGGAAAAGAAAAAAAGTGTCCCGAAACTGATGAAAAAATTCCATTTTGGGATCTAAAAAATGGTGCAGCTTCGCTGGCTTGCTACCCCCATCCCAGAGCTCTCAGAGAGCTTTCCACCGGTATGTTGTCTGACGCATAAGTCCTTACGGATCAAAAGCTATGGGCACTGAAGTGACGGAGACCTGGTCCCAAGCCCAACGTCCTCGATTTGCAGGCCCAGCCTCTATGTGAGGCGAAGTTGTCTTGCCCAAGGTGCCATGGGATTGAGAATAGAAATGTGATGGATTAGGTTGTCGTCCTTTTCGAGGCTCACGACGTAAGATCCGGGACAAAAAAAAAAAGTGCAAAAGAAGAAAAGTGTCCCAAAACTGATGAAAACGTTCGATTTTTATCTCTGAAAACACCCGCAGCCGAGCAGGCTTGCTACCCCCGGCGTAGACCTCTCAGAGAGGTTTCCAATGGGATGTTGTGCGTCGCGTAACTCGTTACGGATCAAAAGTTATGGGCAATGGTGTGACGGAGACTTGGTCCCAAGCCTCACATCCTCGGTTTGCGGGCCCAGCCTCTACGTGAGGTAAAGTTGTCATGCCCAAGGTGCCGTTGGATTCGGTAATAGAAATGTGATGGATTAGGTTGTCATCCTTTTCGCAACTCACGACAAACTATCCGGGATGAAAAAACAGCGCAAAAGAAGAAAAGTGTCCTAAAACTGATGAAAATGTTCGATTTTGGGCTCCGAAAATACGCGTAGCCGAACAAACTTGCTGCCCCTATTGTAGAACTCTCGGAGAGCTTTCCAACGGTATGCTGTGCGCCGCGTAACTCCTTGCGGATCAAAATTTATGGGCATCGAAGCGACAGAGACCTGGTCCCTAGCCCCACGCCCTCGGTTTGCGGGCCCAGCCTCTACGTGAAGCGAAGTTGTCTTGCCTAAGGCGCCGTGGGATTCGATAATAGAAATGTGAGGGATTAGGTTGTCGTCCTTTTCACGGCTCATGATGTACAATTCGAGACGAAAAAATAGCGCAAAAGAAGAAAAGTGTCCGAAAACTGATGAAAATGTTCAATTTTGGTCTCCGAAAATAGGTGCAATCGATCAGGCTTGCTGCCCCCGTCGTAGAGCACTTGGAGAGCTTTCCAATGGCATGCTGTGCGCCGCGTAACTCCTTACGGATCAAAAGTTATGGGCACCGGAGCGACGGAGACCCGATCCCAAGCCCCACGCCCTCTGTATACAGCCCAGCCTCTATGTGAAATGAAGTTGTCTTGCCCAAGGTGCTGTGGGATTCGGTAATAGAAATATGATGGATTAGGTTGTCGTCCTTTTCGCGGCTCACGACGTACGATCCAAGACAGAAAAACAGCGCAAAAGAAGAAAAGTGTCCCGAAACTGATGAAAATGTTCGATTTTGGTCTCCAAAATTAGGCGCAACCGAGCAGGCTTCTTGCCCCTGTCGTAGAGCTCTGGGAGAGCTTTCCAACGGTATGCTATGTTCCGCGTGACTCCTTACGGATCAAAAGTTATGGGCACCGGAGCGACGGAGACCTGGTCCCAAGCCCCACACCCTCGGTTTGCAGGCCCAGCCTCTACGTGTAGAGAAGTTGTCTTGCCCAAGGTTCCATGGGATTAGGTAATAGAAATGTGATGGATTAGGTTGTTGTCCTTTTCGCAGCTCACGACGTACGATACGGGACGAAAAAATAGCGAAAAAGGAGAAAAGTGTCCCGAAACTGATGAAAATATTCAATTTTGGGCTCCCAAGTTAGGCACAGCTGAACAGGCTTGCCACCCACGCCGTAGAGTTCTCGGAGAGCTTGTCAACGGCATGCTGTGCGCCGCGTAACTCCTTATGGATCAAAAGTTATGGGTACCGGAGCGACGGAGACTCGGTCCCAAGCCCCACGCCCTCGATTTACAGCCCAGCATCTACATGAAGCGAAGTTGTCTTGCCCAAGGTACCGTGGGATTTGGTAATAGAAATATGATGGATTAGGTTGTTGTTCTTTTCGCAGCTCACAAAGTACGATCCAGGATAGAAAAACATCGCAAAAGAAGAAAAGTGTCCCGAAATTGATAAAAATCTTCAATTTTGGTCTCCAAAAATAGGCACAAACGAGCAGGATTCTTGCCCTCTTCATAGAGCTCTCGGAGAGCTTTCCAACGGTATGCTGTGCGCCGCGTAACTCTTTACGGATCAAATGTTATGGGCACTGGAGCGACGGAGACCCGATCCTTAGCCCCACGCCCTCAGTTTACAGCCCAGCCTCTACGTGAATCGAAGTTGTCTTGCCCAAGGTGCTGTGGCATTCGGTAATAGAAATGTGAAGGATTAGGTTGTCGTCCTTTTCGCGGCTCATGACGTACAATCCGGGATGGAAAAACAGCGCAAAAGAAGAAAAGTATTTGAAAACTGATGAAAATGTTCGATTTTGGTCTCCGAAAATAGGTGCAACCGAGCAGGCTTGTTTCCCTCATCGTAGAGCACTTGGAGAGCTTTCCAACGGCATGTTGTGCGCCGTGGAACTCCTTACGAATAAAAAGTTATGGGCACCGGAGCGACGGAGACCCAGTCCCAAGCCCTACGCCCTCGGTATACAGCCCAGCCTCTACATGAAATGAAGTTGTCTTGCCCAAGGTGCCGTGGGATTCGATAATAAAAATATGATGGATTAGGTTGTCGTCCTTTTCACGGCTCACGAATTACAATCCATGACAGAAAAACAGCACAAAAGAAGAAAAGTGTCCCGAAACTGATGAAAACATTCGATTTTGGTCTCCAAAAATAGGCGCAACCGAGCAGGCTTCATGCCCCCGTTGTAGAGCTCTGGGAGAGTTTTCCAATGGCATGCTATGTGCCGCGTGACTCCTTACGAATCAAAAGCTATGGGCACCGGAGCGACGGAGACCTGGTCTCAAGCCCCACGCCCTCAGTTTGCAGGCCCAGCCTCTATGTGTAGCGAAGTTGTCTTGCCCAATGTTGCATGGGATTAGGTAATAAAAATGTGATGGATTAGGTTGTCGTCCTTTTCGCAGCTCACGACGTACAATCCAAGAAGAAAAAACAGCGAAAACGTAGAAAAGTATCCTGAAACTGATGAAAATGTTCGATTTTGGGCTCCGAAAACTGGCACAGCCAAACAGACTTGTTTCCCTCGTCGTAGAGTTCTCGGAGAGCTTTTCAATGACATGTTGTGCGCCATATAACTCCTTATGGATCAAAAGTTATGGGCACCGGAGCGATAGAGACTCGGTCCCAAGCCCCACGCCCTCGGTTTACGGCCCAGCCTCTACGTGAAGCAAAGTAGTCTTGCCCAAGGTACCGTGGGATTAGGCAAAAAAAATATAATGGATTAGGTTATTGTCCTTTTTTCGGCTCACGAAGTACAATCCAGGATAGAAAAACAACGCAAAGAAGAAAAGTGTCTCGAAACTGATGAAAACGTTTAATTTTGGCCTCCAAAAATAGGCGCAACCGAGCAGGCTTCTTGCCCTCGTCGTAGAGCTCTCGGAGAGCTTTCCAACTGCATGTTGTGCACCGCGTAATTCTTTACGGATCAAATGTTATGGGCATTGGAGCGATGGAGACCCGATCTTTAGCCCCATGCCCTCAAATTACGGCCCAGCCTCTACGTGAAGCGAAGTTGTCTTGGCCAAGGAGCCATGGGATTCGGTAATAGAAATGTGATGAATTAGGTTGTTGTCCTTTTCGCATCTCACGACGTACGATCCGGGGCTGAAAAACAGCGAAAAAGAAGAAAAGTATCCCAAAACTAATGAAAACGTTTGGTTTTGGTCTACGAAAATAGGCGTAGTCGAGCATGCTTGCTTCCCCCGTCAGAGAGCTCCCAGAAAGCTTTCCAACAGTATGTTGTGCGCCGCATAACTCCTTACGGATCAAAAGTTATGGGCACCGGAGCGACGGAGACCCGGTCCCAAGCCCCACGCCCTCCGTTTACGGGCCCAGCCTTTACGTGAAGTGAAGTTGTCTTGCCCAAGGTGCTGTGGAATTCGGTAATAGAAATGTGATGGATTAGGTTGTCGTCCTTTTCGCGGCTCACGACGTACAATCAGAGACAGAAAAATAGAGCAAAAGAAAAAAAGTATCTCGAAACTGATGTAAAAGTTCGATTTTGGTGATTGAAAATAGGCGCAGCCGATCAGGCTTGCTGCCCCCGTCGTAGAGATCTCAGAGAGCTTTGTAACGGTATGCTGTGCACCGCGTAATGCCGTACGGATCCAAAGTTATGGGCACCGGAGCGATGGAGACCTGGTCCCAAGCTCTATGCCCTCAGTTTGCGGGTCCAGCCTCTACGTGAAGCGAAGTTGTCTTGCCCAAGGTGTCGTGGGATTCCGTAATAGAAATATGATGGATTAGGTTGTTGTCCTTCTCGCGGCTCACGACGTACAATCCGGGACGAAAAAATTGCGTAAAAGAAGAAAAATGTCTCGAAATTGATGAAAACGTTCAATTTTGGGCAACAATATGCTGTGCGCCACGTAACTCCTTACGAATAAAAAGTTATGGGCACCGAAGAGATGGAGACCTGGTCCCAAGCCCCATGCCCTCGGTTTGCGGGCCCATCCTCTACGTGTGGCGAAGTTAGCTTGCCAAAGGTGCCGTGGGATTCGGGAATAGAAATGTGATGGATTAGGTTGTCGTCCTTTTCCCGACTCACGACTTATGATCCGGGACAGAAAAATAGCGCAAAAAAAGAAAAATGTCCCAAAACTGATGAAAACGTTCAAATTTTGGCTCTGAAAACAGCCACAACCGAGCAAGCTTGCTACCCCCGTCGTAGAGCTGTCGGAGAGCTTTCCAACGGTACGATGTGTGCTGCGTAACTCTTTACGGATCAAAAGTTATGGGTACCAAAGCAACGGAGACCTGGTCCCAAGTCCCACGTCCTCGGTTTGCGGGCTCAGCCTCTACGTGAAGCGAAGTTGTCTTGAGTAAGGTGCCATGGGATTCGGTAATAGAAATGTGATGGGTTATCAATTTCACGGCTCACGACGTAAGATCTGGGACAGAAAAACAGCGCAAAAGAAGAAAAGTATCCCGAAACTGATGAAAACATTCGATTTTGGTCTCTAAAAACAGGCGCAGCTGAGCAAGCTTGCTGCCGTCGTCATAGAGTTCTCGGAGAGCTTTCAAACTGTATGTTGTGCGAAGCGTAACCCGTTACGGATCAATAGTTATGGGCACCGGAACGACAGACACTTGGTCCCAAGCCCCACGCCCTTGGTTTGCGAGCTGAGCCTCTACGTGAAGCGGAGTTATCTTGTCCATGGTGCCATGGGATTCGGTAATAGAAATGTGAGGGATTAGGTTGTCATCCTTTTCGCGGATCATGACGTACGATCCGGGACATAAAAACAGCGCAAAAGAAGAAAAATGTCCCGAAACTGATGAAAACGTTTGATTTTGGTCTTCGAAAATAGGCGCAGCCGAGCAGGCTTGCTGCCCCCATCGTAGAGCCCTGGGATTGCTTTCCAACGGTATGTTGTGCACCACGTAACTCCTTACGGATCAAAAGTTATGAGCACCGGAGCGACGGAGACCCGGTCCCAAGCCTCACGCCCTCGGTTTACGGGCCCAGCCTCTATGTGAAGCGAAGTTGTCTTGCCCAAGGTACCGTGGGATTCGGTAATAGAAATGTGATGGATTAGGTTGTCGTCATTTTCGTGGCTCACGACGTACGATCAAGGACAGAAAAACCGAGCAAAAGAAGAAAAGTGTCCCGAAACTGATGAAAAAGTTAGACTTTTGTCTCTGAAAACAGGCGCAGCCGATCAGGCTTGCTGCCCCCTTCATAGAGATCTCAGAGAGCTTTGAAACGGAATGCTGTGCACCGCGTAACTATTTACGGATGAAAAGTTATGGGCACCGGAGTGACGGAGACCTGGTCCCAAGCCCCATGCCCTCGGTTTGCGGGCCCAACCTATCACGCCCCAACCCGGCCTATAAAAGTTATACTAGGGTATGATCTAAACATTCAAGTCACGTCTCGTACTTAACCGTTTATGAAGATTTAACACTTAACGTTTTGGCCTAAAATCCAAAATTTTCTAAAAATCCGGCAGCATAACGGCTGTAATTGGGCTATTTAGTTTGACGTAATTCTCTAAACGCCTCAAAATTTACCATCTCAAATTCATTTCCAACTAAGATTACTATTTATCATCAATTGAAATACCTACTGGTTATCTTTATGTCTCGTTTGATTAATAACCTAGCATGATACTATGTCTCGTTCGTTTGTTAATCCTTGTTACAAAAGTACCTGTTGATCTTAGCTTGATAACGTGTACTTGCTTAAGATTCGGTAGGTTCATTTTACTTAGCCTTTACCTAATGCTTCATAATCCTATTATAGATACTAGCAGTAATAATAGCAAAACGATCATAGTAGTGTCTAGTGTCTGTCTAGTTAATATCAGTACAATCCAAAATTAGACCCCAAATTACAACGGGGGTCTTTTTCATTACACATCAAGCAACATAAAAAGAAATAGTCTTCAAGTAGCATAGTTCACAAACAACCATAATCACGCAAAGCACATAGGACAGACAATCACTCCAAGGAATCATCGTTAGGCACATCGTCCTCAGGTACCTGTTCTTGATCTTCTTCACTTGAGATGATAAAAGAGGGTGAGTCCTTATGAACTCAGCGAGGGGGAACGAGAAATAGGTTTTGAAACTCATTTTCCGGTTCAACTTATGAAAATCCTTTTGCAAGCATGAATATAATACAATTAAGTACATAACACTAATATAAAGTAAAGGAACACAATTACCAGTCTTTCCTCCTCGAGGTTCTCCAGGAGCCAAGCGAGAGTACTTATACATATAGTAAAAGGATACGGTGAACTTTTGCTCTCAGTGGTTGCGGCCGACTTCAAATCATCCCCTTAACACGCCAAGTGGGTGTACTCCGGATGTAGCCCGAAATCCTACGACCCAACTCTCCGAGTAAGTCTAGCCCTCAAACGAGAGAGGGAATTGGTACCATGGTAGTCACGGGTGCACCGGCAAGCCCAATGCAGCCCGGTGTGTGTGATCGCTACCATGCCAGAATGAAAGGTTGCAACCTTGTATGCAATGCACATTTATGATATTTAATATATCACATTAGGAGGACAACAAAGTAGGTTGCCTCCGGACAGTCATAAGATTGCACATTGACAAGTAAACAAGCGAGGCACGAATAGACAAGTAATTTCACTTGAAAAGCATATGGATTTATATGAACATTAAACGGGCAGCCATGTAACACACGTAGTTCAAGTCATATAACTCATTTCAACGTCCATGTAATCAAATAATAAGGTTATTCAACATGCAACAATAATCTACATGGTTCGGATGCAAGAAAGGCCTATTTGTCAACATGCAACGAATCAAAATCACATTTAGAGATATAAGGCAACTACGGGCAGCCTACTAAACATATAATTACACCCAATATTCAAAGGATCAACACTTAGCATGTTTACCTAGTTGCTAGGGTTTCTATTTCGTGCTTACCCGTACGATTAAGCCCCGAGTCCACTCAAATCAATTTCAAGCCAAGCATCAATTAATCCAACATCCCCAAGTACTCAAAACAGTCCACAATCCAAAGCAATTAATACCACAAGAGAAGTTACAACAAATTTTCTAAGCATATAACTAAATGAAACCCTCACTGCAATAGGATGTATTCTCACAATCATCAAGTCAAACAAACAATCTCCAATTCCATTAAATAAGATGTCAAATTAAAGTTTAAAAATTGAACTAAAATCAGGAACAAACCTTGCATCATTTGGAGTTGGAGATCAATAGTTATGGCCAAAACAGTGGGATTGCACAAAACTGTCCAGATTTGCACACATTTCAATAATTGTCGTTTTTGAGTTCCATAGGTTCAGATTTAGCCTTCCTCCATTTCTGACAAAAATGTCCAGAACCGAAAAACCTAGCAGCACACCAACTTTTATGCATTTTGGAAATCATTTACTAAGTCAAAACTGGTTCGTTCTACATGGTCAGTGCATCTGCCAAAACCTGCTTCATTTTTTCAGATTTCCAGATTTGGACACATTTTAATGATTTGCCATTTTGAGGACTTTAGAGTCGAAATTAGCTTTGGCCTAATTCTGCGAAAAATGTTCCAAACTGGTAAAAATAGCTACCTACCAATTTTCATGCGTTTTGAACATCATTTTCCTAGCCAAACTCACCTCGAAACAACAAGTCAGAGAGCTGTCACACAATCCGATTTCACCTATCATCATTTTCAAGCCAAAACCTTGCCATGCATGGTTTTAAAAGCTTATGAACACACATATAACTCAAGTACAGAATCAAAGACATACATTTAAGACATGCATGTGGATTTTTGAAGGATTTTCAAAAGGTTTTAGCCCTCACCTTAGTAAATCAACAAGAAGATGCATAAAACTTTGATGAAGCACAAATTCTTCTTCTTCCTTGCTTAGCCGAGATTCCAACTCAATTCTCTCTATTTTTCCTAGCTTAGTGGCCAAGCTCTTAGTACATGCATGTGGTTAGGACAAGAAGAAAAGAAATGGAAGCCAAGAAACTTACCTAGGCCGAAAATGGTGAGTCAAAAGCTTGCATGTGAGTCTTCTTGCAACCTAGCTAGCTTGGTTGAGTTCCTTTGCTTGTGGCTTGTCTTGATTAACCATATGATGATGAAGATGGGCTAAGAGGTGAAGAGATTCAGCCAAGGCCAAGAGAGAGAGAGAAGAATGAGAGGGAGAGAGAGAAATGTGAGAGGAAAGTGAGAGAAATGAAAAAAAAAAAAAACCACAAGCCTTGCAATTGATGAAGTATGCTCGGCCTTGGGCAGCAAAATTCAGCCCTTTTGTGTCTTCAAGATGTAATTTGAAATTCCTAGCATGGGCATGGAATGTTTGGTCGAGTATGGTGGGGTTTTGAGGAGATTTTTGAGCAATTTTTTATGCATTTGTGTCATAGAATGTCATAGTTTGTCTAGGAATTAAGTTGAATTTGAACAAGCAAGCACAAAGCCCTTGTAGTGATCGGCCAAGGCAATAAAAATTCTGATTTTTTGTCATCTTATGTGCATTATTTAATTGTGTGTTGAAAGTGCAAAAAGAATAAGGAATGTCTAGCTTTTTGTGAGATTTTGTCTTCTAGTGGGTTGAATTAGTAATTTAATAATAGTTAGTGGATTTTGTAGGATTAATTAATGACCTAGTGCTTCGTGTAAGATGCTTTCTTGTTTAGCGTGAGGGTGCGCTTTCTTAGGTCTAGGGCACACACTACGAGGTAGGACGCGAACTACGAGACGAACGCACATTTTTTCAAGTAAATGCATGTAACCCTAAATGAATGCACGTCATTCAATGCATGGCACACAAAACGAACACAATTCTTAAACCTAGGTCAAGGCGTGCAAATTGAGGTCAGGACTCACATCATCCTCTCCTTAAAAGAATTTCATCCCGAAATTCAATATTACCTTTGAAATAAAGCTGGATATTGCTGCTCCATCTGGTCTCGCCTTTTCCACGTTGCTTCTTCAACTCCATGATAATCCCACAGTACTTTCACCATCAGTATAGTTTTGTTGCGCAACTCCCGATCTTGCTGGTCTAGGATCCGAATGGGCTTCTCCTCGTAAGACAAGTTCTCCCGAACCTGCAACGGCTCTGGCTCCAAGATATGCGATGGATCAGGATGATACTTCTGCAGCATCGAAACATGAAAGATGTCATGAATATTGGAGAGGTTTTGGGGGTAGTACCAGGCGATACGCCAATTTGCCAACCTTCTCAATTATCTCAAATGGTCCTACGAACCTCGGGCTCAACTTTTCACCCTTGCCATGTTTAATCAGTCCCCTCCGGGGTGATATCTTCAAGAACACCTTGTCGCCGACCTCAAACTCTAGGCTCCATCTTCGGCGGTCTACATAACTCTTCTACCTGCTCTGGGCGGTAACCATCCATTTCCGGATGAGGTGGATATTATCAACAGTCTTCATAAGTTCAGGTAAAAGGGTCGGGTCAAAAGTCTTCGTCTCACCTAGTTCATCCCAGTAAATTGGGGATCGATACTTACGTCCATACAACGCCTCAAATAGGGCCATCCCGATAGTGGCCTGATAACTATTATTATAAGCAAACTCCGCTAGAGATACATATTTCTCCCAACCTTTCCCGAAGTCTAAAACACATGCCCTCAGCATATCCTCCAGAATCTGAATAGTCTTCTCCGATTGTCCGTCAGTCTGAGGGTGATAAGCCGTGCTAAAACTCAGCTTCGTTCCCAAAGCTTCTTGCAATCTCTTCCAAAATCGGGAACTAAAATGAGGATCCCTATCCGATACAGTACTCACAGGCATCCCATGCAATTTTACAATCTCCGCCACATACAAATCTCCCAATTTCTCTGGACTATCCTCCTTGTTCATCGGTAAAAAGTGTGCCGACTTAGTCAATCTATCCACTATGACCCAAATGGCGTCATGACCCTTTTGTGATCTGGGCAGGTCCATAACAAAGTCCATAGTTATATGTTCCCATTTCCATTGAGGAATCTCCAACGGCTGAAGTAAACCTGCGGGTCGTTGATGTTCCGCTTTGACTCTCTAGCAAGTCAAACACCATGCCACAAACTCCGCAATCTCTCTCTTCTTGTTATTCTACCAATAGTGTTGCTTCAAATCCCGGTACATCTTTGTTCCACCGGGATGAATAGTGTATCTTGAATTATGGGCTTCTTCAAGGATCTTCTGTTTCAGCTCTGGTTCATTGGGGACACAAATCCGATTCCTAAACCTCCAAACACCATCATCATGAAACTTGAAATCTGCGTTGCTTTCTTTAATCTTCTAAAATTGTTGGTCCTTTTGTTGAGCCTCTCGTAATTCAGACAACAAGGTCGATTGAACTTGCGTAGTGGCAAAAAGTAACCTCTTTCGAGTCAATTGTGCTTTCCACCAAAATGCTTCCTCCAACAACTCCTGCACCTTGACTTCCAGTTTTGCCATGCTTGCTTTCCTACTTAAGTCATCTGCAACTACATTCGCTTTACCGGGCACATAATTGATTGTGCAGTTATAATCATCCAAAAGCTCCATCCACCGCCTTTGCCTCATATTCAACTCTTTTTGAGAGAACAAGTATTTCAAGCTCTTGTGATCAGTAAATACCTCAAACTTGTTACCCCACAGATAATGCCTCCATTTCTTAAGTGTAAACACAATAGCCGCTAACTCCAAATCATGCGTCGGGTAGTTCAATTCATACGACTTCGGTTTCCTAGAAGCATATGCAATCACTCTTCCATTTTGCATCAACACACAACCCAATCCTTCTTTTGAAGCTTCGCTATAGATTACAAAACCTTGACTTCCTTCAGGCAATGCAAGAACAGGTGCGGTAGTCAATCTTTTCTTCAATTCTTGGAAGCTGTTCTCACACTTGTCATCCCACACGAACTTTGTTTTCTTTTGAGTGAACTTTGTAAGCGGTCCTGCAATCTTAGACAAATCCTTCACGAATCTCCAATAATAGCCGGCTAGACCAAGAAAACTCTGAATCTCTGTAACATTCTCTTGCTTCTTCCAAGACATCACTGCTTCTATCTTTGCTGGATCTACCACTATTCCCTCTTGGGATATGATATGTCCCAAAAATGCAATCTGTTGCAACCAAAATTCACACTTGCTAAACTTTGCATACAATTGATGCTCTCGAAGTTTCTACAGTACCGACCGCAGATGTTGCTCATGCTCCGCCTCAGATTTCGAGTATACCAAAATGTCATCAATGAAGATCACTACAAATTGGTCCAAGTAGGGTTGAAACACCCTGTGCATCAAATCCATAAAAGATGCAGGGGCATTAGTTAGTCCAAATGGCATTACCATATATTCATAATGCCCATATCTCGTCTTGAAAGCCATTTTAGGCACATCTTCTTTTTTGATCCGTAACTGATAGTAACCTTGCCTCAAGTCGAGTTTCGAATACACTTTGGTTCCTTGAAGTTGATCAAATAACTCGTCGATCAGAGAAAGTGGATATTTATTCTTGATAGTCACTTGGTTCAATCCTCGGTAATCAATACATAGCCTCAACGTTCCGTCTTTCTTCTTCACAAATAGAACTGGTGCACCCCACGGTGAAGAACTTGGTGGAACAAACCCCTTCTTCAACAATCCTTGCAATTGGTCATTCAATTCTTGTAGCTCGGCCGGTGCCATACGATAGGCAGCTTTAGATATTGGCTAGGTGCCAGGCAGTAGCTCTATAACGAACTCGATCTGCCGATTTGGGGGTAAACCAGGCAATTCTTCTGGAAACACATCCGCATAGTCTTTGATCACCGGCATCTCCTCCAACTTAGCTTTATCCGACGGCCTGTTAATGAGGTAAGCTAAGTATCCGCTACACCCTTTTCTCAGGGACTTTACTGCTTTTGTAGATGAATGATGGAACTCACGGTGAAATCTCTTCGACCCATTACCTCCAGTATTGGTTGACCAAGTACCCGAAACGTTATAATCTTCGCCCGGCAATCTAGTTGGACATGATGTTTTGCTAGCCAGTCCATCCCTAAAATGACCTCATAATCTCGAAAAGGTAATACAATAAGATTGGCTGAGAATTCTCTATCCTTAATTTGGATTTTACATGCTTTACAAGCTGAGCTAGTAACAAGTTTAGAACCCATTGGAGTACCAACTTTTACTTCGTATGGCAAACATACAACTTTCAGTTTCACACGTTCCACACATAAGGGAGTAATAAATGAATGAGTAGCACCTGGATCAATTAGCACCCTAACAGGTTGATTCAGTATGAAGAATGTACCTTCAACAACAGCGGTCTCATCTGGAAGCTCCTCGCTCTCAATAGCATAAGCTCGAGCCTGAACTCTAGGAACTGGAGTCTTGCCTCTACCAGCTGGTTTACCCTGATTCTGTCCTGCCTGCCGTTTAGGGCAATCCTTGATCTGATGTTGATCACTGCCATATCTCATACATCGCCCTGACTTCTTCCAGCACTAGGCCTCGGTATGCCCCTTCTTGTCATAATAAGAACAGTTGACAGATTGAGTAGTAGGTGAACTACCTGTGGATCTGCGGGTGGAAGAGGCTAATGGCGCTTTAGTCGGGCCACGGTTATTCACTGGTCTGTTTTGGCTCTGGCCTTGATTGCGATTCTGACTCTGGAATTTCCTTTGCTGACCTGGAGGCTGGTATGGTTTCTTGTTCGACTGACTCGAATCGGCTCTATCTAGTTTCCTCTTCTCAACTCGAGAGGCAGCAGCAAAGAGAGCAGAATAGGTATCGAAGTCATGAGAAGCCAACTGGTCCTGAATCTCTGGCCTCAATCTAGTAGTAAATTTCCACATCTTTGCCTTTGGAGTACTGACCATATATTGAGCATCACTGGATAGTCGGTCAAAACGAGCCTCGTACTGGGCCACCGTCATGTTACCCTGGGTCAAGTGCATGAACTCCTCAATCCACCTCTGCCTGGAAACTGCAGGTACATATTTCTCCTTAAATGCCTTAACAAAATTACCCCACAGGCGAGCTGTCTGATCAGTTTCCCACAGTGCTTCCACAATGTGCCACCAATGCTCGGCATCCCCGTGCAACAGAAACACAGCAAACTCCACTTTTTCTTCATCAGTATAATCAAGTGGCCTGAAAATCTTCTCAATCTCGGACAGCCAAGCCTCAGCTTTCTCATCATCAGCTTCCCCATGGAATTTAGACGGGCGAAAGTCAATGAACTCCCTCATTCTGCTATGTCTCCCATGGTTACCATCGTTCCTGATGTTGTTGTTGTTGTTGGCTTCACGTGCATCCTAACGCTCCATTACTCGTGATACGCGATCCATGGCGTTTGCCATCATGTTAAACATAGCTATACCGGGATTACTTTGATAGGCATCTCCGGTCTCTTGGGGTTCACCGCTTCTATTAATAGTGCAGGTGCTAGGGCCAGCCATCTATAGGCACAAATTACGATGCACAATTTTTTGAAATACGAAAAACAAGAATTTAATGCATAAGATATGCAACATAATTTAGATACATAATTCTAGAAATAATTAAGACATGTTAAACACTTAAGCACATAGGACATAGAAGGCACATTAACATTATCACACAATAACATATAAACAAGTCATCCTAATTATCTTAGGGCTCTACCCATGGTCCGAGAGTTAAACCCAGCATAAGAAATCTAAGCTCTGACACCATTCTTATATAAGGTGTCACGCCCCAACCCAGCCTATAAAAGTTAGACTAGGGTGTGATCTAAACATTCAAGTCACGTCTCGTACTTAACCGTTCATGAAGATTTAACACTTAACGTTTTGGCCTAAACTCCAAAATTTTTCGAAAATCCGGTAGCATAACGGCTGTAATTGGGCTCATTGGTTTGACCTAATTCTCTAAACGCCTCAAAATTTACCATCTCAAATTCATTTCCAACTAAGATTACTATTTATCATCAATTGAAATGCCTACTGGTTGTCTTTATGTCTCGTTTGATTAATAACCTAGCATGATACTATGTCTCGTTCGTTTGTTAATCTTTGTTACAAAAGTATCTGTTGATCTTAGCTTAATAACGTGTACCTGCTTAAGATTTGGTTGGTTCGTTTTACTTAGCCTTTACCTAATGCTTCATAATCCTATTATAGATACTAGCAGTAATAATAGCAAAACGATCATAGTAGTGTCTAGCGTCTGCCTAGTTAATAACAGTACAACCCAAAATTAGAACCCAAATTACAACGGGGGCCTTTTACATTACACATCAAGCAACATAAAAAGAAATAGTCTTCAAGTAGCATAGTTCACAAACAACTATAATCACGCAAAGAACATAGGACAGGCAATGATTCCAAGCATTAATCAACGTTAGGCACATCGTCCTCAGGTACCTGTTCTTGATCTTCTTCACCTGAGATGATAAAAGAGGGTGAGTCCTTGTGAACTCAGTGAGGGGGAACGAGAAATAGGTTTTGAAACTCATTTTTCGGTTCAACTTATGAAAATCCTTTTGCAAGCATGATTATAACACAATTAAGTACATAACAATAATATAAAGTAAAGGAACACAATTACCAGTCTTTCCTCCCCGAGGTTCTCCACAAACCAAGCAAGAGTACTTATACATATAGTAAAAGGATACGGTGAGCTTTTGCTCTCAGTGGTTACGGCTGACTTCAAATCATCCCCTTAACATGCCAAGTGGGTGTACTCCGGATGCAGCCCGAAATCCTACGACCCAACTCTCCGAGGAAGTCTAGCCCCCAAGCGAGAGAGGGAATTAGTACCATGGTAGTCACGGGTGCACCGGCAAGCCCGATACCGCCCGGTGTGCGTGGTCGCTACCATACCAGAATAAAAGGTTGCAACCTTGCATGCAATGCACATTTATGACATTTAATATATCACATTAGGAGGACAACAAAGTAGGTTGCCTCCGTACAGTCATAAGATTGCACATTGACAAATAAACAAGCGAGGCACGACTAGACAAGTAATTTCACTTGAAAAGCATATGGAGTTATATGAACATTAAACGGTGAGCCATGTAACGCACGTAGTTCAAGTCATATAACTCATTTCAATGTCCATGTAATCAAATAATAAGGTTATTCAACATGTAATAATAATCTACATGGTTCGGATGCAAGAAAGGCCTATTTGTCAACATGCAACGAATCAAAATCACATTTAGGGATATAGGGCAACTACGGGCAGCCTACTAAACATATAATTACACTCAATATTCAAAGGATCAACACTTAGCATGTTTACCTAGTTGCTAGGGTTTCTATTTCGTGCTTACCCGTGCGATTAAGCCCCGAGTCCACTCAAATCAATCTCAAGCCAAGCATCAATTAATCCAACATCCCCAAGTACTCAAAACAGTCCAAAATCCAAAGAAATTAATACCACAAGAGAAGTTACAAAAAATTTTCTAAGCATATAACTAAATGAAACCCTCACTACAATAGGCTGTTTTCTCACAATCATCAAGTCAAACAAACAATCTCCAATTCTAGTAAATAAGATGTCAAATTAAATCTTAATAAGTGAACTAAAATCAGAAACAAACCTTGCATCATTTGGAGTTCAAGATCAATAGTTACGGCCAAAACAGTGGGATTGCACAAAACTGTCCAGATTTGCACACATTTCAATACTTGTCATTTTTGAGGGCCTTAGCGTCCGATTTAGCCTTAGGCCATTTCTGACAAAAGTATCCAGAACTGAAAAATCTAGCAGTAAGCCAAATTTAATGCATTTTGGATATCATTTACTAAGTTAAAACTGGTTCGTTCTACAAGGTCAGTGAATCTGCCAAGACCTGCTTCATTTTTCCAGATTTCTAGATTTGGACACATTTTAATGATTTGCCATTTTGAGGACCTTAGAGTCGAAATTAGCTTTGTCCTATTTCTCCGAAAAATGTTCAAAACTGGTAAAACTAGCCATCTACCAATTTTTATGCATTTTCAACATCATTTGCCTAGCCAAACTCACCTCGAAACAACAAGCCAGAGAGCTGTCACACAATCCGATTTCACCTATCATCATTTTCAAGCCAAAACCTTGCCATGCATGGTTGTAAAAGCTTATGAACACACATATAACTCAAGTACAGAAGCAAAGACATACATTTAAGAGCATGCATGTGGATTTTTGAAGGATTTTCAAAAGGTTTTAGCCCTCACCTTAGCAAATCAACAAGAAGATGCACAAAACTTTGATGAAGCTCAAATTCTTCTTCTTCCTTGCTTAGCCGAGATTCCAACTCAATTCTCTCTATTTTTCCTAGCTTAGTGGCCAAGCTCTTAGTACATGCATGTGGTTAGGACAAGAAGAAAAGAAATGGAAGCCAAGAAACTTACCTAGGCCGAAAATGGTGAGTCAAAAGCTTGCATGTGAGTCTTCTTGCAACCTAGCTAGCTTGGTTGACTTCATTTGCTTGTGGCTTGTCTTGATTAACCATATGATGATGAAGATGAGCTAAGAGGTGAAGAGATTCAGCCAAGGCCGAGAGAGAGAGAGAGAAGAATGAGAAGGAGAGAGAGAAATGTGAGAGGAAAGTGAGAGAAATGAAAAAAAAAAAAAAATACAAGCCTTGCAATTGATGAAGTATGCTCGGCCTTGGGCAGCAAAATTCAGCCTTTTTGTGTCTTCAAGATGTAATTTGAAATTCCTACCATGGGCATGGAATGTTTGGTCGAGTATGGTGGGGTTTTGAGGAGATTTTTGAGCAATTTTTTATGCATTTGTGTCATAGAATGTCATAGTTTGTCTAGGAATTAAGTTGAATTTGAACAAGCAAGCACAAAGCCCTTGTAGTGGTCGGCCAAGGCAATAAAAATTCTGATTTTTTGTCATCTTATGTGCATTATTTAATTGTGTGTTGAAAGTGCAAAAAGAATAAGGAATGTCTAGCTTTTTGTGAGATTTTATCTTCTAGTGGGTTGAATTAGTAATTTAATAATAGTTAATGGATTTTGTAGGATTAATTAATGACCTAGTGCTTCGTGTAAGATGCTTTCTTGTTTAGCGTGAGGACGTGCTTTCCTAGGTCTAGGGCACGCATTACGAGATAGGACACGAACTACGAGATGAGCGCACATTTTCCAAATAAATGCACGCAATCCTAAATGAATGCACGTCATTCAATGCATGGCACACAAAACGAACACAATTCTTAAACCTAGGTCAAGGCACGCAAATTGAGGTCGGGCCTCACACAGCCTCTACATGAAGCGAAGTTGTCTTGCCCATGGTGTCATGGGATTCCGTAATATAAATGTGATGAATTGGGTTGTTGTCCATTTCGCGGCTCACGACGTACGATCCGGGATGAAAAAATTGCGCAATAGAAGAAAAATGTCTAGAAATTGATGAAAACGTTCGATTTTGGTCTCCAAAAATAGGCGTAGACAAGCGGGCTTGCTGCCCCCGTCAAAGAGCCCTCAGAGAGCTTTCCAATGGTATGCTGTACGCCGCGTAACTCCTTATATATAAAAAGTTATGGGCACCGGAGCGACGAAGACCTGGTCTCAAGCCCCACACCCTCGGTTTGCGGGCCTAGCCTCTACGTGTAGCGAAGTTGTCTTGCCTAAGGTGCCGTGGGATTAGGTAATAGAAATGTGATGGATTAGGTTGTCGTCCTTTTCGCGGCTCACGACGTATGATCCGGGACAAAAAAATAGCGCAAAAGAAGAAAATTATGCTGAAACTGATGAAAATATTTGATTTTAGGCTCCGAAAACAGGCACAGCCGAGTAGACTTGCTGCCCCTGTCGTAGAGCTCTCAGAGAGCTTTCCAACGCTATGTTGTGCGTCGCGTAACTCTATATGGATCAAAAGTTATGGGCACCGGAGCGACGGAGACCTAGTCCCAAATACCACGTCCTCGGTTTGCGGACCCAGCCTCTACGTGAAACGAAGTTTTCTTGCCTAAGGTGCAGTGGGATTCGGTAATAGAAATGTGATGGATTAGGTTGTCATCCTTTTCGTGGCTCACGACGTACGATCCGGGACAGAAAAACAGTGCAAAAGAAGAAAAGTGTCTCGAAACTGATGAAAACATTCGATTTTGGTCCCTGGAAACAGGCGCAGCCGAGCAGGCTTGTTGCCTTCATCATAGAGTTCTCAGAGAGCTTTCCAACGGTATGCTGTGTGCCGCGTAACTCGTTACGAATCAAAAGCTATGGCCACTGGTGCGACGGAGACCTAGTCCCAAGCCTCACGCTCTCGGTTTGCGAGCCTGGCCTCTACGTGAGGCGAAGTTGTCTTGTCGAAGGTGCCATTGGATTCGGTAATAGAAATGTGATGGATTAGGTTGTTGCCCTTTTCGCATCTCACGACGTACGAACCGGCACGGAAAAATAGCACAAAAGAATAAAAGTGTCCCAAAACTGATGAAAATGTTTTATTTTAGTCTCCGAAAATAGGCGTAGTGGAGTAGGCTTGCTTCCCCCATCGTAGAGCTCTCGGAGAGCTTTCCAACGGTATGCTATGCACCGCGTAACTCCTTACGGATCTAAAGTTATAGGCACCGGAGCGACGGAGACCTGGTCCCTAACCCCACGCCCTTGGTTTACGGGCCCAACCTCTACGTGAAGCGAAGTTGTCTTGCCCAAGGTGCCATGAGATTCGGTAATAGAAATGTGATAGATTAGGTTGTTGTCATTTTCGCGGCTCACGACGTACGTCTAGGACGGAAAAACAGCGTAAAAGAAAAAAAGTGTCCCGAAACTGATGAAAACGTTCGATTTTGGGCTCTGAAAAATGGCGCAGCTAGGCTTGCGTGCTGTCCCCGTCCTAGAGCTCTTAGAGAGCTTTCCAACGGTATGTTGCACGACGCGTAACTCCTTACGAATCAAAAGTTTTGGGCACTGGAGCGACGGAGACCTGGTCCCAAGCCCCACGCACTCGGTTTGCAGGCCCAGCCTCTACGTGAGGTGAAGTTGTCTTGCCCAAGGTGCCGTGGGATTCGAGAATAGAAATGTGATGGATTAGTTTGTCGTCCTTTTTCCGGCTCCCGACGTAAGATCTGGGACAAAAAAAATAGTGCAAAAGAAGAAAAGTGTCCCGAAACTGATGAAAATATTTGATTTTTATCTCTGAAAACAACCGCAACCGAGCAGGCTTGCTACCCCTATCATAGAGCTCTCAGAGTGCTTTCCAACGGTATACTGTGCGTCGCGTAACTCTATACGGATCAAAAGTTATGGGCACCAGAGCGACGGAGACCTGGTCCCAAACCCCATGTCCTCGGTTTGCGGGCCCAGCCTCTACGTGAAGCGAAGTTATCTTGCTCAAGGTGCTGTGGGATTTGGTAATAAAAATGTGACGGATTAGGTTGTCGTGCTTTTCGTGGCTCACGACGTACGATCTGGGACAGAAAAACAGCGCAAAAGAAGAAAAGTGTCTCGAAACTGATAAAAACGTTCGATTTTGGTCTCTGGAAACAGGCACAGCCGAGCAGGCTTGCTGCCTTCGTCGTAGAGTTCTTGGAGAGCTTTCCAACGGTATGCTGTGCGCCACGTAACTCGTTACGGATCAAAAGTTATGGTTACTGGTACGATAGAGACCTGGTCCCATGCCTCACGCCCTCAGTTTGCGAGCCTAGCCTCTACGTGAGGCGAAGTTGTCTTGCCTAAGGTGCCGCTGGATTCGGTAATAGAAATGTGATGGATTAGGTTGTCATCCTTTTTGCGACTCACGATGTACGATCCGGGACGAAAAAAGAGTGCAAAAGAAGAAAAGTGTACCAAAATTGATGAAAATGTTCGATTTTGGGCTCCAAAAATAGGTGCAGCCAAATAGACTTGTTGCCTCTGTCTTAGAGCTCTCGGAGAGCTTTCCAGCGGTATGCTATGCACCGCGTAACTCCTTACGGATCAAAAGTTATGGGCATCGAAGCGACGGAGACCTGGTCCCAAGCCCCACGCCCTCGGTATGCGGGCCTAGCCTCTACGTGAAGCGAAGTTGTCTTTCCCAAGGTGCTGTGGGATTCGGTAATAGAAATGTGAGAAATTAGGTAGTCATCTTTTTCGCGGCTCATGACGTACAATCCGGGATGAAAAAACAGCGCAAAAGAAGAAAAGTGTCCGAAAACTGATAAAAACGTTCGATTTTGGTCTTCGAAAATAGGTGCAACCGAGCAGGCTTGCTACCTCTGTCGTAGAGCACTCGGAGAGCTTTCCAACGGCATGCTATGCGCCGCGTAACTGCTTACGGATCAAAAGTTATGGGCACCGGAGCGACGGAGACCCGGTCCCAAGCCCCACGCCCTCGGTATACAGCCCAGCCTCTACGTGAAGTAAAGTTGTCTTGCCCAAGGTGCCGTGGGATTCGGTAATAGAAATATGATGGATTAGATATCGTCCTTTTCACGGCTCACGAAGTATGATCCAAGACTAAAAATAAACACAAAAGAAGAAAAGTGTCCCGAAACTGATGAAAACGTTCGATTTTGGTATTCAAAAATAGGCACAACTGAGCAGGTTTCTTGCCTCCATCTTAGAGCTCTGGGAGAGCTTTCCAACGGTATGCTATGTGCCGCGCAACTCCTTACGGATCAAAAGTTATGGGCACCGGAGCGACGGAGACCTGGTCCCAAGCCCCACGCCCTCGGTTTGAAGGCCCAGCCTCTACGTGGAGCGAAGTTGTCTTGCCCAAGGTGCCATGGGATTAAGTAATAGAAATGTGATTGATTAGGTTGTCGTCTTTTTCACGGCACACGACGTACGATCCGGGATGAAAAAATAGCGAAAAATGAGAAAAGTGTCCCGAAACTGATGAAAATGTTCGATTTTGGGTTCCGAACACAGGCACAGCCGAATAGACTTGCTGCCCCCGTCGTAGAGTTCTCAGAGAGATTTCCAACGGCATGTTGTGCGCCGTGTAACTCCTTATGGATCAAAAGTTATGGGCACCGGAGCGACGGAGACTCGGTCCCAAGCCCCACGCCCTCGGTTTACGGCCCAGCCTCTACGTGAAGCGAAGTTGTCTTGCCTAAGGTACCGTGGGATTCAGTAATAGAAATATGATGGATTAGGTTGCTGTCCTTTTCGCGGCTCACGAAGTACGATCTAGGATAGAAAAATAGCGCAAAAGAAGAAAAGTATCCCGAAACTAATGAAAACGTTCAATTTTGGTCTCCAAAAATAGGCGCAACCGAGCAGGCTTCTTGTCCCCAACGTAGAGCTATTGGAGAGCTTTCCAACGGTATGCTGTGCGCCGCGTAACTTCTTACGGATCAAATGTTATGGGCATCGGAGCGACAGAGACCCGGTCCTTACCCCCACGCCCTCAGTTTGCGGCCCGGCCTCTACGTGAAGCGAAGTTGTCTTGGCCAAGGTGCCATGGGATTTGGTAATAGAAATGTGATGAATTAGGTTATTTTCCTTTTCACGTCTCACGACGTACGATCCGGGGTGGAAAAACAATCAAAAAGAAGAAAAGTATCCCAAAACTGATGAAAATATTTGGGTTTGGTCTTTGAAAACAAGCGTAGCCGAGCAGGCTTGCTTCTCCCATCGTAGAGCTCCCGGAGAGCTTTCCAACGGTATGCTGTGCGCCGCGTAACTCTTTACGGATCTAAAGTTATAGGCACCGGAGCGACGGAGACCTGGTCCCTAACCCCACGCCCTCAGTTTACGGGCCCAGCCTCTACGTGAAGCGAAGTTGTCTTGCCCAAGGTGCCATGGGATTCGGTAATAAAAATGTGATGGATTAGGTTGTCGTCCTTTTCACGGCTCACGACGTACGATCCGGACAAAAAAAACATCAAAAAAGAAGAAAAGTATCGCGAAACTGATGAAAACATTCGCTTTTTATCTCAGAAAAAAATCACAGCCGAGCAGGCTTGCTACCCCCGTCGTAGAGCTCACGGAGAGCTTTCCATCGGTATGCTGTGTGTCGCGTAACTCCATACGGATCAATAGTTATGGGCACCAGAGCGACGGAAACCTTGTCCCAAACCCCACGTCCTCGGTTTGCGGGCCCAGCCTCTACGTGAAGCAAAGTTGTCTTGCCCAAGGTGCTGTGGGATTCAGTAGTAGAAATGTGATGGATTAGGTTGTCATTCTTTTCACGGTTCACGACGTACGATTCGGGACGAAAAAACAGCGCAAAAGAAGAAAAGTGTCCCGAAATTGATGAAAATGTTCGATTTTAGGCTCCGAAAACATGCACAGCCCAGCAGACTTGCTGCCCCCATCGTCGAGCTTTTCAACGGTATGCTTTGTGCTGCGTAACTCCTTACGGATCAAAAGTTATGGGCATCGGAGCGACGGAGACCTGGTTCTAAGCCCCATGCCCTCGGTTTGCGGGCCCAGCCTCTACATGAAGCAAAGTTGTCTTGCCCAAGGTGCCGTGGGATTCGGTAATAGAAATGTGAGGGATTAGGTTGGCGTCCTTTTCGCGGCTCATGACATACAATCTGGGACGGAAAAACAGTGCAAATGAAGAAAAGTGTCCAGAAACTGATGAAAACGTTCGATTTTGGTCTCCGAAAATAGGTGCAATCGAGCAGGCTTGTTACCCCCGTCGTAGAGCTCTCGGAGAGCTTTCCAACGGTATGTTGTGCGCCGCGTAACTCCTTACGGATCAAAAGTTATGGGCACCGGAGCGATGGAAATCCGGTCCCAAGCCCCATGCCCTCGGTTTACGGGCCCAAATGTGAGGCCTAACCTCGATTTGCGTGCGATATCTCATTTTATGTGCCCTAATCTAGATTTGCATGCCTTGACTTAGGTTTAAGAGCCGTGTTTCGTTTTGTGTGCCTTGCATTGAATTACGTGCATATATTTAGGGTTGCGTGCATTTACTTGGGAAATGTGCATTCGTCTCGCAGTTCGTGTCTTACCTCGTAGTGTGTGCCCTAAACCTAGGAAAGCGTGCCCTCACGCTAATCAAGAAAGCATCTTACACGAAGCACTAGATCATTAATTAATCCTACGAACTCTACTAACTAATATTAAAATGCTAAGTCAATGCACTAGAAGACGAAATTGCACCAAAAGCTAGACATTCTTATTCTTTATTCTTTATCCTTTTGCATATTCCAAGCACTCAATTAAATAATGCTCAAACAAGACAAAAAAGTCAGATTTGAACCCAAGCTTGGCCGACCACAAGGAGCCTTTGTGCATGCATTTTAATTTCAAATTCTATTCCTAAACATTCTATGACATATTATGACACAAAGCCTTAAAAAAATAACTCAAAACTCTACCCAAAGCTCCACCAATCTCGACATATGCATATGCCCATACTAGGATGATTCAAACATGCTTCTTGAAGACACAAATTCTGATTTTTCAAGGCCCTAGGCCGACACAAGCATCAACACATCAAAGCTTTCATTCTTTCTTTCATTTTCTCTCTTTCTCTCATTCTTTCTCTCAATTCTTCTCTCTCTCTCTTGGCCGTAGCTGAAGTTCTACTCTCCATAGCTTAAGTTCATCACTCAATGGTTCATCAAGCCATGCAAGCTACTAGGAACTCGACCAAGCAAAGCTAGAATGCAAAAGACACACATGCAAGCTCATTGAACCTTCATTTCGGCTTAGATGGGTTTGTTAGCTTCCATTTCATCTTCTTCTTGTTCTAACCACATGCACCTACTAAGAAATTGGTTACTAAGCTAAGAAATTAGAGAAATCTCAAGTTGTCTCTTGGCTAAGCAAGGAGAAGAGTCAACATTGTGCTTCATCAAGAGTTTGTGCATCTTCTTTATTGTCTTGCTAAGGTGAGGGCTAAATTTCTTGAAAAGCTTTCAAAAACCACATGCATGCCTTTAAATGTCTATTTTTACTTCTATACTTGTGATATATGTGTGTTTATGAGCTTTTGTAAACATGCATGGCAAGATATTTGGCTAGAATATGATGATAGATGAAATCGCGTATGGGATAGTCTTCTGTCTTGTTGGTGCGAGGTGATTTTTACCAGGTAAATGATGTTGAAAATGTGTGAAAATTGGTAGGCATAGTATCATTGTTAAGCTAAGATCAACAGGTACTTTTGTAACAAGGATTAACAAACAAACGAGACATAGTATCATACTAGGCTGTTAATCAAACGAGACTTCGAGACAACTAGTAGACGTTTCGATTGGTTATAAACAGTAATCTTAGTTGGAAATGAAATTGAGATTGAAAGTTTTGAGGTCTTTAGAAGATTAGGTCAAACTAAGGAGCCCAATTACAACCGTTATGCTGCCGGCTTTTCGGAGAATTTGTGGAGTTTAGGCTAAAACGTTAAGTGTTAAACTTTCATGAATGATTAAATATGTTATATGACTTGAATGTTTTGATCACACCCTAGTCTAACCTTTATAGGTCGGGTTGGGGCGTGACACCTTATCTGAACGGTATCAGAGCTTAGATTGCTTAAGCTGGGTTTAACTCTCGGACCATGGGTAGAAGCCCTAAGGTTATTAGGATGACTTGTTTATGTGTTCTTGTGTGACAATATCAAGTGTGCCTTCTATGTTCTATGTGCTTATGTGATTAACATTTTTTAATTGTTTCTAGAATTTTGTATCTATATAAAATTATATGTGGCATACCTAATACATTAAATTTATCGTCTTGTCGTATTCCAATAAATTGTGCATCGTAATCTGTGCCTATAGATAGCTGGCCCTAGTACTCGCACTACTAATAGGAGCGGTGAGCCCCAAGAGACCGGAAATGCTTATCAGACTAATCCCGGCATGGCCATGTTTAATATGATAGCGAATGCCATGGATCGCGTGTCGTGAGTGATTGAACGCCAAGATGCACGTGAAGCAAACAACAACAACAACAACAGGAATGATGGTAACCATGGGAGACATAGCAGAATGCGGGAGTTCCTTGACTTTCGCCCATCTAAATTTCACGGGGAAGCTGATGATGAAAAGGCAGAGGCTTGGCTGTCTGAGATCGAGAGGATTTTCAAGCCACTTGACTATACTGACGAAGAAAAGGTAGAGTTCACTGTGTTTCTGTTGCACAAGGATGCTGAGCATTGGTGGCATACTGTGGAGGCACTTTGGGAAACTGATCATACGCCTCGCTTGTGGGTTAATTTCGTTAAGGCATTTAAGGAGAAATATGTACCTGCAGCTTCCAGGCAGAGGCGAATTGAGGAATTCATGCACTTGTACCAGGGTAACATGACGGTGGCCCAGTACGAGGCTCATTTTGACCGACTGTCCCGCTATGCTCAATACATGGTCAGTACTCCTGAGGCGAAGATGGAGAAATTTACGAATGGGTTGAGGCCAAAAATTGAGGACCAGTTGGCTTCGCATGACTTCGATACCTATTCTGCTCTCCTTGTTGTTGCTTCCCGAGTTGAGAAGAGGAAACTTGATAGAGCCGGTTCAAGCCAGCTGAACAAGAAACCATACCAGCCTCCAAGTCAACAGAGGAAATTCCAGAGCCAGAGTCGTAGTTAGGGCCAGAGCCAAAACAGACCAACTAATAACTGTGGCCCGACTATAGCACCATCAGCCTCTTCCACCCGCGGATCCACAGGTAGTTCACCTGCTACTCAGTCTATCAACTATTCTTACTGTGACATGAAGGGACATACCGAGGCCCAGTGCTGGAAGAAGTCAAGACGATGTGTGCGGTGTGGCAGTGATCAGCATCAGATCAAGGATTGCCCTAAATGGCAAGGAGGAAAAAATCAAGTTAAACCAGCTGGTAGAGGCAAGGCTCCAGTACGTGGAGTTCAGGCCCGAGCTTATGCTATTGAGTGCGAGGAGCTTCCAGAGGAGACCGCTGTTGTTGAAGGTACATTCTTGATACTGAATCAACCTGTTAGGGTGCTAATTGATCCAGGTACTACTCATTTATTTATTACTCCCTTATGTGTGCAACGTGTGAAACTATGAGTTGTATGTTTGCCTTACGAAGTAGAAGTTGGTACTCCGATGGGTTCTAAACTTGTTACTAGTTCAGCTTGTAAAGCATGTAAAATCCGAATTAAAGATAGGGAATTCTCATCCAATCTTATTGTATTACCTTTTCGAGACTATGAAGTCATCTTAGGGATGGACTGGTTGGCAAAGCATTATGCCCAACTAGATTGCCGAACGAAGATTGTAACATTCCGGATACCTGGTCAACCAATATTGGAGGTAATGGGTCGAAAAGACTTCACCGGGAGCTCCATCATTTCATCTACAAAAGCAGTGATATCCTTGAGAAAAGGGTGTAGTGGATACTTAGCTTACCTCATCAACAAGCCGTCGGACAAAGCTAAGGTGGAGAAGATGCCAGTGATTAAAGATTATGAGGATGTGTTTCCAGAAGAATTTCCCGGTTTACCCCCAAATCGGGAGATCGAGTTCATTATAAAATTACTATCTGGCACCCAGCCGATATCTAAAGATTCCTATCATATGGCACCGGCCGAGCTACAAGAATTGAAGGACCAATTGCAAGGATTGTTGAAGACGGGCTTTGTTCAACCAAGTTCTTCTCTGTGGGGTGCACCAGTCCTATTTGTAAAGAAGAAAGACGAAACGTTGAGGCTATGCATCGACTACCGAGGATTGAACCAAGTGACCGTCAAGAATAAATACCCATTTCCACTGATCGACGAATTATTTGATCAACTTCAAGGAGCCAAAGTGTATTCGAAGCTCGACTTGAGGCAAGGGTACTATCAGTTGCGAATCAAAAAGGAGGATATGCCTAAAACGCTTTCAGGATGAGATATGGGCACTATGAATATGTGGTGATGCCATTTGGGCTAATTAATGCCCTTGCAACTTTTATGGACTTGATGCACAGGGTGTTTCAACCCTACTTGGATCAATTTGTGGTGATCTTCATTGATGATATTTTGGCATACTCGAAATCTGAGGCTGAGCATGAACAATACCTGCGATTGGTACTGCAGAAACTTCGAGAGGATCAATTGTATGCAAAGTTTAGCAAATGTGAATTTTGGTTGCAGCAAATTTCATTTTTGAGGCACATCATATCCCAAGAGGGAATAGCAGTGGATCCATCAAAGATAGAAGCGGTGATGTCTTGGAAGAAGCCGGAAAACATTACAGAGGTTCGGAGTTTTCTTAGTCTAGCCGGCTATTATCGGAGGTTCGTGAAGGATTTCTCAAAGATTGCAGGACCGCTTACAAAGCTCACTCAAAAGAAAACAAAGTTCATGTGGGATGACAAGTGTGAGAACAGCTTCCAAGAATTGAAGAAAAGATTGACTACTGCACCCGTTCTTGCATTGCCTGAAGGGAGTCAAGGTTTTGTAATCTATAGCAATGCTTCGAAGGAAGGACTGGGTTGTGTGTTGATGCAAAATGGTAGAGTGATTGCGTATGCTTCTAGGAAACTGAAGCCGTATGAATTGAATTACCCGACGCATGATTTGGAGTTAGCGGCTATCATGTTTGCACTCAAGAAATGGAGGCACTATCTGTGGGGTAACAAGTTCGAGGTGTTTACTGATCACAAGAGCTTGAAATACTTGTTCTCACAAAAAGAGTTGAACATGAGGCAAAGACGGTGGATGGAGCTTTTGGATGATTATAACTGCACAATCAATTATGTGCCCGGTAAAGCAAATGTAGTTGCAGATGCCTTAAGTCGCAAAACGAGCATGGAAAAACTGGAAGTTAAGGTGCAGGAGTTGTTAGAGGAAGCATTCTTGTGGAAACCACAATTGACTCAAAAAGGGTTACTTTTTGCCACTACACAAGTTCAATCGACCTTGTTGTCTGAATTACGAGAGGCTCAACAGAAGGACCAACAGTTTCAGAAGATTAAAGAAAGCAACACAGATTTCAAGTTTCATGATGATGGTATTTGGAGGTTTAGGAATCGGATTTGTGTTCCTAATGAGCCAGAGCTGAAAAAGAAGATTCTTGAAGAAGCCCATAATTCAAGATACACTATTCACCCCGGCGGAACAAAGATGTACTGGGATTTGAAGCAACACTATTGGTGGAATAACATGAAGAGAGAGATTGCGGAGTTTGTGGCACGGTGTTTGACTTGCCAGAGAGTCAAAGCGGAACATCAGCGACCAGCAGGTTTACTTCAGCAGTTGGAAATTCCTCAATGGAAATGGGAACATATAACTATGGACTTTGTCATGGACCTGCCCAGGTCACAAAAGGGTCATGACGCTGTTTGGGTCATAGTGGATAGATTAACTAAGTCAGCGCAGTTCTTATCGATGAACAATGAGGATAGTCCTGAGAAATTGGGAGATATGTATGTGGCGGATATTGCAAGGTTGCACGGGATGCCTGTGAGTATTGTATCGTATAGGGATACTTGTTTTACTTCTCGATTTTGGAAGAGATTGCAAGAAGCTTTGGGAACAAAGTTGAGTTTCAGCACGGCTTATCACCCTCAGACTGATGGACAATCTGAGAGGACTATTCAGATTTTGGAGGATATGCTGAGGGCGTGTGTTTTAGACTTCGGGAAAGGTTGGGAGAAATATCTGTCTCTAGCGGAGTTCGCTTATAATAACAGTTATCAAGCCACTATCAGGATGGCCCCATTTGAGCATTGTATGGACGTAAGTGTTGATCCCCAATTTACTGGGATGAAGTAGGTGAGACGAAGACTTTTGACCTGACCCTTCTACCTGAACTTATGAAGACTATTGATAATATCCATCTAATCCGGAAACGGATGCTTACTACCCAAAGTAGGCAGAAAAGTTACGCAGACCGACGGAGACGGAGTCTAGAGTTTGAGGTCAGCGACAAGGTGTTCTTGAAGATATCACCTCGGAGGGGACTGATTAAACACGGCAAGGGTGGAAAGTTGATCCCCAGGTTTGTAGGACCATTTGAGATAATTGAGAAGGTTGGCAATTTGGCGTATCGCCTAGAGCTACCCCAAAACCTCTCCAATATCCACGACGTTTTTCATGTTTCAATGCTACGGAAGTATCACCCTGATCCATCGCATATCTTGGAGCCAGAGCCGTTGCAGCTTCGGGAGAACTTGTCTTATGAAGAGAAGCCCATTCGGATCCTAGAACAGCAAAATCGGGAGTTGCGCAGCAAATCTATACCGATGGTGAAAGTGTTATGGGATCATCATGGAGTTGAAGAAGCAATGTGGGAAAGGCGAGACCAGATGGAACAGCAGTATCCAGCTTTATTTCAAAGGTAATATTTAATTACGGGACGAAATTCTTTTGAGGGAAGGATGTGAGGCCCGACCTCAATTTGCGTGCGATATCTCGTTTCGTGTGCCGTAATCTAGATTTACGTGCCTTGACTTAGGTTTAAGAACTGTGTTTCGTTTTGTGTGCCTTGCATTGAATTACGTGCGTACATTTAGGGTTGCGTGCATTTACTTGAGAAACGTGCATTCATCTCGTAGTTCGTACCTCACCTCGTAGTGCATGCCCTAAACCTAGGAAAGTGTGCCCTCCGCTAATCAAGAAAACATCTTACATGAAGCACTAGATCATTAATTAATCCTACAAACTCCACTAACTAATATTAAAATGATAAGTCAATGCACTAGAAGACGAAATTGTACAAAAAGCTAGACATTCTTATTCTTTATTCTTTATCCTTTTGCATATTCCAAGCACTCAATTAAATAATGCTCAAACAAGACAAAAAATTCAGATTTGAACCCAAGCTTGGCCAACCACAAGGAGCCTTTGTGCATGCATTTTAATTTCAAATTCTATTCCTAAACATTCTATGACATATTATGACACAAAGCCTTAAAAAATGACTCAAAACTCTACCCAAAGCTACACCAATCTCGACATATGCATATGCCCATGTTAGGATGATTCAAACATGGTTCTTGAAGACACAAATTCTGATTTTTCAAGGCCTTAGGCCGACACAAGCATCAACACATCAAAGCTTTCATTCTTTCTTTCATTTTCTCTCTTTCTCTCAATTCTTCTCTCTCTCTCTCTCGGCCCTAGCTGAAGTTCTACTCTCCATAGATTAAGTTCATCACTCAATGGTTCATCAAGCCATGTAAGCTACTAGGAACTCGACCAAGCAAAGCTAGAATGCAAAAGACACACATGCAAGCTCATTGAACCTTCATTTCGGCCTAGGTGAGTTTGTTAGCTTCCATTTCATTTTCTTCCTGTTCTAACCACATGCACCTACTAAGAAGTTGATTACTAAGCTAGGAAATTAGAGAAATCTCAAGTTGTCTCTCGGCTAAGCAAGGAGAAGAGTCGACATTGAGCTTCATCAAGAGTTTGTGCATCTTCTTTGTTGTCTTGCTAAGGTGAGGGCTAAAATTTCTTGAAAAGCTTTCAAAAACCAAATGCATGCCTTTAAATGTCTATTTTTACTTCTATACTTGTGATATATGTGTGTTTATGAGCTTTTGTAAACATGCATGGGAAGACATTTGGCTAGAATGTGATGATAGATGAAATCGCGTATGGGACAGTCTTCTGTCTTGTTGGTACGAGGTGCTTTTTACCAGGTAAATGATGTTTAAAATGTGTGAAAATTGGTAGATAACTAGTTTTGCCAGTTCTGAGCATTTTTTGTAGACATATGCCAAAGCTAATTTTGACTCTAAGGTCCTCAAAATTGAAAATTTTCAAAATGTGTCCAAATCTGGAAAATCTGGGAAAATGAAGCAGGTTTTGGTAGATTCACTGACCTTGTAGAACGAACCAATTTTGACTTAGTAAATGATATCCAAAATGCATGAAATTTGGTATGCTGCTATATTTTTCAGTTCTAGACATTGTTATCAGAAATGGACTAAGGCTAAATCTGACCCTAAGGCCCGAAAAACGACAAGTATTGAAATGTGTGCAAATCTGGACAATTTTGCGTAGTCTCACTGTTTTGGCTATAACTCTTGAACCTGATCTCCAATGATGCGAGGTTTGTTTCTGGATTTAGTTCACTCCTTAAGATTTAATTTGACATTTTGTTTACTGGAATTGGAGTTTGTTTGCTTGTCTCAATGATTGTGAGAAAACAGACCTTTGCAATGAGGTTTTCATCTAGTGATTTGCCTTGAAAATTATTGTAACTTCTCTTGTTGTACTAAATGCTTGGGATTGTGGCACTTGGATGTTGTGTGGACTGTTTTGAATGTTTGAGGGTATTTGAATTAATCAATGCATGGCTTGAGTTTAATTACGTGACAACTTAGGGCTTAATCGCATGGGTAAGCATGAATTGGAACCCCAATGACTAGGAAAACTCGCTAAGTGTTGATCCTATGAATATCGTGTTTAATTAAGTAATTAGTAGGCTGCCCGTAGTTGGTCTCATAGCCCTAAACATGATTTCGATGATTACATGTTGACAAGTAGGCCTTTCTTGCACCCGGTCCCATGTAGATGTCGTTGCATGTTGAATAATCTTATTATTTGATTACGTGAACTTCAAAATGAGTTATATGACTTGATTTACATGCGTTACATGGCTGCCCGTTTAATATTCATATAACTCCATGTGCCTTTCAAGTGAAATTACTTGTCATCTCGTGCCTCACGTGTTTACTTGTCAATGTGCAATCTTATGACTGCTCGGAGGTAATCTACTTTGTTGTCCTCCTAATGTGATATATTAAATGTCATAAATGTGCATTGCATACAAGGTTGAAACCTTTTATTCTGGCGTGGAAGCGTTCACCCACACCAGGCGGCATCGGGCTTGCCGGTGCAACCGTGACTACCATTGTCCAATTCCCTCTCTCGCTTGGGGGCTAGACTTCCTCGGAGAGTTGGGTTGTAGGATTTCAGGGTATATCTGGAGTACACCCATTTGGCGTGATAAGGGTATGATTTGAAGTCGACCGCAACAACTGATACTGGAAATGAACTGAGAGCAAAAGCTCACTGTATCCTTTTCATTATCTGTATAAGTACTCTCGCTTGGTTCCTAGAGGACCTCGGGGAGGAAAGACGGGTAACTGTGTTCTTTTACTTTTATATTACATTATGAACTTACTTGTGATGCTTGAAAAAGGGGTTTCATAAGTTGAACCAGAAAAAGAGTTTCAAAACTTATTTCTCGCTCCCCCTCGCTGAGTTCATAAGGACTCACCCTCTTTTATCATCTCAGGTGAAGAAGACCAGGAACAGGTACCCGAGGACAACGTGCCTAATGATTGCTTGCCCTACGTGCCTTATTTGACTATGGCTATTTTGTGAACGATATGTTGCTTGAAGACTATTTCTTATTTTGCTTGTTGTTGTATTGTAAATGACCCCCGTTGTAATTTCGGGTCTAATTTTGAATTGTACTGATCATAACTAGATAGACACTACTATGGTCGTTTTTGCTATCGCTATTGACTGGTATCTATCATAGGATTATGAAGTATTAGGTAAGGATTAAGTAAAATGAATCTATCCAATCTTAAGCAGGTACTCATTGTTAAGCTAAGATCAACATGTACTTTTGTAACAAGGATTAACAAACAAACGAGACATAGTATCATGCTAGGCTGTTAATCAAACGCGACTTCGAGACCACTAGTAGGCGTTTCAATTGGTTATAAACAGTAATCCTAGTTGGAAATAAATTTGAGATTAAAAGTTTTGAGGTCTTTATAAGATTAGGTCAAACTAAGGAGCCTAATTACAGCCGTTATGCTGCCGGTTTTCTGGAGAATTTGTGGAGTTTAGGCTAAAACATTAAGTGTTAAACTTTTATGAACGATTAAGTACGTGATATGACTTGAATGTTTAGATCACACCCTAGTCTAACCTTTATAGGTCAGAGAGCTTTCCAAAGGTATGCTGTGCACCGCATAACTCCTTCGGATCAAAAGTTATGGGCACTGGAGCGACGTAGACCTGGTCCCAAGCCCCACGCCCTCGGTTTGCAGGCCCAGCCTCTGCGTGAGGCGAAGTTGTCTTGCCCAAGGTGTCGTGGGATTCAGAAACAGAAATATGATGGATTAGATTTTCGTCATTTTCACGGCTCACGATGTACGATCAGGGACAGAAAAACATAGCAAAAGAAGAAAACTGTCCCGAAACTAATGAAAACATTCGATTTTTGGATCCAAATACAGCAACAGCCGAGCAGGGTTATTTCCCCCATCGTAGAGCTCTCGGAGAGCTTTCCAACGGTATGTTGTGCGTCGCGTAACTCCTTACGGATCAAAAGTTATAGACACCGAAGCGAGGGAGACCTGGTCCCAAGCCCCACGTCGTAGGTTTGCAGGCCCAGCCTCTACATGAAGCGAAGTTGTCTTGCCCAAGGTGCTGTGGGATTTGGTAATAGAAATGTGATGGATTAGGTTGTCATCCTTTTCGCGGCTCACGACGTACGATCTGGGATAGAAAAACTGAGCAAAATAAGACAAGTGTCTCGAAACTAATGAAAACGTTAGATTTTGGTCTTTGGAAATAGGCGCAGCCGAGAAGACTTGGTGCCCTCATCGTAGAGCTCTCAGAGAGCTTTCCAACGGTATGTTACGCGACGAAGACCTGTTCCTAAGCCCCACGCCCTCGGTTTGCAGGCCCAGCCTCTACGTGAAGCGAAGTTGTCTTGCCCAAGGTGCCGTGGGATTCAGGAATCGAAATGTGATGGATTAGGTTGTCGTCCTTTTTGCGGCTCACGACGTACGATCCGGGATAAAAAAAAGAGCGCAAAAGAAGAAAAGTGTCCCGAAATTCATAAAATGTTCAATTTTTATCTCTGAAAACAGCCGCAGCCGAGCAGGCTTGCTACTCCTATCGTAGAGCTCTTAGAGAGCTTTCCAATGGTATGTTGTGCGTCACGTAACTCCTTACAGATCAAAAGTTATGGGCACCAGGACGACGGAGACCTGGTCCCAAACCCCACGTCCTTGGTTTGCGGGACCAGCCTCTACGTGAAGCGAAGTTGTCTTGCCCAAGGTGTTGTGGGATTCGGTAATAAAAGTATGATGGATTACATTGTCGTCCTTTTCGTGGCTCACGACGCACGATCCGTGATAGAAAGACAATGCAAAAGAAGAAAAGTATCCCGAAACAGATGAAAACGTTTGATTTTGGTCCCTGAAAACAGGCACAGCCGAGCAGGCTTGCTACCCCCGTTGTAGAGTTCTCGGAGATCTTTTCAACGGTATGCTATATGTCGCGTAACTCATTACGGATCAAAAGTTATGGGCACCGGAGCGACGGAGACCTGGTCCCAAGCCCTACGTCCTCGGTTTGCGAGCCCAGCCTCTACGTGGGGCGAAGTTGTCTTGCCCAAGGTGCCGTAGGATTCAGTAATAGAAATGTTATGGATTAGGTTGTTGTCTTTTTCGCGGCTCATGACGTACGTTCCGGGACAAAATAACAGCGCAAAAAAAGAAAAGTGTCCCGAAATTGATGAAAAAATGTTCGATTTTGGGCTCTGAAAACAGGCGTAACCGAGCAAGCTTACTGCCACCGCCATAGAGCTCTCGGAGAACTTTCCAATGGTATGTTGTGCGTCGCGTCACTCGTTACAAATCAAAAGTTATGGGCATCGGAGCGACGGAGACCTGGTCCCAAGCCCCACGTCCTCGGTTTGTGGGCCCAACCTCTACGTGAAGTGAAGTTTTCTTGCCCAAGGTGCCGTGGGATTCGGTAATTGAAATGTGATGGATTAGGTTGTCGTCCTTTTTACAGCTCACGACGTACAATTCGGGACAAAAAAACAGAGCAAAAGAAGAAAAGTGTCCCAAAACTGATGAAAATGTTCGATTTTGGTCTCTGGAAATAGGCGGAGCAAAGCAAGCTTGGTGCCCTTGTCGTAGAGTTCTTGGAGAGCTTTCCAACGGCATGCTGTGTGCCGTGTAACTTCTTACGGATCTAAAGTTATGGCCACCGAATCGACGAAGGCCTGGTCCCAAGCTCCACGTCCTCAGTTTGCGGGCCCAACCTCTACGTGAAGCGAAGTTGTTTTGCCCAAGATGCCGTGGGCTTTGGTAATAGAAATATGATTGATTACGTTGTCGTCCTTTTCGTGGCTCACGACGTACGATTCGGGATGAAAAAATAGGGTAAAAAAAAAAGTATCCCAAAACTGATAAAAACATTCGATTTTGGGCTCCGAAAATGGGCGCAGCCTAGCAGGCTTGATGCTCCCGTCGTAGAGCTCTCATAGATCTTTCCAACGGTATGTTGTGCGGCACGTAACTCCTTACGGATCAAAAGTTATGGGCACCGGAGCGACGGAGACCTGGTCCCAAGCCCCACGCTCTTGGTTTGCGGGCCTAGCCTCGACGTGAAGCGAAGTTGTCTTGTCCAAGGTGCCGTGGGATTCGGGAATAAAAATGTGATGGATTAGGTTGTCGTCCTTTTTGCGGTTTACGACGTAAGATCTAGGACAAAAAAAACAGCGCAAAAGAAGAAAAGCCCAAAACTGTTGAAAACGTTCAATTTTGGGTACCAAAAACAGGCGCAGCTGAGCAAGCTTGCTACACTCATCATAGAGCTCTCGGAGAGCTTTCCAACGGTATGTTGTGCGTCATATAACTCCTAACGGATCAAAAGTTATGGGCACCGGAACGACGGAGACCTGGTCCTAAACCCCACGTCGTCGGTTTGGGGGCCCAACCTCTACGTGAAGAGAAGTTGTCTTGCCCAAGGTGCTGTGGGATTCAGTAATAAAAATATGATGGATTACTTTGTCGTCCTTTTCGTGGCTCACGAAGTACGATCCGGGACAGAAAAACAGCGCAAAAAAAGAAAAGTATCCCAAAACTAATGAAAACATTTGATTTTGGTCTCTGAAAATAGGCGCAGCGGAGCAGGCTTGCTACCTTCGTCGTAGAGTTCTCGGAGAGCTTTCCAACAGTATATTGTGCATCGGGTAACTCGTTACAGATCAAAAGTTATGGGCACCGGAGCGACGGAGACCTGGTCCCAAGCCCCACGCCCTTGGTTTGCGGGCCCAGCCTCTACATGAAGCAAAGTTGTCTTACCCAAGGTACTGTTGGATTCGATAATAGAAATGTGATGGATTAGGTTGTCGTCCTTTTCGTGGCTCATGACGTACAATCCGGGACGGAAAAATAGCACAAAGGAAGAAAAGTGTCCTGAAACTGATGAAAATATTCGATTTTGGGCTCTAAAAACAGGCGCAGCCTAGCAAGCTTGCTGCCCCCGTCGTAGAGCTCTCAGAGTGCTTTCCAATAGTACACTGTGCGCTGCGTAACTCCTTACGGATCAAAAGTTATGGGCATCGGAGCGACGGAGACTTGGCCCAAGCCCCACGCCCTCGGTTTACGAGCCCAGCCTCTACGTGAGGCGAAGTTGTCTTGCCCAAGGTGCCGTGGGATTCGGGAATAGAAATGTGATGGATTAGGTTTTCGTCATTTTCGCAGCTCATGACGTACGATCCGGGACAGAAAAATAGAGCAAAAGAAGAGTATCCCGAAACTGATGAAAATGTTCAATTTTTGACTCCGAATACAGCCGCAGCCGAGCAAGGGTTTTTCCCCCGTCGTAGAGCTCTCAGCGATCTTTCCAACGGTATACTGTGCGCTACGTAACTCCTTACGAATCACAAGTTATAGACACCAGAGCGACGGAGACCTGGTCCCAAGCCCCACGCCCTCGGTTTGTGGGCCCAGCCTCTACGTGAAGCAAAGTTGTCACGCCCCAACCCGACCTAAGGAGGCTAGACTTAGGTATGACCTAATTCATTTATACTATTTCACATTCTTAGCCTTTTTGTTATGATTTAATGTTTAACGTTGGCCTAGAACTCCAAAAGATTTTCCGGAAATCCGGCAGCATGTCGGCTATATTTAAGACCTTTGGCTTGACCTATTTTCTAAAATGCCTCAAAACTTCCAATCCTTGATTCGATTCCCACTAAGATTCCTATTTTGTCATCAACCGATATGCCTACTAATTTATTTTGAAAGTCTCATTTGGTTAATAAGCCTAGCTTGATAACTATGTTCCATTTATTTGTCAATTTACTATTATACAAGTACCTATTATCATTTAGGGTACAGGTGAGTACCTAAGTGAAATTAGATAGAGTTAACTTAGTGGATTAATCATCTAGTGGTTTAAACGCCTACGATAACTACTATACGAGATAATGAAAGCAAATAGCCAAATAAAGAGTTCGTCTAGTTATAGATAGTACAATCCCAAAATTAGACCCAAATTACAATGGGGTCATTTATATCAACAAAATAAATATTCTTCAAAGCAAACACAACGTTCACAAAACAGCCACTGTCAAGCAAGGCACATAAAGCACGTAATCACTCCAAGGATTCATCAACAAGCACATTCTCCTCGGGTACCTATTCCTGATCTTCTTCACCTGTGATGATTAAAGAGGGTGAGTCCTTATGAACTCAGCGAGGGGGAACGAGAAATACATTTTGAAACTCTTTTCCGGTTAAACTTATGGAAAAACCCTTTTTGAAAGCATGACATATAACACAAGTATGTTTATAACATAATATAAATGTAAATGAATACATTTACCCGTCTTTCTTCCCTGAGGTCTTCTAGGAACCAAGCGAAAGTACTTAAACACATAGTGAAAAGGATACGGTCAGCTTTCGCTCTCAAGATCGACCGGTGAGCATTTGCTCTCAAGATCATTTCTGATAACAGTTGTTGTGGCCGGCTTCAATCATCCACTTATAATGCCAAATGGGTGTACTCCGGATGTACCCCGAAATCGTACGACCTAACTCTCCGAGGAAGTCTAGCCCACAAGCGAGAGAGGGAATTGGACCATGGTAGTCATAGTAGCACCGGCAAGCCCGATGCCGCCCGGCGTGCGTGAAACGCTACCATGCCTAAATGAAAGGTTGCAACCTTATATGCAACGCACATGTATGCCATTTAACATTTCACATTGGGAGGTCAACAAAGTAGGTTGCCTCCGAGCAAGTATATGATCACATTTTGACATATTGGCATATAAGGCATTGTAAGAACATATAATCATTTCATATATCAATTTGAAAGCAATTAAACTTCCACGGGTAGCCAAGTAATCATGTTCAAATAATCCATAGAATGTCTTTTAACAAATCACATTAGGAGGACAACAAAGTAGGTTGCCTCCGAGCAAGTATAAGATCACATATTGACAAGTAAACGAATGAGGCATGCTTAACACGAATTTTCACTTTGTAAAACACATAGAGTTATATGAACATTAAACGGGCAGCCATGTAACACATGTAAATCAAGTCATATAACTCATTTCGAGGTTCACGTATCAAGTATTAAGATCATACAAGCATGCAACGACATTTACATGAGACCGGGTGCAAGAAGAGTTTACTTATCAACATGTAATCATCGGGAATCATATTTAGAGTTATAAAAACAATTACGGGCAGCCCATTAACATTCCTCAACATCAATTTATAATTCACACAAGAGTGGTCTATGACTTGGGAGTCTACGGGCCATTAGGGTTTACAAGGCCGTGCTTGGGGTTGGTTTTGTTTGCTAAGCACCACAAGTAACACTTAAACCATTTCAAGCATACTTAACATTTATTAGGCAGCCTACTAACCACACAATTGAACACATTTAGACATAGGATCATCACTTTAACAAGTTTTCATAAGCAATAGGGCCTTAATTCCACGTTTACACATGCAGTTAAGCAAACCATTCATCAATTAGTGATCCCAAGTCATACATCATTCAAATTAAGCAACCCCAACCAGCCACAACAGTCCACACAACATCTAAGTGCCACAATTCCAAGCACTCAATACCACAAGAGAAGTTACAACATGTTTCAAAGCATATCACTAAACAAAACCTCACTGCAATGGTCTGTTTTCCCACATTCGATTAGACAAGCAAAAAATCTCCAATTTCAGTCAACAAAATGTAAAATTAAATATTAATTAGTGATTTAAGTCTAGGAACAAACCTCACATCATTTGGAGTTCGGATTTAGGAGTTATGGCCAAAATCGTAAGACTACGTAAAACTGTCTAGTTTTAGACACATTACGAGTTTTGCTATTTTCGAGGGTCTTAGAGTCAGAGTTGGCTTTGGTCTATTTCTGGTAAAAATGTCCAGAACTGAAACAATTAGCAACCTTCCAAGTTTTATGCAATTTCACTAACATTTACTAGGTCAAAAACGCTTCATTCTATCGAGCTAGTAATCTGCCAGAAACCTATTTCATAGTTCCAGATTTTCTAGATTTAGACACCTTTCGATATTTTGCCATTTTGGAAGCCTTAGATTCAAAATTTGACTTGACCTATTTCTACAAAAAATGCTCAGAACTAGCAAAACTAGTGACATACCAATTTTAACGCATTTTCAACATCATTTACTAGGCCAAATGCTCTTCGCTCTACCAAGTCAGAAATCTGTCAGCTACACGATTTTACCCATCTTCAAGTTCTAGCCAAAAATCTAGCCATGCATGGTCATATAAGCTCATATACACACATATACAACAACTACAGAGGTAAATATAGTCATATGAAGGCATGCATGTGATTTTTGAAAGCTTTTAAAAGAGTTTAATCCTCACCTTAGCAAATCGATAGATGAAGATGCACAAACGCTCTTTGAATCCTACAACTAGACCCTTTTCCTTGCTTTGGCCAAGAGGTATCTTGATTTCCCTTAAATCCTAGCTTAGTTAGCTTGTGTAGAAGGTGTGCATGTGTTTAGAACAAAAAGAAATGGAAGAAAACCATCAAAACTTTACCTAGGCCAAAAATGATGAGTTATGAGCTTGTATGAGACTTTCTTGCGTGTTTGCTTGCTATGGCCGAGCTTGGGAGAGTCTTAGAGATTCCGTGAGAGATTGTGAGGAGTCTTGGGAGCTCAAAGGCTGCCTTGGTCGAAAATGGAGAGAGAATGGGAGAGTTTGTGAGGAAAAGTGAAGTTTTAGTGTGTTGATGTGTGTGTGCTCGGTTTTGGTGAGTTGAGAGAGCATGTGTGAGATGTTTTTGATGTAAAATCTGAATTTTAATTGTATTTGGATACCTTGGTCAAAAACGAGGGCTAGGGTAGTGTGTGGTGTGTATTTTTTTATGCGTTCTTGTGCTTTGTGAGGAATATTGAGTGTTTAAAATATGATTGTTTTTGTTTGTCTATCCTAGGTAGCATGGTGTCTTGTGTTGTCATAGGAATATTGGAAAATTAGGGAATCTAGGTAGAATAAAATATAGGAATATTTGTTGATGAGTTTGAATTATGAATAGAATAATAGATAGTAGGAAATGTAAGAATAGTTTAGTGTTATTTTATTGTTAGTGGAGTTTGTAGAGAATTTGAATTAGGAATATAATATTAGTTAGTGGATTGTGTAGGATTATTTTATAGTCTAGTGCTTTATGTAGGATTCTTTATTGGTTAGCGTGCGAGCACGCTTTTTTAGGTCTAGGGAACGCACTACGAGACACGTATAGAAATCAATATGGGGCATGAATCACGAGGTAGACATGAACTACAAGGTAAGACACGTACTTTAAGATAAATGCATGGATTCCAATACAAATGCACGCAACCGTAGGTGAATGCATGTAAACCAATACAAGGCACGTAATTCAATGCAATGCACGTAAATTGAGGTACCAACTCTTAAACCTAGATAAGGGCACGCAGTTCAAGGTCAGTGGACACAAATCGAGGTATCGCACGTAAATAGAAGTCAGGGCACGTAAATTGAGGATTAGGGCACACAAATCTAGGTCAAGGAACGTAAGACGAGGCATGCACAAAAACCAAGACAGGACATGCAATCCAAGGTTGGTCATACAGTTCTGGGTCTAAGGCACGCATATCGAGGTAAGACACGTAATTCGGGGTCGAGCCTCACAGAAGTTGTCTTGCTCAAGGTGCCATGGGATTCGGTAATAGAAATGTGATGGATTAGGTTGTCGCCCTTTTCACGGCTCACGGCGTACGATCCAGGACGGAAAAACAGCGAAAAAGAAAAAAAGTATCCCAAAACTGATGAAAACATTCGATTTTGGGCTCCAAAAAAAGGCGCAATTGAGCAGCCTTGCTGCCGCCATCGTAGAGCTGTCAAAGAGCTTTCCAAAGTTACGTTGTGCGACGCGTAACTTCTTACGGATCAAAAGTTATGGGCACTAGAGTGACGGAGATCTGGTCCCAAGCCCTACGCCCTCGGTTTGCGGGCCCAGCCTCTACGTGAGGCGAAATTGTCTTGCCCAAGGTGTCATAGGATTCGGGAATAGAAATGTGATGGATTGGGTAGTCGTCCTTTTCGTGGCTCACGACGTACGATCCGGGACAAAAAAATACAGCGCAAAAGAAGAAAAATGTCCCAAAACTAATGAAAACGTTCAATTTTTATCTATGAAAATAGTTGCAGCCAAGCAGGCTTGCTACCCCCGTCGTAGAGCTCTCGGATAGCTTTCCAACAGTATGTTGTGCGTCACGTAACTCCTTACGGATCAAAAGTTTTGGGCACCGGAGCGACGGAGACCTGGTCCCAAACCCCACATCCTCGGTTTGCAAGCCCAGCCTCTATGTGAAGCGAAGTTGTCTTGCCCAAGGTGTCGTGGGATTCGGTAATAAAAGTATGATGGATTACGTTGTCGTCCTTTTCGTGGCTCACGATGTACGATCCAGGACAGAAAAATAGCGCAAAAGAAGAAAAGTGTCCCTAAACTGATGAAAACGTTTGATTTTGGTCTCGAAAAATAGGCGCAGCCTAGTAGGCTTGCTACCTTCGTCATAGAGTTCTCGGAGAGCTTTCCAATGGTATGTTGTGCGTCGCGTAACTCATTACGAATCAAAAGTTATGGGCATCGAAGCGTCGGAGACCTGGACTTAAGCCCCACGCCCTCGGTTCGCGGGCCGAGCCTCTACGTGAGGCAAAGTTGACGTGCCCAAGGTGCCATTGGATTCAGTAATAGAAATGTGATGGATTAGGTTGTCATCCTTTTTGCGGCTCATGACGTATGATCCGGGACGGGAAAAAAGCGCAAAAGAAGAAAAGTGTCCTGAAATTGATGAAAACGTTCGATTTTGGGCTCTGAAAATAGGCGCAGCTGAGCAAGCATACTGCCCTCGTCGTAGAGCTCTCGGAGAGTTTTCCAACGGTATATTGTGCGTCGCGAAACTCTTTATGGATCAAAAGTTATAGGCACCGAAGCGACGGAGACCTAGTCCCAAGCCCCACGCCCTCGGTTTGCGAGCCCAGCCTTTACGTGAGGTGAAGTTGTTTTACCCAAGGTGTCATGGGATTTGCGAATAGAAATGTGAAAGATTAGGTTTTCGTCATTTTTGCAGCTCACGACGTACGATCCGGGACAGAAAAACAGCGCAAAAGAAGAAATGTGTCCCAAAACTGATGAAAATGTTCTATTTTTGGCTCCAAATATAGTCTTAGCCGAGCAGGGTTGTTTTCCCCATCGTAGAGCTCTCAGAGACCTTTCCAACGATATGCTGTACGCCGCGTAACTCCTTACAGATCAAAAGTTATGGGCACCGGAGCGACAGAGACCTGGTCCTAAGCCCCACGTCCTCGGTTCATAAGCCCAACCTCTATGTGAAGCGAATGTGTCTTGCCCAAGGTGTCGTGGGATTCGGTAATAGAAATGTGATGGATTAGGTTGTCATCCTTTTCACGGCTTACGATGTACAATCCGGGACAGAAAAATAGAGCAAAAGAAGAAAAGTGTCCCGAAACTGATGAAAACGTTCGATTTGGGTCTCTAGAAACAGGCGTAGCTGAGCAGGCTTGGTACCCTCGTCGTAGAGTTCCCGGAGAGCTTTCCAACGGTATGTTGTGCACTGCATAACTCGTTACGGATCAAAAGTTATGGGCACCGGAGCGACGGAGACCTAGTCCGAGGCCCTACGCCCTCGGTTTGCAGGCCTAGCCTCTAAGTGAAGCGAAGTTGTCTTGCCCAAGGTACCGTGGGATTCGGTAATAGAAATGTGATGGATTAGGTCGTCGTCCTTTTCGCGGCTCACGACGTACGATCCGGGACGAAAAAACAGCGTAAAAGAAAAAAAGTGTCCCAAAACAGATGAAAACGTTTGATTTTGGGCTTCGAAAAAAGGCGTAGCCGAGCAAGCATGCTGCCCCCGTCGTAGAGCTCTCAGAGAGCTTTCCAACAGTTTGCTGTACGACGCGTAACTCCTTACGGATCAAAAGTTATGGGCACTGGAGCGACGGAGACCTGGTCCCAAGCCCCACACCCTCAGTTTGCGGGCCCAGCCTCAACGTGAGGCGAAGTTGTCTTGCCCAAGGTGCCATGGGATTCGGGAATAGAAATGTGATGGATTAGGTTGTCGTCTTTTTCACGGCTCACGACGTAAGATCCGGGACAAAAAAAATAGCGGAAAAGAATAAAAGTGTCCCGAAACTAATGAAACGTTTTATTTTTATCCCCAAAAACAGTCGCAGCCAAGCAGGCTTGTTACCCCGTCGTAGAGCTCTCAGAGAGCTTTACAACAGTATGTTGTGCGTCGCGTAACTCTTTACGGATCAAAAGTTATGGGCACCGGATCGACGGAGACCTGGTCACAAACCCCATGTCCTCGATTTGCGAGCCTAGCCTCTACGTCAAGCGAAGTTGTCTTGCCCAAGGTGCCACGAGATTCGGTAATAAAAATGTGATGCATTATGTTGTCGTCCTTTTAGTGGCTCACAACGTACGATCCAGGACAGAAAAACAGCGGAAAAGAAGAAAAGTATCCCGAAACTGTTGAAAGCATTTGATTTTGGTCTCTGAAAATAGGTGTAGCCGAGCAGGCTTGCTGCCTTCGTCGTAGAGTGCTCGGAGAGCTTTTCAACAGTATGTTGTGCGTCGCGTAACTCTTTACGGATCAAAAGTTATGGGCACTGGAGCGATAGAGACCTGGTCTCAAGCCCCACGCCCTCGTTTTGCGGGCCCAGGCTCTACGTGAAGTGAAGTTTTCTTGCCCAAGATGCCATGGGATTCGGTAATAGAAATGTGATGGATTAGGTTGTCGTCCTTTTGGCAGCTCACGACATACGATCCGGGACAGAAAAACAGCGAAAAAGAAGAAAAGTGTCCCAAAACTGTTGAAAGCGTTTGATTTTGGTCTCTGAAAATAGGCGCAGCTGAGCAGGCTTGTTGCCTTCATCGTAGAGTTCTTGGAGAGCTTTCCAACGGTATGCTATGCGTCGCGTAACTCGTTACGGATCAAAAGTTATGGGCACTGGAGCGACCGAGACTAGGTCCCAAGCCCCACGCCCTCGGTTTGCGGGCCCAGCCTCTACGTGAGGCGAAGTTGTCTTGCCCAAGGTTCCTTTGGATTCGGTAATAGAAATGTGATGGATTAGGTTGTCGTCCTTTCTGCTGCTCACGACGTACGATTCGGGATGAAAAAACAGCGCAAAAGATTAAAAGTGTCCAGAAACTAATGAAAACGTTCAATTTTGGGCTCCAAAAATAGGCGCAGCTGAGCAACCTTGTTGCCCCCGTCGTAGAGCTCTCGGAGATCTTTCCAACGTTATGCTGTGCGCCGCGTAACTCCTTACGGATCAAAAGTTATGGGCACCGGAGCGACGGGGAGCCGGTCCCAAGCCTTACGCCCTTGTTTTGCGGGCCCACCCTCTACGTGAAGGGAAGTTGTCTTGCCCAAGATGCCATGGGATTCGGTAATAGAAATGTGATGGATTAGGTTGTCGTCCTTTTGACGGCTCACGACGTACGATCCGGGACAGAAAAACAGCATAAAAGAAAAAAGGTGTCCCAAAATTGATGAAAATATTCGATTTGGGAATAGAAATGTGATGGATTAGGTTTTCGTCATTTTCGCGGCTCACGACGTACAATCCGGGACAGAAAAACAGCGCAAAAGAATAAAAGTGTCCCAAAACTGATGAAAACGTTCGATTTTTGGCTCCGAATACAGCCACAGCCGAGCAGGGTTATTTCCCTCGTCGTAGAGCTCTCGGAGAGCTTTCCAACGGTATGCTGTGCACCGCGTAACTCCTTACGAATCACAAGTTATGGGTACCGGAGCGACGGAGACTTGGTCCCAAGTCCTACGCCCTCGGTTTGCGGGCCCAGCCTCTACGTGAAGCGAAGTTGGTCATGCCCCAACCCAACCTAAGGAGGCTAGACTTGGGTATGACCTAATTGATTTATACTATTTCATATTCTTAGCCTTTTTGTTATGATTTAATACTTAATGTTGACCTAGAACTCCAAAAGATTTTCCGGAAATCCGACAGCATGTTGGCTATATTTAAGACCTTTGGTTTGACCTATTTTCTAAAACGCCTCAAAACTTCCAATCATTGATTCGATTCCCACTAAGATTCCTATTTTGTCATCAACCGATATGCGTACTAATTTATCTTGAAAGTCTCATTTGGTTAATAAGCCTAACTTGATAATTATGTTCCATTTATTTGTCAATTTACTGTTATGCAAGTACCTATTATCCTTTAGGGTACGGGTAAGTACCTAAGTGAAATTAGATAGAGTTAACTTAGTGGATTAATCATCTAGTGGTTTAAACGCTTACGATAACTACTATACGAGATAATGAAAACAAATAGCCAAATAAAGAGTTCGTCCAGTTATAGATAGTACAATCCCAAAATTAGACCCAAATTACAACGGGGTCATTTATATCAATAAAATAAATATTTTTCAAAGCAAACACAACGTTCACAAAACAGCCACTGTCAAGCAAGGCGCATAAAACACATAATCACTCCAAGGATTCATCAACAAGCACATTCTCCTCGGGTACCTGTTCCTGATCTTCTTCACCTGTGATGATAAAACAGGGTGAGTCCTTATGAACTCAGCGAGGGGGAACAAGAAATACATTTTGAAACTCTTTTCCGGTTAAACTTATGAAAAAACCCTTTTTTAAAGCGTGACATATAACACAAGTAAGTTTATAACATAATATAAATATAAATGAACACACTTACCCGTCTTTCTTCCCCGAGGTCCTCTAGGAACCAAGCGAGAGTACTTAAACACATAGTGAAAATGATACGGTCAGCTTTCGCTCTCAAGATCGACCGGTGAGCATTTGCTCTCAAGATCATTTCTGATAACAGTTGTTGCGGCTGGCTTCAATCATCCACTTATCACGCCAAATGGGTGTACTCCGGATGTACCCTAAAATCCTACGACCCAACTCTCCGAGGAAGTCTAGCCCCCAAGCGAGATAGGGAATTGAACCATGGTAGTCACGGTAGCGCCGGCAAGCCCGATGCCGCCCGACGTGCGTGAAACGCTACCATGCCAAAATGAAAGGTTGCAACCTTGTATGAAATGCACATGTATGCCATTTAACATTTCACATTTAACATTGGGAGGTCAACAAAGTAGGTTTCCTCCGTGCAAGTATATGATCGCATTTTGACATATTGGCATAAAAAGCATTGTAAGAACATATAATCATTTCATATATCAATTTGAAAGCAATTAAACTTCCACGGGCAGCCAAGTAATCATGTTCAAATAAGCCATAGAATGTCTTTTAACAATTCACATTAGGAGGACAACAAAGTAGGTTGCCTCCGAGCAAGTATGATCCGGGACGGAAAAATAGCGCAAAAAAAGAAAAGTGTCCCGAAACTGATGAAAATGTTCAATTTTGGGCTCCGAAAATAGGCGTAGCCGAGCAGGCTTGCTGCCCCTATCGTAGAGCTCTCGGAGAGCTTTCCAACAGTATGTTTTGCGCCGTGTAACTCCTTACGGATCAAAAGTTATGGGCACATAAGCGACGGAGACCTGGTCCCAAGCCCCGTGCCCTCGGTTTCCTGGCCAAGTCTCTACGTGAAGCGATGTTGTCTTTCCCAAGGTGCCGTAGGATTCGGTAATAGAAATTTGATGGATTAGGTTGTTGTCCTTTTTGCGGCTGACGACGTATGATCCGGGATAGAAAAACAGCGCAAAAGAAGAAAAGTGTCCCGAAACTGATGAAAATGTTCTATTTTGGACTCCGAAAAGAGGAACTGCTAAGCAGGCTAGCTGCCCTTATCGTAGAGCTCTTGGAGAGCTTTCCAATGGTATGTTGTGCGCCACGTAACTCCTTACGGATCAAAAGTTATGGGCACCGGAGCGACGGAGACCTGGTCTCAAGCCCCACGCCCGCGGTTTGCAGGCCCAGCCTTTACGTGAAGGGAAGTTATCTTGCCCAAGGTGTCGTGGGATTCTATAATAGAAATGTGATGGATTAAGTTGTCGTCCTTTTCGCAGCTCACGACGTAAGATCCGGGATGAAAAAACAGGACAAAAGCAGAATAGTGTCACGAAACTGATTAAAATATTCAATTTTGGGCTCTGAAAATAAACGCAGCCGAGTAGGCTTGCTACCACCGTCGTAGAGCTCTCGGAGAGCTTTCCAACAGTATGTTGTGCGCCGCGTAACTCCTTACGGATCAAAAGTTATGGGCACCAGAGCGACAAAGACCAGGTCCCAAGCACCACGCCCTCAGTTTGCAGGTCTAGCCTCTACGTGAAGTGAAGTTGTCTTGCCCAATGTGCCATGGGATTTGGTAATAGAAATGTGATTGATTAAGTTGTCGTCCTTTTCGCGCCTCACGACGTACAATCCGGGACGGAAAAACATCACAAAACAAGAAAAGTGTCACAAAACTGATGAAAACGTTCAATTTTGGGCTCTAAAAATAGGGGCGTAGGGGCAGCCGAGTAGGCTTGCTATCCCCGTCGTAGAACTCTCAGAGAGCTTTCCAATGGTATACTGTGCGCCGCGTAACTCCTTACGGATCAAAAGTTATGGGCACCAGAGCGACGGAGATCTGGTCCTAAGCCCCACGCCCTCGGTTTGCGGGCCAATCCTCTACGTGAAGTGAAGTTCTCTTGCCCAAGGTTCCATGGGATTTGGTAATAGAAATGTGATAGATTAGGTTGTCGTCCTCTTCGCGGCTCACGACTTACGATCCGGGACGAAAAAATAGCACAAAAGAAGAAAAATATCCCGAAACTGATGAAAACGTTGGATTTTGGTCTTCGAAAACCGGCACAGCACAGCAAGCTGGCTGCCCCGGTCGTAGAGCTCTCGGAGTGTTTTCCAACAGTATACTGTGCGCCACGTAACTCCTTACGGAACAAAAGTTATGGGCATCGGAGTGATGGATACCTGTTCACAAGCCCCACGCCCTAGTTTTGTGAGCCGAGCCTCTACGTGAAGTAAAGTTCTCTTGCCTAAGGTGTTGTGGTATACTATAATAGAAATGTGATGGATTAGGTAGTCGTCCTTTCTGCGGCTCACGACGTACGATCCGAGACTGAAAAATAGCGCAGTAGAAGAAAAGTATCACGAAACTGACGAAAACGTTTGATTTTGGGCTCAGAAAACAGTCACAGCCAAGCAAGCTTGCTGTCCCCGTCGTACAGCTCTCGAAGAGCTTTCCAACGGTATACTGTGCTCTATGTAACTCCTTACGGATCAAAAATTATGGGCACCAGAGCGACGGATACCTGGTCACAAGCACTATGCCCTCGGTTTGCGGGTCCTGCCTCGACGTGAAGTGAAATTCTCTTACCCAAGGTGTCATCGGATTCGTTAATAGAAATGTGATGGATTAGGTTGTCGTCCTTTTCGCGGCTGATGACTTACGATCTGGGACGAAAAAACAGCGCAAAAGAAGAAAAGTGTCCCGAAACTGATGAAAACGTTCAATTTTGTACTCTAAAAATAGGCACAGCCTAGAAGACTTGGCGTTCCTGTCGTAGAGCTCTCGGAGACCTTTCGAAAGATATGATGTACGCCGCGTAACTCCTTACGGATCAAAATTTATGGGCACCGGAGCGACGGATACCCGGTCAAAAGTCCCACGCCCTCGGTTTACGGGCCCAGCCTCTACGTGAAGTGAAGTTCTCTTGCCCAAGGTGCTATGGGATTCGGTAATAGAAATGTGATGGATTATATTGTCGTATTTTTTGCGACTCACGATGTACGATCCGGGACGAAAAAACAACACAAAAGAATAAAAGTATCCCGAAACAGATGAAAACGTTGGATTTTGGTCTCTGAAAACCGGTGTAGCAAAGCAAGTTTTTACCCCCCGTCGTAGAGCTCTCAGAGTGCTTTCCAACGTTATGTTGTGCGTTGCGTAACTCCTTACGAATCAAAAGTTATGGGCACCAGAGCGACGAATACCTGGTCACAAGCCCCACGCCCTCGGTTTGCTGGCCCAGCCTCTACGTGAAGTAAAGTTCTCTTGCCCAAGGAGCCGTGGGATTCTATAATTGAAATGTGATGGATTAGGTTGTCGTCCTTTTCGCGGCTCATGACGTACGATCCGGGATGGAAAAACAGCGCAGAAGAAGACAAGTGTTCCAAAATTGATGAAAACGTTCGATTTTGGGCTCCAAAAACAGGCACATCTGAGCAAGCTTGCTGCCCCCGTCGTAGAGCTCTCGGAGAGCTTTCCAACGGTATGCTGTGCGCCGCGTAACTCCTTACGGATCAAAAGTTATGAGCACCGAAGCGACGGATACCTAGTGACAAGCCCCACGCCCTCGGTTTACGGGCCCAGCCTCTAAGTGAAGTGATGTTCTCTTGCCCAAGGTGCCGTGGGATTCGGTAATAAAATGTGATCGATTAGGTGGTTGTCCTTTTCGCGGCTCACGACGTACTATCCGGGGTGGAAAAACGGCACAAAAGAAGAAAAGTATCCCGAAACTGATGAAAACATTTGATTTTGGGCTCCGAAACAGGCGCAGCCAAGAAGGATTGCCTCCCCCGTCGTTGAGCTCTCAAAGAGATTTCCAACGGTATGCTGTGCACCGCGTAAATCCTTACAAATCAAAAGTTATGGGCACCGGAGCGACGGATACCGGGTCACAAGCCCCACGCCCTCGGTTTGCGGGCCCAGCCTCTACGTGAAGTGAAGGTCTCTTGCTCAAGGTGCCATGGGATTCGGTAATAGAAATGTGATGGATTAGTTTGTCGTCCTTTTTGCGACTCACGATGTACGATCCGGGACGAAAAAATAGCGCAAAAGAAAAAAAGTGTCCCGAAACTGATAAAAACATTAGATTTTGGGCTCCGAAATTTGGCACAGCCAAGCAGGCTTACTGACCCCGTCGTAGAGCTCTCAGAGAGCTTTCCAACGGTACGCTGTACATCGCATAACTCCTTACGGATCAAAAGTTATGGGCATCGGAGCGACGAATACTTGGTCAGAAGCCCCACGCCCTCGGTTTGCTGGCCCAGCCTCTACGTGAAGTAAAGTTCTCTTGCCCAAGGGGCCTTGGGATTCTGTAATAGAAATGTGATGAATTAGGCTGTTATCCTTTTTGCGGGTCACAACGTACGATCCGGGACGGAAAAACAGCGCAGAAGAAGAAAAGTGTCCCGAAACTGATGAATATGTTTGATTTTGGGCTCCAAAAATAGGCGTAGCTGTGAGGCCCGACCTCGATTTGAGTGCGATACCTCATTTCGTGTGCCCTAACCTAGATTTGTGTGCCTTGACCTAGGTTTAAGAGTCGTGTTTCATTTTGTGTGCCTTGCATTGAATTACGTGCATTCATTTAGGGTTGCGTGCATTTACTTGGGAAACATGCATTCGTCTCGTAGTTCGTGCCTTACCTCGTAGTGTGTGCCCTAGACCTAGGTAAGCGTGCCCACACGCTAATCAAGAAAGCATCTTACACAAAGCACTAGATCATTAATTAATCCTACAAACTCCACTAACTAATATTAAAATGCTAATTCAACTCACTAGAAGACGAAATCTCACAAAAAGCTAGACATTCTTATTCTTTATTCTTTAATTCTTTGCACATCCCAAGCACACAATAAAATAAGCTCAAACCAGACAAAAATTCAGACTTGATCAAGGCCTTGGCCGACCACAAGAAGCATTTGACAAAGATTTGCATAATTCAAAATCATGCCTATACAACCTATGACACAAAGCATAAAAAAATAACCCAAAACCCTACCCAATATACTACATTCTCGACACACTCAATTGCCCATGCTAAGGTGATTCAAAAATATGCTCTTGAAGACACAAAATCAGAATTTTGTGAAGCCCATAGCCGACACATGCATTCAAAGCATCAAAACTCCTCAAGCTTTTCATTTCTTTCTCACATTCTCTCTTTCTCTCATTCACTCTCTCTCTCTCTCTCGCCCTTAGCTGCAATTTTAGTCTCCATAGCTTAAGTTCATCATCCTAAGGTTTATCAAGACATTCAAGCTACTAAGGAACTCGACCAAGCAAGCTAGAGGCAAAGAAACATGCATGCAAGCTCATAGAACACTCATTCGGCCCTTAGGTATGTTTGATAGCTCCTATTTCATTTTCTTTTTGTTCTAGCCACTTGCACATACTAAGAACATGGTTACTAAGCTAGGAATTAGAGAATCTCAAGTTATCTCTCGGCCAAGCAAGGAGAAAAGTCGATCTTGTGCATCATCAAGAGCTTTGTGCATCTTCATTTTTGTCTTGCTAAGGTGAGGGCTAAAACTCATTTGAAAAGCTTTCAAAAACCACATGCATGCCTTTAAATGTCTATTTTTACCTCTGTACTTGTGATATATGTGTGTACATGAGCGTTTGTAAACATGCATGGCAAGACATTTGGCTAGAATGTGAAGATAAGTGAAATCGCGTAAATGACAGTCTTCTGACTTGTTGGAGCAAAGTGAATTTGACCAGGTAAATGATGTTGAAAATGCGTGAACATTGGTAGGTGACTCGTTTTTCCAGTTCTGAGCATTTTTCATAGAAATAGGCCAAAGCCAATTTTGATTCTAAGGTCCCCAAAATGGCAAAACATCGAAAGGTGTCCAAATCTTGAGAATCTGGGAAAATGAAGCAGGTTTTGGCAGATTCACTGTCCTTGTATAACAAACCAGTTTTGACTTAGTAAATGATATAAAAAATGCATGAAATTTGGTATACCGCTATAGTTTTCAGTTTTGGACATTTTTGTCATAAATAGACTAAGGCTAAATCGGACCCTAAGTTCCTCAAAAATGACATGTATTGAAATGTGTACAAATCTGGGCAGTTTTGCGTAGTCTCACGGTTTTGGTTATAACTCTCGAATCTGAACTCCAAATGATGCGAGGTTTGTTTCTGGATTTAGTTGACTTAATAAGATTTAATTTGAAATTTTGTTCACTGGAATTGGAGATTATTTTCTTGTCCAAATGATTGTGGGAAAACAGACCTTTGCAGTGAGGTTTTTATCTAGTGATATGCTTTGAAAATTATTGTAACTTCTCTTGTTGTGTTAAATGCTTGGGATTGTGGCACTTGGATGTTGTGTGGACTGTTTTGAATGCTTGAGGGTGTTTTAATTAATCGATGCATGGCTTGAGTTCAATTACGTGACAACTTGGGGCTTAATCGCACGGGTGAGCATGAATTGAAACCCTAGTGACTAGAAAAACTCACTAAGTGTTGATCTTATGGATATTGTGTTTAATTATATGATTAGTAGGCTGTCGTAGTTGCCTTTATAGCCCTAAATGTGATTCCGATGATTACATGTTGACAAGTAGACCTTTCTTGCACCCGGTCCCACGTAGATGTCGTTGCATGTTGTATAATCTTATTATTTGATTGCGTAAACCCCGAAATGAGTTATATGACTTGATTCACATGTGTTACATGGCTGTCCGTTTAATATCCATATAACTCCATGCGTTTTACAAGTAAAATTACTTGACATAGCATGCCTTGCGTGTTTACTTGTCAACGTGCAATCTTATAATTGCTCGGAGGCAACCTACGTTATTGTCCTCCTAATGTGATATGTTAAATGTTATAAATAAGCATTGCATACAAGGTTGCAACCTTTCATTGTGGCATGGTAGTGTTTCACGCACGCCGGGCGGCATCGGGCTTGCCAGTGCTATCGTGACTACCATGGTCCAATTCCCTCTCTCACTTGGCATTCCACCCTCGGAGAGTTGGGTCATAGATTTTCGAGGTACATCCGGAGTACACCCAAATGGGAGCAATAAGTGGATTATTGAAGTCGTCCACAACAATCGTATCAAAATTGATATTGAGAGCAAATGCTCACCGTATCCTTGAAATGATTGGTAATTGTATCTGTTGCTCAATTTGATTCTTATTACTTGTAATACGTGACATATTTTCAAAAGGGGTTTTTCATAAGTTAACCAGAAAAAGAGTTTCAAAACGTATTTCTCGTTCCCCTTCGCTGAGTTCATAAGGACTCACCCTCTTTTATCATCTCAGGTGAAGAAGACTAGAACAGGTACCCGAGGACAATGTGCCTATTGATGACTCCTTGGAATAATTGCTTGCCCTACGTGCCTTATTTGACTATGGCCATTTTGTGAACGCTATGTTGCTTGAAGACTATTTCTTGTGTTGCTGTTGTTGTATTATAAATGATCCCCGTTGTAATTTGGGGTCAAATTTTGGGTTGTACTGATCATAACTAGATAGACACTCTTATGGTCGTTTTTGCTATCGCTACTGGTTAGTATCTATCACAGGCTTATGAAGTATCAGGTAAAGGATTAAGTAAAATGAATCTATCCAATCTTAAGTAGGTACTCATTGGTAGGCTAAGATCAACAGGTACTTTTGCAATAAGGATTAACAAACAAACGAGACAGAGTTATCATGCTAGGTTGTTAATCAAACGAGACTTCGAGATAACTAGTAGGCGCTTCAATCGGTGATAAATAGTAATCTTTGTTGGAAATGAAATTGAGGTTGAAGGTTTTGAGGCATTTGGAGAATTAGGTCAAACTAAAGAGCCCAATTACAGCCGTTATGCTGCCGATTTTTCCGGAGAATCTGTGGAGTTTAGGCTAAACGTTAAATGTTAAACCTTCATGAACAGTTAAGTACATGAAATGATATGAATGTTTAGATCATATCCTAGTATAACCTCTATAGTTTGGGTTGGGGCGTGACATACATGGCAAGATATTTGGCTAGAATTTGAAGATAGGTGAAATCGTGTAAATGACAGTTTTCTGACTTGTTGGAGCGAAGTGAATTTGACCAGGTAAATGGCATTGAATATGCGTGAAAATTGGTAGGTGACTAGGTTTGCCAGTTCTTAGAATTTTTTGTAGAAATAGGCCAAGGCCAATTTTGATTCTAAGGTCTCCAAAATGGCAAAACATCGAAAGGTGTCCAAATCTGGAAAATCTGGGAAAATAAAGCAGGTTTTTGGCAGTTCACTATCCTTGTAGAACGAACCAGTTTTGACTTAGTAAATGATATCCAAAATGCATGAAATTTGGTATATTGCTACATTTTTCAGTTCTGGACATTTTTTGCAGAAATAGACTAAGGCTAAATCTGACCCTAAGGTCCTCAGAAACGACAAGTATTGAAATGTGTACAAATCTGGATAGTTTTGCGTAGTCTCACGATTTTGGCTATAACTCTTGAATCCGAATGCCAAATGATACGAGGTTTGTTTTTGGATTTAGTTCACTTAATAAGATTTAAATTGACATTTTATTCACTGGAATTGGAGATTGTTTGCTTGTCTAAATGATCGTGAGAAAACAGACCATTGCAGTGAGGTTTTCATCTAGTGATATGCTTTGAAAATTATTGTAACTTCTCTTGTTGTATTAAATGCTTGGGATTGTGGCACTTGGATGTTGTGTGGAATGTTTTGGATGATTAAGGGTGTTTTAATTAATCGATGCATGGCTTGAGTTTAATTACGTGACAACTTGTGGCTTAATCGCACGGGTAAGCATGAATTGAAACCCTAGTGACTATGAAAACGCGCTAAGTGTTGATCCTATGGTTATCGTGTCTAATTATGTAATTAGGGGGCTGCCCGTAGTTGTCTCTATAGCCCTAAATGTGATTCCGACAATTACATGCTGATAAGTAGACTTTTCTTGCACCCGGTCTCATGTAAACATCATCGTATGCTTGTATAACTTTATTACTTGATTACGTGAACTCCGAAATGAGTTATATGACTTGATTTACATGTGTTACGTGGCTACCCATTTAATATTCATATAACTCCATGCATTTTACAAGTGAAATTACATGCCAAACATGCCTAATGTGTTTACTTGTCAACGTGCGATCTTATAACTGCTCGGAGGCAACCTACTTTGTTGTCCTCGTAATGTGATATGTTAAAAGTTATAAATGTGCATTGCATACAAGGTTGTAACCTTTCATTGTGGCATGGTAGCGTTTCACGCACGCGGCGTCATCGGGCTTGCCGGTGCTACCGTGACTACCATGGTCCAATTCTCTCTCTCGCTTGGCATTCCACCCTCGGAGAGTTGGGTCATAGATTTTCGGGGTACATCCGGAGTACACCCAAATGGGAGCGATAAGTTATGACCACCGAAGCGACGGATACCGGGTCAAAAGCCCCACGCCCTCGGTTTGCGGGCCCAGCCTCTACGTAAAGTGAAGTTCTCTTGCTCAAGGTCTAGTGGGATTCGGTAATAGAAATGTGATGGATTAGGTTGTCGTCCTTTTTGCAACTCATAATGTACGATCTGGGACCGAAAAACAGTGCAAAAGAAGAAAAGTGTCTGAAAAATGATGAAAAATTTGGATTTTGGACTCTAAAAACTAGCACAGCCGAGCAAGCTTACTGACCCCGTCGTAGAGCTCTCGGAGAGCTTTCCAACGGTATGCTGTGAACCGCTTAACTCCTTACGAATCAAAAGTTATTGGCACCGGAGCGACGGATACTTGGTCACAAGCCCCACGCCCTCGGTTTGCTGGCCCAACCTCTACGTGAAGTAAAGTTCTCTTGCCCAAGGGGCCGTGGGATTCTGTAATAGAAATGTGATGGATTAGGTTGTTGTCCTTTTTGCAGCTCACGGCGTACGATCCGGGATGGAAAAACAGTTCAAAAGAAGAAAAGTGTCTCGAAACTGATGAAAACGTTCGATTTGGGCTCCAAAAACAGGCGCAGCGGATCAAGCTTGAAACCCCCGTCTTAGAGCTCTCGGAGAGCTTTGCAACGGTATGCTGTGCACCGTGTAACTCCTTACGAATCAAAACTTATGGGCACTGAAGCGACGGATACCTGGTTACAAGCCCTACACCCTCGGTTTGCGAGCCCAGTAGTAAAGTTCTCTTGCCCAAGGTGCCGTGGGATTCTATAATAGAAATGTGATAGATTAGGTTGTCGTCCTTTTCGTGGCTCACGACATACGATCCGGGACGGAAAAACAACGGAGAAGAATAAAAGTGTCCCAAAACTAATGAATACGTTTGATTTTGGGTTCTGAAAATAGGCGTAGCCGAGTAGGCTTGCCGCCCTTGTCATAGAGCTCTTGGAGAGCTTCTACCGATATGCTGTGCGCCACGTAACTCCTTACGGATCAAAAGTTATGGGCACCATAGCGACGGATACTTGGTCACAAGCCTCATGCCCTCTGTTTGCAGGCCTAGCCTCTACTTGAAGTGAAGTTGTCTAGCCTAGGGTGCCGTGAGATTCGAAAATAGAAATGTGATGGATTAGGTTGTCGTCTTTTTTGCGGCTCACGACGTACGATCCGGGACCAAAAAACAGAGCAAAACAAGAAAAGTATCCCAAAACTGATGAAAAAGTTCAATTTTGGGCTCCAAAAATAGGTGCAGCGGAGCAAGCTTGATTCCCCTGTCTTAAAGCTCTCGGAGAGCTTTCCAACGATATGTTGTGCGCCGTGTAACTCCGTACGAATCAAAAGTTATGGGCACCGGAGCGATGGATACCTGGTTACAAGCCCCACGCCCTCGATTTGCGTGCCCAACTTCTACATGAAGCAAAGTTCTCTTGCCCAAGGTGCAGTAGGATGCTATAATAGAAATGTGATGGATTAGGTTGTCGTCCATTTCGCGGCTCACGACTTGCGGTCCGGGATAAAAAAATAGCGCAAAAGAAGAAAAGTATCCCAAAACTAATGAAAACATTCAATTTTGGGCTCTGAAAAAAGGTGCAGGCGAGCAGGCTTGCTACCCCCGACGTAGAGCTCTCAGAGACCTTTCCAACAGTATGTTTTTCGATGCGTAACTCCTTACGGATCAAAAGTTATGGGCACCGGAGCGACGGATACTTGGTCACAAGCCCCACGCCCTCGGTTTGCAAGCCCAGCCTCTACATGAAGTGAATTTCTCTTGCCCAAGGTACCGTGGGATTCAGTAATAGAAATGTGATGGATTAGGTTGTCGTCCTCTTCGCGGCTCACGACTTATGATCCGGAACAGAAAAATAGCGCAAAAGAAGAAAAGTGTCCCGAAACTGGTGAAAACATTGGATTTTGGTCTCTGAAAATCGGCGCAGCATAGCAGGCTTGCTACCACCGTCGTAGAGCTCTCGGAGTGGTTTCTAATGCTATGCTGTGCGCCGCGTAACTCCTTACAGATCAAAAGTTATGGGCACCGGAGCGACAGATACCTGTCAGAAGCCCCACGCCCTCGGTTTGCAGGCCCAGCCACAACGTGAAGTGAAGTTTACTTGACCAAGGTGCCGTGGGATACTATAATAGAAATGTGATGGATTAGGTTGTCGACCTTTTCGCGGCTCACGACGTACGATCTGGGAAGGAAAAATAGCGAAGAAAAAGAAAAGTATCCTAAAACTAAAAAAAACATTTGATTTTGGGCTCCGAAAATAATCGAAGCCAAGCAAACTTGTTGCCCCCATCGTAGAGCTCTCGGAGAGCTTTCCAACGGTATGCTGTGTGCCGCGTAACTCTATACACCTCAAAAGTTATGGGCACCGGAGCGACGGATACCTGGGCACAACACCCACGCCCTCAGTTTGCGGGCCTCGCCCCTAAGTGATGTGAAGTTCTCTTGCCCAAGGTGTAGTGGGATTTGGAAATAAAATGTGATGGATTAGGTTGTCGTCCTTTTCGCGGTTTACGACGTACGATCCGGGATGGAAAAACAGTGCAAAAAGAACAAAAGTGTCCTGAAACGAATGGAAACATTCGATTTTGGGCTCTGAAAACTGGCACAGTCGAGACGGCTTGTCGTCCCTATTGTAGAGCTCTCGGAGAGCTTTCCAACGATATGCTTTGCGCCGCACAACTCCTTACAGATCAAAAGTTATAGGCACCGGAGCGATGGATACCTGGTCAAAAGCCCCACGCCCTCGGTTTGCGGGCCCAGCCTCGACGTGAAGTAAAGTTCTCTTGCCCAAGGTGCCGTGGGATTCGGTAATAGAAATGTGATGGATTAGGCTATCGTCCTTTTCACGACTCAAGATGTACGATCCAGGATGAAAAAATAGCGCAAAAGAAGAAAAGTGTTCGGAAACAGATGAAAACGTTGGATTTTGGTCTCTGAAAACTGGTGTAGCATAGTAGGTTGCTGCCCCCATTGTAGAGCTCTCAGAGTGCTTTCCAACGATATGTTGTCCGTCACGTAACTCCTTACGGATCAAAAGTAATGGGCACCAGAGCGATGGATACTTGGTCATAAGCCCTACGCCCTCGGTTTGCGGGCCCAACCTCTACGTGAAGTGAAGTTCTCTTGCCCAAGGTGATGTGGGATTCGGTAATAGAAATGTGATAGATTAGATTGTCATCTTTTTCGCGACTCACGATGTACGAACTAGGACGGAAAAATAGCACAAAAGAAGAAAAGTATCCCGAAATAGATGAAAACGTTGGATTTTGGTCTCTGAAAACTAGGGAAGCATAGCAAGTCTGATGCCCCCGTCGTAGAGCTCTCGGAGTGCTTTCCAACGGTATGCTGTGTGCTACGTAACTCCTTACGGATCAAAAGTAATGGGCACCGGAGCGACGGATACCTTGTCACAAGCCCCACGTCCTCGGTTTGCGGGCCCAGCCTCTACGTGAAGTAATGCTCTCTTGCCCAAGGTGCCATGGGATTCTATAATAGAAATGTGATGGATTAGGTTGTCGTCCTTTTCGTGGCTCACGACGTACGATCGAGGACGAAAAAACAGCGCAGAAGAAGAAAAGTATCCCGAAACTGATGAAAACATTCAATTTTGGGACCCAAAAATAGGCCTAGCCAAGCAAGCTTGTTGTACCCGTCGTAGAGCTCTCGGAGAGCCTTCCAATGGTATGCTGTGCGCCGCGTAACTCCTTACAGATCAAAAGTTATGGGCATCGGAGCGAAGGATACTTGGTCACAAGCCCCACGCCCTCGGTTTGCGGCCCCAGCCTCTAAGTGAAGTGATGTTCTCTTGCCCAAGGTTCCGTGGGATTCGATAGTAAAATGTGATGGATTAGGTTGTCGTCCTTTTCGCGGCCCACGACGTACGATCCGAGATGGAAAAACAGCGTAAAAGAAGAAAAGTGTCTCAAAACTGATGAAAACGTTCGATTTTGGGCTCCTGAACAGGCGCAGCCAAAAAGGTTTGCCTCCCCCGTCGTAGAGCTCTCGGAGAGCTTTCCAACGGTATGCTGTGCGCCGCGTAAATCCTTACGGATCAACAGTTATGGGCACCGGAGCGACGGATACTGGGTCACAAGCCCCACGCCCTCGGTTTGCGGGTCAAGCCTCTACGTGAAATGAAGTTCTCTTGCCCAAGGTACCGTGGGATTCGGTAATAGAAATGTGATGGATTAGGCTGTCGTCCTTTTTGCGACTCACGATGTACGATCCGGGATGAAAAAACAGTGCAAAAGAAGAAAAGTATTCCGAAACTGATGAAAACTTTGGATTTTGGGCTATGAAAACTGGCACAACCGAGCAGGCTTACTAACTCCATCGTAGAGCTCTCGGAGAGCTTTCTAACGGTATGCTGTGCACCACGTAACTCCTTACGGATCAAAAGTTATGGGTACTGGAGCGACAAATACCTGGTCACAAGCCCCACTCCCTCGGTTTGCTGGCCCAGCCTCTACATAAAGTAAAGTTCTCTTGCCCAAGGGGCTGTGGGATTCTGTAATAGAAATGTGATGGATTAGGTTGTCATCCTTTTTGTGGCTCACGACGTACGATCCGGGACGAAAAAACAGTGGAAAAGAATAAAAGTGTCTCGAAACTAAAGAAAACATTTGATTTTGGGCTCCGAAAATAGGCACAGCCTAGTAGGCTTACTACCCCCGTCGTAGAGCTCTCGGAGAGCTTTCCAACGATATGTTGTGCGCTGTGTAACACCTTATGGATCAAAAGTTATGGGCATCGGAGCGACGGATACCTAGTCACAAGCCCGAAGCCCTCTGTTTGCGGGCCCAGCCTCTACCTGAAGTGAAGTTGTCTGGCCTAGGATGCCATGGGATTCGAAAATCAAAATGTGATAGATTAGGTTGTCGTCCTTTTCGCGGCTCACGACATACGATCCGGGACGGAAAAATAGTACACAAGAAGAAAAGTGTCCTGAAACTGATGAAAACGATCAATTTTGGGCTATGAAAACAGGCGTAGCCGAGCAAGCTAGATGCCCCCGTCTTAGAGCTCTCAGAGATCTTTCCAACGGTATGCTGTGCGCCGTGTAACTCCTTACGAATCAAAAGTTATGGGCACCGGAGTGACGGATACCTGGTCACAAGCCCTACGCCCTCGGTTTGCAGGCCCAACCTCTACGTGAAGCAAAGTTCTCTTACCCAAGGTGCAGTGGGATTCTATAATAGAAATGTGATGGATTAGGTTGTCGTCCTTTTCGCAGCTCACGACTTGCGATCCAAGACGAAAAAATAGCACAAAAGAAGAAAAGTATACTGAAACTGATGAAAACATTCAATTTTGGGCTCCAAAAAAAGGCGCAGGCGAGCAGGCTTGCTGCCCCTGTCGTAGAGCTCTCGGAGACCTTTCCAATAATATGTTGTGTGCCGCGTAACTCATTACGAATCAAAAGTTATGGGCACCGGTGCCACGGATACCTGGTTACAAGCACCACACCCTCGGTTTGAGGGCCCAGCCTCTACGTGAAGAGAAGTTCTTTTGCCCAAGGTGTCGTGAGATTCAGTAATAGAAATGTGATGGATTAGGTTCTCGTCCTTTTCGCAGCTCATGACTTAGGATCCAGGACGGAAAAATAGCGCAAAAGAAGAAAAGTGTCCCGAAACTGATGAAAACATTGGATTTTGGTCTCCGAAAACTAGCGCAGCATTGCGGCTTGCTGCCCCCGTCGTAGAGCTCTCGGAGCGCTTTCCAACGGTATGCTGTGTGTCGCGTAACTCCTTACGGATCAAAAGTTATGGGCACCGGAGCGACGGATACCTAGTCAGAAGCCCCACTCCCTCGGTTTGTAGGCCCAGCCTCTACGTGGAGTGAAGTTCTCTTGGCCAAGGTTTCATGGGATACTATAATAGAAATGTGATGGATTAGGTTGTCGTCCTTTTCGCAGCTCACGACGTACGACCCGGGACGGAAAAGAGGGCAGAAGAAGAAAAGTGTCCCGAAACAGACAAAAACGTGCAATTTTGGGCTCCGAAAACAATCGCATCCAACCAAGCTTGCTGTCCCAGTCGTAGAGCTCTCGGAGAGCTTTCAACAGTATGCTGTGCGCCGCATAACTCCTTACGGATCAAAAGTTATGGGCACCGGAGCGACGGATACCTGGTCACAAGCCCTACGCCCTCGGTTTACGGGCCCAGCCTCTAAGTGAAGTGAAGTTATCTTGCCCAAGGTGCCATGGGATTCGGTAATAAAATGTGATGGATTAGGTTGTCGTCCTTTTCGCAGCTCACGACGTACGATCCGGGATGGAAAAACAGTACAAAAGGAAGAAAAGTAATGCAAAACTGATGAAAACGTTCGATTTTGGGCTCCGAAAACTGGCCCAACTGAGAAGGCTTGCCACCCCTGTCGTAGCGCTCTCGGAAAGCTTTCCAACGATATGTTGTGCGCTGCGTAACTCCTTACAGATCAAAAGTTATCGGTAGCTGAGCGACGGATATCTGGTCAAAAGCCCCACACCCTCGGTTTGCGGGCCCAGCCTTTACATCAAGTGAAGTCCTCTTACCCAAGGTGCCATGGGATTCAGTAATAGAAATGTGATGGATTAGGTTGTCGTCCTTTTCGTGACTCACGATGTACAATCCGGGACGGAAAAACAGCGTAAAAGAAGAAAAGTATCCCAAAATGGATGAAAACGTTGGATTTTGGTCTCTGAAAACTACTGCAGCATAGCAGGTTTGCTGCCTCTGTCGTAGAGCTCTCGGAGTGCTTTCCAACGGTATACTTTGCGCCGCGTAACTCCTTGCGGATCAAAAGTAATGAGCATTGGAGCGACGGATACCTGGTCACAGGACCCACTCCCTCGGTTTGCTGGCCCAGCCTCTACTTGAAGTAAAGTTCTCTTGCCCAAGGTGCCATGGGATTCTATAATAGAAATGTGATGGATTAGGTAGTCGTCCTTTTTGCGGCTCACGACGTACAATCCAGGTCGAAAAAATAGCACTGAAGAAGAAAAGTGTCCCGAACTGATGAATATGTTTGATTTTGGGCTCCGAAAATAGGCGCAGCCTAGTAGGCTTGCCACCCCTGTCGTAGAGCTCTCAGAGAGCTTTCCAACGATATGGTGTGCGTCGCGTAACTCCTTACGAATAAAAAGTTATGGGCACCAGAGCGACGGATACCTAGTCACAAGACCGAAGCCCTCTGTTTGCGGGCCCAGCCTCTACCTGAAGTGAAGTTGTCTAGCATAGGATGCCGTGGGATTCAAAAATCAAAATGTGATGGATTAGGTTGTCGTCCTTTTCGCGGCTCACGACGTACGATCCGGGACGAAAAAATAGTACACAAGAAGAAAAGTGTCCTGAAACTGATGAAAATGATCAATTTTGGGCTCCGAAAACAGGCGTAGCCGAGCAAGCTTGATGTTCCCGTCTTAGAGCTCTCGGAGATCTTTCCAATGGTATGCTGTGCGCCGTGTAACTCCTTACGAATCAAAAGTTATGGGCACCGGAGCAACGGATACTTGGTCACAAGCTCCACGCCCTCGGTTTGCGGGCCCAGCCTCTACGTGAAGCAAAGTTCTCTTGCCCAAGGTGCAGTGGGATTCTATAATAGAAATGTGATGGATTAGGTTGTCGTCCTTTTCGCAGCTCACGACTTGCAATCCAGGACGAAAAAGTAGCACAAAAGAAGAAAAGTTTATTGAAACTGATGAAAACGTTCAATTTTAGACTCCAAAAAAAGGCACAGGCGAGCAGGCTAGCTGCCACCGTCGTAGAGCTCTCGGAGACCTTTCCAACAATATGTTGTGTGCCGCGTAACTCATTACGAATCAAAAGTTATGGGCACCGGTGCCACGGATACCTAGTTACAAGCCCCACACCCTCGGTTTGAGGGCCCAGCCTCTACGTGAAGTGAAGTTCTCTTGCCCAAGGTGTCATGGGATTCGGTAATAGAAATGTGATGGATTAGGTTGTCATCCTCTTCGCGGCTCACGACCTAGGATCCAGGACGGAAAAATAGCGCAAAAGAAGAAAAGTGTCCCGAAACTGATGAAACATTGGATTTTGGTCTCCAAAAACCGGCGCAGCATTGCGGGCTTGCTGCCCCCGTCGTAGAGCTCTCGGAGTTCTTTCCAACGGTATGCTGTGTGCCACGTAACTCCTTACGGATCAAAAGTTATGGGCACCGAAGCGACAGATACCTGGTTAGAAGCCCCACGCCCTCGGTTTGCGGGCCTAACCTCTATGTGGAGTGAAGTTCTCTTGACCAAGGTTCCATGGGATACTATAATAGAAATGTGATGGATTAGGTTGTCGTCCTTTTTGCAGCTCACGACGTACGATACGGGATGGAAAAACAGCACAAAAGAAAGAAAAGTAATGCAAAACTGATGAAAACTTTCAATTTTGGGCTCTGAAAACAGGCGCAACTGAGAAGGCTTGCCACCCCTGTCGTAGCGCTCTCGGAGAGCTTTCCAACGATATATTGTGCGCCGCGTAACTCCTTACGAATCAAAAGTTATGGGCACCGGAGTGACAGATACCTGGTCACAAGCCCCAAGCCCTCGGTTTGCGGGCCTAGCCTTTACGTGAAGTGAAGTTGTTTTGCACAAGGTGCTGTGGGATTCAGCAATAGAAATGTGATGGATTAGGTTGTTGTCATTTTCGCGGCTCACGACGTATGATCCGGGATGGAAAAATTGCGCAAAAGAAGAAAAGTGTCCCGAAACGGATGAAAATGTTGGATTTTAGTCTCCGAAAACTAGCGCAGCATAGCAGGTTTACTGCCTCTGTCGTAGAGCTCTCGGAGTGCTTTCCAACGGTATACTGTGCGGTGCGTAACTCCTTGCGGATCAAAAGTAATGGGCACCGGAGCGACGGATACCTGGTCAAAGGACCCACTCCCTCGGTTTGCTGGCCCAGCCTCTACGTGGAGTAAAGTTCTCTTGACCAAGGTTCTGTGGGATACTATAATAGAAATGTGATAGATTAGGTTGTCGTCCTTTTCACGGCTCACGACTTACGATCTAGGACGGAAAAATAGCGCAAAAGAAAAAAGTGACCCGAAACTGATGAAAACGTTAGATTTTGGTCTCCGAAAATCGGTGCAGCAATGCAGGCTCGCTGCCCCTGTTGTAGAACTCTCGGAGTGCTTTCCAACGGTATGTTGTGTGCCGCGTAACTCCTTACGGATCTAAAGTTATGGGCACCGGAGCGACAGATACCTATTCAGAAGCCCCACGCCCTTGGTTTACGGGCCCAGCCTCTACGTGAGGTGAAGTTCTCTTGACCAAGGTGTCGTCGGGTACTATAAGAGAAAGGTGATGGATTAGGTTGTCGTCCTTTTCGCGGCTCACGAAGTACAATCCGGGACAAAAAAACAGCGTAGAAGAAGAAAAGTATCCCGAATCTGACAATGACATTTGATTTTGGGCTATGAAAACAATTGCAGCCGGGCAAGCTTGCTACCCTCGTCATAGAGCTTTCGGAGAGCTTTCCAACGGTATACTGTGCGCCGCGTAACTCCTTACGGATCAAAAGTTATTGGCAAATGTGAGACGGAGACCTGGTCACAAGCCCCACGCCCTCGATTTGCGGGCCCAGCCTCTAAGTGAAGTGAAGTTCTCTTGCCCAAGGTGCTGTGGGATTCGGTAATAAAATGTGATAGATTAGGTTGTCATCCTTTTCGCGGCTCACGACGTACGATTCGGGATGGAAAAACAGCACAAAATGAAGAAAAGTATCCCGTAACTGATGAAAACATTTGATTTTGGGCTCCGAAAACAGGCGCAACTGGCAAGGCTTGCCACCCTTGTCGTAGCGCTCTCTGAGAGCTTTCCAACAATATGCTGTGCGCCACGTAACTCCTTATGGATCAAAAATTATGGGCACCGGAGCGACGGATACCTGGTGGAAAGCCCCACGCCCTCGATTTGCGAGCCCAGCCTCTACGTGAAGTGAAGTTCTCTTGCCCAAGGTGCCGTGGGATTCGGTAATAGAAATTTGATGGATTAGGTTGTCATCCTTTTCGCGACTCACGATGTATGATCCGGGACAGAAAAACAGTGCAAAAGAAGAAAAGTGTCCCGAAACAAATGAAAACGTTGGATTTTGGTCTCCGATAACTGCTGCAGCATAGCAAGTTTGCTGCCTCTGTCGTAGAGCTCTCGGAGTGCTTTCCAACGGTATGCTGTGTGTCACGCCCCAACCCGACCTATAGAGGTTAGACTAGGGAGTGATCTAAACATTCAAGTCATTTCACGTACTTAATCGTTCATAAGGGTTTAACATTTAACGTTTAGCCGAAACTTCACAGATTCTCCGAAACAACCGGCAGCATAACGGCTGTAATTGAGCTCTTTAGTTGACCTAATTCTCCAAATGCCTCAAAACCTTCAACCTCAATTTCATTTCCAACAAAGATTACTATTTATCATCGATTGAAGCGCCTACTAGTTATCTCGAAGTCTCGTTTGATTAACAACCTAGCATGATAACTCTGTCTCGTTTGTTTGTTAATCCTTATTGCAAAAGTACCTGTTGAACTTAGCCTACCAATGAGTACCTACTTAAGATTGGATAGATTGATTTTACTTAATCCTTTACCTGATACTTCATAAGCCTGTGATAGATACTAACCAGTAGCGATAGCAGAAACGACCATAAGAGTGTCTATCTAGTTATGATCAGTACAACCCAAAATTTGACCCCAAATTACAATGGGGGTCATTTACAATACAATAACAAGCAATATAAGAAATAGTCTTCAAGCAACATATCGTTCACAAAATGGCCATAGTCAAGTAAGGCACGTAGGGCAAGCAATCATTCCAAGGAGTCATCAATATGCACGTTGTCCTCGGGTACCTGTTCCTGGTCTTCTTAACCTGAGATGATAAAATAGGGTGAGTCCTTATGAACTGAGCAAGGGGGAACGAGAAATACGTTTTGAAACTCTTTTATCGGTTAACTTATGAAAAATCCCTTTTGAAAACATGTCACATATTACAAGTAATAAGAATCAAATTGAGCAACAGATACACTTACCAATCATTTCAAGGATACGGTGAGCATTTGCTCTCAATATCGATTTTGATACGATTGTTGCGGCCGACTTCAATAATCCACTTATCGCTCCCATTTGGGTGTACTTCGGATGTACCCCGAAAATCTACGACCCAACTCTCCGAGGGTGGAATGTCAAGCGAGAGAGGAAATCGGACCATAGTAGTCACGGTAGCAGCGGCAAGCCCGATGCTGCTCGGCGTGCGTGAAACGCTACCACGCCACAATGAAAGGTTGCAACCTTGTATGCAATGCACATTTATAACATTTAACATATCACATTAGGAGGACAACAAAATAGGTTGCCTCCGGGCAGTTATAAGATCGCACGTTGACAAGTAAACATATGAGGCATGTTTGACATGTAATTTCATTTGTAAAACGCATGGATTTATATGAATATTAAACGGGCAGCCATGTAACAGATGTAAATCAAGTCATATAACTCATTTCGGAGTTCACGTAATCAAGTAATAAAGTTATACAAGCATACGACGACGTTTACATGAGACCGGGTTCAAGAAAAGTCTACTTATCAACATGTAATTGTTGGAATCAAATTTAGGGCTATAAAGACAACTACGGGCAGCCCCCTAATTACATAATTAGACACGATAACCATAGGATCAACACTTAGCGCATTTTCATAGTCACTAGGGTTTCAATTCATGCTTACCCGTGCGATTAAGCCACAAGTTGTCACGTAATTAAACTCAAGCCATGCATCGATTAATTAGAACACCCTCAATCATCCAAAACAGTCCACACAACATCCAAGTGCCACAATCCCAAGCATTTAATACAACAAGAGAAGTTACAATAATTTTCAAAGCATATCACTAGATGAAAACCTCACTGCAATGGTCTGTTTTCCCACGATCATTTAGACAAGCAAACAATCTCCAATTCCAGTGAATAAAATGTCAAATTAAAGCTTATTAAGTGAAATAAATTCAGAAACAAACCTCGCATCATTTGGAGTTCAGATTCAAGAGTTATAGCCAAAACCGTGAGACTACGCAAAACTATCCAGATTTGTACACATTTCAATACTTGTCGTTTTTGAGGATCTTAGGGTCAGATTTAGCCTTAGTCTATTTCTGAAAAACATGTCCAGAACTGAAAAATATAGCAACCTACCAAATTTCATGAATTTTGAATATCATTTGCTGAGTCAAAACTGGTTCGTTCTACAAGGACACAAAAACCTGCTTCATTTTCCCAGATTTTCCAGATTTGGACTCCTGTCGATGTTTTGCCATTTTGGAGACCTTAGAGTCAAAATTGGCCTTGGCCTATTTCTAAAAAAAAATGCTCAAAACTGGAAAAACTAGTTACCTATCAATTTTCACGCATTTTCAACACCATTTACCTGGTCAAATTCACTTCGCTCTAACAAGTCAGAAAACTGTCATTTACACGATTTCACCTATCTTCAAATTCTAGCCAAATATCTTGCCATGCATGTCACGCCCCAACCCGACCTATAGAGGTTAGACTAGGATGTGATCTAAACATTTATATCATTTCGCGTACTTAACTGTTCATGAAGGTTTAACATTTAACGTTTAGCATAAACTCCACAGATTCTCCGGAAAAACCGGCAGCATAACGGCTGTAATTGGGCTCTTTAGTTTGACCGAATTCTCCAAATGCCTCAAAACCTTCAACCTCAATTTCATTTCCAACAAAGATTACTATTTATCAACGATTGAAGTGCCTACTAGTTATCTCGAAGTCTCGTTTGATTAACAACCTAGCATAATAACTCTGTCTCGGTTGTTTGTTAATCCTTATTGCAAAAGTACCTGTTGATCTTAGCCTACTAATGAGTACCTACTTAAGATTGGACAGATTGATTTTACTTAATCCTTTACCTGATACTTCATAAACCTGTGATAGATACTAACCAGTAGCGATATCAAAAATGACCATAAGAGTGTCTATCTAGTTATGATCAGTACAACTCAAAATTTGACCCCAAATTACAACGGGGGTCATTTACAATACAACAACAGCAACATAAGAAATAGTCTTCAAGTAACATATCGTTCACAAAATGGCCATAGTCAAATAAGGCACGTAGAGCAAGCAATCATTCCAAGGAGTCATCAATAGGTACGTTGTCCTCGGGTACTTGTTCCTAGTCTTCTTCACCTGAGATGATAAAAGAGGGTGAGTCCTTATGAACTTAGCGAGGGGGAACGAGAAATACGTTTTGAAACTCTTTTTCTAGTTAACTTATGAAAAACCCCTTTTGAAAACATGTCACGTATTACAAGTAATAAGAATCAAATTGAGCAATAGATACAATTATCAATCATTTCAAGGATACGGTGAGCATTTGCTCTCAATATCGATTTCGATACGATTGTTACGGTCGACTTCAATAATCCACTTATCGCTCCCATTTAGGTGTACTCCGGATGTACCCCGAAAATCTACGACCCAACTCTCCGAGGGTGGAATGCCAAGCGAGAGAGGGAATTGGAACATGGTAGTCACGGTAGCACCGGCAAGCCCAATGCCGTCCGGCGTGCGTGAAACGCTACCATGCCACAATGAAAGGTTGCAACCTTGTATGCAATGCACATTTATAACATTTAACATATCACATTAGGAGGACAACAAAGTAGGTTGCCTCCGAGCAGTTATAAGATTGCCCGTTGACAAGTAAACACGCAAGGCATGTTATGTCAGGTAATTTCACTTGTAAAACGCATGGAGTTATATGGATATTAAATGGACAGCCATGTAACACATGTGAATCAAGTCATATAACTCATTTCGGGGTTCACGCAATCAAATATTAAGATTATACAACATGCAACGACATCTACGTGGGACCGGGTGCAAGAAAGGTCTACTTGTCAACATGTAATCATCGGAATCACATTTAGGGCTATAAGAAAAACTACGGCAGCCTACTAATCATATAATTAAACACGATATCCATAGGATCAACACTTAGCGAGTTTTTCTAGTCACTAGGGTTTCAATTCATGCTCACCCGTGCGATTAAGCCCCAAGTTGTCACGTAATTGAACTCAAGACATGCATCAATTAATTAAAACACCCTCAAGCATTCAAAACAGTCCACACAACATCTAAGTGCCACAATCCCAAGCATTTAACACAACAAGAGAAGTTACAATAATTTTCAAAGCATATCACTAGATAAAAACCTCACTGCAAAGGTCTGTTTTCCCACAATCATTTGGACAAGCAAATAATCTCCAATTCCAGTGAAAAAAATGTCAAATTAAATATTATTAAGTCAACTAAATTCAGAAACAAACCTCGCATCATTTGGAGTTCGGATTCGAGAGTTATAGCCAAAACTGTGAGACTACGCAAAACTGCCTAGATTTGCACACATTTCAATACATGTCATTTTTGAGGAACTTAGGTTCAGATTTAGCCTTAATCTATTTCTGACAAAAATGTCCAGAACTGAAAAATATATCTGCATACCAAACTACAGGCAATTTTGTTAACACTTACTAAGTCAAAACTAGTTCATTCTACAAGGACAGTGAATCTGCCAAAACCTGCTTCATTTTCCTAGATTCTCCAAATTTGGACACCTTTTGATGTTTTTCCATTTTGGGGACCTTAGATTCAAAAATGGCTTTGGCCTATTTCTATGAAAAATGCTCAGAACTGTCAAAAATAGTCATCTAACAATTTTCACGCATTTTCAATATTATTTACCTGGTCAAATTCACTTCGCTCCAAAAAGTCAGAAGACTGTCTTTTACGCGATTTCACTTATCTTCACATTCTAGCCAAATGTCTTGCCATGC